>BSUD01000007.1:91203243-91227945 GCA_033239045.1 Fagopyrum esculentum | reverse complement strand
TTTTTTTCTTTTAGCGTCGATATATTCTGCATCATACATTGAATTTCATATTAATTTTGTTCAAATTTATTTATCAAATCAATTCAATACTCATTAATAAGATTTGGTTTCTAAATTCGATGTAACGTATGTATATTATATTTGTTTCCTCTCGTTTTCTAAATTTGGTCTAATAGTTGCTAATCAAGAGCTTTAATTACTTTATTGTCTTATTTTTATTGATCGAATGTATCATATCAAATTGTCGTTGTTAGATTTTACTTTTTTATTGATAAGTTTTGATTCGATCTTTGTTATTTGTGTTTTTAAATCCATTGAATTGGTATATTTTCTCCTTCCTTGTTATTGTATATTGTTGTCAATATTTTGTACTTTATATAACAACTCAATTATTAAACAATAATATTTTTATGTTGTCATGGACATTTAAATAACAAAGCATATTTTTTTGTTGTCGTCGACAATATCAGTTATATGTTTTTCTATTGTTAACAACTTATTAAAAAACAAAAACATATTTATTTATACTGTCAATAACACATTAAACACCACAATAATATTTTAGTATTGTTAGTAGTTGATTAACAACAAAATTTGTTATTTTACTACGGAAGTCGTATTCGCACGGTTTAAGATTTCATTATTGCACCACGCATTCGCAATGTATGACCGTGGTCTCACGTTCACGCATTGCGTATGCGTGAAAAGGTCACGGTTACGCAATGCGTGACCGTCACGGTTACCCAATGCGTGGTCTTTTCAGCCCTAAAAGCGCTCACGGGATGAGATCCTGTAAGCGTCTCATTCAAAACAAAAACTCAAAAGCACCCGGTGACGAAGAAGACGAGAAGACGAAAGGCCAAATCGATCCATCTTCACCATTTCACCCAAAAACAAGTAATGGATAAAGACGGTGACGAGGGAAGGCCATTTCAAAAGCGGAAACACGACCCGAGAGAGGTATCGTTTGATTTTTGTTCGGTTTTTATTTCGATTTTGTTCGGTTTTCGTTTTTTACTTTCGGGTTCGTAATTGAGTATGAAATTGAGGAGAATAGATTAGATTGTTGTTGATTTTGTTAGTTTTAGGTTGATTGAAGAAATGATTGTGGAAATAAGCGGAAAAACGCCTTGACAGTCCGCCATTGAAGGCGGACTGTCGAAGACGATGAACAGTGGCCCACGGTCATGCATTGCGAAACCGTGGAGCCACTATTCATCGTTTAATGCATTGGAATGTATTATAATGCATTCCAATTCATTAAATTAATTTAAATTTAATTAAGATAATTAAATAATATTAAATATAAATTAAAATATAATTTATAATAATTTGGATTAATTAATTTATTTATTTGAATTAAATATGAATTACTTTATCCTAATTAGTTGTAATTAAATGATATAAATTATAAATTTATAATACTTAATATTAAATGATCTTAATTAATGTATATTAATTTAAATTAATTAATAATTTAATTTAATTAATTTAATTTTAATTATTTTATTTATAATTTAAATTAAAATCTCTACTTGTACTATTTAATTTCATACAATTACTTTAATATAAAATAAAATGGAATAAAAATATATTAAATTGAAATCTCTACCTTTACTATTTAATTAATGTAATTATAATTCATTTAATCTCATTTAGTTTCCTTTAAATTCATTTCAGATGAAAGTAACGTAAACTACATAAAAGAAAATTAATTAAATTGGCCTGTAATATCAAATATAGATATTACAGGCCATGTAGAGACTGAGACGGAGACGTCCTACGGCCTCGGCTCGTAGAGATAGACTCGCCACCACCACAGCTACGATGGAGAGGAGCTCCCAGGTAGCTGGTTCGTCGGCCGGCACACCACCACCACAGTAGCCACTGAGACCATGCATCTCATATGCTTCTCCGGCTCTCCCTCGGGAGGTTCTTCCATTACCGACTTACGGATCTGACTCGGACTAGGATGTGGCCGCTCCTTCTGTACAGCCAGGGGAGATAGATCCAGCAGCTAGCGAGCGTGTTGATACTACTACTGACGAGCAGGTTGAGCCAGCTACAGATATTACTATTGACGAGCAGATAGAGACAGCTACAGATATTCCTGCTGAGGAGCAGGTAGAGCCACCAGCTGGCGACCATACTGAACAGCGAGATTTTGATTTTGATGCTCCAGTTGCAAATCTTGTAGTGCCGTAGCTGGAGCATCAAAATCAAAATCTCGTTGCTCAGTATGGCCGTCAGTTGGTGGCTCCAGATGTAGATCCTGTAGTGCCGCAGTTGGAGCATCAAAATCTGGACTGTTGTTCTCCAGCTGCGGCACTACAAGATCACGTACCAAGTCGATCAACTAAGGATCGGCTCTGTCAGCTGGTGGCTCCAGCTGCAGATCTTGTTCGTCGATATACCGGCTGATCGAGGCCGTGTAGTTGCTGATACAGGGGCACCATTGATCAGCGATGTGCTCACTTGCTACCCGGACACCGTGCTCGCGGTGTCTGAATGGGAGAGTTAGATAACTAATCACAATTATAACACATTATGTTACAAAAACTAAATTAATAAAACATTTAATTGAATATTCGTTGTGTTATGAAGGAGGATTACAGGAGGCCGATGACCGCTTTACGGCAGATAGAGCATATTTCCGCGCTGAGTAGATGAATTTCAGATGCTGATAGAACCGACCCTACTTCTTGGTTTGTTGTTGCATCTCAGAGTGGATTGACGAGTTTGCTTGACATCTCGTTTGCTTGAGTTGACCACGCCTTTATACATGCGTTCGTGGAGCGTTGGCATCCAGAGACTAGCAGTTTTCATCTACCTTGGGGTGAGATGACCATCACTCTGCACGATGTAGCCGTCATCCTAGGCATTAGGATTGATGGAGAGGTCATGGTCACACCTATGTTGGCACGAGAGAGGACTAGGTGACTAAGTGATACATTTTGTATATCAGAGGTGGAGGCTAGGAGTCACCAGACAGCTCTACTAGTTGATTTGCTGAGAACTGCATATGATGTCATTCGGCGCGACCCAGCTACCCCAGCTGAGGAGGTTGCTTCTGTATTTCTTCTTTTCTTTCTGGGCTCATCCTTGTTCGTCGATAATTCGACGAACAAGATTCGACCTTGGTTGATCGACTTGGTACGTGATCATGGCCGGACTAGAGACTATGCTTGGGGCACCGGCGTGTTAGCGTACTTGTACTCGTACGTATAAATAACACTCTACTTCAGTAACTAATAACTTTCTATTGTTACTGTTATAATAAATGACAAATATGGACTTTCCCTACAGTATGTTGGGCGACGCTTCACGACTGAAGGTGAAGACGATCGGAGGATGTACATCACTGCTATAGGTAAGAACATTAATTGTAATTAGTAACTTTAGATAAGAACTTTCATTTGTTATTATTATTAATAATATCTTTCATTTAATTTAATATTTACAGTTTTGGATCTACGCCCACTTCCCATCCTTGGGTTGTTCTGCGGCAGAGGATCCAGGACGTCATGGATCGGCGATATGGGCTTCTAGACTCTCTGTCCCGAGGACACCGGCATCCACTCTTGAGAGGCTGAGATCCTTGCGCTCACAGTTAGATCAGATGAGAACGGAGGACATCAAGTTCATGCCTTATAGCGACAGAGTGTTGGATTTTGAGGGCGAGTTTGATGTTTTGACATACCGGGGGACGATCCAGATAGGAGATATCGTCGAGGCATACATGCCGGATCGAGTCCTCCGTCAGTTTGGGTACGTTCAGACGATCCCACTTCACAGGATTGTCCCTTATTTGGAGCAGCGCGCCGCTTCTGGCAGTAGGGGGTATAGGGTTAGATTCCATGGCGTAGATGATCGTTGGGCTGCTAGACAAGAGGAGGCGAGCAAATTTGCGCTTCAGGGTCAGACTAGGGCCCCTTTACCATGGATAGTATCTCAGGACTACATGTCCTGGTTTAGCGAGCGGGGTCATCCATTTCTCCTTCCTGGCTCGGCTATACAGACTCCACCGGTAGATCGTCCTCCTCCGGTCCCTGTTTCAGATACTCGGGTATGTGTTGATATATTTATTTGATTCTTTTAAAAGTTTTGTACTTTACCTTTAGCGCTCACAACTTTATTTTCCAATACAGAGGCTACACATCATTCAGGCCCGCCTACGGGATATTATTAGCCGTGGCTCAGTGACTATGGAGGATATACATGTGATATACGACAAGTCCGTTGGCCAGAAGGTTCATATATCACCATCTCAGGTCAGGGCGACGCAGCCGAGACGAGATTGATTTCTGTTTTTTATTGTTGTTGATTATGATACTTTACCTTTTGTTGTATATATTACATTTTATGTGTTGTATGAAACTTTACATTTTGTTTATGTCTTGTTTTTCAATGTTATGTACTTTACCTTTACATTGTTTTTAAAGTTCATCAACTAATCTCTCATATTCTATACCACGGTCAATGTTTTTAATGTTTAAGACTTCATCATGACTTTTCATTTTCACAAATGAAAATAACAACAAAACACAAGTTCTAAAGTACTCCTCATAAATTACATATAAACTGACAACAACTACAATGACAACAAATCAAACATCCGTGAAACACATATAACCTAAGAAGAAGAAGATGAGAGATTGATTGTCACTTTTCTAGGACACTCTTTGTGCTGGTGTTCGTCGAACAATTTGAATCTATCACGGAAGTGTGCATCCCATCCATCAACGCTAGAATCATATCCACGCCTCCGTGTAAGGGTCAAAGGTGGTAATGGAGAGTCTGGTTTGAGCCAAACCTAACGAAAAATGATTGACAAATGATAAAGTATTACCTTTTTTTGTCATTCTTGAATAAAAGTAACGGAATGTAGGAGATATAAAAGGTGCAAAAAGAAAACTTACGGCTACAAAGTGATTGCCATTGACCCACGCTATTGCACGAATCTCCGTTGGGGGTTCTTGGTTCTCAACCATTGCAACAATTGGTAAACATGTCTCGGGGCTTGAGCCAAGTATAACAACTGCGCACCGGTAATATCTCGCTGCTACCATTGCAACAAGTGGACACTTCATCCAATTCTCCATCCCACAAGGTATAGGATCAGTCCACCAAGTGGCCTCGATAACTTCATCAACCGTCCATTTTACCGCCGACTGTTGACAAAAAAAACAATTATAAGCGAAACTTATCATTTAATCAACAAAATATAGTTAAGCAAAGAAAAGAAATACTCACATGTGCGTACAAGTCCTTTCTCATCAACAACTATGTAGCCAATTCCTTTCTAACAATCAAGTAATCTTCTTCCGAGTATCCCGAAACCATGGCAAGAGATCTAAATCAACAATGTCCATCTCCTTTAACATCATAGGCTGAAAGGATGAAGGGTTTCATGAACTTCTACATCTGATCACCCTTGAACCGATAGTTCTTAGAACGTCTGGTGGTGCTTTTCTTACCACGCGGCTCAGCCTCCTCAACTTTAACTTCAAGTTGGGCCTCTATAGGTTCGGCCGCTTCAGGCTCAGCCTCCTCCACCTTAACTTCCACATCTTGTCTTTCTTTTGGTGGACAACCTCGAGGACGTGAACGTGCCGATCCAGAACCATGTTCAAACCGCGACTTGGTTCTCTCCTTGTTGAAAGAATGTCGTACTTTGGTGGTCTTCCTTTAGTTCTAACTTTTTGCTCTGGAACTCTCAACGTTGAATTGCCCGGATTTGTATTATCTTCTTATGATGAAACCATCCACTCAAGAACATCTCTCGGAAGCAAATTCTTGTCCAATCGCTGTAACACCCCGAATTCTCAAAACTCGGGACATTACTGGTTAGAACCTCACAATGGGTCCCGACCTCAGTTTGACAACAATATTACTAGGATCTTGCAACAAGACACAAATAAGGAAAACCGAAATTCATAAAATAGTATTTTTAAGGTAATGAATGCAACACGGTCTAGCAACCTAAAGTACTTAAAAGGGAAAAAAAACAACTGTCTTAACAAAAGAAACCACAACAACCAACAACCCCAACCCTAAGGAGTACGTAGACCCGGCTGACGACTACTTCCGGATCACTCAACTGCTGGTCTAACCTGCGGTAAATCTAAAAACACAACAAGAGAAACCATTAGCTAGTTATCTAAATATTAGAAGAATAATAGTAGCACACACACACACTTAAAAATATAAACACCTATCATGCTTTCAAACAAGTCCATTTATTATCTTAAGTTAAGTTACTCGTTCACGCTAATGATACTTATTTTGTGACACGAGGGATTCCCAAACCTCGCCTCTGCCCCCGTGTAACCATCAGGAATGGATCCGATGCATCTCACCTTGTACCTGCCTGGTCTGGGTATAGAGAACCTCCTAGTCTCCTATCAGAGCTGGGCAGTGATGTCACGGCCCGTTATACATACACTTGGGCCTTAAACATAATAATAACGGTCGTCCTAGCAAGTTATTATTATTAAAAACACGCACATAGCACACACAACCACTATCACTCAACTAATATCCAGAAACTGGCTAAGTAAGTCGCAAGGACTTACCTGAGTAAAATCACACTCTAACAAGTCTCAAAACGTTCCGTACTCGTGGTCACTCCAACGCCTGTCAAATAAGGCATGTGGATCAAAATCTCATCCAGATGTCCAACCTCATGCGAAGGAATTACGGAAAAAGTTCTCTTACGGTAAAAGACCATTTTACCCTTAATGTCGTAAATTCTCGAAGTTTATTCTTGAATTCTACTGATTTCTTTTAGAACCTGTTTTCCAAAAATTATGTCTCTTGGATAGCTACTTATAGGTTATAAGGTCAAAACTCGAGACAACCCTAAGAAGGACAACATTCCTCCTCTCCGGTTACTAATTATGCTACTACATACATAATACCGTCAACATGTTTTTCCTTCTCCTCAACTCACTTATATCTACATAATTTCATAAATCCCAACTCGTACTTATATATATACTTGCATTTTTATATATTCTATGTTTATGCTTATAAATATACTCTTATATAAAGATTATATATCCATTAAATTCCAAGCTTCTATATACTTTACACACACTAACTTGTACGTCTTTATATATATATACATACTCGATTGTAAGATTCAACAAACGTACCCTAACCCGCGTCTCGACCTGGATCAGCGTCAACACGTTTGCACAACTGGAGAGGTCCGTCACTGCAGGGGTCGGCTGGCTCGATTCTAGCAATTTCCCTGCTCATATCAGAGGGCCGACAGCACCAGGTCCGTCCGGCACAAGAGGGTGGTTAGGGTCTGCACATGAGAGATAGAGCAGCAGCGGAAAGGGACGAAGGACTCACCGTACGACTCGCAACTGGCTGCCGGTGCTGGCCTAGATGGTTCGCATGCCTGCGCTGCTCGGTTCTTCCTACTGGCGCCTATTACAACGTCTACCGCCACCCTGTCTTCGTCTGCAGTGTTCGTCTTCACCGGCTGCAAGGGGTCGGAGGCGGGGTTGGTGCGTCTTTCTCCTGGAGTGGCTCGCGCCTGGTTGTGCAGCCAAGATTAGGGTTGTTGCAGTTCGGGAAAAATAGAGAGGAAGAGGAGAGATTGGGCCGAGAAGATCCTTTACCTAGGGTCGATGTCGCCGGCGAACACGGAAGGTAGACGAGATGCGTGGCGGCGTCATCTTCGGATAAGGCGGAAGGGGCTGCTGGTTATGGTCGGCTCACTGTTGAATCAGAGTGCCGCCTTTGTCGATTGTGTTGAAGATGTAGCGGCAGTATGAAGAGGGAAGATAGGATTAGAGCGTCACTTAATTAGGTTAAGGTAATTAGGTTAATTAGGTTTTAAATTAGTCTTTAAGAATGGGCTGGGCTGGGCCGGTAGTGCACAATACAATTGGCCAACTTTTGTTTCCTTAAAACGAGATGAAGCGAAACCCGTTACTCGTACGGATCGTAGGGCATTTGCGGAAAATTTTACGGAGTTATATTCCGTATTAGGTAAATTATTATTTTACTTTAAAGGTACGGAAATATCTCCGGTTACACATTTTATTATTTTATGTGAACTAAGGTCGCATAAAATAATAGAATTTAAAAATTCATTTTAACTTTCTTTAGGTTAGAGGTTAGCGGATCGGAATCCGGTTAAATTCCGTATTATACGGAGTTTAAAATTTTCGGTTATTACATCAGTGCCCTCTTAAAAGAAGTTTCGTCCCGAAACTTAGAATGATTCTCTTAATCACACATTTTCTTTGGTATATTTTAGTTTTCTCGACATTTTCATTTTCTACCATGCAACTACTCAACCATCACAAACAGACAAGTATCACAAAAAACAGAATCACTCAGTCCAATATAGAAACCTGAAAGGTCAAATAACACAACATCCGAGTACTAACTCGTCGGTACAGGAGAAACCTCTAACCCCTCAAAGAACTCGGGATAGTTACGTCTAATACTCTCTTCAGTCTCCCAAGTGGCCTCATCAGCTCATCTCCTAGACCACTGGATCCGCAACATAGGTATCTCCTTGGACCGTAGACGTCTAGTACTGCGCTCCAAGACAACTACTGGGTACTCTACAAAGGTGTGATCGGCCTCAACTGTCAAGTCCTCATGGCTGATGATGTGTCTTGGATCCGGGATGTACTCTCTCAACTGAGATACATGAAAGACCGGATGAACACCCTCTAATCTCGGTGGTAGTGCTAATCTGTAGGCTACCTCCCCGACTCTCTCTAAGATCTCAAAAAGTCCGACATATCGGGGACTCAGCTTCCCCTTAATGCCGAAACGCCTGACTACTCTCGTAGGTGACACTCTCAACCACACTTGAGCACCCACTCTAAACTCCAAAGGTCGACGCCTTTTGTCGGTGTAGGACTTCTGACGACTCTGAGCTGCTAACATCCGCTCTCTGACTAAGGCAATCCGGGCGATGTCATCTTGTATCTGATCTGGAGCTACTCCATCAACTCTGCTGGGCTCATCCCAACATAATGGTGTACGACATCTCCTCCCATACAAAGCCTCATAGGGAGCCATCCCAATAGACGCGTGACAGCTATTATTATACAAAAACTCTACTAATGGAAGATGATCTGGCCATACATGTCCCCAATCTAGTACACACGCCCGCAACATGTCCTCTAAGGTCTGAATGGTCCTCTCAGACTGACCGTCTGTCTGTGGGTGATAGGCAGTGGTAAAGTGGAGACTCGTCCCCAAAGCAGTATGTATCTGCTGCCAAAATCTCAAGGTAAAACGTCCATCTCTGTCAGAGACGATAGTCCTCGGTACCCCATGGAGTCTCACAATGTGTCTGGTGAACTCCTCAGCTAGACGACTTACCGGCCACGTTTCCTTAATCGGAATGAAACGTGCGGTCTTCGTCAGACGGTCTACTACTACCCAAATAGCATCAAAACCTCTGCTGAGCCTCAATCCGGTGACAAAGTCCATAGATATATCCTCCCACTTCCACTGTTGTACTGAAAGTGGGTGGAGCTCTCCTCCCAACCTACGATGCTCAATCTTGACCTGCTGGCAGGTCGCACACTGAGCTACATACCGAGTCACATCGGGCTTCAAACCACCCCACTAGAAGGACCGTCTCACATCCTTGTACATCTTACTCGCTCCAGGATGTACTAAGTATGGGGTAGCATGAGCCTCACCTAGTATCCTCTGTCTCAACTCACTGTCTGACGGCACACAAACACGATCCTGACGTCTCATCAATCCATCAGCACCAATAGTGAACTGTGGGGCCTCATCTCGAGACATCCTATCTCGGATCCTGGTCAAAGTCGGGCAAGTCTCCTGCTTCTATCGGATCTCATCCAACAGATCAGGAAGTAACTCCAAGGTAGCCAACTGACTATCAGTATTGGGAAACTGAATCTCTATCTCCAACCAAGCCAAGTCTCTATGAAACTGTGGCTGTATTGTCAACCGAGCTATCGCCCTCTCCCTAGGCGTCTTCCGGCTCAAAGCATTAGCTACCACATTCGCCTTCCCGGGGTGGTAAAGAATCTCAAGGTCGAAGTCCTTGATCAACTCTAACCACCACCTCTGGCGGTTATTCAACTCTCTCTGAGTGAATATATACTTCAGACTCTTATGGTCTGTGAAGATCTGACATGTCGCCCCATAGAGATAGTGACGCCAGATCTTAAGAGCATGGACTACTACATCCAACTCTAGATCATGTGTGGGGTAGTTCTCCTCATACGTCTTCAACTATCGAGACGCATAGGCTATGACCTTACCCCTCTGCATCAAAACACACCCCAAGCCCAGCTTGGATGCATCACTGTATACCACAAAGTCATCAGTACCCTCAGGCTGTGCCAAGATCGGAGCGGACGTCAATCTCCTCTTTAGCTCCTCAAAACTCTACTGACACGGCTCAGACCAGACAAACCGAGTAGTCTTCCTCAGAAGACAAGTAAGTGGTCGGGCAATCAAGGAAAATCCTTCCACAAACCGGCGGTAGTATCCTGCTAAACCTAGAAAGCTTCGAACCTCCTTGACATTCTTAGTAGGTTGCCAAGAAGATACTGACTCGATCTTCGCCGGATCGACCTTAATACCCTCAGCAGTCACCACGTGACCTAAGAAAGCCACCTCTAACATCCAAAACTCACACTTGGATAGCTTAGCATACAGCTGGCTATCCTGTAGAATCTGCAATACTGTCCTCAAGTGTCCGGCATGCTCCTCTCGACTCCTAGAGTAAACTAGGATGTCGTCAATGAAGACCACTACAAACTGGTCTAAGAAGTCAAAGAATATCCCATTCATCAACTCCATGAACACCGTTGGTGCATTAGTGAGCCCAAATGGCATCACTACGAACTCATAATGACCATACCTAGTCCGGAATGCCGTCTTAGGTATGTCTTGATCTCTCACCCTCAACTGGTGGTAACCTGATCTCAAGTCTATCCTCGAGAACACGGACGCCCCATGCAAGTGGTCCAACAAGTCGTTTATACGCGGCCATGGGTACTTGTTCTTGATGGTGACTTTATTCAGTTCTCTGTAGTCTATGCACAGCCTCATCGATCCGTCCTTCTTCTTCACAAATAATACTGGCGCACCCCAAGGAGACACACTAGGGCGTATGAAGCCCTTCTCTGCCAACTCCTCCAACTGCTTCTTCAAATCCAACAGCTCTATTGGTGCCATACGATACGGAGCCTTCGAGATCGGTCTCGTGCCCGGCTCTAAGTCAATGCTGAAATCAACGCTCCTATGTGGGGGTAGTCCTGGCAGGTCGTCACTGAATACCTTTGCAAATTCGCATGCAACCGGTATCTCCTCTATGGTCAGGCTCTTGCTTTCCTTCATGGCATAACACTAGAAGGCCTCGCAACCCTGTGCTATCAGTCTCGCTGCTCTCACTGCACTGATAACTGTGCTTGACTTTCCGAGGTCCCAACCTCGGAATATCACTCTATGACCTTCCTCAGTGGCAACGGTCACTGTCCTCCTACCAATATCTAAGACTGCTCCGTGTCTCCTCATCCAATCTATCCCTAAAATCACATCCTCATGAGCTAAGGGCATGACTAGAAAATCTACTAGCCAGTCTCGATCTCCCATGCGAACAGGACATCCATAAACCTCTCTAGTCCCTCTTACCTTACTCCCATCAGGTAAGCCTATCATAAAAGGTATCCCCTCTACAGTAGCTAAGGACAACCTATCTACACATGCATCAGATATGAAGGAGTGTGTAACACCCGTATCAAATAAAACTCGTACAGGTAAGTCATGGATCTGGATCGTACCTGTGGCAGTCGGTGCATCTGGATGATCAGCATCTCTCAACTCAAACACTCGTGCTTGAGCTCCTCTAGTATCAGCTACACTACCACGTCCTCTACCCCGACCTGATCCCTGCATAGAGCTCTGTGATGATGTGTGTCCTAGAGCCCTGTAAGACTGCTACTGACCAGGAGCTCGGTACTACTGCTACTGACCCGGAGCTCGGTATTGTGGCGGTCTTTGTACACTCCCTGATAGGCCTAAAGTAGAAGAACCCTACTGAGATGGAGTCTTGCCCTGGCGGCAGAATGCAGCTCTATGTCCAACTTTGCCGCACTGGAAGCAGGTCACTGCCGGCTTCGTGCAGTTCGATCGGATGTGTCCATGGCCACTGCAGTTGTGGCACTGTAAGCCACCAGTTGAAGTCTGACCAGTAGTGGTATGGCTATGTCGCCCCTGAGTCTGTCCCCGTCCAAAAACAGCTCCTCTTGTACTACCACTAGCATAACCTGTCATCTGCCGCTTATCTGGCCTGTCTGACTGAGCAGCTCTCCTCGACACTGGTCTGTCTCTCTCATATGCAGACGCTCTATCCTGATAGTCTGATAGAGTCTCACAGCGAAATCCTGCCAGATAGGAACGAGTGCTCTCTCTCAATCTTCGTGAAAAGAGATATACATGCTGCTCCTCAGGAGGTGCAGCTGGTCCAAGCAGTGCCAGTTCCTTTTGGAACTTCTTGATGGCGGCAGCAATCGGAATATCCTCAAATCCTGCCTCAATAAAGTCCTGAAACCTCTCTCTCCTCAACGAGACAGTGCAGTATCTGTCTCTAACAATGCTCCTCATCTGCTCCCAACTGGTGACTCGACTACGTATGGTCCGCCACCAGGAATGAGCATCCTCAGTGAATCATGTCTGCACCAAATCCACCTGTCGATCCTCTAGGCAACGTATCGCCTCTAACGCAGTCTCTACCTGTCCAATCCAGTGCTCCACCTCCAGTCCTATCTCTCCACTAAATGAGGGGACCTTCTGAGAGTTGAAAGCCTTCAACCACTCATCCGGCCTCGGTGCTCTAGACCCAGTAGGAGCTCTATCAGCCACAACTCTCCTCTCATGTACAACTGGCACCTGAAGCACACCCTGTGTCACCTGAACAGATCTAGCCGGTACCGGTGGTACCTGGGTAAGTCTCTCTGTCCTAACAGCCTACTCCATACGCTCAACGTATGCTCTATACTCTTTGTACTCAGTTGCTCCAATGGAAACACGTCCTGACTCCGTCGAACGTGCTCTCTGTGCTCCAGACCTAGCAACGGTCTCATTCTTGACCTCGGGACCTACACTCTCAGCCACCTCCTCCACTCCAGCCTCTAGCATGATCACTGCTGGTGGATCCTCTCGAGGAGCTCGACCTCGGCCTCGGGCTAGTGGAGGTCTACCTCCACGGCCGCGTCCTCTAACTATAGGGGTCCCATGCCCCCTACCTGGTCCAACTGGAGGGAGAGGTGGACGACCTCTTCCTCGACCAGTAGCTAGCGTAGCTCTAGTACGTGCCATCTGCACGAGGAATAACAACTATAAATATAACTAGCTAATAAGTCCAATAAGTCCATTTATAGTAAAACCTAAAGTCCATACTAAGCATACTGAGATCCGCGGTAGTAGTGGTGGTCAGCCGTACTTTTCTATTCCCAACCTGACTATGCATGCATTTGAAAACCAAAAATTCTCTTTTTAAAACTCAGACCCCTTTCGGGTTCTGCTTAAAACTTATTCGGTCTTTCAGAAGATTTCAAGTGCCATTGTTGCCAACCTAGAGCTTTGAAACCATGTTGTAACACCCCGAATTCTCAGAACTCGGGACATTACTGGTTAGAACCTCACAATGGGTCCCGACCTCAGTTTGACAACAATATTACTAGGATCTTGCAACAAGACACAAATAAGGAAAACCGAAATTCATAAAATAGTATTTTTAAGGTAATGAATGCAACACGGTCTAGCAGCCTAAAGTACTTAAAAGGGAAAAACAACAACTGTCTTAATAAAAGAAACCACAACAACCAACAACCCCAACCCTAAAGAGTACGGAGACCCGGCTGACCACTACTTCCGGATCACTCAGCTGCTGGTCTAACCTGCGGTAAATCTAAAAACACAACAAGAGAAACCATTAACTAGTTATCTAAATATTAGAAGAATAATAGTAGCACACACACACACATAAAAATATAAACACCCATCATGCTTTCAAATAAGTCCATTTATTATCTTAAGTTAAGTTACTCGTTCATGCTAATGATACTTATTTTGTGACACGAGGGATTTCCAAACCTCACCTCCGCCCCCGTGTAACCATCAGGAATGGATCCGATGCATCTCACCTTGTACCTGTCTAGTCTGGGTATAGAGAACCTCCCAGTCTCCTGTCAGAGCTGGGCAGTGATGTCACGGCCCGTTATACATACACTTGGGCCTTAAACATAATAATAACGGTTGTCCTAGCAAGTTAATATTATTAAAAACACGCACATAGCACACACAACCACTATCACTCAACTAATATCCAGAAATTGGCTAAGTAAGTCGCAAGGACTTACTTGAGTAAAATCACACTCTAACAAGTCTCAAAATGTTCCGTACTCGTGGTCACTCAAACGCCTGTCAAATAAGGCATGTGGATCAAAATCTCATCCAGATGTTCAACCTCATGCGAAGGAATTAAGGAAAAAGTTCTCTTACGGTAAAAGACCATTTTACCCTTAATGTCGTAAATTCTCGAAGTTTATTCTTAAATTCTACTGATTTATTTTAGAACCTGTTTTCCAAAAATTATGTCTCTCGGATAGCTACTTATAGGTTATAAGGTCAAAACTCGAGACAACCCTAAGAAGGACAACATTCCTCCTCTCCGGTTACTAATTATGCTACTACATACATAATACCGTCAACATGTTTTTCCTTCTCCTCAACTCACTTATATCTACAAAATTTCATAAATCCCAACTCGTACTTATATATATACTCACATTTTTATATATTCTATATTTATGCTTATAAATATACTCTTATATAAAGATTATATATCCATTAAATTCCAAGCTTCTATATACTTTACACACACTAACTTGTACGTCTTTATATATATATACATACTCGACTGTAAGATTCAACACACGTACCCTAACCCGCGTCTCGACCTAGATCAGCGTCAACATGTTTGCACAACTGGAGAGGTCCGTCACTACAGGGGTCGGCTGGCTCGATTCTAGCAATCTCCCTGCTCATATCAGAGGGCCGACAACACCAGGTCCGTCCGGCACAAGTGGGTGGTTAGGGTCTGCACAGGAGAGATAGAGCAACAGCGGAAAGGGACGAAGGACTCACCGTACGACTCGCGACTGGCTGCCGGTGCTGGCCTAGATGGTTCGCACGCCTGCACTGCTCGGTTCTTCCTACTGGCGCCTGTTACAACGTCTACCGCCACCCTGTCTTCGTCTGTAGCGTTCGTCTTCACCGACTGCAAGGGGTCGGAGGCTGGGCTGGTGCGTCTTTCTCCTGGAGTGGCTCGCGCCTGGTTGTGCAGCCAAGATTAGGGTTGTTGCAGTTCGGGAAAAATAGAGAGGAAGAGGAGAGATTGGGCCGAGAAGATCCTTTACCTAGGGTCGATGTCGCCGGCGAACACGGAAGGTAGACGATATGCGTGGCGGCGTCGTCTTCGGATGAGGCGGAAGGGGCTGCTGGTTATGGTCGGCTCACTGTTGAATCGGAGTGCCGCCTTCATCGATTGGATTAGAGCGTCACTTGATTAGGTTAAGGTAATTAGGTTAATTAGGTTTTAAATTAGTCTTTAAGAATGGGTTGGGCTGGGCCGGTAGTGCACAGTACAATTGGCCCACTTTTGTTTCCTTAAAACGAGCTGAAGCAAAACCCGTTACTCGTACGGATCGTAGGGCATTTGCGGAAAATTTTACGGAATTATATTCCGTATTAGGTAAATTATTATTTTACTTTAAAGGTACGGAAATATCTCCGGTTACACATTTTATTATTTTATGTGAACTAAGGTCGCATAAAATAATAGAATTTAAAAATTCATTTTAACTTTCTTTAGGTTAGAGGTTAGCGGATCGGAATCCGGTTAAATTCCGTATTATACGGAGTTTAAAATTTTCGGTTATTACAATCGCTCCCTAAAGTCATTGAGTGACTCCATGTATGGATCAATATGGACAACCTCGTCTTCATGCGTCAGATTCAATTTTTCCCATCGTACTTGCTTCCAATAAGGGTGAATCTGATCCAAACGTATTGGCTCCCGATGCCTAATAGCAATATAGAACTAGTGCGCACAAGGCAACCCATGAGCTTCCCTCCAACCTTACATGTTGTCAAGCTCCTAATTTGCTTTGCCTTCTCGTAGATCTCCAATAACTCCAGGAAGCACTCGTTACTTACTTTGTTTCGGAGCAAATCAAATATAGGCACACACAGCCAACAACGTCCTCTCACGTGACATCTCTATTGACGCTTGAATCTTATCAATCTGATCATTTACCATCAAGTCAATGTTCTCCATCACCAACTGAAATCGTTGAACGGTAGAACGCAATGTACCCTTCAATAATGAGTGTGCGGACTCACACCCAACAACCAATATCAATTCAATAAATTAATCCTCAACAATTATTAGAAAACAAGTGCAAACAATATAGAAATAAGTTCTTACGTATTCGTTGTCCTCGTGCCAAAGTGTAGTTGCAAGTCGTACCAATATCGAACAATTGCTTACTTGTAGGGGATTAGCCATGTAGTTTCCAAATACTCCATCAACCTCGGATAAGGTTGCCAATGCACTTTCATTTCACCCAAACGCCGCTCGTAACTCTCAGGAGATCTAGATTCAATAAGAGCATGGTAGTGTGATGCAAAAACAGCTTGTAATTCCTTTGACCGTGTCACCGCCCAAGATATATGTTGGATGTTGTTCGCTCCAAACGGTGTGTGCAAGCTTTAAATTTATAACCCTAGACTTAAGCTTAAAACAAGGATGCGAGCCCGCAGTGTACGGGTCAATCGTAGTAAAAGCAAGAAAATTCCAGGGGTCGATCACAGGGACTCGGTGAAACAAAGTCAATACGGTATGCTATGTCAATTCTAACCACAAGAGCGATTAACACAATCAAAGATGAATAAGAAGTCAATAAAGCAAACATGCAATTCTAGGGATTAAAGCATCTAGTTGTGGTTCCAACTCAAGATCCATAGATAAGCGGACAAAGCTGAGATTTTTGCGTGGGGAAGGTGTTACTAAAGTGGAGTAGATCACCGGGTAAGTCTCACTACACACTAATCCTAAACTGTAACTCCTATTACCGGGTAGGTCTCAAGGAATCAAGATAAAGAACTATAACCTCAAACTAACATACCATCTAAGGGAATAGAATCAACCTTTACCGGGTAAGTCTCAGGCTAACTCACAAAGATGGGACGGAAGCACACTCAAACCCCAATAAAGGATAAACCTTTATTACCTACACTTATGATCGTTAATACACAAACTAAGGAATTACCGGGTAAGTCTCATTCTAAGCTTACATTGAACCAGGAAGGTGTAATAAGAATAGGATTTAGCAAGCTCTAACACTTAACTTTCTGTTTTAGGTCGGATAAGTCACCTCGGTCAGAAGAATTCCACCCCGGCCGAGATGTTCATCAACCGAACGAGATGCTTAGGGTTAAGGTTAAAGACTCGAACTTTCAGGATCCTACTGGAATCTAAGATTATTCTATCATTGTTTTTCCCACAACCTTCAGCTAATCACCCTAGAATCACACAAGGAAATTAGCCACTCATCATCATAATGAAAGTATTAAAATATATGGGAAGAAGGTGAATATTTGAACAAAGAAGAATTTAATGAAAAGACTTCAATAACTGAATCAAATATCACAACAAAGCGTTCCTTGGATAATAATCCAAAAAGACAAGACAACAATTGAGGGAATTGAAGACAATCTTACAAAACCCTTCAAAAAGCTATAAAAGCTATGGACTTCAATCTTCCTTCAACCTTCAAAAAGGTTCTTCAAAAACTCCCAAATTGGAGTATACCGCTGCTGCTGCGTAAACCCTGATCGACGGTATAGCTTGATGTTGGAATTGTGGAAATCTAACCCTTTTTATAAGAAAATAACCCTCCAAAGATAATAAATCTTAGAAAGATATTTTCCCATAAATATAGGTAAAATATATGATTCTGCATATCTCCTTCCTTCCAGGAGCCAAGCCCAAAAATATAAGATCACTTTCCAAATTTAAAAGATCTCCTCCAAGAATAAAATATTCTCGCCGCGTCCTAGGTGTTCGCCTCGGTCGAGTCGGCGTCTCTGGATCACCTCGGTCGAGGTGAATCAGTGGTCAACCGAGGTGACTCACAACTGAAGGTGAAATCTCTCAAAACTGCTCCAAAGTAAATCTTTAATCCATGGCTATGCTCCTTGGATGTAGCTCCAAATGACTCATGACTCCTTTTGCTCCTTTTTTGATGCAAAACGTACCATATTACCTGCAATTACAACGAAACTAGGTGTAGACCTCGATTCTTGCAAAGGTAGATGAAATGGTAGTAAAATCACATAATGTACATACAAACATGCAGATTATGAAAGATAAAACGTCCAAACAAACCCCAAAATATAGACTATAATTCATGCTATCAAAATACCCCATACTTAGCCCTTGCTTGTCCCCAAGCAAGTTCCGCATATAGAAGACAAGATAGAATGGATTATAAGTCAAGAAAATCAATGAAAAAGTCTTTCAAAAACATTTTATGGTGTGCAACTATCATAGATCACTCTAAGAGAATACTTCCTGGAATTAAAAACTCAATATGATCAAAACATTTTATAAATATAAGAAAGTTGTTCATCTTTGCATAAAATCATAGAATGCATAATAAATCATAATTATCAAAATTAATCATGTATAATCCAGTTTAAACCGCTAAGTCAATCAACAAGCTCAAGGTCTCAAGGGCTTCCCAAAAGAAAGGTCAAGAAACGTGTAGGGTAGGGATGTATGTAAGGTAATATGGTGCTAGAATCCGGGAAAAGGATGAACTTCACTTTCACTTTGACTTGCAACATCTTCCACCAATAAGCTTTGCTTATCTCACACTTTTTCTTTTACTTTACTTTTTGGGATGCATGGACAGAGGTGCACAATAACCGAAGCCTAGGAAATCTGCAATCATCAATTTCTCGAGATGCATCAAACCCTTGATGCACATACCATGACCCGTTAGGAATATCGCTCAATCCGACTTTGGCAAGACACAAACACCCGGCTATGTGAATGGTGCCGAGTTACTCATCTTCATGATTGACTTCCCCAAACCTATTATTGCTTTCTAACATTTTCACTTCCAGCCACTTCTCAACTTTAACTTGCTTTCACCACTTCGCTTGCTTCCAAATTCCCGGATAGGTAAAGGGAGGCAAAATGTATATGAGGGACTAAGCAAGATCAAGAAGAAGAAGAAGAAGAAGAGAATGAATTGCCTTGGTCTTTCCAAGAAGAAAGTGAGAGAACTTAACCTGCGGTGTCAACCTTCAAATTCAACATAATTTGGATAAAACAAAGTATTAAACATGATAATAATTTCAAACAAAGCATTTAGCAACTTAAACATATTATAAAACCTTTCAAACACATAAAGAATTTAAAACCAGTAGGCAAACAAAATCTTCACTGAGATCATATCCAGATAAATAACACAAAATCGTTTTCGAAAACTTTCTGTTACGCACCTCGGTCGAGGTGTTCTTGGTTCAACCGAGGTGAAATGCCTCGTTTGGCCAAGACTGACTCGGTCGAGGTCGAAAAAAAATTTTTTAAAAACCATTTTTTTTCGGTTTCGACGTTTTTCTCAATCAAATAACCTATAGGTATGCATGTAATATCAGATAATCATATAAATGCAAAAGGGAAGCATAAATAAAATATCCGATAAATAAAATACATCAAAGGTGGTCAAATAACATACATCACGTAGTCAAATAACACAAATACCCCATACTTGAGACACATTGTCCCAGTGGGTATAATAAAAGTCTAAACAAGAGAGAACTCACCGGATAAAAGCCGAACTGCATAAAAAAAATATAATAATAAAATCCTGTAGCTCCTCAGTAGTCTCGATCCGGTGGTGGTGCATATGGATACTGAGTCGGATCGTAAGGATGGCCCATGATACGCTCGAACTGAAGCTGGGCCATGATGTGCTGATGATGCTGCTGCTCCTGCATCTCACGGATATCCAATGATAGTGCAGCGTATGAGTCGATAATCTGATCCGTCAGGTCATCGATCCGTCGGTGAGCAGCTCGATCTCTCACTCCACGCCTCCTGCGTCTAGCAGGTCTGACTGGAGAAGTCTCAGCTGGTGCCGGCTCAGTATCCTCCTCATCATCCAAATCTATAATAGGTGGCGCGCTCGTCCCAGCAGTATATGTCCCTGTATCCATCGGGACGCCACCCTCTCTCTCATCTAATGTCTCCTCATCGTCGTCGTCATCCTCAGCCTCCTCCTCCTCCTCAGCTGCAGCAGGGGCAGCTGCTCCCTCTCTGTAATCCTCCATCAGTGGACCCCAAGCGGTCTGCCAATAATGTGGATCAGAAACTGTGAACTGTGCAGACCACCTGATGCCCTGAGGTGCAGTCAGCTCCCATGGCATAGCGACGTAGGGTGTAGTCAGTCCTCGGGGAACCAGAATCCTCCGAGTAATCATCTCTTGTAGTCCGAGCGGTTTGGCAGCCGCCACCATAGTACACCTACTCAGATCCATATCTTGATAAGTAGCGATATGGGTCACTATCCCACCACAGCATATATCTCCCTTCCCTTTGGCCTTGATCCTGTGCAGATCCTCTGCTAGCATCAATCCAAAGTCGGGGAATCCACTTGTAACCATGCAGTATAAAGCGAAGAGCTCCCCCTGTCGGACCTTCTGGGGCGTCTCAGTACGCGCCAGAAGTGTCTCGCTGAAGATCCTGTGGGCTAATCGAAAAGCAAGATGGAAGATAAGCTTCTCCCTGGAATCACCAGGGCGCCACCTATCTGCATGCTCCACAACATAAGCAATCTGACCCCAGAACTCTCTAGCTACGGCTCGGGTCGGGAAGTCTACAACAGTGGGGGCAGGGAAGCCAAAGATATCTCTCCAGTGGTCTAGGGGTACTAAGAAGTTCCGGTTCATCAACCGGTACTTCACAGCCCTCTCTGTGGGGAGGTAAGTGAAGGAGCTAACAAACTCAAGGGTCGGCTCTAAGTAAGCTGGGGCTCAGATCTTAGTAAACTGATCCAGCCCGACGGTGGTGATCATCCTCCTAAGATCTCCATCAACGTGGAGACAGTCAAAAGCAGAAACGTCCAGAAATCTAGGTGCGATCACTGGACGGCTAGCAATACGCTCATAATCTACCTGGTGTCTCTCGTGGATCACCGGGATAGAAGGTCTGGATGAGGAAGAAGAAGGGGAAGGAGAGGATCTATCTCTAAGGGCTAATAATCTGTCAGAACTCATCTTTAAACAACACTGTCAGGCCACCTCGGTCTCTGACAAACTTCAAGAAACACCTCGGTCGAGGTGCAGGTCGACTGGACCGAGGCGGAGACAGTCGCGATTTCAACTCTCAGAAATTCAGTTCTTTTCCCCCAACTCTCAGAAATTCAGTTCTTTTCCCCCCAAAAGCCCAAATCGAAGTAAACGAACGAGTTAGGGTTTCGATCGTTTTTACCTCGTTCCGGCCGAGTCGCTCGATCTTTCTGTAGATTCGTTGTTGCAATCGGTTCCTCTACCCTTCAATCTTGGTTTAGAAGCAGAAATCGTCGAAAACGAGCGAGAAACGAGAGGGAGCGAAGTGGAAGTCGCCGCGGTCGAGGTAGGTAAATAAAAAGTGAAAAATAAAATTTTTCCCTATTTATACTGTTACTGGATCTGCTGTCACCTCGGTCGAGATGGTCTCGACTGGACCGAGGTGGTATGGACCGAGGTGGTTCTGCAGGAACCCTAGTCGCCTCGGTTGCTCAAGAATCAACTCGGTCGAGGTGCTCTGACAATAACCGAGGTGCTTCTGTCTTCTCAGAATCTCGAACTTCTGTCCTTCCAGTTGTGCTCCTTCCTTAGATATTCCTGTTGTCTGTCCAGAACGCCAAAAACAAAGCAAAGCAAAGCAAAAAACAAAAACTATCTAAGCTAGACTAGAAAACGGGGAAAAGAAAGCAATACCTTGGGTTGCCTCCCAAGAAGCGCTTGATTTAAGGTCGCTAGCTGGACCATGATGCGTCTCAAACGAGGCGGGAGGTGCCCTCACCCCATACTTCACCTCCATCGTGGGGTGAAGTAAGTAGCTCCATCAAACGCTCCAACAAGTGTAAGTGCTCATCGGGGAATGAATCGTCTATGGGTGGGTTATTCGTCTCGCGGGAAGATTCCGGTAGCCGGCTGAGGTGATCCGCAACGGAGTTCTCGGATCCCTTCTTATCGCGGATCTCTAGATCAAACTCTTGAAGCAAGAGAATCCATCGAATAAGGCGCGGCTTGGCATCTTTCTTAGCCAACAAGTAACGAATGGCCGCATGGTCGGTGTAGACAATGACTTTCGCCCCTACTAGATAGGAACGAAACTTCTCGAAAGCATATACAACCGCCAATAACTCCTTCTCGGTGGTAGCGTAGTTGCGTTGTGCTTCATCTAGCGTCTTGCTAGCATAGTAAATGGCGGTGGTCCGTCCATCCTTCTTCTGTCCAAGCACCGCTCCTACGGCTACATCACTAGCGTCACACATGACCTCAAAGGGCAAGGTCCAATCAGGAGGCTGGATAATGGGAGCGGAGATCAACACTTCCTTAATCCTGTAAAAAGCATCAAGACACTCCTGCGAAAACTCAAAAACAACATCTTTATTCAAGAGGTTAGTTAGAGGTTTAGAAATCTTAGAGAAGTCCTTGATGAATCTCCTGTAGAAACCTGCATGCCCGAGAAAACTCCTCACACCTTTAACAGAACAAGGAGGAGGGAGTTTCTCAATAGTCTCGATCGTAGCTCGATCGACCTCAATACCTCGATTAGAAACGAGGTGTCCTAGCACAATGCCTTCATTAACCATAAAATGACACTTCTCCCAATTTAAAACAAGGTTAGTGTCTTCACATCTTTTAAGCACTAGAGAAAGGTTAGATAGACAATCATCAAAAGAGGAACCATATACAGAAAAATCATCCATGAATACCTCCATGATCTCCTCTATGTACTCGGAAAAGATAGCCATCATGCATCGCTGGAAGGTAGCGGGTGCATTGCACAATCCAAATGGCATCCTCCGATAGGCAAACGTCCCCCAAGGACAAGTGAAAGTGGTCTTCTCCTGATCATCCGGATGGATAGGAATCTGGAAGAATCCACTATAGCCGTCCAAGTAGCAAAAGTGTGAATGCTGGGTCAACCGTTCGAGCATTTGATCAATGAAGGGAAGCGGAAAATGATCCTTCCGAGTCGCCGTGTTCAGCTTCCTATAATCGATGCAAACTCTCCAGCCCGTAACGGTCCTTGTTGGGATCAACTCGTTGTTCTTATTCGTCACAACGGTCATCCCTCCTTTCTTCGGAACGACATGCACCGGGCTAACCCACTTGCTGTCCGAGATAGGATAAATAATACCTGCATCCAACAACTTAAAAACTTCCTTCTTCACAACCTCTTTCATGATCGGATTTAACCGTCTTTGAGGTTCCCGTGAAGTCTTATGATTATCTTCCATTAGAATTCTATGCATGCAGAAAGAAGGTTTAATGCCAATAAGATCATCCGTGGTGTAACCTATGGCTTTTTGATGCTTTCTCAGGACATGCATTAATTTAGACAATTCAGAATCGGAGAGAGAAGCACTAGCAATAACGGGATAAGTAGAATCCGGCCCAAGAAAGATATACCTCAAGTGACTAGGGAGTTGTTTAAGCTCCACAACCGGGGGTGCTTTCTGAGAGGGATCTCTGCTTCCTCTTTCCAGTGGAGTGGTGTCAGAAACTGGACTCGATGCAGTCTCAGTTAGGATCGTCTCGCCATCGACCTCGGTCGAAGCGCATAGGCGTTGACCGAGATGTTCTTCGGTCGCCTCGCTCGGCCCAGAAAGTGCCTCGGTCGAGGTACTGCTACTGGATCCGAGACTGGAGATCTTCGCCTCCCGGATTAGCTTCTCAGTTTTAGCTCCTGGATCCTCTTCCAGTGCCTTCAAGCTCCGTATATCTGCATCACAAGAAGCATCTATACCTTCCTCCATTAAACTGAAGCTTATAACTCTTTCGAGTGGGTCGTTAATAAGGATAGAGCTCACCAATTCTCTTGATTCTTCTTCATCGTAAATGTTGAAGATATCATCAGTTAGCTGCTCCCCTTTCATTGCTGCAAGTAGTGCGAACTCCACCTCATCGCCACCAACGTTGAATTTCAACTTGGCGTTCTTGCAATCCACATTGCAACCCGAAGTTGCTAGAAATGGCCTCCCGAGAATAATAGGAACAGGATAATCTGCGGGAATGTCAAGTACAACAAAATCTATAGGTAGATAGAAGTTACCTAACTTGACCGGAACGTCTTCCAAAATGCCCACGGGATGGGTAATGGAGCGATCCGCCATGTAAAGTCGAATCTTGACCGGCTTGGGCTCTCCAAGACCGATCTTAGTGCATAGCTCCAGCGGGATGATGCTCACGCTGGCTCCTAGATCACAAAGGGCTTCACAAGTGACATCCCCAACTTGAATGGGAATGCAAAATGAGCCGGGATCTCTCAACTTAGGTGGCATCTTTTCCTTCATGATCTTGATAAGCTCCGAAGATTTAGAT
>BSUD01000007.1:91146916-91195528 GCA_033239045.1 Fagopyrum esculentum | reverse complement strand
GTTTCAGAAAAGAGAAAAAAAAAAAAAAAAATTTCGGGACACGTGTCGCCCTTACGTACGCAATAAAAGGGCCGTACCTGAACATTTACCTATATATATATATATATATATATATATATATATATATTACTATCAAATTCAGCGTATGAGCTAAATTTGTTTAGCTGTGGATTTAGGTTCGGAAGCGCCCCGATAAAGGCCATCGAATCCAATCTCGATGTTGTGTTTGTTTTCTCCAAGGATTGCCTTGAAGCTTTTTGTAGGTTGAAGAATGCTTTGATCTCCGCACCTATCATGCAACCTCCGGATTGGAGTCTACCGTTTGAGATCATGTGTGACGCGAGTGATGTAGCCGTTGGGGCTGTTTTGGGACAAAGGAAAGATGGGCTAACACATGCCATCTATTATGCTAGCAAGATGCTAGATGACGCCCAACTCAATTATGCTACCACCAAGAAGGAGTTGCTAGCGGTTGTGTACGCATTTGAGAAGTTCCGCTCATATCTTGTTGGAGCGAAGGTCATTGTTTATACGGATCATGCTACGATCCGTTATCTCTTTATAAAGAAGGATGCCAAGCCTAGGTTGATTAGGTGGATCCTTCTTCTTCAAGAGTTTGATTTGGAAATCCGGGATAAGAAGGGGTCCGAAAATTCTGTGGCGGACCATCTTAGTAGACTACCTCCATTGGAGATTGAGAGAGATGACATCCCGATTGATGACTCATTCCGGGATGAGCAATTGCAAATGATGGAGGAGTGTCTATTTCAAGTGTCTAGAGGAAGTGAGCCATGGTATGCCGACATTGTGAACTACCTTGTGTGTGAGGAAGTGCCTCCCGGTTTGTCATATGCCCAAAGGAAGAAGTTCTTCAAAGATGTGAGGCACTACTATTGGAGTGAACCACTTTTGTTCAAGAGAGGGCCGGATGGAGTGTTTAGGAGATGCATACCGGAGGATGAGGTGGAGAGTGTGATCCGCCATTGTCAATCCTTGCCATGTGGAGGTCATGCTAGCTCACACAAGACATGTGCAAAGGTGTTGCAATCGGGTTTCTTTTGGCCAAGTTTGTTCAAGGATGTGCAAAATTTTGTGGTAGCTTGTGATGCTTGCCAAAGAACGGGCAACATCTCAAGGAGGAATGAGATGCCCTTGAACAACATACAAGAGGTGGAGATATTTGATGTGTGGGGTGTGGAGTTCATGGGACCATTCCCCTATTCATGTGGAAACCTCTACATCCTATTGGCGGTGGACTATGTTTCGAGATGGGTAGAGGCAATCGCCTCTCCTACAAATGACGCCAAGGTTGTGGTGCGGTTCTTCAACCGAGTGATCTTCCCTAGGTTTGGAACACCAAGGGTGATCATAAGTGATGGAGGGAAGCACTTCACCAATAGGAACTTCGGGACACTTTTGGCCAAGTATGGGGTGACTCATAAGGTGGCAACACCTTACCATTCCCAAACTAGTGGCCAAGTAGAGATCTCCAACCGGGAGATAAAAGGAATTCTTGAGAAGACGGTTTCTAGGACAAGAAAGGATTGGGCTATGAAGCTCGACGATGCTTTGTGGGCTTATAGAACCGCTTTCAAGACACCGATTGGCACCACTCCTTACAAGCTAGTCTATGGCAAGTCTTGCCACCTTCCGGTAGAGATGGAGCATAGAGCATATTGGGCTATAAGGTGGTTGAATTTTGACCTCAAGGAGGCCGGAGAGAAGAGGTTGTTAGACATGAATGCTCTTGAGGAGATCCGGTTGGATGCTTATGAAAACGCCCGGATCTACAAGGAGAGGACCAAACGTTGGCATGACAAGCGTCTCATCCCGAAAGAGTTGAGTGAAGGCGACCTTGTCCTTCTCTTCAACTCAAGGCTGCGGCTCTTCCCCGGAAAGCTAAAGTCAGGATGGACGGGTCCTTATGTGGTGAAGAAAATCTTTCCCCATGGAGTGGTTGAGATAAGAGGGGAGCATTGTGGAGATTTTAAGGTGAATGGGCACCGGTTGAAGAAGTATATCCCGGGAGCTCCGGTGGACATGATTGCCCCACTTCACCTTGAGTGAGACGCCCCCGAGTTTGATCAAGCTAATGACCTTAAAGAAGCGCTTGATGGGAGGCAACCCATTGGTAATCGTTTTTCCCTTTTCGTTTTTGTTTTTGTTTTGATTTGTGTGTTTTTGTGTGTTTGGTGTGCTTTGTGTGTGTGCTAGAGTCTTGGTAGCATGGAAGCCTTGCATGGCATGTGAATGATGATGATGAATCCCTCATCAATTATGGGTGAGCGGACGCGGAACTTGGACGGCTAGCGGTGCCTAGCGCGGGTCCCGACGCCTTGATGAACATTTAGAGCTCTCTACCATCGTTGATAGGATCATCCAACATCACTCCACTTAAGTGATCCCAAATACCAAAGCAAACCATTTTTACATTGTGAGAACCCTCTTTCACTCTTCTTTACTTGAATGCCACATTGGGGACAATGTGTTTGTAAGTATGGGGTGGGGTTTGCATGATCTTTTGCATGATTAGCATCTAGGGTAGTTTCTTTTTGTCATATCTCTTGCATTGTACATAGATATTTCGAAAAATCCAAAAAATCAGAAAATTTTAAAAAAATATTTTAGTGCTTCTAAGCTTAAGGAACGACCCTTATGATAAGATTGTTGTATGGATTGGCTATGGATGGCCTTATGTGTCGAATTGATGAATGCATATGTAGACTTGAAGTACTTATCTTGAATCCCATGAATGATTTGTGATTATGATGCTTGCCTTGATTGGATTGAGTATTGAAAGTCGAAATTACGTGCTAGTTCTTGCACATCATCTAGGAGTGATTAAGGCAATTCATCTTTCTCTACTTCTCATCTTGATCATGTTGCTTGAACACCTCAATTGATATAAATTTGACCTCTTTTGACCCATCTGGGAATAGGAGCATGTTAGTGTGTTGAGTGTGTGAAAAGCAAGGGTGGGGTGAAGTTGTTGATGAAATAATATTATGAATAAAGTGCTGAATTTGCTGTGAAAGTGTAGACAAAAATATAGGTTTGGGGACGTTGGTTTAAATGACGAGTAACTCGGCACCATTCACATAATCGGGTGTTTGTGCCTTACCAAAGTCAAATAAACCGATAGTCCTAACGAGCTTTGGTATGTGTGCCCGGTGTGGATGCACCTCGAAAAATAAAAAAGCCCGAGGACGGCTAATCACCAAGGTTTCGGCTTTTGTACACCAATGCCATTGTCTCAAAAATAAAAGAAAAGAAAAGAAAGAAAAAAAAATGGACAAAATATACACTTGTGGGAAGTTGATAAAAATGTGAAGTTGTGAAGTTAGTTTCATTCCCGGATTAGCATCACATAGCCTAGAAAAATTCCCACCTAATCATAACGTTTCTTGGCCTTTTATTTCACAAGCCCTTGTGACCTATTTGCATGTGTGTAAGACTTAGTGATCTAGATTGAATATGCTCATGATCATCTTGACTTCTTCATTTTTTACATTTCATGCATGCTTTTGAGTTAAGTATAATTGTCTTTCCATGCCTTCACTTATTTGAGACATGATTGCTTGTCCATTGCCATGAAACATGACTATGAAGGTGATCCAATATTAGAAGCACAACTCCAAAAAGATTTTGCTGATTTTTTGTATGCATAAATCATGTCATCTCTTAGTCTATAGTTGGGACTTGCTCGGGGACGAGCAAACCTTAAGTATGGGGTATTTTTGATAACACGATTTATGGCTTAGGTTTAGGTAATCATTTAGATAGATTTTCCGCTCATTCATGCATGGTTTAGCACTAGTTCACGACGTTTGTACCCAATTCATGTATTTTGTCGAGATAGACGTCTACACGGACTTTTGCATTGCTTTGTAGGTATTTTGGGAGATTTAGGAGCTTAATCGATGCATTTGAGGATTGTTCCTCGAGACGACACACCTTCGGACTCATTGGGATGCAAGTTAGGAGCTAAGGAGGACACTTGAGACCTTGTTGGTGCATGCCATGCACCAAATCGTAGCTTAATGATCCAAAACAAGTTGAGGCACCAAAACCACGGTCACTGGGACTTCCACGGGCGTGGAATTGGACCGTGGTTTTTGCCAGACGGTTGTGACAGCTGTGCCACGATCTTCATGGCCGACTCTTGCAAATTTGTGGGATAAATAGGTGGTCCTGCAAGGCTGAAGGACAGAGACCTCACTACCATTCTCTCCCACACTCTCAACAAGAAAAATTCTCTCAATTGGAAGATTGCATTGGAGCTACTCTTGGAGGAGAAGAAAGGTGCCATTGGAGAAGGGGGGAAGAGCACAACACTACTAGTCTTTGATAGATTTTAGAGTGACGATTTTCGGAAACGTTTTCTAGGGTTGTAAGAATCGATTGAACCTTCTTTTGAAGGGTTGTGAGTATTTCTAATTCTCATATTCAGCTTGCTTTTCCTTGTTCTACTTGTTCATCTCTTCCTTTTCATTATCTTGCAAATGGAAGCCATGATTTTATGTTTGATGATTTTGATTGTGATGATGTATGTTGTTGGCTAAATAGATGCGATTCTAGGGTAAGGAAAGGATGGTTATGGCTTGGACTATGATAGAATAGACTTAAATGTATGCTTGGATGATTCGTTGATTGAACCTAGTCACTGTTAGAATCCACGGTTTGTTCTAGACAAACCACGACCGTGGACCTTGATGAACACCCCGTGATTTTGTTGAATTTGCTTGTAATGATAAATCCAAGTGTTAGGTTGTTAGATTGTTGAAATTCTAGTGTTTGTTGAGTTAATTCTATCCTAGGGTGACCTAGTGTTAGCAACTAAGTGTTAGAAGAGACCTACCCGGTGATTCTTGCTCTTAGATACCGAAGATGACAAACTCTAGGTAGTAGTGAGCCTCACAAGCCGCTATTGGACTGAGTGTGCTAGGATAGGTGTTTAGGACTTGCCTTTCCGAGACTTACCCGGTAAAGAGAGGTTAGATCCCTAGAATACCACCCGGTTTGTGTAGAATTCCATTCCTTCGGCTCTTTGAGACTTACCCGGTGATGATACCTTAGGAACGGACTAGTGGATCACGAGACCTACCTAGTGATTGATCCCAATCTAGAAACACTCACTCCCAACATACTATAGTTAATCCAAGGAATGATTCGATAGCTTGAGTCTTATGCCATAACCGGAATTTCCAACCCCTAGAATCTGCTTTTCTCTCTTTGATTATATATTTCGTATTCGTTTGTTTACTTGTGGTGTTAGCTTAGTTGATTGTTGATTTCGCATGATTTGTGATCTTTGATTGGTCACCTAAAAACCAAAACCAAAAACATTGAGATTTTCATTTCTTTATTCCTTTCTCTTTTCTTAGTCTAGATCTTCACTATCCTTAGTCACTAATCGATTCAATCTCACCTCAGTCTTTGTGTTCGACCTCGGAATACTATCCCTACTACAAAATGTCCCGTATACTGCGGGTTCGCTAGGAGTTAGGAGAAATATATCGAGTTATAAATTTAAGGCTTTTTGCGTACACCATTCCTAGTCGTAACAATTACTATTATCGGGCAGTGACATCACTGCCCAGCTCCAGAGGGAGACTGGGAGGTTCTCTACGACCAGGCCATACATGGTATAGGGGCGGTCTTCTTCTCCACTCCACATGGTATACGGGTTGAGCTCCACCACACTCCTGTTGGTTACACGGGGACAGAGGCGAGAGTTATAAGACTCTCGTGTCACACTTTAAACGAATGGAATTAGAAATGGAATAAACTAAAAAGAGAATAAGAACCGGATGTGTATGTATATGAGCATGTTGTGGGTTATGTGTTCTTATGTGTGTGTTTGTGCCATATCATCTTTATAATGCCTAGAATGTGAGTTAACGGTTTTATACCGATTGTTGTAGTTGATGTGCAGGATAGGATGTGGCTGAGTGATCCGGAGGAGTGGGCAGCCGGGGTTCCGTACATCTTAGGTTTAGTTGGGTTTTGAAGTCCTTGTGTTGTTGTTTTTGTATTATATTGATGTTGTTGTAAGGGCGGCTGAAGTCTTTCTTTTCTTTTGTTTTCGGGTTTCATAACATTGCATAAAAATGTATTTCGGTTGTGGCTTTGGTTATATTCCTTCGGAGAGTGATATCGGTTTCGTTTAGCTTTGAATGAGGTAAGTCCTCAGACTTACTTAGCCGCTTTTATGCATTATTTGGATATATTATGGTGGTGTGTGTTTATCGTTTTTGATCATGAAACCGGATTAAGACTACTTGACTATATTTATTATTTGGCCCATCGTTACTATTATCGGGTAGTGACATCACTGCCCGATAATAGAGGAAGATTGGGAGAGTCTAGTTTGAGCCAAACCTAACGAAAAATGATTGACAAATGATAAAGTGATTACCTTTTTTTGTCATTCTTGAATAAAAGTAACGGAATGTAGGAGATATAAAAGGTGCAAAAAGAAAACTTACGGCTACAAAGTAATTGTCATTGACCCACGCTATTTCGCAAAGCTCCGTTGGGGGTTCTTGGTTCTCAACCATTGCAACAATTGGTAAAGATGTCTCGGGGCTTGAGCCAAGTATAACAACTGCGCACCGGTAATATCTCGCTGCTACCGTTGCAACAAGTGGACACTTCATCCAATTCTCCGGCCCACAAGGTATAGGATCAGTCCACCAAGTGGCCTCGATAACTTCATCAACTGTCCATTTTACCGCCGACTGTTGAGAAAAAAAACAATTATAAGCGAAATTTATCATTTAATAAACAAAATATAGTTAAGCAAAGAAAAGAAATACTCACATGTGCGTACAAGTCATTTCTCATCAACAACTATGTAGCCAATTCCTTTCTAACAATCAAGTAATCTTCTTCCGATTATCCCGAAACCATGGCAAGATATCTAAATCAACAATGCCCATCTCCTTTAACATCATAGGCTGAAAGGATGAAGGGTTTCATGAACTTCTACATCTGATCACCCTTGAACCGATAGTTCTTAGAACGTCTGGTGGTGCTTTTCTTACCACGCGGCTCAGCCTCCTCAACTTTAACTTCAAGTTGGGCCTCTACAGGTTTGGCCGCTTCAGGCTCGGCCTCCTCCACCTTAACTTCCACATGTTTTCTTGCTTTTGGTGGACGACCTCGAGGACGTGGACGTGCCGATCCAGAACTATATTCAAACCGCGACTTGGTTCTCTCCTTGTTGAAAGAATGCCGTATTTTGGTGGTCTTCCTTTAGTTCTAACTTTCTGCTCTGGAACTCTCAACGTTGAATTGCCCAGATTTGTATTATCTTCATATGATGAAACAATCCGCTCAAGCACATCTCTCGGAAGCAAATTCTTGTCCAATCGCTCCCTAAAGTCATTGAGTGACTCCATGTATAGATCAATATGGACAACCTCGTCTTCATGCGTCAGATTCAATTTTTTCCATCGTACTTGCTTCCAATAAGGGTGAATCTGATCCAAACGTATTGGCTCCCGATGCCTAATAGCAATATAGAACTCGTGCGCACAAGGCAACCCATGAGCTTCCCTCCAATATGAATCCTTACATGTTGTCAAGCTCCTAATCTGCTTTGCCTTCTCGTAGATCTCCAACAACACCAGGAAGCACTCGTTGCTTACTTTGTTTCGGAGCAAATCAAATATAGGCACACACAGCCAACAACGTCCTCTCACGTGACATCTCTATTGACGCTTGAATCTTATCAATCTGATCATTTACCATCAAGTCAATGTTCTCCATCACCAACTGAAATCCTTGAACGGTAGAACGCAATGTGCCCTTCAACAATAAATGTGTGGACTCACACCTAACAACCAATATCAATTCAATAAATTAATCCTCAACAATTATTAGAAAACAAGTGAAAACAATACAGAAATTAAGTTCTTACGCATTCGTTGTCCTCGTGCCACAATGTAGTTGCAAGTCGCACCAATATCGAACAATTGCTTCCTTGTAGGGGATTAGCCATGTAGTGTTCAAATACTCCATCAACCTCGGATAAGGTTGCCAATGCACTTTCATTTCACCCAAACGCCGCTCGTAATTCTCAAGAGATCTAGATTCAATAAGAGCATGGTAGTGTGATGCAAAAACAGCTTGTAATTCCTTTGACCGTGTCACCGCCCAAGATATATGTTGGATGTTGCACTTTGAATGAAAGATGCAAATCATGTGCTTCACATCCGGAAAAACAACACCGGGTGCACTTATGAGTCCTAGCTCTCTGTCCGTCACAAACACCCCCGGTGTAACATTTTCGCACACATGTCGGAGTCTCCGTAATGCCCACTCGTAGTGATTGACGTTTTCCTTGACCATGAAAACAAAAGCTATTGCAAACGTCAACCTCGTGCTAGTGATACCGAAAATCTCTAACAACGGCATCTTGTACCTATATAGGACATATTAAGAGTTTACATTTATCTTAAACTAAAAGTGCATGAAAAATTAAAAAAAAATCATAAAAACATGTATATTAAAACTTACTCGTTCGTCTTGTACGTCGTGTCCATTATGATGAGATAAGGAAATAGGTTGAGGAGATGTCTTGAATCCGGATGCATGATGAAAAAATCTGAAATTTCTTCAGATTCCGAGCATCTTCTCACATTAACGTAATAAAGACGTTGCTCTAACAAATGTAGTGCTTGTTGGAGAGGACTTCGTCCTTTGGCTTGTAGCTTCCTAATCTTCATTCCAGCATTGTATATTTTTTCGATTGTGCTAACGTTGTATGGATCATCTAACTTTATTGACTTCAAAATATTTCTCACCTTGAAACCCGACCCAAGCTCACGTCCCACCCTTCGAAATTGTTTCTCCGTCAATCTGCCGGCATATGTGTGTCCCTTAAACTGCTCGGGAAGTGTATGATTGTGCACTCCGTTTATAACATGCAACGTCCACTTCTCAGCCTCGCTTTGTACGCCCTCAAGCTCAAAACAACATCCGTCCTTCTTCGATTTATGTGCTCGGCTAGAAGATGACTCAGTATCAAGATCAACGTCTTTCTTCTTACGAGGGGCTCCAAACGTTCGCATGTCAAACAAAACGTAACGAACCCCCATGAATTTCTCCACGACCTATTAGCAACCAACACCATGTTCACAGTTCCTCCCATGAATCGAGCCCAATCCACCATCGTCTCGCGATCTTGGAAAAAAACCGCGAATTTCAAACATTTGCGAATAATCACTCCCTTCGTCACGAGAATAATTCGGAAGATCGTAGTTCACATAGAAAAAAAACTATAAAATTTCTAGTTTTCGGTTTAATCCTCAATGATTCCTAGTTTTACAAAACAATAATTTCAAATAATAAAAACACAAATTATAACAAAGGTTTCTAGCATAAATTGCAACTATGTCTAACGTAAACATACATTATATACAACATTTCTAGTTTTTCTATATTTTCGGTTATAAAGTACTTACCTCGAAATGTCGAAGAAACTCGTCTAGGTCACTAAATTTTGTATCGTCGAACGGAATCATCATCTCATCAACCTCGTGTGTTGACATTCTCGCAGCTGTTCTCCAGAAGATGTTGTGTTGTTTTTTCGAAGATGTTGTGAGCGTTTTTCACCTCTTCTATTACTATCTATATATAACCAAAGAAAATCAATAACGTTTAAATTACAACGGTCACTTTTATAACGTTTGAATTACAACGTTCGGATTACAACGTTCGAATCTCAACGGTCAAAAATCCACGTAGGCATGATGGTTAACCGTCACGATCACGCATAGCGTCTACGTGGTGCGTATACGAAATCTTGCGTCGTGCCCTTAATATCCCCCTTTTACTATCAACAACTTATTAAAAAAAGGTTTATATGTGCTCTCAATAACACAAATAATATTTTTTGAAACTTTCGACAACACATTAAGAAAATGGTTTATTTGTGTCATTAATAACACATTAAAGATGTATTTCTATAGCATCAACAATACACTAAATAACCAAAAGTGTCTTAATTTGTGCCCTCACAACATATTGAACACCAAATATATCTTTCAATACTATGAACAATTAATTAACAACAAAAATTAATTTATTTACGTCGTCAACAATAGATTCAACACCAAAGATGCTTTTCTATATTGTCAACAACATATTAAACAATAAAATTTGAATTATGCGTGTTGTGAATAGGGATGACAATTTCATGCAAACCCGATGGATACCCGACCACCCGATCCATTGTAAAAGGGTGAAAACCCGGTATAAAGCGGGTGAAAACGGATGGTGAAAACCCGGTATAAAGTGGGTGATGGATCGGGTAGGATACGGGTGGGTGTTTCCACCCACCACCCGATCCATCATCCATCCACCCATCCGACCCGTTCCACCCGTTCCAATAATTAATAAACTTTTACTTTTTTTACCTAGGTATATATACTAAGTGAAACCCTAAAAATATTTTACAAATCTATTCGTCCGCCTCCCTCAGTGCCTCACTCGCTCTTCATTCTTCAGTTTGTTCGAGAAAAAGACGACTAGACAAGAGAGAAGTCAGAGTATGTAACGCCCTATTTATTGGGAGCGTTACCGATATTTATGTTTTCCGACTTTTATCAATAATTTATAACCTAAATTATTCTACGGGTATTTTCACATTGGAAATTAAATTTTTTGAGTTTATATATTTTAATACATATATATATATATTTTGTATTCTTGTGTATTTTCAGAATATTTTGAAAAGGTTTTTCGAACCGAAAATTCCGTTCTAGTATTTTAACAAGTTGAGTTAATGACCATCTTCCCCTTTTGTCTTATTTATTAATTCCTTTCTCTTTTATTTATTTTCCCCTTCCATATTTCCCTTCTTAGTGAAGAGACCCGCCCCAGCTTGGCCATAGCTTCCTGCAGCCCAGCCTGACTATAGCTCTCTGCATAGCTACTCGACCCCTCGCCTCCCTCGCCGAGCCGCCCTTCTCACGCTTTCCTACTGCACTCCCTCTCAATCTCAATGATACTCCCCTATCTCTCTATTCCATCTTCACCCTCCACCTTTCTCTTTTGCACATAGAGCATATATCACTTCCTCTCTTCTTCTTTGACTGTTGTTGTTGCCTCTTTGTGAGGCCTGTCGCCGACCACTCTTTGAGCCACCATTAGCAGCCACTGGATCACTATCACCTCCACCTCCAGCCAACGCCGGAAGGAACCTCGCGGCTATTGCTTTGCCTCGCCGGAGCCAACCCCACCCCTTCCTCTTTGTCGATCTATGCCAAAGACAAGGAACCATGATTTTTACCGTTCCGCCCTGTCGAAGCCGGAGAGCCCATCGGACCACCTCGTCATTGACCTCCACCGGAACTCGTTGCCAGACCAACTCCGCCCAAGTTCCGCATCCGCCTTGTCAGTGCCACTTCACTGGCCTCTCTCAGTATAGAGGGACAGAGCAATGCGCGCCAGAGATACTGCGGGTGATGCCTAACGAAAACTACCGCCTCGCTCCGCCGGAGACCTGGAGACGCCGCCAAGAGCCACTACCAACGCCGACTGCATGTTCTCCTTCCTCCGCCAAGCTTGGCCGCCGCAGTGCAGCTCCTTTCCCAGACTTGCGCTCCTGTACCAGCTAAAAAAAACCCTTATGGGTTATTAAAATTGCCCCCCTATTTTGGTTTAATTACAGATTGTGCCCACTACTTTGAATTTGCAGTAATGACCCTAATTTTTAGAAGTTGCATTTATGCACTCTACAGAAAATTAATTACATACATTGACCCGGTTTTACAAGTTAGCAATTATGCCCTTGTTGGATTAAATTCGGATTGTAACCCTAAAGATTTTAATTGTGGTTTATGACCAAGTTCCTATGTTTGTATGAATTGCCCGGCAAATGTATTGTGGGTTTTTAATGTTGGCTTTTGAAAACAAGTTTTACCTTAAATTAATATATCGTATATATATTACTATCAAATTCAGCGTATGAGCTAAATTTGTTTAGGTTTGGATTTAGATTCGGAAGCGCCCCGATAAAGGCCATCGAATCCAATCTCGATGTTCGTAGATCATCTTCAACCTTGGATCGTGTGTGAGTACCTTCTTCCTCGATCTAGTTATGTTTAGTGGTAGAATCATGCTAGGTTGGATCTAGCATAACTTAGGGCAAATGCCAAGTAGTGGCTTGGAACCTTTAAGGGAGTGTTTGAGGTTATTGATGTTCTATGACATGTGGTGTGTTGATCTTAAGTTGTTATACAGTTGTGAGCCTCGTGGTTGATCTTGTGAGACTTGAGATGGTATTTATATGGTGGTTGAGATTGCGGAGTTTAGGATGAGAGTATCCTAGCACATGGAGCTATAGTTGAGATCTCGTGAGTTTATGAGGGATAGGAGTGTATCCTAGATTATGAGAGTGTATGACCTATTAAGATGATATAGAATTAGAATTCTAAGGACTTCTAGCATGTGAGTAGTTGTTGATTATCGTGTCTTGTCTTAAACAGGCTTTGGTTATATTCCTTCGGAGAGTGATATCGGTTTCGTTTAGCTTTGAGACGAGGTAAGTCCTCAGACTTACTTAGCCGCTTTTATGCATTATTTGGATACATTATGGTGGTGTGTGTTTATCGCTTTTGATCATGAAACCGGATTAAGACTACTTGACTATATTTATTATTTGGCCCATCGTTACTATTATCGGGCAGTGACATCACTACCCGATAATAGAGGGAGACTGGGAGAGTCTGGTTTGAGCCAAACCTAACGAAAAATGATTGACAAATGATAAAGTGATTACCTTTTTTTGTCATTCTTGAATAAAAGTAACGGAATGTAGGAGATATAAAAGGTACAAAAAGAAAACTTACGGCTACAAAGTAATTGCCATTGACCCACGCTATTGCGCGAAGCTCCGTTGGGGGTTCTTGGTTCTCAACCATTGCAACAATTGGTAAACATGTCTCGGGGCTTGAGCCAAGTATAACAACTGCGCACCGGTAATATCTCGCTGCTACCGTTGCAACAAGTGGACACTTCATCCAATTCTCCGGCCCACAAGGTATAGGATCAGTCCACCAAGTGGCCTCGATAACTTCATCAACTGTCCATTTTACCGCCGACTGTTGACAAAAAAAAATTATAAGCGAAATTTATCATTTAATCAACAAAATATAGTTAAGCAAAGAAAAGAAATACTCACATGTGCGTACAAGTCCTTTCTCATCAACAACTCTGTAGCCAATTCTTTTCTAACAATCAAGTAATCTTCTTCCGAGTATCCCGAAACCATGGCAAGAGATCTAAATCAACAATGCCCATCTCCTTTAACATCATAGGCAGAAAGGATGAAGGGTTTCATGAACTTCTACATCTGATCACCCTTGAACCGATAGTTCTTAGAACGTCTGGTGGTACTTTTCTCACCACGCGGCTCAGCCTCCTCAGCTTTAACTTTAAGTTGGGCCTCTACAGGTTTGGCCGCTTCAGGCTTGGCCTCCTCCACCTTAACTTCCATATATTGTCTTGCTTTTGGTGGATGACCTCGAGGACGTGGAAGTGCCGATCCAGAACCATGTTCAAACCGCGACTTGGTTCTCTCCTTGTTGAAAGAATGTCGTACTTTGGTGGTCTTCCTTTAGTTCTAACTTTCTGCTCTGGTACTCTCAACGTTGAATTGCCCGGATTTGTATTATCTTCATATGATGAAACCATCCGCTCAAGCACATCTCTCGGAAGCAAACTCTTGTCCAATTGCTCCCTAAAGTCATTGAGTGACTCCATGTATGGATCAATATCGACAACCTCGTCTTCATGTGTCAGATTCAATTTTTCCCATCGTACTTGCTTCCAATAAGGGTGAATCTGATCCAAACGTATTGGCTCCCGATGCCTAATAGCAATATAGAACTCGTGCGCACAAGGCAACCCATGAGCTTCCCTCCAATATGAATCCTTACATGTTGTCAAGCTCCTAATCTGCTTTGCCTTCTCGTAGATCTCCAACAACTCCAGGAAGCACTCATTGCTTACTTTGTTTCGGAGCAAATCAAATATAGGCACACACAGCCAACAACGTCCTCTCACGTGACATCTCTATTGACGCTTGAATCTTATCAATCTGATCATTTACCATCAAGTCAATGTTCTCCATCACCAACTGAAATCCTTGAACGGTAGAACGCAATGTACCCTTCAACAATGAGTGTACGGACTCACACCTAACAACCAATATCAATTCAATAAATTAATCCTTAATAATTATTAGAAAACAAGTGCAAACAATATAGAAATAAGTTCTTACGCATTCGTTGTCCTTGTGCCAAAGTGTAGTTGCAAGTCGCACCAATATCGAACAATTGCTTCCTTGTAGAGGATTAGCCATGTAGTTTCCAAATACTCCATCAACCTCGGATAAGCTTGCCAATGCACTTTCATTTCACCCAAACGCTGCTCGTAACTCTCAGGAGATCTAGATTCGATAAGAGCATGGTAGTGTGATGCAAAAACAGCTTGTAATTCCTTTGACCGTGTCACCGCCCAAGATATATGTTGGATGTTGCACTTTATATGAAAGGTGCAAATCATGTGCTTCACATCCGGAAAAACAACACCGAGTGCACTTATGAGTCCTAGCTCTCTGTCCGTCACAATCACCCCCGGTGTAACATTTCCGTACACATATCGGAGTCTCCATAATGCCCACTCGTAGTGATTGACGTTTTCCTTGACCATGAAAACAAAAGCTATTGCAAACGTCAACCTCGTGCTAGTGATACCGACAATCTCTAACAACGGCATCTTGTACCTATATAGGACATATTAAGAGTTTACAATTATATTAAACTAAAAGTGCATGAAAAATAAAAAAAATCATAAAACATGTATATTAAAACTTACTCGTTCGTCTTGTACGTCGTGTCCATTATGATGAGATAAGGAAATAGGTTGAGGAGATGTCTTGAATCCGGATGCATGATGAAAAAATCTAAAATTTCTTCAGATTTCGAGCATCTTCTCACATTCACGTAATAAAGACGTTGCTCTAACAAATCTAGTGCTTGTTGGAGATGACTTCGTCCTTCGGCTTGTGGCTTCCTAATCTTCATTCCAGCATTGTATATTTTTTCGATTGTGCTGACGTTGTATGGATCATCTAACTTTATTGACTTCAAAATATTTCTCGCCTTGAAACCCGACCCAAGCTCACGTCCCACCCTTCGAAATTGTTTCTCCGTCAAACTGCCGGCATATGTGTATCCCTTAAACTGTTCGGGAAGTGTATGATTGTGCACTCCGTTTATAACATTCAATGTCCACTTCTCAGCCTCGCTTTGTACGCCCTCAAGCTCAAAACAACATCCGTCCTTCTTCAATTTCTGTGCTCGGCTAGAAGATAACTCGGTATCAGGATCAACGTCTTTCTTCTTACAAGGGGCTCCAAAACGTTCGCATGTCAAACGAAACGTAACGAACCCCCGTGAATTTCTCCATGACCTACTAGTAACCAACACCATGTTCATAGTTCCTCCCATGAATCGAGCCCAATCCACCATCGTCTCGCGATCTTGGAAAAAAACCGCGAATTTCAAACATTTGCGAATAATCACTCCCTTCGTCACGAGAATAATTCGAAAGATCCTAGTTCACATAGAAAAAAAAACTATAAAATTTCTAGTTTTTGGTTTAATCCTCAATGATTCCTTGTTTTACAAAACAATAATTTCAAATAATACATACACAAATTATAACAAAGGTTTCTAGCATAAATTGCAACTATGTCTAACGTAAACATACATTATATACAACATTTCTAGTTTTTCTATATTTTCGGTTATAAAGTACTTACCTCGAAATGTCGAAGAACTCGTCTGGGTCACTAAATTTTGTATCGTCGAACGGAATCATCATCTCATCATCCTCGTGTGTTGACATTCTCGCAACTGTTCTCTAGAAGATGTTGTGTTGTTTTTTCGAAGATGTTGTGAGCGTTTTTCACCTCTTCTATTACTATCGATAAATAACCAAAGGAAATCAATAACGTTTAAATTACAACGGTCACTTTTATAACGTTCGAATTACAACGTTCGGATTACAACGTTCGAATCTCAACGGTCAAAAATCCACGTAGGCAGGATGTGTGACCGTCACGATCACTCATAGCGTCTACGTGGTGCGTATACGAAATTTTGCGCCGTGCCCTTAGTATCCCCCGTTTACTATCAACAACTTATTAAAAAAAGGTTTATATGTGCTCTCAATAACACAAATAATATTTTTTGAAACTTTCTACAACACATTAAAAAAATGGTTTATTTGTGTCATTAATAACACATTAAAGATGTATTTCTATAGCATCTACAATACACTAAATAACCAAAAGTGTCTTAATTTGTGCCCTCACAACATATTGAACACCAAATATGTCTTTCAATATTATGAACAATAAATTAACAACAAAAATTAATTTATTTACGTCGTCAACAATAGATTCAACACCAAAGATGCTTTTCTATATTGTCAATAACATATTAGACAATAAAATTTGATTTATGCGTGTTGTGAATAGGGATGACAATTTCATCCAAACCCGATGGATACCCGACCACCCGATCCATTGTAAAAGGGTGAAAACCCGGTATAAAGCGGGTGAAAACGGATGGTGAAAACCCGGTATAAAGTGGGTGATGGATCGGGTAGGATACGGGTGGGTGTTTCCACCCACCACCCGATCCATCATCCATCCACCCATCCGACCCGTTCCACCCGTTTCAATAATTAATAAAATTTTACTTTTTTTACCTAGGTATATATACTAAGTAAAACCCTAAAAATACTTTACAAATCTATTCGGCCGCCTCCCTCAGTGCCTCACTCGCTCTTCATTCTTCAGTTTGTTCGAGAGAAAGACGACTAGACAAGAGAGAAGTCAGAGTATGTAACGCCTTATTTATTGGGAGCGTTTCTGATATTTATGTTTTTCGACTTTTATCAATAATTTATAACCTAAATAATTCTACGGGTATTTCCGTCTCCCTCAGTGCCTCACTCGCTCTCTCAGTATAGAGGGTCAGAGCAATGCACGTCAGAGATACTGCGGGTGATGCCTAACGAAATCTACCGCCTCGCTCCGCCGGAGACCTGGAGACGCCGCCAAGAGCCACTGACAACGCCGACTGCATGTTCTCCTTCCTCTGCCAAGCTTGGCCGCCGCAATGCAACTCCTTTCCCAGACTTGCGCTCCTGTACCAGCTAAAAAAAACTGTTATGGGTTATTAAAATTTCCCCCTCTATTTTGGTATAATTACAGATTGTGCCCACTACTTTGAATTTGCAATAATGACCCTAATTTTTAGAAGTTGCATTTATGCCCTCTGCAGAAAATTAATTACATATATTGACCCGGTTTTACAAGTTATCAATTATGCCCTTGTTGGATTAAATTCGGATTGTGACCCTAAAGATTTTAATTGTGGTTTATGACCAATTTCCTATGTTCGTATAAGTTACCCGGAAAATGTATTGTGGGTTTTTAATGTTGGCTTTTGAAAATGAGTTTTACCTCAAATTAATATATCGTATATATATTACTATCAAATTCAGCGTATGAGCTAAATTTGTTTAGCTTTGGATTTAGGTTCGGAAGCGCCCCGATAAAGGCCATCGAATCCAATCTCGATGTTCGTAGATCATCTTCAACCTTGGATCGTGTGTGAGTACCTTCTTCCTCGATCTAGTTATGTTTAGTGGTAGAATCATGCTAGGTTGGATCTAGCATAACTTAGGGCAAATGTCAAGTAGTGGCTTGGAACCTTTAGGTGAGTGTTTGAGGTTATTGATGTTCTATGACATGTGGTATATTGATCTTGAGTTGTTATACCGTTGTGAGCCTCGTGGTTGATCTTGTGAGACTTGAGATGGTATTTATATGTTGGTTGAGATTGCGGAGTTTAGGATGAGAGTATCCTAGCACATGGAGCTATAGTTGAGATCTCGTGAGTTTATGAGGGATAGGAGTGTATCCTAGATTATGAGAGTGTATGACCTAATAAGATGATATAGAACTAGAAGTCTAAGGACTTCTAGCATGTGAGTAGTTGTTGATTATCATGCCTTGTCTTAAACAGGCTTTGGTTATATTCCTTCGGAGAGTGATATCGGTTTCGTTTAGCTTTGAGACGAGGTAAGTCCTCAGACTTACTTAGCCGCTTTTATGCATTATTTGGATACATTATGGTGGTGTGTGTTTATCTCTTTTGATCATGAAACCGGATTAAGACTACTTGACTATATTTATTATTTGGCCCATCGTTACTATTATCGGGCAGTGACATCACTACCCAGCTCCAGAGGGAGATTGGGAGGTTCTCTACGACCAGGCCATACATGGTATAGGGGCGGGCTTCTTCTCCACTCCACATGGTATACAGGTTGAGCTCCACCACACTCCTGTTGGTTACACGGGGACAGAGGCGAGAGTTATAAGACTCTCGTGTCACACTTTAAACGAATGGAATTAGAAATGGAATAAATTAAAAAGAGAATAAGAACCGAATGTGTATGTATATGAGCATGTTGTGGGTTATGTGTTCTTATGTGTGTGTTTGTGCCATATCATCTTTATAATTCCTAGAATGTGAGCTAACGGTTTTATACCGATTGTTGTAGTTGATGTGCAGGATAGGATGTGGCCGAGTGATCCGGAGAAGTGGACAGCCGGGGTTCCGTACATCTTAGGTTTAGTTGGGTTTTGAAGTCCTTGTGTTGTTGTTTTTGTATTATATTGATGTTGTTGTAAGGGCGGCTGAAGTCTTTCTTTTCTTTTGTTTTCGGGTTTCATAACATTGCATAAAAATGTATTTCGGTTGTGGCCTTTATTTGTGTCTTGTTGCAAGATCCGATGAAATTGTTGTCAGGCAAAGAGTCGAGACCCATTGTGAGGTCTCAACCCATAGCATTCCGAGTCCCACGGATTCGGGGTGTTATAGAGTACTTCATCGCCTCCTCGCGATTGCAACCTTTTTCTTCGCCGGCCACATTCGCTCCATTCACACTCACAGAGGCACAATCTGGCTTCGTTCAAGTCATACTCATAGTCCGTCTTCACTCTAGTATTCTCGTGTTGTTGTCATCGCCGGTCGCGCTCAGCCTTTGTCGGCCATGCGGATTCATCATAGTACGTTTTCGCTCATTCGCCAGCCACACTGAGTTTTCTAAATCAAATTTGTTTTGATTTTGTTGTTGTTGTGAGTTAGTTATTTGTCTTCACCAAAGTCTCTTCTTCACTCACAGTCACTTCGTCACTTCGAATCACTTGTCACATTCTTCTTCATCAAAGCTAGAGGGAACTCAATAGTAAGTAACTTTGAGTTCAGACTGTTTTTACAAAACACGCATTTGTCTTTTTCCTATGATTATTTCTTTTATTCGAGACTTCACCTTCTTCTTCACTCGTTTTTTTCGTTTTTTTTCATTATCCTCATCCTAGTGAGTTTAGTTATACCGTTGAAGTGTTGAGTTGTTTTCCTTCATAAATTGGTGTTCATAAATTGGTGTTGTGTTATTTTTCTTCTGAAACTACACCAGAATGGCTACGTCCAACTGAACTGCACAACCTTGAGAAGTTGTAGATTATTTCCACAACTCTACCACAAGGATTTAAACAGGAAGTTACAAGTTCTCTTTTGTCTTGTGTCTTCCTATTGCAAAATTTTACTACCAGCAAATGTAATTTGTGATTCATTAACGATAAAAACATACCCTAAAATGTAGTTTTTGAATGATTTGTAGGCTTCAAATATCCTTTTGGACATTGTTAGCGTTCTTAAAGTTTTAGATTTTGATTAAGTGCATTTTCTACAAGTACTAGACAAATTAACTAATGTTTTTCGTTTTCTATGATAGACATGTACTAGACATATTGAGGATGGCCTACCTAACAATGATAATTGTGTTTGGCTTTAACTTTACAATGTGTTGATGTTGTTCTCACATAGGGTTAATTTTATCGGCTAGAACCAAATACGACCCAAAGGAAGTGCAGAAATGTCCAAGTAGTCATTACTATTATCTCTGTCATTTTGGACTAGTATGCTTATACTTTTATCCCCTAAAAACACTATATACCTTCTATTAAATATCTATTACTGTTTCATTTTCTCAACATAAACAGATGCGTAGAAACTAGAAAGATGACCAAATGATGAAAGGATGGCACCTTTTGTAACACCCCAAATTCTCGGAACTCGGGGAGCTACTGGTTAGGACCTCACAATGGGTCCCGACCTTGGTTTAACAACAACTTTACTAGGATCTTACAACAAGGCACAAATGTATTTAAAACAATTTCAAAAACATAATATTTTTAATGGTATGAAAGTACACATGTGACAGCCTTACAAACATATATACAGATACATAACGTGCATGACGTATGGAAGACTCCCCCGTCCCCATCTAATGAGTACGTGGACCCGGCTGACCATCCGTTCCGGATCTCTCTGCAACTGTCTATCTCTACAGATCTACAACACGGATAAACCGTTAGCTAACTATCCAAATATAAGCAAAAATGATAACAGCACAAACACACGCAGAACAAAAAATAAACAAACATCATGCTGGCACTCAACAAATTATTATCTGTTCTTTAGGTGATTCACATTATTCAATTTAAGTTGTGGCACGAGAACTATTTTTAGTTCTCGCCTCCGTTCCTTATCCAACTGGTGTAGGTATAGCTGACTTCCTTTGGTAGCGTCACTACAAACCATGTGTGGACTAGTCCCGAAAGAAACCCCCAGCGCCCGGCGAGCTACTGAGCGGAATGCCACCGCCCGTTACTCTTAGGCCAAAATACAGGTCGGTATTTATATATCACAACCTATCTCTCTAACATGTCAATCACACACCACCATCATCATTTATACTCATATTTAGCAGTCAGCTAAGTAAGCCCAAAGGACTTACCTGTTATAATGCTCGACTCTTTAGTAATCACTTGCACTGTAACTGTACCCACTCAGTTGCCTGTTAAAGGCGATAAGTGTATTAGCACACTTTCACGTAGATAGAAGTCTAAACTTCTGAGATTAAAAGTATTAAGACGTACTAGCTACATTATTAGTTTTAGGGTAAAATGACCATTTTACCCTTCGTTCCGATTTTCTCGAAGACCCTAAAATTCATGTCCAAACTCCTATTTGAAGTTCTAAAATATATCCTAACTCTTAGAATTTTATTAGGTGCGAAACGGACATTTTTCTTATGTTTCAATTTTCCGGAAGAACCGAAAAAGGTTTAACTTCGGCTCTAAATATAAAATTCTTAACGGCTTATAAAATTCCCGAATTTATTATCTAGATCATCTATGAGGTTCTATCTAGCCTTAGAAGAAAGAAAAACTCCAAACTGTTCAGCCGATATTTTTATAATAATTCCCAAAGTCGGTTCCTCACTCTACTTTCTTATACTTAGCCAATTTTTCTAAGTTCAAAAAAATCTGCTCAACTGCCTAACTTCGGGAGCTCGTAACTTTCAATCCGACCGTTCATCTCTCACCAAATTTTAATATGATAAACTACATATATCCATCTATAACATATCCAAAATTCAACGGTGGATCTTTATCCAAACATTTTATAATTATTCGACAAGGTGGGCTGTTCGAAACCTAAAAGCTGAAGGAATAAAATTAATTTACAGCAGCCATTTCCCCTCATTTCTGCATATACTCAGCAGCTAAATTACGTTATTCATGCTAGGCTTAACAACAGCAGTGCACAACACATGGGTGACAGCGAAAACGAAGAGGGATGGAGCAAGCTTACGAATTCTGCAAATCCGGCGTGAAGAGTTGGCGGGTTTCGGCGTCTCCTTCGGCTGTAAAGAATTGACTCGTATCCTCTCCTGTCTTTACCGTTCTGCTGGCCGGCTATCACTGCAGGATCCGTGAGGGACCGCTCTACTCGATTAGGCATACAGAATAGGAGACACGGAAGGGAACGGAAGGAGAAGAAGGCTCACCCGTCGGTCTGCAGTTCCGGCGTCTTTGGCTGCGCAAGGAGTCGGCTGCGCAAGGCTCTGGCTGCGCAAGGATCCGGCTGTGCAAGACTCTGGCTGCGCAAGGGTCCGGCTGTGCAAGGATCTGGCTGCGCAAGGGTTAGCGGTTACTCTTCGGAACGAGCCAGAAGTGGACGCGAGAGGGACGAGAGAAGGGAGAAGGGCCGAAGGCTTACCGGTCGGCTGGGCGTGCGGCTGGGCGTGCGGCTGGGCGACGCACTGGCGGTGAGCGGCACAAGGCGGTCGGCGAGCCTTGGCGGCGGTTGCGGCTCCTTCGTCTCAGCGGCAAGGCGAAGCTGCGTTGTAGATTCGTTCGATTAATCGATTGGTTTACGCAGGATTAGAATTAGGTTTTATTTATTTAGGTTAATTAATTAGGTTAAAATTATCTTAATTAATTTAGGGTTAGGCTTAAATTAGAAGATGGCTGATGGGCTGAATAATTGGGCCTCGTATTGGGCCACATCCGACTTGCCTTCTCATATTAAAACGGAATTTCGAAGCCTGCTACTTATGTGCGGGAATTTATATAATACGGCATTAAATTCCGTATTATTTATCTTATTATTATTTTTATTTTAAGTTGCATAATTAAATTTTTGATTATACGATTTCATCATTTTATGTGACTTAAAGTCACATAAAATGATAACATTTAAACTCGTTTTATTTTATTATTTACGATTGTCGCATCGGAATTTGGTTAATTGTAGTTTACCGGAACTTTAAAATTTCGGTTATTACATCAGTACCCCCTTAAAAGAAGTTTCGTCCCGAAACTTAAATTGTTTCCCCTATTCACGTATTTCTTTCGGTATGTTTTAGTTTTCTCAACATCTTTGTTTTCTAACAAGCAGCTACTCAGGCAGCAACAAACAAGTATCACCAAAAGAGAGACAGAAACACTCAAAACATTATGAAAACCTGAAAGGTCAAACAACACAACATCCGAGTACTAACTCGTCAAACAAGAGTAACCCCTAACCCCGTAAAGAACTCGGGATAGTTACGTCTAACACTCTCCTCAGTCTCCCAAGTGGCCTCATCAGCTCCTCTCCTAGACCACTGAATCCTCATCATAGGTATCTCCTTGGATCGCAGACGTCTGGTACTGCGTTCCAAGACAGCTACGGGGTACTCTACAAACGTATGGTCAGGCTCCACTATCAGATCCTCATGGCTGATGACGTGTCTCGGATCAGGAATGTACTCTCGCAGCTGAGATACATGAAAAACTGGGTGTACTCCCTCTAGTCTCGGTGGCAGTGCTAGTCGGTAGGCAACCTCTCCAACTCTCTCTACGATCTCAAATGGTCCGACATACCGGGGACTCAGCTTCCCTTTAATGCCGAAACGTCTAACTCCTCTCGTAGGTGACACTCTCAACCACACCTGTGCACCTACTCTAAACTCCAAAGGTCGACGCCTCTTATCGGCGTAGGACTTCTGACGACTCTGAGCTGCTAACATCCTCTCCCGGACTAAGGCAATCCGGGCGATGTCGTCCTGTATCTGATCTGGTACTACTCCATCAGCCTTGCTAGGCTCATCCCAACATAGCGGTGTACGACATCTCCGGCCGTACAAAGCCTCATAAGGTGCCATCCCAATAGACGCATGCCAGCTGTTATTATATGAAAACTCTACTAGGGGGAGGTGATCTGGCCATACCTGTCCCCAATCTAGCACACATGCCCGTAACATGTCCTCCAGGGTCTGGATGGTCCTCTCTGACTGACCGTCTGTCTGTGGGTGGTAGGCAGTGGTAAAGTGAAGACTCGTACCCAGAGCGGTATGTACCTGCTGCCAGAACCTCGAGGTAAAACGTCCATCCCTGTCGGATACGATAGTCCTCGGTACTCCATGGAGTCTCACAATATGTCTGGTGAACTCCTCTGCTAGACGACTTACCGGCCACGTCTCCTTAATCGGAATGAAACGTGCGGTCTTCGTCAGACGGTCCACTACCACCCAAATGGCATCAAAGCCTCTGCTGAGCCTCAATCCAGTGACGAAATCCATCGTAATGTCTTCCCACTTCCAGTGTGGTACTGGCAGTGGGTGTAGCTCTCCTCCGGATCTACGGTGCTCAATCTTGACCTGCTGACAGGTCGCACGCTGAGCTACATAACGGGCCACATCAGGCTTCAAACCACCCCACCAGAAGGAACGTCTCACGTCCCTATACATCTTACTCGCTCCTGGATGTACGGAGTAAGGGGTAGTATGAGCCTCACCTAGTATCCTCTGCCTCAGCTCACGGTCTGATGGCACACAAACACGGTCCTGTTGTCTAATCACTCCATCGGCACCAATAGTGAACTGAGGTGCCTCGTCTCGTGACATCCGGTCTCGGATCCGGGTCAACATCAGACAGGTCTCCTGCTTCTGTCGGATCTCACCCAACAGGTCAGGAAGTAACTCTAAGGTGGCTAACTGATGAGCTGTATCGGGGAACTGGATCTCTATCTCCAACCAAGCTAAGTCTCTCTGTAACTGTGGCTGTACTGTCAACCGAGCTTTCGCCTCCTCCTGAGGCGTCTTCCGACTCAAAGCGTCGGCAACTACATTCGCCTTTCCGGGTGGTAAAGAAATCTCAAGGTCAAAATCCTTGATCAACTCTAGCCACCGCCTCTGGCGGTTATTCAACTCCCGCTGCGTGAATATGTACTTCAGACTCTTATGGTCTGTGAAGATCTGACATGTCGCCCCATACAGATAGTGACGCCAGATCTGAAGAGCATGGACTACTGCAGCTAACTCTAGGTCGTGTGTGGGGTAGTTCTCCTCATGCATCTTCAGCGGCTGAGACGCATAGGCTATGACCTTACCCCTCTGCATCAAGACACACCCCAAGCCTAGCTTGGATGCCTCATTGTATACCACAAAGTCATATGTACTCTCAGGTTGTACTAAAACTAGAGCAGACGTCTATCTCCTCTTCAACTCCTCACAGCTCCGCTGACACGGCTCAGTAGTATTACTTTTGTTGACATCTTCAGTTGAGTAGTATATAAAAAAATCTTATTCCTCATTCATGTCTACTAGATTGCCAAAATACTCCCGTCGCTCTACTATCTTTCAAATCCTTACACCAATTAAAATGGTCAAAACCTTTTAGGTTTTCTCGTACAATCCACATTGATTAAATTTAATACTTTCGTCAATTCTTCTCCCATCAATCGAGAAAAGACTCTAGGGTACACCATTTGTACGCGGTTCTATAACTACCCATCCATCTACATATTACAGGGTTATCTGGATTAGTTTGAATTTCCTCGGGGTACCGTCATTTATCATTAAACTCTTATATAAACACTTTTCGATAATTATCTTATAGACGTGATATCGGATTTGTATAATATCTTCAGTTATTCCTCATTACTCTTTCTCATGTTCGTTCCAACGAGGTGTAGATTCCATCTAAAATCACTTCAAAACTCGATGAGACATATTATCAAGAGACTAAGGTCATAATCTCTACGTTTGCTCCATCTCTATAACTGTAGTTATTCTGTGTGACATCTTTAGTCAAAAGGCTTCCTCTGTAAACTTCGGGAGAGCACCCTCAGTCTCAATTGTGTGGCATGTTAAGCACCTTCTGTCTTGATTGACGTAGGACATGATTAAAATCATATGCTTCTTCTTACTCCTCTAGTTCTTCTTTTATAATCCATCTGTACTAACTGTGATATGCACCCTTTTCCTAGCCAGTAGGCAGTAACTTCTTCACACGCTTCCCTTGGTCTTCAATGACATAAAGGGGGTCCTTTCTGACCGTCTAGTCTTTCTTCTTAAGTTCTTAATTAGGGATCTTTGCTCGAACTCACTCCATGTTATTATTAAGGTGCTAGCACGCGGATCGATTTAGCTTCACATTTGTCGTTGTTGATCTCTTGAAGGGTCCTCTAGACGTCTATAAAATTCTTTCATCATTCTATAGTTATCCTCCTTATCTGATAACCAGTACCACTGGTTGACCCGCACGTGTTATGTCTCAATTATTACTGACTGGTATGTAGTTGACCTTCCATAAGATCACAGACTTATTGTTCTTCTATCTCTTTTGAAGTTTGATAGACTTGGTCAAAATCTATCTCCTCTAGTTTCTTTGTTAATACTCTTTTAGTTTCTTCCACAGTCTGCACTTCTCTTGTTCTCTTATGAGGTCACTATACTCTTCTGAGTCTACTCCTAGCATTCATCTGTCGCCAATGAGTTCATCAAGTCTTCCACATTAGCTTGTAAGCGTGTCTTCGCGATTCTCCTTACTTTGGTCATCATCTGTTTGCGGTTCTCTGGTATGAACCGTTAGTGTTGGTAACTTAAATCTCTTTGTAAATGAGAAATTATTGCGGACCCTTGAGTCCACCAAATCACTTTTCCACATTCTTCCCCTTGTTTAGTTTTGTTTTGATCATGTCGCCTTTATAAAAATTCGTTGTCTCAATTTTAGACTTCTAGTTTCTTGGATACTTATGTCGGACTTTCATTCAAAACTCTCATATCCTTGAAGGACTCCACATGCTTCCATGGTTACAGGATTTATTTCTCGACATCAAACTCACTCTTTATCTTTGTACCTTTTAACTTCTCACAACTGGGTCGACACTCTATCTTCTTTGTACTCTCATGTCCATGCTTGCTTATGGCGGCGTCCGTCTTGATAGTCACGTCCTTTACACCGAAATTCTTGGTTGTACTCCGTTCTATATGATTCTTGTTTCTCCATTTTTATCTCCATTCTACGCTCTCGTCGTCTCTTGCATGGTTCTTCTAATTCATCTCTCGACTTCATACGACAAAGCCCCTTGCATGATTCTCAATTTCTTCTATCTAAGCTGACTCGGGAACTTCTTTCTCATCCGGTTGTACTGGCGGTAAAAATTTTCTAAACATCTTTACTGCTTTGCCCACCCGTCCTTCGGATGATTTATAAGTCACCAGGACGTCCATCAGAGTATCATACTAAATCTTGGTCTGAATCCCTTATCTCGTGTGGAAAACTCTTCAAACTCGTTACCGATTTATAATGAGGCGCTAATCGCTTCATGATATCACAACTAAAGAATACAAGTTATCCTTTAGGATACTAGCATACCACACACACACAGATATATAATTTACACTAAAACCTATCGATATAAGTCTATATACTAACTCACCTATTGTTCCAAGCTGCAGAGATCCACGGAGAACGATGGTGGTCCGACGTACTACTAACCCAACAACCCGACTATGCACGTGTGTAAAAACAGAAATCCGTTTTGAAAATCTTAGACCCCTTTCGGGTTCTAGTTATTTTATACATTCGGTCTTTCGGAAGATTTCAAGTGTCATTGTTGCCAACCCAGAGCTCTGATACCATGTTGTAACACCCCAAATTCTCGGAACTCGGGGAGCTACTGGTTAGGACCTCACAATGGGTCCCGACCTTGGTTTAACAACAACTTTACTAGGATCTTACAACAAGGCACAAATGTATTTAAAACAATTTCAAAAACATAATATTTTTAATGGTATGAAAGTACACATGTGACAGCCTTACAAACATATATACAGATACATAACGTGCATGACGTATGGAAGACTCCCCCGTCCCCATCTAATGAGTACGTGGACCCGGCTGACCATCCGTTCCGGATCTCTCTGCAACTGTCTATCTCTACAGATCTACAACACGGATAAACCGTTAGCTAACTATCCAAATATAAGCAAAAATGATAACAGCACAAACACACGCAGAACAAAAAATAAACAAACATCATGCTGGCACTCAACAAATTATTATCTGTTCTTTAGGTGATTCACATTATTCAATTTAAGTTGTGGCACGAGAACTATTTTTAGTTCTCGCCTCCGTTCCTTATCCAACTGGTGTAGGTATAGCTGACTTCCTTTGGTAGCGTCACTACAAACCATGTGTGGACTAGTCCCGAAAGAAACCCCCAGCGCCCGGCGAGCTACTGAGCGGAATGCCACCGCCCGTTACTCTTAGGCCAAAATACAGGTCGGTATTTATATATCACAACCTATCTCTCTAACATGTCAATCACACACCACCATCATCATTTATACTCATATTTAGCAGTCAGCTAAGTAAGCCCAAAGGACTTACCTGTTATAATGCTCGACTCTTTAGTAATCACTTGCACTGTAACTGTACCCACTCAGTTGCCTGTTAAAGGCGATAAGTGTATTAGCACACTTTCACGTAGATAGAAGTCTAAACTTCTGAGATTAAAAGTATTAAGACGTACTAGCTACATTATTAGTTTTAGGGTAAAATGACCATTTTACCCTTCGTTCCGATTTTCTCGAAGACCCTAAAATTCATGTCCAAACTCCTATTTGAAGTTCTAAAATATATCCTAACTCTTAGAATTTTATTAGGTGCGAAACGGACATTTTTCTTATGTTTCAATTTTCCGGAAGAACCGAAAAAGGTTTAACTTCGGCTCTAAATATAAAATTCTTAACGGCTTATAAAATTCCCGAATTTATTATCTAGATCATCTATGAGGTTCTATCTAGCCTTAGAAGAAAGAAAAACTCCAAACTGTTCAGCCGATATTTTTATAATAATTCCCAAAGTCGGTTCCTCACTCTACTTTCTTATACTTAGCCAATTTTTCTAAGTTCAAAAAAATCTGCTCAACTGCCTAACTTCGGGAGCTCGTAACTTTCAATCCGACCGTTCATCTCTCACCAAATTTTAATATGATAAACTACATATATCCATCTATAACATATCCAAAATTCAACGGTGGATCTTTATCCAAACATTTTATAATTATTCGACAAGGTGGGCTGTTCGAAACCTAAAAGCTGAAGGAATAAAATTAATTTACAGCAGCCATTTCCCCTCATTTCTGCATATACTCAGCAGCTAAATTACGTTATTCATGCTAGGCTTAACAACAGCAGTGCACAACACATGGGTGACAGCGAAAACGAAGAGGGATGGAGCAAGCTTACGAATTCTGCAAATCCGGCGTGAAGAGTTGGCGGGTTTCGGCGTCTCCTTCGGCTGTAAAGAATTGACTCGTATCCTCTCCTGTCTTTACCGTTCTGCTGGCCGGCTATCACTGCAGGATCCGTGAGGGACCGCTCTACTCGATTAGGCATACAGAATAGGAGACACGGAAGGGAACGGAAGGAGAAGAAGGCTCACCCGTCGGTCTGCAGTTCCGGCGTCTTTGGCTGCGCAAGGAGTCGGCTGCGCAAGGCTCTGGCTGCGCAAGGATCCGGCTGTGCAAGACTCTGGCTGCGCAAGGGTCCGGCTGTGCAAGGATCTGGCTGCGCAAGGGTTAGCGGTTACTCTTCGGAACGAGCCAGAAGTGGACGCGAGAGGGACGAGAGAAGGGAGAAGGGCCGAAGGCTTACCGGTCGGCTGGGCGTGCGGCTGGGCGTGCGGCTGGGCGTGCGGCTGGGCGACGCACTGGCGGTGAGCGGCACAAGGCGGTCGGCGAGCCTTGGCGGCGGTTGCGGCTCCTTCGTCTCAGCGGCAAGGCGAAGCTGCGTTGTAGATTCGTTCGATTAATCGATTGGTTTACGCAGGATTAGAATTAGGTTTTATTTATTTAGGTTAATTAATTAGGTTAAAATTATCTTAATTAATTTAGGGTTAGGCTTAAATTAGAAGATGGCTGATGGGCTGAATAATTGGGCCTCGTATTGGGCCACATCCGACTTGCCTTCTCATATTAAAACGGAATTTCGAAGCCTGCTACTTATGTGCGGGAATTTATATAATACGGCATTAAATTCCGTATTATTTATCTTATTATTATTTTTATTTTAAGTTGCATAATTAAATTTTTGATTATACGATTTCATCATTTTATGTGACTTAAAGTCACATAAAATGATAACATTTAAACTCGTTTTATTTTATTATTTACGATTGTCGCATCGGAATTTGGTTAATTGTAGTTTACCGGAACTTTAAAATTTCGGTTATTACACCTTTGAAAACTGGAAGAAAAGATATAGGGAAATATCAAGCTAAAATTGTTGTTAAACAGAAAAGGTTAATTTTTCATTCTAATTGTTAGAGATTTATTTATCCTTGCTTAATATTATTGTCTTTCTTTCAAGAAAAACGTAATTACTTTTTTAGTGGTTGTTGTAGTTGGTATTTGTCCTTGATATTTCTACATGCCTTTTTAATCTTCTTATTCTCGCTTGCTTGAACCTAGCATCCATTGGTTATAAATGTACAAGTGTTGACATTTCTTTAATATTTGAGCTAACTTGTAAGTGATGGGAATGTTCATATGAAAGCTCTACATCTTGCTACACCAACTAAATTGCACAATCTTGAAAAGCTCTACATCTTCGGATTCAGAGGGCTGCCAAATGGATGCTATTCTTCATCTAAGGTTCATGTGTTGCTAGCATTTTTGCTCTACCTTGTGATATTTTGTATTTCCTAGATTTAATTTGTACGTTTTTATTTTTGTTATTGTGTTGCAGGCATCACTCGGATTTTCAGAAATATTATGTGTTACCTTTTTCAGAACCGAAGACATCCCTCAAATTTATCGTGTTTATTTAAGAACGTCAATTTATGACACTTGTAATATTTCTATTTGGATGATTTGTGTTGGCTTAAGATTTGTTATTTTTTTTATATGGATAAGACGTTTTTATAATTGATTTTCCGTATTTGTATAAAATTTAGTAACGATTTTACAGGAAATGTGTAGAACACATGATCTCTCACCCGATCCACCCGCTTCATCCGTTGGATGCGGGAGCTTTTTGCCCTTTCAAAAAAGCAACAAAAGTTTCCGAATTAGGGTGGATGCCCGCTTCGTTCCCATAGCCTCGCTCATCTGCACCCCTCACTAGTGAAAGCTTATCTTCTCGTTCTTCTGATCTTTTTCCACTCTTGGCTTCCAAGGGGGTGGGAGGTTTGGCGGGTGGCAAGTCGGGTGGGGTGGGTGAAATATGCTCGCGGGTCGGATGGTGGACAGGGTCATCCATCCACCATCCGATCCATTGTCATCCCTAGTTGTCAATAGAGCATTGGACATTAAATATTATTTTTCTACTATCAACAACTCATTAATCAACAAAAAATGGATTATTAGTTTTGTTAACAACATCTCTAACATCATAATAGTAGTTTTAGCGATGTCAACAACACCCAAATTTAAACAATATTTATATGTTGTCACAACATATAAAACATCATAAGTGTTATTTTTACTATCATCCACATTAAACTGTAATTATTGAGTTTGTCTGTTGTGAAAAGTCCCCAAATACACATGGTTCACCTCTTTTTAACATTTTCATTGTTATTTCTATTTTATAGATTGTACTAATCAATTTACAAGATGAGCCAACAATGTAAAGTGGATTATCTAGTAGATTCTCTAGTAGAGACAATGATAATTTTATAATAGAACAAAGAAAGTTGTTTGGATCAAAAGAAGAACTTAAGGAAGTTGAATCTTTCCGGACTTTGCACGAGAATTTTGTATATCGTGTTTATAAATCCACACTTGGTTTGCTTAAAGTTCTTAGTAAGGATGAAACACGCAAATGAAAACTATTAGGTTCTTGTAGGAAGGGTTTAATTTTTTCGAGATTCAAAAGTTTAAAGATGAGCATTCATGTTCTTTGAAATTAAAACTGTACATAAAGTTATGACTACATTCCATGTTCTTGTTAGGAAAGTTTAATTAAGGTAATGATTTTGTTTAAATACTTTTTTGTTTTGATGAGAATTGTTTGTACATGTATCTTTTTTTGTATGTGGTTTTGAAAATGTTGATAGAGCTCATAGTGTAAAAGATGTTCAAAATCTATTACATACATCCTATGATGCACATACATCTCTGGAAGGCGAAGTGTCCCGTGTCCTATCGTGTCAGACACAGGGTTCCGAAAGGAAACGGCTCGGACACGGTCAAATATGGCCCGACACCGTCAAGACATGGTTCAGAGGTAGAACACGTCGATGACACGAGGAGGACATGGATTGTGTCCGGTCAAGACACGATCAATGAAAGTTTCCCCTATTTTTTAAGGCTAAAAAAAAGAAAGTTTTTATAAAATTATAGAAAAACTGATTTACCGTACTATTTCTTGATCTCTCTCATTTTTTTGATTAGACCTAGCCCCCATATAACCACCTGTGAGATTGTGGTTGCCGAAAGTAGGACACCGAATTTCTTCTTCTCCTCCTCCTCCTCCTTCTTCTTCTTTTGAAATGTTGTTGTTCCGGTGGCCAACCCTTCTCTCAATTTTTTTTCATTCTTCTTATGATTTCATATATTGATTTTGAACATTTGATTACTAATTTATTGTGTAATCTTATACTTGATAATATATGGAAAAACTCTCAATAATCTCCATCCATCCACCTTGTCTCCTATCCAACTTATCTTGACTCCTAAAGTGTCTTAAGGACTCATGATCGGTATGTAGGATAAATTCTTAAAGGTAATGTTGCGATGTGTGAGACACCTACTTAACTCGACAAAGGCCTTCTCTTGAGCTTCCTCTCACACAAAGGGTACCTTCTTCATGGTTAGTATCGTGAGAAGGGTTTTTAAGGTGTTGAAGTTGCGCACAAATGTCTTATAGAACGTCGTTAGTCCATGGAAGCTTCAAACATCACCAACCGAGGCTAGAGTAGGCAATTCCTTGTTTGCCTTGATCATTTCCTCATCTACTTGTAACCCGTTGGATCTCATAACAAAATCAAGGAAGACAACTTGGTTAGTACAAAAATCACACTTGTTAGTATTGACATATATATATATATATATATATATATATATATATATTCATTCCTTAAGGTAAAAAGAACTTCCCTTAGATGGTTTTCTTGCTCCTCTAATGATCTATTATAGATGAGAATATCATCAAAGTATACCACCACAAACTTACCAATATGAGGTCTCAAAACGTGGTTTATGAGCCTCGTGAAAATGTTAGGGGCATTGATTAGCCCAAAATGGAATTACATGCCATTCATAGAGGCTAAAATTGGTCTTGAAAATGGTATTCCACTCATCTTCCTCCCTCATTCTAATTTGGTGGTAGCCACTTCTAAGTTCTATCTTGGTGAAGATGGTGACACCATGTTGCTCTTCTAGCATGTCATCTTGGTGAGGGTTGGGTGATGATACTTAATGGTGATATTGTTGATTGCCCTACAATCAATTCACCATGAGCTATCATTCTTTGGCACTAATATAACTGGGACGGAACAAGGACTAAGGCTCTATCTCACATAACCCTTGTTTACAATCTCTTGGACTTGATCTTGGATTTCCTTAGGGTTCATTCAATGGGTTCGTTTGTTAGGAAGGGTAGCACCGGGAATTAGGTCAATTTGATGCTCTATTCCTCTAAGAATGGGGTAGTCCAGCAGGTATGTCATCCTAAAATATGTCCTCGAACTCCTCTAAGAGAGCTATTATAGGCTTAGGAAGGGTGGCTTTAGTCTTCATCTAAGTGTGGTAAGGCTTTTACACAAGCTCATCACTAAAGTGTCTAAGGAAGCATACTCACTCAAGTAATCTTTCTTAAAGGCTAAGTAGGGGATGGATGGGTGTGCTAAGAGTTCTTGGTGATGCTTGACATCTAACTAACCCTTATGCCGAGAGCTCTTATCCTTCTATTTTGCTTCATTTGGCAATGAAACTTCCTCTCCTTTCTTCTCACAATACTCGGCAATCTACAAAGGAGTTATAGGTTTCATTGTTAAAGTCTTGCCAATAAACTCAAAGTTCTGCCTATTAGTAAAGTCATCATGAATCACTCTACTATCATATTACCATGGACGGCCTAAAAGAAAATGGCAAGCATTCATCGGAACAAGATCACAAATAATATTATTCTCATATGTTCCTAAATTCATGGTAACTCTTGCTTGCTTGTTCACCTTAAGCTCACCATAATCAATCATCCAATGCAATTTATACGGTTTAAGGTGATAAACGGTAGGAATTTTCAATTTACTTATCATTTCGGTGCTAGCTATGTTGCAACAACTTCCTCCATCAATTATGACATTACACACTTTCCGTTTAATGTTGTCCCTAGTATAAAAAAGTTTTTACATTGGTTATCCTCACAAGATGTAGTTGAACATGTTAAGTCCTTCTAGGTTTTAATGAATCACTATGCTCATACTCAATGCAATCATTACTATCATTATGCTCATGTTCATGCTCAATGTCAAGATTAATGTCATTTTCATGCTCATATCATCCTCACTATCATATTATCCTAGATGATTTATAGTTAAGCTTCTCTTATTAGGAAATAAAAAACCTACTAATGTGCCCTCTACCTTGGCACTTAAAACACACAATATCCCTAGATCTAGGAGAAGGATTAGAAGTACTCCCTTTAGGACCATTTGAAGGCTCATTCAAAGGTCTTGTTTGTCTAGAGTTTGTAGGAGTTATCCTCAAGCTATCTTGACCAGGTTCCGGTGCTCTTCTTTCCTCCCTAGTGCCGACAAGGTCTCAGTTGTTAAGGGTTGTTGGACGACTATTTTGGCCCTTCTAAGCACTAGGAGATTTGTAGAAACCCTGGTTGTTGTGCGTCCTTACTTTCGATTTCATTTCCACTTTTTTTTCTAAATGTAGAAATTGCTCCATGATTCTATAAGGAAACATATCAACCTCATTCGCTAAAGATGAATTAAGAATACACAAGTACCTTGTCATTGTAGAATCTTCATCTTCTAGCATATTTTCCATAACATGGACGTGTACGTAGACTTCTTTGGCACTCATGGCTCCTTACCTTAGGTTCTCCAACCTTTGCCTCCATTCCATATGAGTGGTGTGGTGGTACGAATCTTGCCCTCATGAGAGCCTGCATATGCCCCCAAGTAGCAATAGGAGGATCTAAGGTTCTCACCATCTCTTTCACTAAGTGATCCCACCATACTAAAGTATATCCTTGGAACTCTAGGGTTGCTAGTTGAACCTTCTTAGTCTCTCCAAAATTATGGAAAGAACATATTTGATCCACTTTGGTCTCCCATTCCAAGTACATGTCCCGATCACACTTGCCATTAAAGCTAGGGATCTTAATCTTGACCTTTCTTATGCCATCTTGCTCTTGATATGGCTGATAGTGATATCTCTCTACCTCTCCGGGACTGCTGGAATTGCCTTGGATAATTATCCCACATCTCTCCATCAATAGCCCCTTCTTGTGCTTGCTGAAATTCATCAACACATAGAGGCATATTGTTAGCATGAAATATTGTGATATTTTAGGCACGTTTTCTAATCGTATTTGATTCATATTGATAGTCTTTGATTGATCTTTATACATATGTGAGCTAGTATTACCTATACTGTCGATATGGATGTCTACACAAGTTCTATGTTGATTATAGGTGATTTGGAGCTATTTCCGAACGGAATCGAGCAAAGGAGAGTTGAGTTGATATGTCCATAGATCGAGGACACTTTTTGGAAGCAATTTGGAGTATTAGATTGAGGAATGCACGAGTTTAGGGAAGAATCACGTTCTTACCCTAAATTACGCCCTAAAATACGGCCGTATCCAAAACCACGTTCAGAATTACGGCCGTGGATTCAGAGTCAAAATTCGATGTTCATTCCAGGGGATTCTACGGCCGTGGAACTAACCGTAATTGTTTCCACGCCCTAGAATTACGGTCGTGGAATCTTCCACGACCGTGATCTTGGCGAATCTTTCGCCACACTTCGAAGCCATGATCTTTTAAAGATCGGGCCGGGCCGACACCTTGCCCTGCATTATAAAAAGACGGAAGAAAGGAGATTCCGTCAGGCTCGCTTACATCTTCGCCTACATCTTGGCTTACAATCATCGACGTTAAGGATCAACGCTTAGCAACGCACAAACCCTCGTTTCGAGGCATTTGGGAGATCTCATTGGAGATCAAAGTTCGCATCGGAGAGTTGCTCAAATCTCGCACTTTTAGTGGAGATTGCTGTTGTGATCTTCGGAATTGTGGAAGATCGAAGTTCTTGGAAGGATTGCAAGAAGATCTCTCTTCTTGTTTAGGTTTGATTTGAAAACGGATTGACATCCCGTTTCTCTTCTTTCCTAAGGTTGTGATTGTTTACTTTGTTTTGAATCTTTCGATAAACATTTGTTGTGATCTTGAGATTCATTTGAAGATTATTGATAGTTCTTGAAAGTTTTCATCTTTTACTCTTTGATTCTTGAATTGATATCAAAATGACTGTTATTGGCTAAAAACCCTTAACAATTCTAAGGTGAAGGGTTGATAGTTGTGGCATAGGTGATGATAGATCGATCGCAAACAGATTAGACCCTGAGAGTTAGAGAGAATCGTCGACAACCTAAAATTACGGGCAGTTCTTGAGTTCCACGACCGTGGAATCTCAAGATCCAACCGTAATTTCCCTCTAGTTTACGAGCCTGCTTTTACTTCAATCCAAAGTTAAAGATTTGCTTTAACTTAGTTTAGACTTGTCTTTTCTAGGTGGTAGTGAAGCCTCAACAACCTCTACCTCGATTGTGAGCCTCAACAACCTCAATCGGTTAAGTTAGTCTTGATCCTTGGATTATAAGTTTGGGTATTTGATACTAATCCTCGTCTTTAGAATCTTTCTATATTGAGCCTCAACAACCTGTATATGGAGTGTCTTTTAGGTGAGTTACATAAGGTTTTTGGAACCTCAACCGTACGATTACCTTACATTAGTATACCTTTGCATATCTCTACTCTGTCTTTATATCATTAGTATATCTTGAATCTGTTGCCACAGCTGGATATCCCGGAACTTTAGGATTGTTGTTTTCCCAATATCTGCAAAACTCCCATATTTACTTGCTTGATAACCTGCATTCGAATTTGTTCCACCCAAATCCCTGTGTTCGATACTCTGGAATTCTTGCTTAACTACGTCGATCCGTACACTGCGGGTTCGCTTGCTTGATTCTAGTTTTATAAATTTAAAACTTATTTGCACACACCTCTAGGGGCGAACACATATTATATGCGTTTTGAGAAGGATTGGGATGTAAATTACTTGCTCTAGTGGGTTGTTTTGGTTCATACCTTGATTAGCTTCTCTAGGAAGCACAATCGATGGCCCTCCTACTTAAAATATTGGTCTCATGCTAGCATACTAGGTGGTGGTGTCTGGGCCTCTATTCTCTTGGACAAACTAGCAACAAAACTTAAAAGTTACTTGAGAAACCTAAACATCTCCGGTGGCATTGGTTCACTACTTTGGGACCTACTTGGACTATGTGACCTAGACATGCTTCAAAAACATAAAACAACCACAGAATCGGTTAATGTTAGCGTAAATCTTTAAATATTCTCATAAGTGGTTCTCTGTATTCTCACTCTCAAGTTGGTGTTGCCACAAGATTCTTGATGTAGTTTCTTTGTAAGGATCAATACTTCCTTATACCAATGTTCTACTTCCAAACTAGCAACGTCCTTGGTTGTGTAGTAAGGTATATGGCTGAAAGGTTCAAGTAAAACAAACAAGAAACACAATGCACTCTAGAAATTAATGCAAGTGAGTTAAGCTTGTCAAAAACAATCAAAATAAATTACTCAAAGAAGAATTACAATTTTATGTATCAAAATGAAAGATAAGACTATAGAAAGATGATAGACTCAAAGAAAGATGAACTAGAAGAAGAATAGACACAAAAGACTTAGAGATGAGCTTACTTGCCTTGCACTTGGATGATAAAAGATGAGGGTGCCGGATGGTAGGATGATGAAGGTTCGGATATAGTTTATGTGTGTGGATAAGAGTAGTGAAGGTCTAGGATGCTCTTCATTGTAGCCTTACTAGTCACCTCACAACTAGGAACGTGAATGGCTTGCTCTTCTCGCTTCTACAACACTTAGGTAACATAAAATGTAACATAATTGCAACATGAAATGATAATAGAAGACAAAATTAATAAATGACTAATACTTCTTTACTTTTTCTTTTCTTTTTTCGTTTCTTTTTTTTTCTTTTCTTTTCTCTCTCCTCTTTTTCCTGGGTTTTCATTAAACATAAATAAAATGATTAAACAAAAGAATTAAAACAAAAATAATTAAAAGGATTCGGCTTGGTGGCAATGATGATGGTAAGGTGTCGGAGTGGTGGTTGCCTAGCTCTTCTCCGATCAAACTCAAACACAAGTTAGTTTACTCAACGAATAAGACTCAGTAGACTTAAATATGAAACAAGACTCAAGAGAAAACTCAAATCAACAACGGAAGACAAGAAACTAAAGACACTTACAATCTTGAAACTAGGCGTGGAGTTAAATCAAAACACCAATTGAGCTCTCATACCACTTTGATACGGGGATATCCTGTTGTTTGCCCGATATAGATGTAATAATTCCTTCAAGACTCAACACAAATCAGAAACAATGGTGATGGGATTTGAAATTGGCAAAAATGGTGATAGTTGAAAGAATTAAACACAAGTGAGTGAAGAACAAATAACTAGGGGATCAAGAAATAAAATCTTGATCTAAGATAATCAAAACCTTTAACTTTGTCTTACCTTAACCCAATCAATATTACAACCTTGCACAAGCCCCAATGGAGAAGCAAGCACAAGGAGGAGACGAGTGAAGAACTTGAAGCACCAATCTTAGAAAGATTGACACAAACAAAGATAACCAAGAAGATGCACAACTAGAGGACACCGCGGGCCCGATATAGATGTAATAACTCGTGGGTGACAATGGTTCGATCATGGCTTCATGTGACCCCAAGGTCACAAGATTCTTGGATGCTTATTCTTGGATTACCTTGGCCTTTGATCTAGTAATAAGTCCTTGTGTAGGGTATGTTGGAGATGGTTCCACATCAAGATGAGACTTGTAAGATAGTGAAGGGATGTAAGGTGCTTCTTTTTCAACTGGCTCTTCCACTGATTTTTGCATTTAAGAGGGAGAAGAATGATATTAGGTGACTCATTAGTTACCTTCTCACCCCTTAAGGTGATAACATCAACTTTTTTGTGTTGATCGGAGTAGTGGGCGCCACCACTTGCTTGGTAAACTCTTTCCTTGGCATCTTGAGTCCAGCTTTTGTTAATGTTAAGTCTGATGTCATGGCTTCCACAATGAGTATCTAATTTTTCATCGAAGTGTCCATATTAGTCTTCGTTGGTGAAGACGGTTCCGAAAGAGGAAGATTAGTCTTTGGTGGGGAGATTTTGTTCCGATCAGTAAGAATAGGGCATTGAGGAGCTTTGTGTCCTGCTCCTCTGCACATTTGGCACAAAATAGTTAGTTCGGTAGCAACAAGATCTTGCCTATGAGAGTTACCTCTTTCTTTGCAGGACTTTATCTCTTGATTCCTCTTTCGCGAGGGGAATCTTCCAACATTTTCAACTGCATCAAGAGATCGTTCCAAGCGTCATCTACATCTAACTTGGTAAATCTGTGACGATTAGCCATATCTATCATATCTCTTGTCACATCATTTACGCCATTGTAAAAATATTCGAGTAGGGCGATGTTGTTGAACCCGTGATGTGAACAATTGTATAATATCCAATGAATCTTTCCCAAGCTGGTGGATATCTTCATGATCCCCTATTTTAAATTCAGCCACATTCATCCTACAATGCAATTTCTGCTAGGGGGACGAAAATGCTCAAAAATTCAATAGTGAATTGATCCCAAGAAATGTACTTACTTGTTGGTTCACTGTCAAACTAGTTGCGAGCTTTGTATCCCAAAGAAAATACGAATGTCCGCATTTCTTGGCGTCTTTTGAGACATTGCAGAATTTGATCGTATTCATAACTTTTTTAAAATTCATCAAGTGTTGGTGTGGGATTTCATTCTCCTCACCACTAAATTTGCGTTCCCGGATAAACTCTACAAATCCAACAATTAGAGAAAATTCTTTTGTTTTGTCGTTTGGAAGCATTCAAACATAAGTGAGAATGGATTGCTTATGATTCATCCATGCTTCTAGTGTGCGCGGTTGATTAGCCTTGTCCATCTCTTTTTTGTCAATTTTTTTTCTTGGGATTTTAACCTATGAAACAAAAATAGGAAATCAAAGATCAAAAGTAACAAGAAACCTAGAATGATCGAATGTTAGAAATAACCAAGACTATATGTAGTCCCCAACATTGGTGTCAAAAACTTGATCGTGGAAGTATTAACCAAATATTTAACAACAACCTCCCCGCAAGGATACGAGTTCAGATGTAGTATATTTGATATTGAATTCATAGGGACCGTGTATATTTTGGAAGTAATTAATAGGCAATTATGCTAAGTAAAAGGAAGAAGAGAGAAACGATGTCTTTTGATGAAACAATGATAAAAGGAAAAGTGAGAGGAATTAATGAGTGTTGTATGCAAATAATGGAGGAGATCATCTAATGAAAAATAAATCTCTGCTATGAATTAAAGTGATAATTGCATATACGAGACTCATGAACAATGATATATGAATATTGTTGGCAAGTATCCAAAATAGCATTTGACATAGACAAAAGATTGTGCTTACCAAAACACACAAAAAATGAAAAGAAAGACTTACTACGGTGATGGTGGACAACGGGAATCAAATGCCTTCTTCTACATACGAATTGGATTGCTTCGAATGATGCTTACCACAGTCGAATGGTTGTCGGACCCTAACTGAAAATTTGCTCGAACATCCATATCAACAATTTCCTCTACACATTACATGATTGAAATTAACGGAACCAAAAGAAAGGAAGAAACCGAACCTTCTCTCTAGATGAATGAACCGAATGGAAGAAACTAAACTTGATTCTTGAGCGATGGACAACCAAAATGGATCTCCTCCCTTCTATGTAGTTGTGAATGTGGATCTCTCATGTATGTCGAATTGAAACTCATTTGACTTTCTAATTTTATTTAATAAATGTCCATTTTCGTAATTTTATCCACGATAATTCTCTTTATGCTCTTAATAAAAAAAATTTCACCAACCGCCAAAGATGCGTTCAATATGGGCGATTTATAAGACTTATTGGAGATGAAATAATAAAGAATTATGAAAAAATTTCAACTAGTTTAAGCAAACATAGTGAATGGAACCCAACTCAACTAGTTTTTTTATTGCCTCTAACATACTATATTTGTCTCCAACTTTCATTTTTAACTTCAACTTTCATCAACAATGATTCTGACTTACCCAACCCAATTCAGAACATAATACGAGTTCACTACATTGCCGATTTGCCGTATGTCAAGATGAGCCGAGCCAAATCTTTTGGTCTAATTACCGTCCTAGACATGCTTCTAATTGCAACGGCCGTGATTTAACTGGAGATAACGTGGCAAGATCCAAGATCATGGGTGCAGGATCGGCATATGGTCCACGATGATGCCAAGGAAACGCAGAGGGGAAGAAATTAGGGAAGGGGGAAACGAACGACATCTCTCAATTTAGGACAATATTGTCAACAATCATCAATCTAGTTTCTTTTCTTTCTTTCTTTCTTTTCTTTTTTTGCGTGTGTAGAACCAGGCAATTGGAACCCTCTTCTCCTGTCGACACCTTAATTGAAAGGTAAGTGCCGCATTTCGATTTCTAAAGTTCACTGATTTTAGATGAGTTATTATTGGATTGCTTTGATCATACCAACCTTTTTGTTATGTTCGATCTAGTTAGTACTATGTGCGATTTCGATTTTTTGTCAATCACTGTAATTGGGCTAGCTGATCCGTTTCTTTGATTGCTAAAATTTCTTGCTCGCCTTTCTTCCTAGCTAAATTTGAACCTGGAATTAGATGTTTTTGTGATGCCTTTTCTCTTCGAATTAGCATAGGTTGCTTTGGTTGATTAGGTGCCTTCAATCTGGATTTTCATTCACTCAAACTCTTCATATCAAGCATAAGGGTATACATTGTTAGTTTGAACTTGTGAGCCCAAATTGAGAAGATGCACTTTGGTTTGGTTGAAACTAGAAACGGGAGATGCTACATAACTTCCTGCCTATATGATGTCTCCCGGCAATTACATTGAGCTGTAAATGTATCTCAACTGCTTTTAGGTTTCTAATCTATTTTGTCTATAATTTATTTTGATTTTTGGCATACCTTCATTGGCAGTGTTTGGTGTTTGGAAGGTTGTGAATTTTTTCATTTAGGCAGAACCAAATGATGATTCCTCGTACTTTGAGAATGGCAGCAATTTCACATCTTAGACTTCAATGAGAGCCGGTCTGACCGTGATATAAGATTTGCCACTACAACACGAATAGAATTATGGATGACTGAAAGTTGCTACTGAATGGTGTTGTGAAAATGATCATGCTTCCTCGTAATTCTTGCTGATGCGGTGTACATGGATGAAGGAGTACATCTTGAAGGATACAAACATCAATTAATGCCCAGCCATTCAATGGTAGACCTGAAGTCTTCTCACCGCCCCGTCATATCATATAGACAGATTCTTCCGTCTGACCTAGAAACTCTTGAAAAGATTCACAGTGATCTCTTCCCTATTAGGTAGAGAATCTGGAATAATGTTCGTTTCTGCTTCCTACTATTCAGCCACATGTATTATGTCATTTTTTTCCCCATTTTATGAAACATTGTCCCAAATCGCATGTTCTTTTTCTTAATGTTTCCAGGTATGAGTCTGAGTTCTTCCAGAATGTTGTAAATGGGCGGGATATAGTGTCTTGGGGAGCTGTTGACCGCAGCAACCCTAATTCTCAAAGTGATGAATTGGTTGGTTTTGTTACTATGAAAATAGTTTCGGCCAGAGAAAGTGAGGTATGCCTCCTCACATGTTGAATTGATGGTTCCTCGTTTGAATTCACACTGAGATACTTGTACAGTTCTCTTAGTTTTTTTCAGGGTAGAATGGTCTTCTGGATAGCTGTTGGGGGAAATGTGGACAGTTTTTTCTTAAACGAGTGGTTATATACATTAAGTGATTGAAAGAAAGATATACGTACCCGAGTTTACTTTTGTTTGATAAATTGTTTCTTTATCTGATTTTGTATTTGGAAGGTCTTATTGTTATGCTCGCGAATAGAACTACTAGCTCTCTATACAATGTTTGAATCAGTAAACTTGTGTTAATCTGATAAATCTAGAAGGTTTTTTGTTTTTAATTTTTATCACTGAGTTCAGATTTTTCAGGTCTGGCTTTATAGAGTTTCTCACCATAAGACGTCAGCCTAATTTTGGACTAACAAAAGTCTTAATCTTGCAGCTAAGCGATTTGCTCAGATGTGATTCCTCAATGTCAGAACAAACTCTGGTGTATATCCTTACCCTGGGAGTACTTGATTCATATAGGAATCTTGGCATAGGTTTGGGCTGTTTCTCTTTGAGCATCTTGTTGCTCTTCTTCTTAAGTGTCACTGATTGTTTGTTTCTGCATGATATTTCTTTTTCAGCTTCATCGCTTATCAGAGAGGTGATAAAATACGCTTCTAAAATAGCAACTTGCCGAGCTGTATACTTGCATGTCATTTCATACAATACTCCTGCCATACATTTGTACAAGAAAATGTCATTCAAGTGCTTGAGACGGCTATATGGTTTTTATCTCATCAATGGTCAATATTACGATGCATATTTATTTGTCTACTATGTAAATGGCGGTCGATCCCCTTGCTCACCACTGTAAGTTTTAGCGGTTTTCTGTTGTTTTATTTATTCTCCCTCCTATCAATATTATTGTCATTGTTGCACAATTTTTGAGAACAGTATTAGATAGACTATTATATCCTTGTTTGTCACCCTGCTTTTTACTATCCTGATAACCACTACATATGTTTAAGAACAGATGTGTAAAGTAGAGACCGAAATAGATAAAATGACGATTATTTGTGACAAGAATTGTTGGACCTGAAGTCCAAGTCTTTTTCTGCTCTTATTTCCTGTTTTAGAGAAGTTAGGGAAAATAAATCGTCAGAAAATGTTTTTTGTATGCAGGCTGAGTGAACTAGTCAGTTCATTTAACGGGAAAAGTAGAACTAGTCAGTTCAGTTAGGGGAGGGAAGGAGGAAGGCTGTTGGAAAAACACCTACATTTTAGAAACTCAACTCTTTTATACTATTCTATGTTTGTATGAGTATTTTGTTGTAATTACAGGGCAAAAAAGTAAAATCCCGATAATGGTTTCTCATGGAGGAACAAGCACATTGAATGTAATCATATGATCCAAGCATGCAGGCTATTGTAGTGTGATTATGTATATCACATTTTGACAAGTCTTTGATGCAAAGTGTAATTACTTGTTGTACACTTGTGAATTCTCCAGGGAGCTTGCTATGGTGATGGTAACTTATTTAAGAAGCGGAGTGAAGTTGATGGCTGCCAGGTTATGGAGGAATGTTGAGAGGAGGCAGTGGAAATGGCCGAAATGTAAAGAGACACGGTGTCTCGTAAAGCCATCACAAAGCAAGAGAAATCCGGCTATTGATGAAACCGAGTTTCAGTGTGTATGACATGTTACTGATAAATATGTTGCTGAGTTTAGCTTTGGTTACCTGTGGATATGGACCATACTATCAACTAGTATCTTTCGTGCTCTGGTTGTTAGGTATAACTAACCTTAAACATTTATTGTAAGATTGTGATGATTTCTTTGATTGCTTCAGTTCATAAGCTCATTTCGTGGTGAATGTACCTACTCAGGAAGGGCACCAACTAATTGCATAGCTACTAACATGTCAAATCAGCTTCACTAAAATTTTGATTTGCCGAGATCCCGAAATATGTCATACTCGAAAGGACGTTCGGTCCGTTTGGAAACTTGTACTTATTGGCCCAAGCTGAAAGTTATTGAGTTGAAGTTAAAGCTTCTTGGATAGGTAAAATATGTAAACTTATTGGTCAAAGTTGAAACTTATTACAGTCGAAATTAAAGCTTATTGGATAGGTGAAATATGTAGTGATTGGAAGAACTTATACTTTTATAAGTATGATGGTGTTTGAGAAAATAAAGTTTACAGGTGTAGTACCTGTGTTGTGCACGGATATGATGTGATAAAACTTTAATTTAAAAAATGTAGACGATAAAATTTTAATTTATTTAACTGGTAATTTTAAATATAATATATAAATATATATTTAGAAAACTAATTTAGTCGATTTATAATGAACGTATAAAGAAGATATAGGTAAATTGTGTTGAAAAATGACATCCTAAATTAGAGGGGGGGAAATATTTTAATGTATGTACGTACGTAATTGAGAGAAAAGGGATTGGTTGGCCGATCGATGGGAGGTGGTCGGCCGATCGACTTTGTAACACACAAACGCGTCTTTAAAATTGGAAATGAAAACTGGATTAAAAAGACTAATGGTGGAAATGTCTTATTTATAGGAGGAATTCTATCCTAATCAACCTTGGATTTTCATATCTTATCTAAATATATCAAGCCTAACTTTTAACTAAAAGATAAAAAAAAAAAACGTTCAACTAGAAAGACTAAAGATAGCCTAAAATAAAATTAGAAAAAAAAAAGATGAAAGATAAAACATATTCATTGTGGGACCGGTCGGCTCATCACCAAGAAATGAACCGGATGACTTTGCTCTAGAGAAATGGTCATGTACTCGAGACACGTGTTGGGGGTCCACAGATCGAGGGCCGGTGGTCAGCCGACCGACTCAAAATCTCGAACAATTCTTTGCTTTCGGATCTCAATCAATTTCGTATTGACCTCGACTTCCTTGACCGCAAGGAGAACCTTAGTGTGTTGAGGTCATTCTTTTGTAAATAACTTCATTTTTGCTATGAAAATGCTTAGAATGACTACAAATGTCATTAAATTACAGATAGATCTCCAAAACACAAAAGGAAGAAAATTTGTCAATAAGCAATGCAACTATACCCAAAAACTTAAGGAGTGGATAAGAATGGTGATGGAAAAATACCCAGAACTGGATGTTATCAAATACCCCAACACTTGAACCTAACTTGCTATGAAGTAAGATTCGAAGAAATATGCTTGTACTTCGGTTGTCTTTTCACCAGGGATAGATTGCACTTTCTGGGTATCATTAGATTTGTCACTCGTGTCGGTGAGAGAGTCAGTGCCACGATCACTTGATCTTCAGTTGCACGTACGCTCGGAAGGTATGGAGGTAGGTGTGTGAGGTTTTTGGGATGGTGGTAGACCTAACTACTAGGATGGTTGCATTAGATTGTTTTATGCACACATCATTGACAAGAGTTGGTCAAGTAGATAATAGATATACGCCTTTTCAGCTACGGTCTACTACCAATGGCATGCCATAAATGATTTGGTGCTCCGCCGTCATATGATTCCTATTGATGTACTCTTCGAATTGATCAGGTCACATGTGTACAAATTGTTACATGATATAATTTGTTTTCGCGTCTTTTCATTCTTATCCATCCTTGGAGCATTTAGTAAAGAATTACATTTTGGCATATTTTCTTCTCTTTTGTGTTTTGGAGATCTAATGGTCCCAAAACCTAGCCACTAGGATGATGGGGTTACTTGTAGCGTATAGTGTCGAAATCACAAGGATCACGTCTGCGTTGGTAATTACTAATGATTAATTATTCTAAGTAAAGGGAAGAAATAAAGAGTAAGGAAAGATGAAATTTGTTTTTGTAAAAGTTTTGTTTTCTAAATATTAAAAGACCAAAAGAAGCAATGATTGTGTTGTAAAATATATAAAGGAAGACGACCTAAGGAAACATGAATCACCACTATTATGAATCAAAGTAAAACCATGTATATGAATATCATGAACATTGATCAATGAATATTGCAGGTAACTATCTAATATCGCATTTGCTATAGACAAACAAATATTGTGTTTAACTATCTTGAAGGACTTTCTCAATCACAACAAGTATGGAAAACCCTTTAAGAATTTAGAAATCAAGAAAAGACAGAAAAACCTCACTTTTGGCAGATGAACTAGAAAATGTACAAAGATCGGAACTTTCTACGATAGTTAGAAATCCTCAAAGTATAAAGTAGGTAAATCCTATAAACCAAGCTCTTCTTAATCTTTCCAATAAAACCATCACACTTTTGGCGGAAGATCGTTTTCATCTAAAGTCTTTTATAAACGCCACTTTCGAAGGTAAATAGAAGGTAGAAATTCAACACATTAAAAAGAAGTAAAGTCATATGATCTCAGTATAATGATTCATATATACAGTTTTAAATCAAATCATTACAAGGATCAACCAATCCTTAGATCAATATTAGCTAGACATAATAAAAGTAACAACAAAATTAATTGAAATGGAAATTGCACTAAAAGCTCACAAATTGTTTGGTTCAACCACAATGAGGCGAACTTTCAAACATGTAATGCCTGTAAAAAATTATGTACATAATTGTATTCCTGTGATGGAATTAATTAAAATTTATAATTATGTACGAAACAATAATTGTATATTAGTTTGTGTACATTAGTTTGTGAAATTATGTTGTGAAATGTACGTTATGTAATGTATGGTAACGATATGTACATTATCTTGTGGGAATGATAACATTATGTACATTATTGTGTGTTTTAGTACTATTTATGTATGTTATCGAAATTATGTACATACTCCGACCATGGAATTAAGTTTGTGTATAAGCAAATTTAATACAATGTTATGAACTTGTTGTTATGTATTGCATGTTAATATTAATTACATAGTTTATGTGGTTTTGTGATATATTTATGTATGAGATAACTGTTTCCATGATTGTAGATAACAATTTACAATTTACTTAATTAATTAAAAAATAGCTAAAATAATTAGGAGAGAGTATTATTAATTAAGGAAGGTTATCGAATTAATAATTAATTTAGGATTTTTCCTCTTGGTACCCTCAAGCTTTGGACTTTTCCTCTTTATATCCACCATGTTTCAAAATTCCTCTTGGTGCCCTCAAGATTTCATTTGTTTCCTCTTTATACCCATTCTTAATATATTACAATAAAATTCATTATAAAATAATTAAAAAATCAGAAAAATAAATTTAAAATAGATTATGACTTAATCTATATATACTACTAAAATAGAACCCTTTTAGTCCACATGTCAACACCTTAACCATGCCACCTAGGACTATTTGTCAAATATTTACAATTTTGCCACATTTTAATTACTATTATGCCATTATTCAATAAATATTTTAAGTCAAAATTAAAACACTTCCCATCTCATCATGTCAATTCAACAAAAATAATTCTTTTTCATCATGTTCAATATCTTTATAAAAATAATTAAAAAAAAAAATCATATCACCTAACCAAATTTAGAGATTTCAATGGATTTTGTTTGGATTCTACATTTTACAAAATATATCCGAACTAACATTTAAATCTTATTGGTTACAAAAATGAGATATAACATTATTTTCTTTAAAATATTTGTAATATCGTTAATAAAGATTTTATAATTGCTTTATTAAATCTATTTTTTTTAAATAATCGATTTAAAAAAAACTTTAAATTTTTAGTTATAGGTAATAATATTAAAAACCTATTACAAATTTGTTACGTAAATTTTTTATTTAACACTCTGGCAATTGTTATAAATTTAATAATTATTTTTTTATTACATGATCTAATCAAATTGAT
>BSUD01000007.1:91019551-91138715 GCA_033239045.1 Fagopyrum esculentum | reverse complement strand
TTTTAAAAAATCACTGTTTTAATTTATTATTAAATTGAATAAATCAGTTTTCTATTTTTTATTTTTTAATATTACTTTATTTTCTTTCTTTTAGTTTTGGGAAATAAATAAAATAGAAAAATTATTTATTTATTTTAATAATAAATTAAAACAGTGCTTTTTTTTATTATTTAAAAGAGTCCTTATTTTATTTATTTTTTAAATAAAGTATAACACTTATATTTTTTAGATTTTGTAAAAAATATGCTAATTCAATTATTTATTTTTAAAAAAATAAAACACTGATTTTTGAATTTTTTTAAAATTTATCTAATTTATTTATTTTTAAATTAATATAATATATATTTTTTTTATAAAAGTTACAGTTTTACTTTAATTTTAAATTAAATAAATTATTATTTCTATTTTAAGTTGTTTTTTAATTTTAGTTTATTTTCTTTTGTATGTTTTTAATGGAATTTAAAAAAGTGTAATGAATTTGGGCAAAATCCGGAAAACAACATAAACTCAAGGGTACCATCCGAACTTGAAAAAACTGGTGGGCAAAATCCGGAATACCCCAAACCACGAGGGTACCATCCGGAATTTCCCATAAATCTTTTTATCCAAAATTGTAAGGACCTAGTTTGTCTCCGTACAAACATAATTGCCCAAGATTATGTTCAATGCTACAATTACTGCCTACATAGCCATTTTACTCTTCTCTTAAATGTTGATCTGAGTTTTGAGTCTCCTTTTGGTTTTTGTTTGCGTGTAAGCACAACAACACCCTACTAGATTAGAGTCTTGTACAAACTTAGGTCCTGTTCGGTCAAGCGAGATTTTTGAGTAGTTTAAACTTTTTGAGTAGTTTTAGCTTTTTTGTTTGATTTTTAATAGAGTTTCAAAAAACTTAATAAATTCCGAAAATCTAATTGATGTTTGGTAAAAGTAGATTTGTGGGTAGATTTGAATTGTAGATTTACCAAAAAGCCAAAAAGGACAAAAAGTACAAATTGTTAACATGTAGAAGAGGGGCAAAATTGTAAATTTTTTAAAAAATATATCCAAAAAACTATTCTGTAAATCTTTATCAAATTTCACAAAAAAACTATTCAAAAATCTAATATATTCAAAAATCTATTTTACCAAATATCACGTAGCTTTCAAAAATTACAAACCTCCACGATAAACCTTCACAATAATCAACAAATAATCTCCGCATAATAAGTCCTTAAGCATATAAGATTATATACCAATTGAACATGTGGACAAGTGTTTTTGGACCATGTGGGTAGGGATGACAATGGATCGGGTGGTGGGTGGATGACCCTGTCCGCCACCCGACCCGCGAAAAATCTCATCCACCCCACCCGACCCGCCAAACCCACCATCCGCATCCGATCCACCCGCATCCAACGGATGAAGCGGGTGGATCGGGTGATATTCGGATGTTCTACGCATTTCCTTTCAATCGATATTAAACTCGGACCCGAATACGGAAAATTAATAATAATGAAAATAAATTCAATCCGAAAAAGTCTTATCCATAAAAAAACATGGTGGAAATATTACAAAAAGTGTTATAAGTTTAAGTTCTTAAAAATAGAGAAATTTAGCAATACATAACATACAATAAGATCATAATATGAAGTGAACAAATGTACAAAAGGGAACTAAAGATCACTAAACAAGTAAACATTCAATAAATTTATAACGGGTGTAAGCGGGTGAAACAAGTCCGATGGGTGGATGGATGATGGATCAGGTGATGCGTGGATGAAAGGTCCATCCGAATCCGACCCGATCCATCACCCGCTTCATCCGTCCGCTTTCAGCTGCTTCATGTCGGGATTTTACCCTTTTATTATGGATGGGATTATCGATGTCCGTCGAGTTCGGATGAAATTGCCACCCCTACATGTGGGCAAGCGTATTCTTCAAAGAGGATGAAGGGCAAGTGCATTCACAAGAAACGTTCACAATATTCAACACGATAACGTGGCTGGATCTTCTTTAACGATTAACAACGACGATACGCCACGCTGTAATATTCTAAAACATATCTCGTTTTTGTCCCCGTTGCCCATTGTGTTAAATTTTTGACGGATCAACCGCGCCGGAGGGTGGCCTTCAGCTTCATTACTGGCGTCTTCATCATCTTGCCGGTGGAACCTGTTCGTCTGCTAGTCAGTAAGCTATAAACCCATATATCGCTTAATCGTTGACTTTCGTCTTCCCTAATTAATATTTGCCTCAAGTTTGCGATCATTTTTCAAGTTCAATAGTATTTACTCATCTTTCTGCCGTTGGAAGCCATTTTCATCACTGCATTGTGGTCTTGCTACAAATAGTTGTCTTATGAGAAGCTGAATCTGTTCTAATTTCGGTAGTTAAGTGCGCAAGTCTACTTTTACGGATTTCATATGAGGGAAATTTAGGTGGTAGTGGAATTAGGGTTTATGACTTGCCTTGCATAAAGGATTAGTTTCTTTGTCTAATTGCAACATAAATCTGTTTAGTATCAGCGTTTCTTGTGAATTGTTACTTTTGAGCTCCAATTCTGTTCTCAAATGTCTAGTTGATCATGTTATGCACATGAATAATAAATAAATAACAATAGTTGTTGGTGAGTTTGTTTCTTCGTGCACAAATAGTGTCATTCCATTCACTTTGTACCCCTTTTTAAGTTGCTGATCTTTGGTTTTTGAGATCTTAAAATCCGAGAAGTTACAAGGACAAGGCAAACTATGTTGCTTCTTATGAAAGGGTTTTAGTTTTTCCGTCTAGTCATCTCCAGCTACTTTTAGGAGCATAACAGAACAGAGGTAGTAACTGTAAGGCTGCAGGAGACCAGTGGTCTAAAATGCACAAGTCGCACCTAGGTGCAGGGAAGGGGCTCCTGGAGCCTAGACGAGCATCGTAGAAGATTTTTTAATAAAGCACTTCACTTCATATTAAATCGAAAACAAAGTTCAATTGTGCAACAAATAACATGTTGGTTCAAAAACAACAAAACCCAGAAAGAAATATGAACTAGGAAGTAGAAAAAAAGATGGCTATTCTAGCAAATGCAGCTACTGTAGACTGTGCAGAGGGGTACAACTGAAGAGGTTATAATATGGGAGGCAAAAGGGGAGGGTTGGATGGAAAGGGAGATGGATGTGCATGGTAAATTATTTGAGGAAAAGGAGAAGAATGGAAGAAACTTCTAGAAAAAGAGGTCAAGATATGTATTCCCTTATTATGTGAAATAGTGATTTTGTACAAAAAAAGAAGGCAGGCGCTGCACCTGTGTATGAAGGGGCAGGACCCCTTGCGCCTGGCGCCTAAGGCACGCGCCGCCTTTTAGAACACTGCAAGAGACTCTTAATTAAGTGTAGCTTTTCACTTCACTAAATCTGATCTTTTGGTTAGTGTTGAACATCATGCATTTTATCAGAAAGATTTATCAAAATATTTGACGCAATTCTCATCGCTTGAGCATGATGTTTTTCAAAGTGGAAAGAGTTCAATGATGCTAATTATTTATAAAAAGTTCTGAAACAGAAACTTATGACAGTAGATTGTGGCAACCCTGAAATGTTTTCTGCGTGTTATGGGAGTATCAGCTATTGTTTTTTGCACCTACTATATTGCGTATTGTTGTTACTCAAAAGAAAATTGTGTATCCATCACTAATCAACAAAGTGAGCCATATAAATCCACTTATCCTTTCTCCGTGTTACTTTCAGGTTATATCTTATTCAGATATTGAATTCTGGGAATCTTCTTTTGCAGTTCCGTTTTGTGATCTATTTGTTGACACAACACATAACTCATCTTCCTACCGTACGAGATGCCTTACGAAATAAACGAGTTGAAAAGTGAGTATGACGGAATACCAAATGCTCTCTTTATTAATTTTTCTTAAAATTTCCATGCCGCTTCATATAAAAAAAATACAGCAGGTTCTTTCCAGGTTAGTACATTTGTTAGTTTTGAGTTCGAAAAACACCATGCTTCATGATAATAAATGAAAACTCGGCTAGTAAAAGTTTTCATTACGCATGATATATGTATGGAGCATTCGAATTCATACAAAAGCTACATCTTACAGAAATTTTCATATACATTATTACATTATTTTCTCCTTCTGCCATAGTCTTTGAGATAATATCTAAAAACTGAAGAAATTAGTCTCTCCTTTGTACACATAAACACTTGTAAAATCTTTGGGGGTCTTTCAAGTGTTGGCTTAGCTGCAGTAGTATTCTGACATGAAGCTTAATGGCATGTTTTAGAAGTTCAGTATCTCAGTTATACAAATGTGTCATTTGTGTCATAGCCATGTTGTCATGCGGTCTACTAAAATAATGTGCAAGCACATCATATGCTCGATATTTATCAGCTGAGGCATCTGCTTTTGATTTGTGCAAATTCATTTATCAGTTGCAACTCATAATTTACCCGGTCTTAAATGGTGCATCTAATGTTTGGGATCACGTTATCTCCGTCTTATGCAGAGGCTGGCCTAGGCTTGATTGGTTTTGGCATATTCTTCACTTTTCTCGGAGTTGTGCTTTTCTTTGACAAGGGTCTTCTTGCTCTGGGCAATGTAAGTATCGTTCATAACCCATTCAAAATATTTTAAGCTGATCGGAGACATGACTTGTTAACGTCTGCATGCAGATATTTTGGTTAATGGGAGTGACAATCTTGCTTGGTTGGCAATCTATGCTAAAGTTATTGACCAGCAGAGCAAATTATAAGGTATATTGGAGAATTTATCACTGCTGGAACATCTATGTTCATTGTTATAATGATCTTAATAGAAAGGAGTAACTTATGAGCTTATAAAAGTAATATTGGTTGACTAAGTGCATTTAATATCAGGCTGAATTCCCATCTGCATTTGGTTTTACTTTGAAGAATGTCTAGAACTGATTATTTAACACTTGTTTGTTTTGTAACTTTTGTTCAATGACTCTAGTATGCATGAGTGCTTCTTCTAAATTTTTGTGAACACTCCCAGCTATTAAACTATAAAGGATTACAATATCAAATGATTTTTACAGGATACAATATTGAGTCAATCAGGCAAATGTAAAGCTATTACAATTGAATCATGCATATAATGCTTTTAGTTATCTTTTCCTTATGTTGTAGGGTTCTCTCTGCTTTGTTCTCGGGCTCTTTTTCTTGTTTGTTCGTTGGCCGTTGCTGGGCATTATTTTAGAAGTATATGGTTGTTTCCTGCTCTTTGGGTAAGTTTTAATCTGTTGAGTTCTTTTGAACTGATCATAATTATTATGGATCATATCTAACTGTTAGCATTATTTTAGTGGATTTTGGCCAACTGTGAGGGTGTTTCTCTGTCACATTCCGGGTGTTGGATGGGCTCTGAAGTTTCTGTGTCCTTGTAAGTTTTTTTTTCGTTTCCACATTGTATTTTTTTTGCTGGAGTATGCATATCCTTGCATTCACTCGTGCTTGATAATGAATGCAAAACTCCCCTTAGATTTCATGTCTTCCATAGAATCAGTGAATCAGAGGTATGCCATTTTATTATATACTAAAACATGTTACCTGCTGTCACTTAATGTTGTCTGCATCTGCAACTCAAAGTAAATTAGGTGAATAGAAACTCATAGAGAACAAGTTGAGGAAGGGCATCTGTATAGACATACTGGTGAGTGAAGTAGATGCAGAGCAAGCCTGCTTTGTACTATTGGAGCAGAAACAATGTAATGAGGTTTTGTTACGGTGGTGAGCTGGTGAGGTGAAGTGTAAAAATGGACAAATTTCATTGTATTTCGTTAAAGTGTTGGTAGATCTTTCATGGAGGATCATGGTTTATTAATAATTTTTCTTACTGTTAGACTGGAGGGAGGTGAATGGGTACAAGCTGAAAAGCTTATTACCTAAATCAATGTAAAGACTAGCAAACAAAGGGGCATCATGTGGAGTAAATGAGTTTTGGACCGTAATTTCTGTTGTTTTAGTACTAAAGGGTTATGTGAGACCAAATTTGTTTTTGCCTTTCATATTGGTTTGTCTTTCTATTAATAGAATTAAGTAAATTAATTCTTCTAGTGATACTACTCTAATGCCCACACTTTGTGCGGTGTGTTATTTAATTAAATATTTTGCAAATGTGTACTTTAAATTACTTTATAAAAAAACATTGTGAAATGCCGTAAATATATTTTTTTCCATCCATTGAACTTCTAGCATATGATATACAAATCTTGTGTTTTTTTAAAGTAAAATAGTAAAAACTAATTTAAATTAAGATTTCGTGAAATAGCAATTGTGAAAATTATTTAATACTTAATTTGGATTAAAAATGGTTTTAGAATGAGATTTTCTGAGGATAATAACAGATCCACATGTAATCCTAAAATTACTCTTGGCACGACCCTTCACAAAAATTACTTCATAATAGATTTTGTATAAGTATTATTTACTTGCCTTTTCACCTTCTGTCCTGTTGTTTCAGCTGATTAATCATGATATTGTCCAAGAGACGCCCTTTTGTCCCGGGGAGCAATTTGTTTCGGGTGATGTTTAACAAAACTCAAGTTTGTCCAGGTTTCTGTTACTGTAACATTTGACTTGATCAATATCCCTGTTCTAGAAATCTGAATTAGTTTGTACAAATCTGGATAATCTACAAATGCAGTTGTCATGTTGTTACTGGTTGGTGAAATGCATGTGGTATACTGATTAGAACTATACAACAGCTTCAATTGGGAGTATGACTGAATTGCAAGTGGTTTGCGTGGAATCCAAATTGCAATTGATGCTGTGGTAATAAAAACAGACCAGTTGTGTTATGTCAAGTGCCTAAAATAGTAGTTTTTGTGCTTGATGGACAATTTTCGGAATCAATTAGCTTGTCGAGTTAGGAGTATTGGGTTGTTGTAGGATGACTCTCTTGTGTTCCACAATGGATTGTTTTGTTAAGAAAGAGAGAAGCAAACACTGAATGAAAAGGATAAACCCTAATATGACATTGGCAGTCAGTCTGTGTAGCAGCACATTCTGTTTCGTGAATGTCTTGCTTGTGTATGTACCATGGAAGGCTTGCTCCTGTCAACTGGGTGCATGCAAGGCCCCGACCTCGGAGTTTGATCATTGGTTACAATACCTTCTAGTTTTTCACAAATGTTATCAGACTGCTTGCTGCTTGTGTTTGTGTGCATGAAAGCTTGCTATATCCTCAGCATTATAGTAGGTCAATATGAGCTTGCTATATGCATATCTCAGCTTATAATAGGTCAATATGAGCTTGCTATATTCTCTTATAGATATTGGTTCAAGTAGATTAGGTTGAATCAGTGGTTGAGATTAAAACATGTGTAGCTTATATACTTTTTAAAGAGTGATTTTATATTTTCTCTTGAAGGGTGGTGATGCAGTGTCATATATGAAGATGAATAGAACAAGGCTATTTTGAGCCCTTCATTAAGACATTGTACATTGTTTGAATGATGAATCCATTAGACGCATGATTGTAAACCAGGTTCAGTTGGGGTATAAAGGGTATGAACCCATAGTAAAATGAATAACAAAATTCATTTCTCAAATTCTCTTTCAAACTCATTTGTCTCTCCCTCTCTCTATTATGTTCGATCAACAGGTTTGTGTTCTAACAAACCCTCAATTATGGAAATCGAATGTTGTTTAGTTGAATTGTGCTAACCTGCATCATTGGTATTAGAGCTTGGATTATGTGTCTGCACCATGCCGAAAATTGATGAGATAGAGAAGATTCTGACCAAGAAGATGGAGGACATCCGCGATGAATTTAATCTACACCACGAGAAGGATATCGCAGACATCAAGACTTTGATTGTGAACATATCTTTGCTGGCAAGGGATCAAGATCCATGCAATACAACTTATAAGCAAGGATATGAAGGATCCCCAAGGGAATCTGATCAATGGAACCTAACCACAAATGGTTGATCGATATTGGCCAATCAGTTAACCAAAGTAGATTTCCCTAAACTTGATGGAAATCAATTGAAAGCATGACTTTACAATTGCGACCAATTTTTTTGCTTGGATAAAACAATGGTTGAACATCAAGTTAGACTCGCTTCGTTGTATTTGGAAGGTCGAGCTCTTCAATGGCACTGTAATTACATGCGTGAAAGAAATCACTTGTTTCCTTTATGGAACAAATGTATTCATCTAATTGTGGTTCCGACTCAAGATCTCAAAAGATAACGCGGACAAAGCTGAGGTTTGCAAAGGGAATGTATTTCTAAGGTGGGAATAGATCACCGGTAACTCTCACTACTCACTATCCCAAACCGAAGCTCCTATTACCGGGTAAGTCTCAAGGTACTAAGGAAAGGAACTATAATCTTAAACCAACACACCACCCAAGGGGATAGAATCAATCTTTACCGGGTAAGTCTCAAGCTAACTCACAAAGATGGGATGAAGGCACACTCAAACCCCAATAAAGGATAAACCTTTATTACCTACACTCATGATACCTACACTCATGATCTTAGGTAAACAAACAAAGGAATCACCGGGTATATCTCATCCTAGGCTTGCATTGAACCAGGAAAGGTGTAATAAGGATAAGATTTGGCAAACTTAAACTCTTAACTCAGATAAGGTTCAGGAAAGGTCACCTCGTTCAGTTATATTCCACCCTGGCCGAGATGTTCAATGACTGAGCGAGGTGTTCTAGGCTTAAGGTAAAGACTCGAGCTTTCAGGGTCCTGTTGGGATTAAGATCATTCTATCATTGTCTTTCCACAACTTTCAGCCAATCACCCTAGAATCGCATAAGAAACTTAGTCAACAATCATCATGATAACAATAGTCAATTTAACGGGAAATGAATCAATATTCGAACAAGAAAACCTTTAGAAAAAGGTCTCAATAACTGAATCAAACAATCAACAAGCAAGCGTTCCTTAGTCACAAATCAGCAAAGACAACAAACCAAAAGAGATCTAAGAAGATCTTACAAACTCCTTCAAAAGTCAACTCCAACTATGATTCATTCCTTCCTTTAACTTCAATCCTTTAATACCTCATTCAATTCTTCCTTCAAAACTTCAGAAAATCCCTAAATTGCTGGATGCCCTAAGCATGGTTGAACTTGTGGAAAATCCAACCCTTTATATAGGAAAATTATCTTCCAAAGATAATAATATCTTAAAAAGATAATTTCCTATAAAATATATCTCTATCTCTTAAAATAAATTAGCCAAAAATAATATCTTCCTTCCAGAAATACAGCCAAACATATAAGATATCCTCCTTCCAAAAATAACAGATCTCAGCCAAAAATAAAGATCTCGCCGGCGACAAGGTGTTCGCCTCGGTCGGGACGCTCCTCAAGATCACCTCGACCGAGGTGGTACTGTAGCTGACCGAGGTGAATCTCAACTGAATGTGAAATCTCTCGAATCTGGTCCAAAGTAAATCTTCTTAATCATTTCCATGCTTCCTGAGATCTTCTTAAAGCTCCAAAATGTAGCTCCAATGACTCCTTAGCTTCCTTAGCTCCATTTTAATGCAAAACGTGCCATTTTACCTACAATTATAACAAAACTAGGTGTAGACCTCGATTCCCGCAAAGGTAGACACAACAACAATATAATCAAAGAATGTACATCCATACATACAAATTTATGAAGATAAAACGTCTAAACTAATCCCAAAATATAGATAATAATACATGATATCACTTTCCTATGATGGAATTTCGTGTTTTTATCACCTAGTTGTAGATTTTTCGTTTTAACTCTTTTCACCCAATATGTGTGTTGATAGTCCACCGGGCATTCCCTTTAGCCTGTTGATTTTTTTACTCTTGTGTTGGTCAAAGTACACAAAACTTTGTTTTTGGAGAACTTCTAGTTCATCTTCCACATTTTTTTAGTCGTTTATGAATATTACTGAATTTATCTCGGTTCCACTATTTTAGTTTTTGTTTAAGTAGTTTTGTCTTTTTTACAAGGTCAAACATATGTGTGCTTGGGACTTGTGTTCTCCAAACCTGTTCTATAAGGTTCTCACAACCTTGTCTTTGCATCCACATTGCTTCAAACCTGAAGGGTTTATTCTTGATGTTTGATTTCGTGGTTTGAAGATAAATGGATATCATCCAGTGATCTGAGGTCGTAAATGCATTGTTTCTAGTGTAAAGCCCAGGGTATTCCTGAATGATTTCGAGAGATGTCATAACTCTATCTAACGTTTCATATGTGTTGTCGTCTCCTTCATTCTTTTTCTTCGAAGAATATTACCTTTAGTGGGAAGATCACGTAGACTATATTGGTAGGAGAGTTGTTGTAGTTTGTCGAACTTGTTATTATTGGGAGGCGCCCCTCCTTTTTTATTAGAAGGTTCCAACAACTCATTTTAGTCACCAAGCACTATCATTGGCAGGCTTATAGCATTCATTTCTGCAATAATTTGTGTCCAAAACTCATTTTTCATTTGCTCATTTGGTGCGGCGTAAATGAAGATAATCATGGTTTCAAAGTTAGTGGGGGGTATTTGTGTATTTAACCATAAGGTATTTGTCGGAGAATATAACAATCTCAAATTTTTCATCCTTTAGTTGATATTCCTTCCATAAAAGGCACAAACCCCCGACAAATCCCATAGCCATAATGAATTTTTTTTTACCAAAACTGGCGTTTTTCCATGATTTTTCTTTGGTGTCTACCCTGGCTTTAGTTTCGGCCAACATTATCATTTGAATGTGTTCGTTTTTACATGTAATATTGATGTTAGTCCAAAATTTTCTTCTTCATACCCCTGTAGTACCAGAATGCCATCTTCATTTATGGATTTTAATTGATGTTGGGAAGTTTCATCCCCTTTACTCCAACTTGGTTCATGCATATAGTGGATCGTGAAAGTGGAGTTATGATTTGCCATCTTCATTAAAGAAAATGAAGATTTTTTTAATCTTGCCTTGTGCACTTTGTTCATTTTTGAACGGAAGACGTATTCGCACGGTTCAAGATGTCGTATTCGCACAACGCATTCGCAATGCGTGATCGTGGGCTCACGGTTAGGCATTGCGAATGTGTGAAACTGTCACGGTTACGCAATGCGTGATCGTGGCAGTTTCATGCCCTAAAAGCGCTTACGGGATCTCATCCCGTAAGCGCCTCATTCAAAACAAAAAATCGAAAGCAGCAGCGACGAAGAAGACGAGAAGACGAAATCGATCCATTATCACCATTTCACACAAAAACAAGCAATTGATAAAGACGGTAACGGAGGAAGGTCATTTCAAAAGCGAAAACACGACCCGAGAGAGGTATAATTGATTTTTGTTCGGTTTATGTTTCGATCATGTTCGGTTTTCGTTTTTTACTTTCGGGTTCGTAATTGAGAATGAAATTGACTGTAATAGGTTAGATTGTTGTTGATTGTGATAGTTTTAGTTTGATTGAGTGTGTATTTCATGGATTAAGCGGAATTGAACCTCGACAGTCCACCATTGAAGGCGGAAGCTTGAAGGTGATGAATAGTGGCACACGGTCACGCATTGCGTAACCGTGGAGCCACTGTTTATCGTAAAATGCATTAATTTATGTTAAATTAATTTAAATTTAATTATATTAATTAAGGAATATTAAATTTAATTAAATTACAATTTGTAATAATTTGGATTAATTAATTTGAATTAGATGATATAAATACAATTTGAATAAATGTAATTACTTTAATTTAATTATATAAATTATTAATTTATAATAATGTAGATTAATTAAATTTAATTAAATTACCATTTATAATAAAATTAGATTAATTAATTTAAATTATTTAAATTAAATGATGTAAATACAATTTGAACAAATGTAGTTACTTTATCCTAATTACTTTTAATTAAATGATATAAATTATGAATTTATAATGATTTATATTAATTAATTTAAATTAATTTAAATTAATAATAATTTAAATGAATTAATTTAATTGTAATTAATGTAATTATAATTAAAATTAAAATTGAATTAATTAAATTTAATTTAATTACTATTTAATTTCATACAATTACTTTAATGTAAAATAAAATGGAATAAAAATAAATTAAATTAATTTATTTACCTTTTAATCTTGTTTAATAACTTTTACTTTCATTTAAAATAGTAAGATTAAAAATTAAATTAAATAAAATTAATACAATTACTTTTTAATTGATTTCATTTAATCTCATTTAGTTTCCTTTAAATTCATTTCAAATGAAAGTAAAGTAAACCATATAAAAGAAAAATAATTAAATTAAAATAAAATACCAAATATAGATATTACAGGCCATGCAGAGACGGAGGCGTCCTACGGCCTCCGCTCGTAGAGATAGACTCGCTACGATGGAGAGGAGCTCCCAGGTTGCTAGTTCGGCGGCCGTCACACCACCACCACAACAGCCATTTAGACCATGCATATCAAATCCTTCTTCAGCTCTCCCTTGGGAGGTTCTTCCATTGCCGACTTATGGGTCAGACTCGGACCAGGAGGCGGACGCTCCTTCTGTACAGCCAGGGGAGATAGATCCACCAGCTGGCGAGCATGTTGATATTACTGCTGACGAGCAGGTTGAGCTAGCTATAGATATTACTGCTGATGAGTAGATAGAGACAACTACATATATTCTTGCTGAGGAGCAAGTAGAGCCACTAGTTGACGACCATATTGAGCAGCCAATGTTTGATTTTGATGTTCCAACTGTAGACCTTGTAGTGCCGCCGCATGAGCCATTTATACCGGCTGATCGAGGCCGTGTAGTTGCAGATACAGGGACACGATTGAATAGCGATGTGTTGACTTGCTACCCGATAATTTGCTGAGGACTGCATATGATGTCATTCGGTGCGACCCAGCTACCCCAGCTGAGGAGGTTGCTTTTGTATCTCTTCTCTTCTTTTTGGGCTCATCCTTGTTCGTTGATAAATCGACGAACAAGATTCAACCTTGATTGATCGACTTGGTATGTGATCACGGCCGTACTGGAGACTATGCTGGGGACACCGGCGTGTTAGCGTACTTGTACTCGTACGTATAACTATCACTTTACTTCAGTAATTAATAAGTTTCTATTAATACTGTTATGACAAATGACAAATCTGAAATTTCCCTACAGTATGTTGGGCGACGCTTCACGGCTGAAGGTGAAGACGATTGGAGGTTGTACATCACTGCTACAGGTAAGAACTTTCATTGTAATTAGTCACTTCATGTAAGAACTTTTATTTTTTATTATTATTAATAACTTTCATTTAATTTAATGTTTACAGTTCTAGATCTACGCCCACTTCCCATCCTTGGGTTGTTCTGCGGCAGAGGATCCAGGACGCTATGGATTGGCAAGATGGGCTTCGAAACTTTCTGTCCCGAAGACCCCATCATCCACTCTTGAGAGGTTGAGATCCTTGCGCTCATAGTTGGATCAGATGTGAGCGGAGGGCATCAAGTTCATGTCTTATAGCGACAAAGTTTTGGATTTTGAGGGCGAGTTTGTTGTTTCGACGTACCGGGGGACAATCCAGATAGGAGACATCATCAAGGCATACATGCCGGATCGAGTCCTCCGTCAGTTTGGGTACGTTTAACGGTCGCCCTTGAGAGGATCGTCCCTTATTTGAAGCAGCTCCCCCCTTCTAGCATTAGGGGGTATAAGGTCAGATTTCATGGCGTAGATGATCGTTGGACTGCTAGACACGAGGAGACGAGCCGATTTGCGCTTTAGGGTCAGACTAGGGCCCCTTACCCATGAACAGTATCTCAGGACTACATGTTCTGGTTTAGCGAGCGGGGCCATCCATTTCTCATTCTTGGCTTGGCTATATAGACTCCACCAGCAGATCGTCCTCCTCCGGTACCTGTTTCAGATACTCGGGTATGCGTTGATATATTTATTTGATTGTTTTTAAAGTTTTATACTTTACCTTTAGCGCTCACAACTTTATATTCCAATACAGACTCTACACATCATCCAGGCCCGCCTCCGGGATATTATTAGCCGTGGCTCAATGACTATGGAGGATATACAGACGATATATGATGAGTCGGTTGCACAAGAGGTTCATATAGCACCATCTCAGGTCAAGGTGACGTAACCCATACCAGATTGATTATGTTTTTTATGTGTTGTATGATACTTTACCTTTTGCTGTACATATTACATTTTATGTGTTGTTTTTCAATGTTATATACTTTACATTTTGGTTATGTCTTGTTTTTCAATGTTATATATTTTACCTTTACCTTTTGCTTATGTCGTACATTTTAGGTCTTAAACGGATTTGTGTTTTTTTTATGAGCCTGCAACTAATCTCGCTTTATATCTTTCAAGGGGAAGATAGTTTTAACCAAAGGTAAAGTAAACTTTTAATTTTATCTTTTGCTTATGTCTTACATTCTAGGAGAAATATGTAAAGGGGAAGATAGTTTCATGAAAGACCACATCACAAGATATAATAACTTCTTTGGATTGAAGTGAGAGGTAGAAAGATAATGGTATCAAAAGAGTATTGGTTGCTTTCACAAATGAAAATAACAACAAAACACTAGTTATATTACTCATTTTCCATGAATTGCATATAAACTGACAACAACGATAATGACAACAAACCAAACATCCATGAAACACATATAACCTAAGAAGAAGAAGAAGATGGGAGATTGATTGTCACTTTTCTAGAACACTCTTTGCGCTGGTGTTCGTTGAACAAATCGAATCTATCACGGAAGTGTGCATCCCATCCAACAACGCTAGAATCATGTCCACGCCTCCATGTAATGATCAAAGGTGATAATGGAGAGTCTGGTTTGAGTCAAACCTAACGAATAATGATTGACAAATGAAAAATTGATTACCTTATTTTTTTTCCTTCTTGAATAAAAGTAACGGGGTGTAGGAGATATAAAAGGTACAAAAATAAAACTTACGGCTATAAAGTGATTGCCATCAACCCACGCGTTTACGTGGTGCATATACGAAATCTTGCACCGTGCCCGTAATACCCTTTTTGAAAACGCGTTTCAAAATAACATGTCCTAACTTCACCTGACTTGAAAATGGCAGCTAATTTCCTTTGTTTTCTTGCTATACATTCTTTGTTCAAGGTTTTGGGATTTGATTTGTTACTATACAAGTAACAAAGTACCTCTTTTCAACACCAAGCAAAACTATATGTATCGTTATTACGATATTTCTTTGAACAAACTTACTAAATATCACCACACCGTTGTTCATGCATTCATTAGTATTTAGTAAGTTTACACAGTTGTTCCATATTCAGTTGTTCAATACACCTGGTCTTCTTCTTCCTTCATTGGAGACTTGTTGTTGTTGATTTTGGTTCCTTGTTGTTGAGAGGAGATCTCTCTTCTTGATCCAGATTTTCATTTTGAAAGGAATATGGCAGATCTAGGTGAATTTGGGGGCTAGGGTTATCGGGTTTCCTTGATTGTGTCGAGGCAGCCAACTGGGATGACTGGAAGCTAGGGTTTTCTTGGGTTCTCATGAGAGGCAGAGAGTTTGGCTCTTACGGGTTGTAGTACACTGTCTATGTGGCATTTGAAGACCATATATTTTTGTTTCATATTTCATAATGTAGATTTATTTTATTTTTAATTTCATTATAATTGTTCAAATGCCTTTTTAAATTTAAAAAGAATAGTTAACATATGGCTTTTTAAGTAAAATATAATTTGACATCTTCTCAAATTTTTATGAAACTCGTTCAAATTTTAAAAGTTACAAATAAATATACCATGTTTATAGTTAATATTCCGAAATATGAAATACAAGTTATTTATGTGATGCATTAGACGCCTAGATCACAATAGCGGGTTTCCTTAGACTTATATCATTTTTATTATTTTTGTAATATTATTTCTTTCTCTTGATTTTACTTTTCCTTAATTTATCATGGAAATTTAATTCAAATTTTACATTTTTATGTAACGATAGTTTTACAATTTTCTATTTTTCACTATAAACCGAGTAATTTCAACACAAACAGTATCTTAAATAAATTAATATATATGATCGGTTATCATAAAGTTTATTTATGATAATATTATTTTTTTCATATCTCCAAGTCAAAGAGACATTGTTTTTGTGACTATATTTTCACCTCGTTATTATGAATAAAATACCCATTAAAAATTACACTTTCAATTATGATAGATCGGTTTCGCGAAAACCTGCTAGTTTTCTAAATTATGAAACCAATAGCAAGCAATCAATCAATGAGTATTTCAACTCGAGAATCTGAAAAGAGCAAATATTTGAACAACCTATTATAAACAGAAATCCATTTATATTGAAAGTAATTGATAAAATTAAAGATAAAATTCATGGTGAAAATTATCCAGTTGTTGCACAACCACCCTTAGAGGAAGGGCCAAAGATGGGACAACATGATGTCAAAGCTTTGAGAAACTAATAATAATGAATAGGTCGAATAGTACTATTATAAATATATTCTTGTCAATCGAGTATAATAATAAAATAAATAATTATAATAAAATAGCTCGGACTCTCCAGGTTTATACCAATTGAGAATGAAAAAGAAAGACATTAGCTGAATGTTTGACACTTGTCCAACAAAATTTAAAACCCCGAAAAACGTTAATATTAATGTGTATTATCTGTAATTTGTGCGTGTTTGTATTTTAAATTTAATTTATAATAAATATTATGATATATATTAAAAGTAAGGTTTAAATTATTAAATTTTTTTTTTGTGTAATAGTATTGATGTGTTACTTCATTCAACAATACATTTATTTCTAACCAATGAATCTCAACAACTTATTCACTTATTAAGTAATTGATTTTTTAAATGGTGCTATAAATTTTTTTTATTTAAATCTTAACTTTTTTGTGTTTTTTATTTTATAAATTTAAATTGTTTTATAGATACTAACTTTTTTTTTAAAAAAAAATTATGACTATAAAATCTATTAGTTTTTAAGTAATTAAGAAAGTTAATTAAGATTTTTGAATTTTAGTTTATTTCTATAATGATACGTGACAATTATATTTTTTATGGTTAGACACGTGAAATTAAGTGTTTGTCCTATAATATATAGGAGATTAAAATGTTTGATGAAGAAAATGGTGAACTTTCTATTATTCAAGGATTGCTTGGGTAGCTATTTCATTTTCTTGCCCCTATATTTGTAAAGGAGGATGTTTGCAGGAAGCTCGTATTACGTCTAGATCGATCCAAAAACCTACAATTTAGTTTCAGTGTTAGGTCTGCATATTTTAAAATTTAGGTTTTGGTTCGGTTTTGGTTAAAAACTATAAAACTAATGAGTGAACCGAATAAACCGATTATTATTAAAAAATAAAGGCCGATAGATATAATCATATTATAAATTACTTTTTAGGCCCGTTTAGGTCCAAAACCCTTAACAAAATTGAAATCGAGCCTAATAGGTTCGATTTTAGGTTATCAAATTTCATATTATCGGTTTTAGGTCCAAGCCAAAGCCGAACATACTTTTATATAGTTTCAGGGAAATCGGTTTAGATTTTGTTCAATTTATTGCGGTTCGGTTTTGGACTAATGCTCACCCATACACGCTAACTTCTTTTATTATTGGAGGATTCACTGATTTTGGATCGAATCTTGAAAACTCTCGGTCGAAGTCAAATCTGAAAACTTGACAATTATTCTTGGGATTATTTTATGTCTGAATTTATTTTTCTTACAATTGTATTTTGTTCATGTCACATGCTTTTCCTTCTTGAATTGTATACTTTATTTCAGCTATTTAGTGATGTATTGTCTTATGTACTTTTTTTTACATTATAATTCTTCTTGAATTGTATTTTGGATTTAATATTTGAAATTTGTTTCTTTTATAATATGATAAAATAATTCAACCAAAAAACAAATGATAAAATAATGAGGTGCTAAAAAGTGAAGGTAGTGAATAGCAGTGGTAGGGTTTTATGATGGTGTAGGTACACTTTTCAAATCTACTAATTAATCTTCACAACAAAGCAACTTTTGTTGATTAGAGAACCGAATGGTATAATAATAATCAATCCATCACAAATTTGTTCTTGGGCTGACCCCACAATACTATTTACTGTGTACCTATTTTTGTTTTTTTAAAATTTAATTTGAAGATGAAGAGATGTGGGGAAATACATAAAAAGTGTTCAAATGTGTGATTATGACAGTGGTTAGTTTATAAGATCACATGGATCCCTCCCTTGGATTTAACTTTATTAAAGCACCAAACCAACTGAGGATTAGAGTTATAGTTTCAACATCTTCATTATTTTCTCCCACAAAACAATTCCTCCTTATTCTTGCAATGACGATTTATTTTTTTTTACTATACAAGAAATAGTAATTAGTTTTGGTTACTCCCTCTTTAATGGTGGAGTTGCTCTTGACCAAAATGGATCATATTTCTTTTATAAATTGTTGATGAATTAAGGTGTAACTGATGCGGGGTTGAAGTCGCAGTTGACGAATCCAGACTGAAGACCAAAAAAGTGGCGATCTTTGCAATTCTCGGCTAGAATCTCGGGCGAGATTATTACTTGTAATGCCGAGATTTCACGTAACTCAAAGGAAAGAACGCGAGTTGTATGAAATTGAATGATGATTATTGAATGGTTTTGATGGAAAATATAAGAAGATAGAATCAAGATATATACGTGCAAAGAACCTTAACCAATTGAATCAAAATCCTCAACAAAGAATCACCTTAAATCATTCCTTATTCAACCTTACATAAACCTTCAAATTAAGACAAGCACAATGAGAGACTAGAATTTACTAGGAGCACAAACTTTTTTAAGAAGATTAACACACAAAAGAACAACCTAGCAAGAACTCGAAACTATTTAATCAAAAACTCTTTTTGATTGAATTGGAATGAATAAAACGCAAACTTCATAAACAAATCAACGAGTATCTCACAATGTTGTGGACGAAAATATCAATAACCAACCAACAAAAATTTCGGCCTCCTAGATCCTTATATAGCCGAGATTTCCTAAAAATAAAAGGAATAAAAATAATCCTACAAAATATTGGATAGAAAAAGAAATCCTTAGAATGTTTAGAGCTGTAAATCTATCAAAATAAAACAACTAAGAACTAGACAAAATCTCGACTAAAATTAACCGAAATCTCGACTAGCCACTTTCTTTGCTTCCTTGATCATCTTCACACATGTATGGCTCATCTACAATAGACATCAATGTGACTAAAGAAGACCAAGACACAAATAGAGCCTCCTTAGATGCTAATGATGTCAACCAGCTAGAAACTTCTTTCTTTGATGAATCTTGATCTTGATCTAGTGATAGATCCTTCCATGATAGAACTTGTGGATGATGTAGACTCCTTCTCATTCAATGCTCTTGCTATTGATCTAGTGATAGATCCATGTATAGGAGGTGTTGGAAATGGCCCTTCATTACACTCTCCTTCTTGAAAATGATTTGTCCTCGAATAATCGCCATGCTCATAACTAGTCATATAAGCACTCAAGTCTCCTACATTGAAGGTAAGACTCATGCCATACTCCTTCGGAAGCTCCAATACATAAGCGTTGTTGCCAACCTTACGTAGCACCTTAAAAGGTCCATCTCCATGTGGTGAAAGTTTGGACTTTTGCTTCCCCGAGAACCTTTCTTTCCTTAGAGCAACCAAACTAGATCTCTTGGCTCGATTAGCAATTCCTTGAGATTTTTGTTAGCCTTGGCCACAACTAGATTTCCTTTCTCTTCCAACCGCAGATGTGTGTTCTCATGCAATTCCTTGATGAACTCAACCTGTTTTCCTACATTAAATTCTACTCGTTCCTCTATAGGCAATGGTATAAGATCAAAAGGGGTCAAAAGATTCAACCCATAGACACACTCAAAAGGCGTTAGGTTAGTAGAAGAATGAATGGTTCAATCATATTTAAATTCAACATGTGGTAGGACATCTTTCCAAGCATTCAAATTATCCTTCAAAACAGCCCACAATATGGTAGTTAAGGTCATATTGGTAACCTCCATTTGACCATCCGTTTGAGGATGACTGGAGGTCGAAAATAACAACCTAGTTCCTAGATTTCCTCAAAGAGTCTTCCAAAAGAAATCAAGGAACTTAACATCCCTATCACTCATAATAGTCCTAGGTACTCAATGCAATCTAACAACTTCCCTAAATAACAAGTTAGCAACATTATAAGTATCATCGGTATTATGACAAGCAATAAAATGGGCCATCTTAGAGAATCGATCTCCAACTACAAATATCGAATCACTCCCCTTCTTAATTTAGGTAATCCTACAACAATGTCCATACTAATGTCTAACCATGGTGATGTAGGAGTAGGAAGAGGGGTATACAAACCATGAGGCTTCAATCTTGCCTTTTCTTTCAACTACACAAGACATATCTTAATCATGTTTTCTATATCCTTAAGCATATGAGGCCAATAAAAGTGTGAGTGTAGCATATGAAACGTCTTATACCTTCCAAAATGTGCCATTAAACCTCCCATATGAGCTTCCTCAACGAGTAAAAGTCGAAGAAAACATCTAGTGATGCACACTTTATCCGTACAAAACATAAAATCTTCAAATAAATAGAATTTATCATGGGAATTTCGGCTACTACACTACTTATAGATGTCACCAAAATCAATATCATCAACATATAGATCCTTAATATGATAGAAACCTAAAATCTTAGAATCCATAGTAGCGATCAAAGAATGTCTTCTAGAAAGAGCATAAACAACAACATTATCTTATCATTTCTTATACTTAATGATATATGGAAAAGTTTCTTTAAAATCCATCAATCTACCATGTCTCCTTTCCAACTTATCTCGCCTCTTAAAATGATTTATAGACTCATAATCAGTTCTTAGGATAAATTCATGAGGCCAAAGATAATGTTGCCATGTCTTGAAAACTTGAAATAATGCATACAATTCCTTATCATAGGTCAAATAATTCAATCATGCGCCTTTCAACTTTTCACTACAGAATGCAAGTGACTTACTTCTTGAATGAGCACTCCTCCAATGCCAATCTCGGAAGTATCATATTCGACTTCAAATTGCTTATTGAAATCTAGAAGTTCTAGAAGAGGTGCATGAGACAACTACCACTTCAACTCTATAAATGCCTTCTCTTGAGCATCTCCCCACTTGAACTGTGCTTTCTTCTTTGCGAGAGACGTGAGGGGGACTGCAATTGTATTAAAATCTCGTACAAAACATCTATAGAAGATACTAATCCATGAAAGCTTCGAATGTACCCTATAGTGGTCGGTGTTGACCATTCTTGGATAGATTTAATATTCTGTTCATCCACTTCTAGATCTCTTGTACTCACTACAAAACCAAGGAAAACGACTTGATTAGTGATAAACTCACATTTCTTAATATTAGCATATAGAGATTCTTTTCTAAGAGTTTCAAGTACTTCCCTTAAGGGCTCTTCATGTTCCTCATGTGATTTACTATAGATGAGGATTTTATCAAAATAAATCACCACAAAGTTTCCAATGTAGTGATGTAGGACATGATTCATCAATCTCATGAAGGTGCTAGGAGCGTTAGACAAACCAAAAGGCATAGCAACCACTCATATAGACCAAACTTCGTCTTGAAGGCCGTCTTCCATTCATCTCCTTCCTGCATCCTGATTTGATGATATCTGCTCTTAAGATAAATCTTCGAGAATAAGGTGGATCCACTAAGCTCATTTATCATATCGTCCAATCTGGGGATGGAATGTCGATACTTCATAGTAATATTATTAATTGCTCGACAAAGAAACATCATCCATGTACTATCCTTTTTGGGAACCAATAGGATGGGAACAACATATAGACTCAATCTTTCTTTCACATAGCCTTTATCCAAAAGCTCTTGAATGTGACCTTGAATCTCTTGACTTTCATGAGGATTCATCCTATACGTTGGACGATTAGGAAGTGTAGCACTTGAAATTAAGTCAATTTGATGCTCAATGCCTCAAAAAGGTGGAAGCCCTGCGGGAATCTCATCCGGAAAAATATCACAAAACTCATCCAAAAGGGTTAGAATGGTTTTGGGTAAGGTAGCCTTGACTTCATCACTTAAAGCCACAATGCTTTTACATAGGCTCATGAGAGCGGCATCCAACGGGAAATAATCATCGATGTATTCCTTATTGGATGATAAAAGAACTTTAGTTGACTAGGGCGAGATTTCAACACTAGGGTGAGATTCTCTTGCACTAGGGTGAGATTCTGCACCGGGGTGAGATTCTCCTGCACTAGGGAGAGGTTTTGAATCCCTCGGGTCAGATTTTTCTTCCCTAGGGCGAGATTCTTCCGCGGAATGAGAAAACCCTTTATTGGGTGAGATTTCTCTTCTTTGGGGCGAGATTTTTCTTCTCAAGGGTGAGATTCTTCATTGGAATGAAGAAAGTCATCTCTAAGCAAGACTTTGAATCCCTCTAGCGAGATTCTACTTCCCAAGGAAGATATTCTTCACTGGAATGCTTTTCTTGTTCCTTTATCTTGCAAAAGCAATTTGGGATCCTCATTTTGGTCAACCGGTCGTAGAAGCTTTTACTTAAGGTGGGGCTCCTGGTCTAGTGAATATCGCTTATTCTTGTGTTTATTAGTTGTGCTATACAATCGGTTTACGAACTAATTAAGATCTTTATAGTGGATCTATTTTTCCAATTATTTCTTTTTGTCATACCTTTAATAGCGACTTTGTTACATCTATAAAGAAATGGAAACCGAGAGTTTTATGGTTCAAAAATGCGGAATCCCGTCTCAATCATCATTTGTCAGGACTCTTCGGTGTAAGTTCCCTGGCTTGGATGGGACATTAGGTTCATGTTGCTATTCCCGTATCCAGAGGGAGTACATTGTAACATCCAAAATTTTTATTCCGGATGTCGAGAGGTTTATCGATCTTCCCGCGTCAACGACTTAGTTTTTCCGTAGGCACGTTTGCTGAGTGCCAGGATTTATCCCCAAAATCACGCGCTAACCTTTGGATTTCCCTCTTTTTCTTTCTGGCCTCGGGTTGTGGAGTGAGGAGACATAGGGGACAGCTGACCCTTGGGTCTCCCCACCCCTTTATGCAGCCTTCTTTTACTCTTTCTCTCTCCTCACTCTTCTTTTCACTCTCACGTTAGTTCATTCTCTCTTCTCCTCCTTGTGCTCTCTCTTCTTCCTTCTCCTTGGAAGATCTTGGTAGGAATATGTAGCCTTGAAGATTTGGATATGTTATGGTAAGCTCCCTTCTCCCCTCTTCTCTTTGCTGTTGTTTTATTCTCCTTCTTCTTCTCTTCACCTCCATGGCTATGGAGGAAACTTTAGAGAGTGATCTTGTAAACCATTTGCATGTCCATCCTTTTAGCTCGTTTAGGTCATGGAGAGGAGGCTAATACCTTTGGATAGTGTTTGGAGAAGGCTCAGTCAGAGAAGGAAGCACTTGGAGCAAAAACGCAGTCGAAGAAACGATGAAGACGAAGCTTCTGTTGTTCGACCGCGGGGGCGGACCACCAGAGGCGCAGGGGAGGACCACCAGCCACCGCAGGGGCGGCCAGAGCCTCCACAGGTGCGGCTCCAGGCTTCCACAATGGCGGTGACAGGTCCACGCAAGGGGCGCCAACTTGCTTCCGCGGCTGCGTTTTCTTCACCAGTAGGCTTCTTCCTCCCTTTCTCTTCATTCCTTCCTTAGCCTTATTGTTATACCTAGTTAGTAGCATGCTTAGGGTGGACCTAGGACTTATGAGAATGCCATCTAGTGGCTTGAACCTAGGTGCCCTTTGAGTTAGTTGGAATCGTTGTTGATCTTGTGTGTGGGAAGACCTTATGGTCTCTCTTCCTTCTTATGTTCTTACTCCAGCTTTGGGTAGTCTTTGAGCTCTTATAGGGTGTGGGTTGTAGTTCCCTTTCCTTTGATTATCATGTTTATGACCTCTTAAAGGTCTAGGAGAGCTTTCCTAGGTGACTCGTTTTTCAGCTCTATGTTCGGTTGCTAGCCTTGGAGAGTCTTTGAGTTGAGTTATGAGTTTGATATTGATGTGTACCTCGTTGTGATCAACGGTTATTCCCATACGGAAAGTGGAGATCGTTTGTTCTGATTAGCTTTGAGACGAGGTAAGTCCTCAGACTTACTTAGCCGCTTTTATGCATTATTTGGATACATGATGGTGGTGTGTGTTTTATCGCTTTTGATCATGAAACCAGATTTGATCAACTTGGCTATATATTATTTGGACCATTGCTATTATTATTATCGGGCGGTGACATCACTTCCCAGCTCCCGAGGGAGACTATGAGGTTCTTTGCGACCAGGCCATACATGGTATGCGGGCGGGCTTCTTTGCCACTGCACATAGTATACGGGTTGAGCTCCGCATCACTCCTGTAGGTTATACGGGGACAGAGGCGAGAGTTATAAGTCTCTCGTGTCACACTTTGAATGAATGGAACTAGTAAAGGAATAACTTAAAAAGAGAATAAGAACCGGATGTGTATGTGTATGAGCATGTTGTGTGATATGTGTTCTTATGTGTGTGTTTGTGCCATATTATCTATATAATGTGTTACGCTAAGATTGAGTAGAACAAAAGTCTTAAATTTATAACTCGATATATTTTCCTAACTCCTAGCGAACCCACAGTGTATGGGTCGTTTTGTAGCAAGGATAGTATTCCGAGGTTGAACACAAAGACTAAGGTGAAATCAAATCAAATAGGTGATTATGGATAGTGCAAATCTAGTCTAAGAAAAGAGAAAGGAATAAAGTAATGAAAATCATTATATTTTTGGGTTGGTTTTGTGGTGATCAAACAAGATCACAATTGATGCAAGATTGTAAAACAAACTAACAAATCTAGCTAGCAACATAAACAAGCAACACAAACACGAGATATGTGATCAAAGAGAGAAAAGCGGATTCTAGGGGTTAGGAATTCCGGTTATGGCATTGGACTCAAGCTTCTAATCAATCTTGGACTAGCTATGGCATGTTGGAAGGAATGTTTCTCAAATGGGATCAATCACCGGGTAGGTCTCATGATCCACTAATCCCGCAACTAAGGTCCTATCACCGGGTAAGTCTCTAGGAGCCTAAGGTTGGGACATCTACACAAACCGAATTGCTATCTAGGAGTCTAACCTCTCCTCACCGGGTAAGTCTCGGGAAGGTAAGTCCTAAACATAATTCCTAGCACATTCAGTCCAATAGCGGCTTGTGAGGCTCACTACTACCTAGAGTTCATCATCATTGGTACTTAAGGTCGGAAATCACCGGGTAGGTCTCTTCCCTCACTTAGTTTGCTAGCATTAGGTCACCCTAGTCTAGATTAAGCTTAACAAACACTAGGATTTCAACAATCTAACATCCTAACATTCAGATTTATCAATACAAGCACAACAGAAGCAAACCACAGGCAGATCATCAAAACCACGGCCGTGGAAGAGGAAGAACAACCCGTAATTTTCAACAACAGTTAAGTTCAAGCAAGCAAATCATCCAAGGATACATTTAAGTCTAGTCTATCATAGTCCAAGCCATAACCATCATTCCTTTATCCTAGAATCTCAACTACTTAGCCAACAACATGCATTTTAACAATCAAACTCAACAAGCATACATTCATGGCTTTCATAGCAAGAAAATGAAATGAAAGAGAGATGAATCAAGTAGAACAAGAAAACCAAGCTGAATACATGTTAAGAAAGACTTACAACCCTTCAAAAGAAGGTTCAAATCGTTCCTTACAAAGCCTTGCAAATGTCTTCAACAAGTTCACTAAAAAATCTGTCAATAACTATGAAAACTCTAAAACTAATGTTCTTCTTCTTCTTCTTCTTCTTCTTCTCCAAATGAGAGTGTTTTTGCTCCCTTCCAAGAGTAGCCTCCAATGAAATGTTGTGGAATGAGAGAGTGTGGGAGAGGATGTGTAAGAGAATCAACCTGCAAGGCCACTTATATCCTCCATCAAGGGCAAGACTCGGTTATGGAGATCGTGGGACAACTGTCACAGCTGTCCAGAGAAAACCACGGCCAAAACCACGGGCGTGGAAATGGCCTCTGGGCCGTGGTTTTCGTGATTCAGCTTCCTTTGGATCGTTAAACCACGAGTTGGTGCAAGGGATGCACCAACAAGTTCCCATGTGTTCTCCTTAGCTCCTAGCTTGCTTCTTAATGAGTCCGGAACTGTGTCATCGCGAGGAATGATCCTCGAATGTATCGATTAAGCTCCAAAAGCTCCCCAAAATACCTACGAAACCGACAATAGTTTGTGTAGACGTCTATCTCGACAATATGCATGAATCAAACGTAAACGTCATGAACTAATGCCAAACTATGCATGAATAGCGGGAAAAACTATCTAAATGGATGCCTAAACTAACGTCATTAATCGTGTTATCAAAATACCCCATACTTAAGATTTGCTCGTCCTCGAGCAAGGTCCAACTATAGGCTAAGAGATGACATGGTTTATGAATGCAGAAAAACAACAAAATCTTTTTGGAATTGTGCTTCTAACATTGGATCACCTTCATAGTCATGTTTCATGGCAATTGACAAGCAATCATGCATCAAATGAATGAAGGCATGGAAAGACAATTATACTTAACTCGAAAGCATGCATGAAAGGTGAAAATGAAGAAGTCAAGATGATCATGAGTATATCCAATCTAGATCACTAAGTCTTACACACATGCAAATAGGTCACAATGACTTAGGAAAGAAGAGGCCAAGAAACGTTGTGAATAGGTGGGAATTTTTAGGTCATGTGATGCTAATCCAGGAAAGGAACTAACTCCACAATTTCATTTTGATCAACTTCCCCACAAGTGTATATTTTTCTCCATCTTTTCTTTGTTTTCTTTTCTTATTCACTTTCTTTTTCTTTCACTTATTTTTGAGGCAATGACATTGGTGTACAAAATCCGAAACCTTGGTGATTAACGACCTCGGGATTTTTCCGAGGTGCCTCACACCGGGCACACATACCAAGGCTCGTTAGGACATTCAGTTTATCCGACTTTGGCAAGGCACAAACACCCGATTATGTGAATGGTGCCGAGTTACTCGTCATCAAAACCAAAGTCCCCAAACCTATATTTTTTCTACACTTTTCATAACAAATTCAGCACTTCATTCACATCATTCTTTCATCAATAACTTCACCCCACACTTTCTTTTCACACACTCAACACACTAGCATGCTCCTATTCCCGGATGGGTCAAAAGAGGTCAAACTTTATATCAATTGAGGTGCTCAAACAACATGATTAAGATGAGAAGCAAAGAAAGATGAATTGCCTTAATCATTCCTAAATGATGTGCAAGAACTAGCATGTAATTTCGACTATCAATCCTCAATCCAATCAAGGCAAACATCATGATCACAATCCATACATAGGATTCAAGATAAGTAATTCAAGTCCACATATGCATACATCCATTCAACACACAAGGCCATCCATAGCGAATTTACAAGACAATCTCATCATAAGGGTCATACCCAAACTTAGAAGTACTTAAATTTTTTAAATTTTTTGATTTTTTGGAATTTTCGAAATATGTATGTACAATGCAAAACATAATGAAACATGTGACAATATTAAACTATCCTAGATGCTAATCATGCAAATGATCATGAAAACCCCACCCCATACTTAGAAACACATTGTCCCCAATGTGCAAATTAAATAAAGAAGTGAAAGAGGGTCCTCACAATGTAAAATGGTGTTGCTTTGGTATTTTGGTCCACTCATGTGGAGTGATGGTGGATGATCAATCAAAGGTGGTAGAGAGCTCTTGATGTTCATTATGGCATCGGAACCCGCGCTAGGCACCGCTAGCCGTCTAAGTTCCACGTCCGCTCTACCCACGTTTGATTCGGGATCACCATCATCATCCTCATGCCATGCAAGACTTTCATGCTACTTAGAATCTAGCACACAAACACCAAACACACAAAATCAGAAAAATGGAAACCAAAACGAAAAGGGGTAAGATATTCTACCAATGGGTTGCCTCCCATTAAGCGCTTCTTAAAGGTCATTAGCTTGACCAAATTCGGGGGCGTCTCACTCGAGGTGAAGTGGGGCAATCATATCCACCGGAGTTCCCGGGATATACTTCTTCAAACGATGCCCATTCACCTTAAAATCTCCACAATACTCCCCTCCTATCTCAACCGCTCCATGGGGAAAGATCTTCTTCACCACATAAGCACCCGTCCATCTTGACTTTAGCTTTCTGGGAAAGAGCCACAACCTCGAGTTGAAGAGAAGGACAAGGTCACCTTCACTCAACTCCTTTGGGATGAGACGCTTGTCATGCCAACGCTTGGTCCTTTCCTTGTAGATCCGGGCGTTTTCATAGGCATCCAACCGGATCTCCTCAAGAGCATTCATGTCTAGCAATCTCTTCTCACCGGCTTCCTTGAGGTCAAAATTCAGCCACCTTATGGCCCAATACGCCCTATGCTCAATCTCCACCGGAAGGTGGCAAGACTTGCCATAAACTATCTTGTAGGGAGTGGTGCCAATCGGTGTCTTGAAGGCGGTTCTATATTCCCACAAAGCATCATCGAGCTTCATAGCCCAATCCTTTCTTGTCCTAGAAACCGTCTTCTCAAGTATCCCCTTTATCTCCCGGTTGGAGATCTCCACTTGGCCACTAGTTTGGGGATGGTAAGGTGTTGCCACCTTATGAGTCACCCCATACTTAGCCAAAAGTGTCCCAAAGTTCCTATTGGTGAAATGCTTCCCTCCATCACTTATGATCACTCTTGGTGTTCCAAACCTAGGGAAGATGACTCGGTTGAAGAACCGCACCACGACTTTGGCATCATTAGTGGGAGAGGCGATTGCCTCCACCCATCTCGACACATAGTCTACCGCCAATAGAATGTAGAGGTTGCCACATGAAGAGGGGAATGGTGACAGGTGATGGAATCACTATCGTTTATGATAGTTTTTAGAGTCTTTTTATTGCATTTGTGTCGGTTTATGCTACTAGCTGCTTGGTCCAGAAGAAGAAGACTAAAAGAAGCTAAGGAAGGAGTTATAAGCACTTAGGAGTGAAGATCAATCATGAAGCAAAGCTTCTGTTGCCTCACCGCCCCTGCGGAGCCTTACCACCGCCCCTGCGGGTGACACCTTACACCGGAGCGCTCCCTCCGCCTTCACCAACGTCGTCCATGAAGTGTGTCACCGCCCCTGCGCCACTCCTTGGCGCTCCTGCGGTGACCTGCCCTGAAGAAACGAAGACCAGCTCCCCTGCGCCTCCCACTGCGCCCCTGCCTGCGCCTCAACCTGGGAGCTGGAAGATAAAGAGGTTGTGTCACCGCCCCTGCGTTGACATAGGGACGCCCCGGCGGCTTGGCATCAGAAATGTCAGGAAGTCGAAGGGTCAGACGTTTGAAGAGCATTGAAGATCCGCCCCAGCGGAATTACCCAGCCGCCCCTGCGGCCATGAAGAAGATCAAGCATTTTTGCCTTCACCGCCCCTGCGGACCTGAAGGCCGCCCCTACGGTTTAACGCCAGAAGCTTTACTCCGGCTGTTTACACCACCTTTATGGCATTAAAGGTGGCCGTTTTGGGCCGGCCATTTACTCCTATTTAGTGTCTTTTGTAGTATAAATAGTCCTTGGTTGATTGCTAGAATGATCCATCTTGTTATCCAAAAAATTATCCACTTAGATTGTCTTGCTACCTTTGTAATGAGTTGCTAACTCCCTTGCTACATTGGGTTGGTTTGAAGCTGTATTGTTACTTTGGTTGTAAGTTCTTTTTAATATAAGTTTTTATTCAGTAGTACTTTGTGTTTTCCTTGATCTCCATTGTCTAATTGCATGTTTACTATTGCTTGAGATCGATCACCTTAGGTTCTAAAGTGCATGCAAACAACTAGGATTAATAGGTTCCGGGTTCGGGTCTTTAATCTAGTAGCAACTTTGAGTAATAAACGGTTGTAATTACTTAAAGAAAAGGAACACAAATATAAAGATAAGTTTAACAGTTTTAATCTTCTCTTTATATCCCTTAGTCTTTGTTTGAAAGCTAACTTGTTATTTGTTCTTGTAGGTTTACGGAACACTAACCTGTTAAGTTGTGTTGATGCCGGTTGGCTCAACACATATATATGATCGAGACGGGAGATTACTTGAAAACTTGTAAATGGAACTCACCAAAGTAGCAATTGCATGCTTAGGATCAACCTAGTGTAGATTCATCCATCATTGTCTTACTTGTCGCATTTAATCGTTTTCATAAGTATTTGTGCGCATCAATTCAACCAAACCCCCCCCCTTTGTTACTAGTTACTATAATCGTTGCATCTAAAACACCTTAACTCTCTTGGGTTCGACCCTTACTTAATCACTATACTTGTTTTTAGTGCTAAGTCGGGGTTTACTTTTGATTGGGTATAGACGACCATAGAAATACCTTCGGTCAAATGGCCCCATGAAGTCCACACCCCACACATCAAACACTTCAACCTCTTGTATGTTGTTCAAGGGCATCTCATTCCTCCTTGAGATGTTGCCCGTCCTTTGGCAAGCATCACATGCCATCATAAAATTCTGCACATCCCTAAACAAGTTAGGCCAATAAAAACCGGATTGCAATACCTTTGCACACGTCTTGTGTGAGCTAGCATGTCCTCCACATGGTAAGGAGTGACAATGGCGGATCACACTCTCCACTTCATCCTCCGGGATGCACATCCTAAAGACTCCATCCGGTCCTCTCTTGAACAAGAGAGGCTTGCTCCAATAGTAATGCCTCACATCTTTGAAGAACTTTTTCCTTTGGGCATATGACAAACCGGGTGGCACCTTCTCACACACAAGGTAGTTTAGTATGTCCGCATACCATGGCTCATCCCCCTAGACACTTGAAGCAAGCAATCCTCCACCATTTGCAATTGCTCATCCCGGAATGAGTCATCAATCGGGATGTCATCTCTCTCAAGCTCCAATGGTGGTAGCATACTAAGATGGTCTGCCACTAAATTTTCGGAACCCTTCTTGTCCCGAATTTCCAAGTCAAACTCTTGGAGGAGAAGGATCCACCGAATCAACCGAGGTTTGGCATCCTTCTTTGTGAGGAGATAACGGATCGCAACATGATCCGTGTACACAATGACCTTGGCTCCCACAAGATATGACCGGAACTTCTCAAAGGCATACACCACCACTAGCAACTCCTTTTCGGTTGTGGCATAGTTGAGTTGGGCGTCATCTAGCGTCTTGCTAGCATAATAGATGACATGTGTAAGCCCATCTTTTCTTTGTCCCAAAACAGCCCCAACGGCCACATCACTTGCATAACACATTATCTCAAACGGAAGGCTCCAATCCGGAGGTTGCATGATAGGGGCGGAGATCAAGGCATTCTTCAACCTACAAAATGCTTCAAGGCAATCCTTGGAGAAAACAAACTCAACATCTTTCATTAGTAGGTTAGTGAGAGGCTTAGAAATTTTAGAGAAATCTTAATAAACCTCCGGTAAAAACTGGCATGCCCTAAAAAACTCCTTATCCCCTTCACCGAGGTAGGTGGTGGCAACCTCTCTATTGTTTCTATATTTGCTCTATCAACCTCAATGCCTCGGTTGGACACCAAGTGTCCCAACACAATGCCTTCACTCACCATGAAGTGGCATTTCTCCTAATTCAAAACAAGGTTGGTTTCCTCACATCTCTTTAAGACCAAAGACAAGTTAGCTAAGCAATCATCAAATGAATACCCATAAATCGAGAAATCGTCCATAAACACTTCCATGATGTTTTCCATATATTCAGAAAATATGGCCATCATACACCTTTGAAAGGTGGCGGGTGCATTACACAACCCAAATGACATTCTTCTATATGCAAATGTTTCCCAAGGACATGTAAATGTTGTTTTCTCTTGGTCATCCGGGTGAATAGGGATTCGGAAAAACCCACTATAGCCATCTAAGTAACAAAAGTGTGAATGTTGAGTTAATCTCTCTAGCATTTGGTCAATGAAGGGAAGAGGGAAGTGATCTTTCCTAGAGGCCACATTTAGTTTCCTATAGTCAATACACATTCTCCATCCCGTAATCGTCCTAGTTGGGATTAGTTCATTGTTCTCATTAGTTACTATGGTCATACCACCCTTCTTAGGAACAACATGTACGGGACTAACCCATTTACTATCCGAAATCGGGAAAATGATTCCCGCATCTAGCAATTTAAGGATCTCTTTCTTGACTACCTCTTTTATTATAGGATTCAATCTTCTTTGAGGTTCAATTGAAGGTTTATGGTTATCTTCCATCAAAATTTTACGCATGCAAAAGGAAGGTTTAATGCCAACTAAATCATCAATGGTATAACCAATAGCTCTCTTATGCAATCTCAACTCATGCAACAATCTATCAAGCTCATCATCATTCAAAGATGCATTCACAATCACCGGATAAGTAGAATTTTAACCAAGGAAAGCATACTTTAAATGAGAAGGGAGGGGCTGAAGTTCAAGTTTAGGAGGACCTTTATCGGTTGGAGACGCTCCATACAATGTAGGTTGAGATGATTCCAAAGCTATGGAAGACTCTCCAAGACTCCTTGAAGCTTGATCAACCACTAAGGCAGTTTCTGGAGAAACCACGGGCAAAATTACGGTCTCTGGCAAAACCACGGTCGTGGAATCTGAGAAGCTGGAACATTTGAGGATTCCAGAGAGTTCCACGGGCAAAATTACGGCTTTGGTTCCCCCTCCCTGGCCGTGGTTCCTACAGTGGTTCAGCATAACTTCGTGCACTTCAAATTCAACACTTGTCTCCTTTTCTAATGCATCCAAAGCCTTGATTTATTCATTGCAATCATCCTCAACTCCATCCTCTATCAAACTCAAGCTAAGAACCTTCTCCAAGGGATCCTTGATCAAGATCGAGCTCACAACTTCTCTACATTCCTCTTGCTCGACAATGTTGAACACATCTTTACCAAGGGCTGGCCCCTTCATCATTGTGGATAGCTTGAACTTAATATTCTCTTCTTCTATGTTGAAGGAGAGGATTCCATTTTTGCAATCCACTAAGCATCCGGAGATGGCTAAGAATGGCCTTCCCAAAATGATAGGAACCGGGTAGTCCGCCGGGATGTCCAAAACAACGAAGTCAATTGGAACATAGAACTTCCCAAGCTGAACCGGTATGTCCTCCAAAATTCCTACGGGGTGAGTGATTGAACGGTCCACCATGTAGAGGGTCATCTTGACCGACTTTGGCTCTCCTAGCCCAACCTTGTTGCAAAGTGCAAGCGGGATAATGCTTACACTTGCTCCAAGGTCACATAAGGCTTCATATTGCACTTCTCAAACCCCAATTGGCACACAAAAAGATCCCGGATCTCTTAGCTTAGGAGGCATCTCCTCCCTCATAGTTTAAATCAACTCGGAAGATCTCTTTGTCGTCCTCACTTCTCCATACTCCTCCAACTTCCTCTTGTTGGAGAGTATCTCTTTCAAAAATTTTCCATAGGCCGGCATACCTAGAATAGCATCCATGAACGGAATGTTAATATGCAATTTAGACATGAATTCAAGGAATTTACCAAAATGTTTGTCCAAACGAGCTCTTGCTCGTGAATGTGGGAATGGTAGTGGTGGCTTGTATGGAGGTGGTGCCACATATGTTGGCTCAACATCTTTTCTCTTGCCTCCTTCTTGCAATGGCTCTTCGTCCACTACCACTTGCTTTCCCTTGTCATTCCCTTTAGGTAAGGGATCTTTCATGCTCAGCCCACTCCTTGTGGTAATGGCCAATACTTGGCCTCTTGGGTTATCCTCGGTCCTTCCGGGAAGCTTTCCCGGATCCCTTTGTGCTTCACCCGCCTTTTGGAACACTTGTGCTTCTAGCACCTTTTGAGCTTTAGAAATGGAAGTCACCGTGCTCTCAAGTCCACTCAACCTTCCAAGCAATTGTTCAAACATCATCTCAGTTCTATCCTTTGAAGGTTGAGCAAAACCGAGTGGAGGCTCTTGTGAAGCCTTAGGTGGTGGTGCTGCGCTTGTGGAAGCGGGAGGGTTCAAGGCTCCATCCGGGTTAGAATAGGAGAACCCGGGATGGTTGTGATTAGGCCGGTAATTGTTGAATTGCCGGCTGTTGTTGTTGAAGTTCTTAGGGCCTTGATAATTGTTGAAGTTGCCCCTTCCCATGTAATTTACATCCTCCTCTTTGGAAGCCAAATTGGCCTGCACTTGAGGACTAGCTTGATTCTTCAAGGTTGTTACACACAACTTTCTCAAAGACTTTAGCTCATTGTTGATTGCATCGAGCTTGTAGTTGCTCATGGTGACTTCACTCACTTCATAAACTCCCGGTTTTCTCCCATCACTCTTCCTATGGGAGTACTTCTCTATCACCAAGGCTTGCTTCTCTACAAACGCCCAAGCCTCATCCACATTCTTTTCCATGAATGTTCCACCGGAAAGCGATTGATGCTTGAATTGGCTATCCTCATCAAGCCCCTTTAAGTAGATCTCTAATAGCTCTATCTTCGGTATACCATGGTGTGGACAATCTAGGAGGAGGTCCTTGAACCTCTCCTAAGACTTGAATAGGCTTTCTCTATCCTTCATCACGAAGGTATTGATCTTCCCTCTTAGCTCGGTTGTCTTGGAAGATGGGAAGAACTTTGTCAAGAACTCGGTTGTCATCTCCACCCAAGTACTCACACGCCCTAGTGGAATCGATTGGTACCAAGCCAAGGCTTTATCCTTAAGTGAGAAGGAAAAAGCCCTAAGCTTATGGTTGTTGTTCTCCAATCTAGGCGGTCTTAGAGTCTCCATCAAGATCTCATAGTTCATCAAGTGTTGATGAGGAGACTCTCCTTCCATCCCTCCAAATTGATTATGCCGGATCATTTGTAGCACTTGAGGGCGGAGCTCGTAATCATGGGCTGCGGGATCTCCTAAGTTCACACCGGGACGGTGCACTCTTTGGGCCGGATCCATACGTTGCCCTAATGTTTGTGGCTCCTCAATCATGATCGGCTCAAACCGAATATTGACCGTCGGCTGCGGTGGTGGTGGTGGAGGTTGTTGACGATTAAGCTCTCTTTGTACAAGAGCTTGCCTAATCTCTTCAATTTCCCTCCTAGTTGCTTCTTGCCTCTCATTGGCAAGTCTTCTCTCATTCTCCAAGAGTTCATCTCTTAACCTAATTTGTTCTAAAGCATCATCCAACTCAGCTTGTAGATCTCTTGCGGCCATCTCCTTCTTCTTCTTAATGCTCTTAAATCTAGCTTTAAGGGTTTTCTCCGGTTCGGGATCGAATGGAGCTAAATCCTTGCCATGAGATCTTCGCATGCACCTAAAGAATGAGAGATGTCTTAAAAATTCAAAGACACAAACCAAACAAGATCAAAAGCAACAAGAAAGACCTACACTATAAACAATCACAAACAATGATTCAATCTAGACCTAGTCCCCGGAAACGGCGCCAAAAACTTGTTACGCTAAGATTGAGTAGCACAAAAGTCTTAAATTTATAACTCGGCCTAACTCCTAGCGAACCCACAGTGTATGGGTCGTTTTGTAGCAACGATATTATTCCAAGGTCGAACACAAAGACTAAGGTGAAATCAAATCAAATAGGTGATTATGGATAGCGCAAATCTAGTCTAAGAAAAGAGAAAGGAATAAAGAAATGAAAATCCTAATGTTTTTGGGTCGGTTTTGTGGTGATCAAACAAGATCACAATTGATGCAAGATTATAAAACAAACTAACAAATCTAGCTAGCAACATAAACAAGCAACACAAACACGAGATATGTGGTCAAAGAGAGAAAAGCGGATTCTAGGGGTTAGGAATTCCGGTTATGGCATTGGACTCAAGCTTCTAATCAACCTTGGACTAGCTATGGTATGTTGGGAAGGAATGTTTCTCAAATGGAATCAATCACCGGGTAGGTCTCATGATCCACTAATCCCGCAACTAAGGTCCTATCACCGGGTAAGTCTCTAGGAGCCTAAGGTTGGGACATCTACACAAACCGAATTGCTATCTAGGAGTCTAACCTCTCCTCACCGGGTAAGTCTCGGGAAGGTAAGTCCTAAACATAAATCCTAGCACATTCAGTCCAATAGGAGCTTGTGAGGCTCACTACTACCTAAAGTTCATCATCATTGGTACTGAAGGTCGAAAATCACCGGGTAGGTCTCTTCCCTCACTTAGTTTGCTAGCATTAGGTCACCCTAGGCTAGATTAAGCTTAACAAACACTAGGATTTCAACAATCTAACATCCTAACATTCAGATTTATCAATACAAGCACAACAGAAGCAAACCACGGGCAAATCATCAAAACCACGGCCGTGGAAGAGGAAGAACAACCCATAATTTTCAACAACAGTTAAGTTCGAGCAAGCAAATCATCCAAGGATACATTTAAGTCTAGTCTATCATAGTCCAAGCCATAACTATCATTCCTTTACCCTAGAATCTCAACTACTTAGCCAACAACATGCATTTTAACAATCAAACTCAACAAGCATACATTCATGGCTTCCATAGCAAGAAAATGAAATGAAAGAGAGATGAAACAAGTAGAACAAGAAAACCAAGCTGAATAAATGTTAAGAAAGACTTACAACCCTTCAAAAGAAGGTTCAAATCGTTCCTTACAAAGCCTTGCAAATGTCTTCAACAAGTTCACTAAAAAAATCTGTCAATAACTATGAAAACTCTAAAACTAATGTTCTTCTTCTTCTTCTTCTTCTTCTTCTTCTTCTTCTTCTTCTTCTCCAAATGAGAGTGTTTTTGCTCCCTTCCAAGAGTAGTCTCCAATGGAATGTTGTGGAATGAGAGAGTGTGGGAGAGGATGTGTAAGAGAATCAGCCTGCAGGACCACTTATATCCTCCATCAAGGGCAAGAGTCGGTTAAGGAGATCGTGGGACAGGTGTCACAACTGTTCAGAGAAAACCATGGCCAAAACCATGGGCGTGAAAATGGCCTCTGGGCCGTGGTTTTGGTGATTCAGCTTCCTTTGGATCGTTAAGCCACGAGTTGGTGCAAGGGATGCACCAACAAGTTCCCATGTGTTCTCCTTAGCTCCTAGCTTGCTTCTTAATGAGTCCGGAAGTGTGTCATCGCGAGGAATGATCCTCGAATGTATTGATTAAGCTCCAAAAGCTCCCTAAAATACCTACAAAACCGACAATAGTTTGTGTAGACGTCTGTCTTGACAATATGCATGAATCAAACGTAAACGTCATGAACTAATGTCAAACTATGCATGAATAACAGGAAAAACTATCTAAATGGATGCCTAAACTAATGTCATAAATCGTGTTATCATAATGCCTAGAATGTGAGATAACGGTTTTAAACCGTTTGTGTAGATGCCTTGCAGGTTAGGGATGCCGCCGAGTGAGGTGGAGGAGTGGACATACGGGGGATCTCCATACATTATAGAACGGGGAAGTTTTTGGTTTTCATTGTGCTGTTGGATTATTGATGTTGTACGGTTTTGGTTCTCTTTATCGTTGTTGTGTTATTTGGAGGACTTGGTTGAGTTTCCACCTTGTATCCCTTCTTTTCTATTCTCGCATACATTATAAACGGTTTTAGTTTTTGCCTTTATTTGTGCCATGTTTGTAAGGTCTGGTGAAATTGTTGTTAGGTTAAGGGTCGGGATGTAAGAGCCTTAGTTTGTAAGGAGCTGAGAGTTGGTGCTTACAGAAATGGCCTAAACCCTCATGCGTGTAGCAAAGGCCTCCCCTGCGGTTTAGGGTGTGCTGCAGCCGACTTTGTTGACTCTTGACCCATGCTTTACCCCTATCTTCCTCTATAAGTTTCTCTCTCTCTCTCTCTCTCTCTCTCTCTCTCTCTCTCTCTCTCTCTTCTGATGAGGGTTACCTTTCTACAACTTCATCTTCTCTCCCTCACGTTCATCTTCTTCTCCTTCCCTCTTTGGATCTCTTTCTTGATCTTCTTTGATCTTTGTATGAGTTTGTTAGAGTTTGAGCTCGGCTTTGGTTGTGGATGATGTTTGCTGATGTTGCTATGCCTTTGATGAGTCAGCCTTGAGGTTGTGGTGTGATCCTTCTTCTGATTAGGTTACATCTTGGTGAGTTCTTCATCCCTTTCTTCCTATCTTTCTTCCTTCTTCCCTTCCTTTCTTCATTCCTAGCTTAGGTTCCACAAGATTGATCTTGTGGCCGCCTTCATAGGCTTTATTTGATGTATATATGTATGTATTTGTATGTATTTGGCTTCTGGTTGAATAAGGGGTGAAGAGGTTCGAGTGAAGAAGCAAAGAGGAGCTGAAAGTGTGCATTCTGCACACCAGCTGCCCCTGCGCCACCTTGGAGCCGCCCCTGCGCCGGCAGTCACCGCCCCTGCGCCACCTCAGGGCCACCCCTGCGTCCACCTGCACCAGCCTTGTCTTGCTCTTGGTTCTGCAGGTGTGTCTTGCTTCTAGGCTTGCCTATGGATGACATTGCCTCTTCCTTTCCTAGTGTGAGTGTGTAGTACCATGCTAGGTATAGATGAGAGTGTGTTGATGATGTTATGTTCATGTTATGCCTTGTATGGCTTTTTAGGATTAGTAGTTTTTGAGGCTTAGGTTGAGGATGATCCTATGGATCCCTTGGGTCTAGGTATTACCACTTTGATTGATAGGAGATTGATATATCTCTATGCCTTGTTATTAGGCAGTGTCCCTCTCAAGATTGGAGGTTGATCGTGGTTTGGTTTTGTACGAGGTTGAGGTAAGTCCGTAAGACTTACTTAGCTACCATCCTTATATTGGATGTTTGTATGAGTGGTGTGTGTGTTATATGCTTGATATGATAGCATGTGATGTCGAATATTACCGACCTATGTTTTATCGATAGCCCCGTATGTGTGGCAGTGATAACCCTTCCCTTCATCCTGTAAGGGGTTGGGGTTCTCTGTGTCCATGCCATCTAGTTTAAAGGAAGGGCGCAATCCACTCCCATAGGGTACACGGGTTGTGTGACCGATACTACTTACAGATGGACGTCAGGCCCAAAGGCGGGGATGATACGGTCCTCGTGTCACATATTTTCATCTATCTATATATATACGATTTGAGTAAATGCCCATGATATAAAGATATTAAAATGGGTAAATGTGTGACAACATGATTATGTGCTTATCTTTCATGACGTGTGCTTGTTCTTATGCATTACCTTATATACATATGGTTAGCTAATGGTTTCATACCATGTTATAAATGCCTTGCAGGATTGGCGAGCTGCTGAGTGATCTAGCAGGGTGACAGGCCGAGGACTCTCGTACAATAGGTGTTTATGGTTTTGGGGATGTTTATGTTTACCTTCTACGTGAGGATGATGTTTTGTATACCTCCTGTGTGAGGATGATGCTTTATACTCGGCTATGATCTTGTATTCTTTTGGTTGTACAGTTTTATACAGTTTTATGTATTTGTTCTATATTTGTCAGTGCCATGTTATAAGGTCCAGTGAACTTGTTGTCAGGCAAGGGTCAGGATCCACTATGAGAACCTAGTCCAATTTTGGCATCCTGAGTCTCGCGGATTTGGGATGTTACAGAGTTGTTATCAAAGCCTTAGGTTGACAACAATGACACTTGCTACCTACAATGAGGTCCGATAGATAAAATATACAAAAACCGAAAGGGGTCTGACATTTTTAAAGGATTTTGGTTTTAAAAATTGCAGTTTTGGGATAGAATGTACGAGAAGTTGTCACCTTTGCCGTGGATATCAGCAATATAGATATGTGTATACATGTATTATGGATTATGTGGATGTGATATATATATATATATATATGTATATCGATACATATGGCATATATATAACCTTACAAGATTAGGTGCGCATACCCTGTAGATGGCTCAGATTAGAGCAACATTTGTGTGGGACGAGGTGGGGATATACCCCCTCTTCCTCCAACAGTGTTGGGTCAGGGACAAGTTCACATTGCCGATCTGTCTGTAGCAGAGATTGGACCGGAGGACACGGATTACGTCATGATTAATAGATCCGAGTTTCGAGAATATATATGTCTACGGGAGGAAGCTGCAAGAGCAGGTAGACCTACCCTGGGTTTACCAACATCAGTGGGACCTACTGAAGCTTCCGGATCAAAGAAGAAACCACGGACTTCAAGTGGGACAAAATCTTGTTACAACTGTGGAGATCCTGGACACCTACGATGGAAGTGTAAGAAATCTTTGGTGACGTGTTTTACTTGTGGTAAGTTTGAACATCAAGCGATTTTCTGCCGACAAAATAAGATGTTGCATCAGCAACTTTCTTCCCATGCTAAGGTTACTAAGGTTGAACAAAGAAGATCGAGTAACCCTTCAACCACACAAGGTGCAAAGAAGGGACGACCATGTTACAACTGTGGTGACCCAAGCCATTTACGTTCTGAGTGTTCATTGGCACCGGTAGCTTGCTTCACCTGTGGTGAACTAGTCCATTTGACTCCCTTTTGTCAGCAAGGCAGCATTCCTTTCCAACAAGACCCTCATCTTTCCGATGCAGAAGAAGTGGAGGCAGAGACTATGGCAATGACCTCAGTGATACCTGAGGAGCATAGGCCCGAGTTTTGAGTGATGATGTGCAGTGGAGCTGTTGACGTTAGCTATTACAGGTACCATCCTCGTTAATGGTTTACCAAGTGAAATTTTGTTTGATATGGGTGCTATGCATTCTTTGCTTTCTGATGCATGCGTTAATAGCTTGACCTTAGATACAATAGAGAGTAGACCTTCCTTGATAAGGTTACTAGTTAGGGGTCAGAAGTACCCGCGAGATACAAGATTGTCCCATTTATTTAGGGACTTGGGTAATGTTTGTAGGCTTCTTTGTCATGCCATAGGTGCATGAGGAAGTCATTCGGTGTATGGATTGGACGGATAGATATCATGCTGTGTTAGTGATTGGTAGGGGGACTGTGATAGTCTCTACTGAGATAGGTTAGATAGAGGTCTACCGAGGTTAGGACCTTGGGAAGACGGGTTCTGTCATCAGTTCCGTACGAGCAGCGGGGATGATAACACAGGGATGTGATGCCTTCTAGTGTTATGCCATGAAGGATGGAGAGAGTCTAGCATCGGAGGTCATTCCAGTGGTCTGTGAGTTTATAGACAGGTTTGCTAAGCCGTCTAGGTTGCCGCCTCAGAGGAGTGTAGGACTTCAGCATAGAGTTGGAATCTAGTGCGAGACCGATCTTGGAGGCCCCATATCGTTTGGCGCCTGTTGAGATGTTGAATTTGAAGAAGCCAGTCGAGGAGTTGGTTGAGAAGGGCTTTATTAGCGCTAGCATATCCGCATGGGGAGCACCTGTCCTCTTCGTGCGGAGGAAGGATGGATCGTTGAGACTGTGTATTGACTTCAAAGAGTTGAACAAGATGACCATCAAGAGGAAGTATCCATTACCTCGCATCGAGGACTTGCTTGATTGACTTTAGGAAGCGACTGTGTTCTTTAGGATTGTGTTACACTCGGTGTATCATCAGCTGAAGGTGATAGAGAGTAGGATGTGCATAAGACGGCATTTCGGACTCGGTATGGCCATTACAAGTTTATAATGATGCCACTCAGGCTCCCGAATATGCCACCGGTCTTCATGAAGTTAATGAACAACATTTTCATTATCTTCTTGGATCAGTTATGGTAGTCTTTATAGATGACATGTTGGTATACTCTCGTCGCAGAGAGAAATATGAAGGACATCTGAGGACAATGATGCGAGCTTTGAGGAATAGGGAACAGTGTTCTAAGTTCTCTAGGTACGAGTTCTTGATGTAGAAGGTAATATTTCTGGGTCATGTTGTTCTGCCGATGGGATCCAAGTCGATCCGGCAAAGATTAAGTCGGTATGCAACTTTCATTACTTAGCCGGTTAATACCGACGAGTTGTATGAAGATTGCTTGTGATTTCTTGTTCATCTATCTGCCTGATGAGGAGGACTATCCAATTCGTATGGTCTAAGATATATTTGCAGAATTTGGAGGAGCTGAAGTGATTTCTTATTTCCACTTCTATTTTTGAACGTAGCCGGAGGACTTTGTGGTCTAAGGTGACGTATCCAAGCTAGGCTTAGGATATGTTACGATGCAGCATAACATAGAGATTGTATATACGTCTAGACCATTTAAGACGTAGGAGGAGCACTAACCGACTCATGATTTGGAGTTGACAACGATAGTTCATGCTTTGAAGATCTGGAGACATTACATGCATGGTGCTACATGTCAAATCTTCACAAACCATAAGAGTCTAAAGTACATTTTCACGCAACGGGAGTTAAATAACTGCCAGCGTCGATGGATTGAGTGGATCAAGGACTTTGAGCTTGAGAATATGTATTATCTAGGGAAGGCGAATGTTTTCACTGACGCCCTGAGTTAGAAGATGCCTCGAGAGAAGGCGATTGCCAAATTGATAGTTCAGCCTCAACATTATAGGGATCTAGCTTGGATAGAGAGGGACATCCAGTTTCCTGATGAAGATGCCTAGTTGTATGCTTTAGAGGTTTTACATGGTCTGTTGGATGAGATCCCCCAGAAGTAGGGGACTTGCCCGACCCTGATTAGGATTAGAGAGAGGATGTTTCATGGTGAGACACCACTGTTTTATATTGGAGCAGATGGTGAGGTGCCATGACCGCATTTGTGTACCTGCCGATGCAGAGCTGAGGCAGAGGATCTTACAAGAGGCTCACTATACACCTTACTCAGTACATCCAGGTACGAGTAAGATGTACCATGATGTGAGAAGATCATATTGGTGGGGAGGGATGAAGCCCGATGTAGCCAGGTTTGTGGCACAGTGCGCGACCTGTCAACAGGTCAAGATAGAGCATTGTAGACCTGGAGGTGAACTTCATCCACTGCTAGTGCCGTAGTAGAAGTGGGAGGACGTCTCCATGGATTTTGTTACTAGATTGAGGCCCAATAGGAGTTGTGATGCTATCTGCGTTGTTGTTGATAGACTGACGAAGACGGCACATTTCATCCCTATCAGAGAGACGTGGCCAGTGAACAGATTGGCTGAGGAGTACACTAGGTAGTTAGTGAGACTCCATGGTGTACCGAGGACGATCGTCTCTGATCGAGATGGACGATTTACCTCGAGATTTTTGGCAGCAGATTCAGGCTGCTTTGGGGATGAGTCTACACTTCACGACTGTGTTTCACCCCCAGACAGATGGTCAGTCAGAGAGGACAATCCAGACACTGGAGGATATGTTGCGAGCTTGTGTGGTCGATTGGGGACATGATGGTGTGATTACCTCCCATTAGTTGAGTTCTCATACAACAACAACTAGCATGCATCTATTGGGATGGCTCCATATGAGGCATTGTATGGATGCAGGTGTCGTACACCTTTATGCTAGAATGAGCCTAGCAGTATTAGTGGGATAGCGCCAGAGTAGATTCGGATGATATGACTCAAGTAGCGCTGATTAGAGAGAGGATGCTGGTTGCACAGAGTCGCGAGAATTCGTATGCAGACAGGAGGCATCGACCTCTAGAGTTCAGAGTTGGAGCTCATGTCTGGCTGAGAGTATCTCCGACGCAAGGCGCCAGACGCTTTGGCATAAAGGGGAAGCTGAGTCCCCGATATGTCGGTCCTTTTGAGATATTGGAGAGAGTTGGGAGGACAGCCTAGAGATTAGCATTGCCTCCAAGGTTAGAGGGTGTTCACCCTGTGTTTCACGCGTCTCAGCTGAGGGAGTATATACCAAATCCGAGGCACATTGTGAGTTATGATAATTTGGTGGTTGAGCCGGACCACACTTTTGTTGAGCACCCGATTGCAGTCCTAGAGCGAGGTATGAGACGCCTGCGTTCGAAGGACATTCCCATGTGTAGGATACAGTGGTCGAGACGAGGACTTGAGAAGGCTACATGGGAGACTGAGGATAGTATCCCGAGGAACTATCTAGAGTTTTATGCCGAGATAGATGATAACATGAAATATGACATGATTTTAGGCACATGTTTTGGTAGTTTTTCCCTTTCTTTTGTGTACATGGATATGATTTTGAAGCATATATGAGCATATTCACCTATTATATTGGTATAGAGATCTACACAAGCTTTGTTGTGATTTTAGGTGAATAAAAGTTTGGATTGGAGCATAAATGGAGCATGTGAGTGTGATTGAGCATGCCAGACATCAAGGGGATGCATTGAAGTAGCTAAGGAAGGAGCATGATTGGAAAACTTCGAAGAACAAAGGATTGTTGATAGCATGAAATATGACCATATTTTAGGCACTTGTTTTGGTTGTTTTCCCCTTTTGTTGTGTACAAGGATATGAGTTTGAAGCATTTATGAGCACGTTCACCTATTTTGTCGATATAGAGATCTACACAAGCTTTGTTGTGTTTTGTGGTGAATAAAGGCTTGGATTGGAGCATATATGGAGTGAGTAGGAGTATTTGATCATGCTAGGCATCAAGAAGATACATTGGAGAAGCTAAGGAAGGAGCATGATTAGAGAGCTTTACGAAACAAAGGCTTTTATAAAGGAATTGGAGTTTCCACGGCCAAACATGGAGAACCACGACCGTGGTTTATGTATTGAGGTCGTGGAAAACAAGGTCGAGAGCAAAAGAAAGGTTCCACGGCTCATTCCACGGGCGTGGAAGTTTGTACTTGGCCGTGATTTCTATAATGGTTGCCATGTGTCATATTTGTCACGCCAGCAGCGGTTATTGGGCTTTCGTAACCCTTTTTTTCCCCTATATGAAGGTTGGAGAAAGGAGGAAAATGAACATCTTGCATCCAGCGCATTTCGTGAACATTTCTTTGGAGATTTCAGGAGATTTTATTGCGTACAGGGAAGATTCGAAAAAGGATGCATTTTGAGATTGCGTACTTGGAGAAGATCTTAGGATTCCTTTTGAAGACGGATTGAAATCCCATTCTTCATTGTTCCTAGAGATTTTTGTGAGGTTTTATGTTCTTTGATTCTACTTTGATTAGAACACAAACACGCTTTGGTTTATTTTGAGATTGATTGTTCGGATATTATTGAGTTTTCAAGGTTTTACCTTTTCTTACTTTTGATTTTGATTATTGATTTGATTATGATGATTGTTGGCTAAAAACCTTAAGCGGTTCTAAGGTGAAGGGTTGATAGTTGTGATATAGATGATGATAGATTGAACCAAAACAGATTGGACCCTGAAAGTTGCGAGAAACCTCGTCGTCGAGGCTTTCCACAACCTGTTCTTGACTTCCACGGCCGTGGTTCTTCAAGATCCGACCGTGGTTTTCCTCTGTCGTACGTCCTTTGCTTTTTCTTTGATCCAAAGTTAAACATTTGCTTCAACCTAGCCTTGGCTTACCTTTTCTAGGTAGTAGTGAGACTCAACATCCTCTACTTCGGTTTTGAGGGTCACAACCTTAATCGTTTTGGCTTATCTTTGATTCCCTTGGGTTTGGGCATGGGTGTTTGAGAGTAAATCTTATCCTTCGATCCTTTCTATATTGCAGCCTCAACAACCTCTATAGAGAGAGCCTTTAGGTGTGACATATGGGCTTTGGAACTTCACCATACAATTCCCTACCTTAGATATACCTTTGCAATCCCGACGCTGACCTTATATCCTTAGAATATCTTGAATCGATTGCCACAAATGGATACCTTAATCTTTAGAATTGTTGTTTTCCCAATTAATCTTTACAAAAGCTTTTTATTTGCCTAACGATTTTGTGAACTGAATTTGTTCCCCCCAAATCCCTGAGTTTGATACTTTGAAATTCTTGCTTTACTACACCGATCCGTACACTGTGGGTTCGCTTTTCTTTGATTCCAGTTTTACAAATTTTAAGACTTTGACGCACACAATTTTGAGCGAACAAGTTTTTGGCGCCGTTGCCGGGGATTTGGTTTAGGACAAATTTGGCTTTCGGTTGTCGGGCTTGTGAGCTGTTGCTCTTGTGATTTAATCTATCTACTTGAGTGATTTTTGCAGAATTTTTTAGGTATATGCGAAGGTCTAGATCCACCAAAGACCTCGTTCCTTTTGATCCCGAAGTAGAGAAAACTTTGAAGAGAAAGTTAAGAGAGAAAAAGATGGCTGAGAATAATGAGAAGAACATCCAAGAGGAGTTGGATGAAACTCGAGCTCAACTCAAATTAGGTGAGAAAGCACGTATGGAAGAAAAAAAGCGAAATCAGTTTCAAATGGATGAGATCAAGGCGATGATTTTAGAGATGAAATTAGAGAGAAACAACACCAAGAAAAAGAAAGCTAAAACATGTAGAGCTGAATCATCCGATGATGATGATGATATGCCGGAGCTAGAGGAAATACCACCATTTTATCATCGAGCTTATGTTGATCCTAGCGTTCATGCTAGGAACGAGAGAGACGTTAATTTCGTGGCTGAACCACAAACTTTTGGGCAACGAATGGACCCAATTCAGCAACCACGCCGTTTAGGTGTGAATCTTGGAGAGCAAGATGATCATGACTTTGGACTTCGCCCACAAGTCATCACTATGCTCCGTCAAAATCAGTTTGGCGGAACGGAAGCTGAATCTCCACATCAACATTTAATAAACTATGAGATTCTTATGGAGAATTTGAAGCCTTAAAGGACTATCAACAATATCTACAAGTTGAAATCGTTCTTCTTTTCTTTGAAGGACAAGGCATTGACTTGATATCAAGCTCTTCCACCTGAAAAACTTAGCACATGGGAGACTTTAACTTCGGAGTTTCTCACAAAGTTCTTTCCGCCATCCAAAACAGCAGTGTTGGGAGGTAAAATAAATGCTTTTTCTATGAAACCTAACGAAAGTTTGTTTAAATCTTGGGAAAAGTTTCAAGATCTTCATTGGATTGCCCACACCATGGCATCTCAAAGCTGGAATTATTGGAGATCTAATACAAGGGACTAGATGCGACAACACAATTCAATCTTCAATCCCTTTCATGTGGAACTTTCATGGATATGAGAGAGGATGATGCTTGGGATTTCATTGAGAAGCAAGCGAAAGTGATTGAGAAGTATTCCCATAGGAAAGCTGATGATGGGAATCGAAACTCCGGAGAGCCGGGAGCGAAATTAAATTCAGCAGCTCAAGCTCAAATTTTCTCCCTCAACAAGGAAATCAAAGAGCTGAAGGAAGTCATGAAATCCAGCCTTCAAAAGATGATGGAGCAGGACGTTGGCTATTTAGGAAGGATAACAACAATCAAGGAAATAAGAACAATTACCGGAACAATAATTGGAACAACAACAACAACAGGAATCCCAACAACAATTGGAGTTCCAACTAAAAAAATTCCGATAATCCCTATTCACATGCTGGAAATTCACTAACACCTCCTCCTCATTCTTCTTCTTCTTCTACCCCTTTGAAAAGTCAGGGGCAAACGTCAAATGGTTCAAGCAAACCGGAGAATGATAGACCTGACCCTATGCTGGAAATGATCTTGGGAAAACTGCAAGGATTGGAGAATTACATTACTTCGGTTGATAAAGCACAAAAAGCTTTAGAGAACCTAGTATTCAGCAAGGCTGGAGAAGTCCCAAGAGATCAAGGGAAACTTTCAGGAAAGACGAAAGATAATCCAAAAGGAAGGGTAATGGCAATTACAACAAGAAGTGGTGCAATAACCACCGACCCACAACCCAAATTCATTGATATTCCCATTGAGAAAGAGAAAGATAAGGGAAAGGAGAAGGAATATGTCTATGTTCTTCCTCCAGCTTATAAACCTCCCTTACCATTCCCACAATCTAGAGCAAGAGCGCGTCTAGACAAGCAATTCGGTAAGTTTGTTGATCTTATGAGCAAACGGCATATTAACATACCTTTTATTGATGTGATTTTAGGTATGCCCGCTTATGGAAAGTTCTTGAAAGAGATCCTCTCTAACAAGAGGAAGTTGGAAGACTTTGGAGAAGTCAAGATGAATTCGGAATCTTCAAAGCTCATCAAAATGATGATGGAAAAGATGCCCCCAGAGCTGAGAGATCCGGGGTCATTTTGCATACCAATAGGAATTGGAGAAATCACATATGATGCACTATGTGACTTGGGAGCAAGTGTGAGCATTATTCCACTTGGCTTGTGCAAGAAGGGCGATTTAGGTGAACCTAAACCGGTGAAAATGACGTTGTATATGGCGGATCAATCCATTACTCGACCCGTAGGAATCATTGAAGACGTCCCGGTTAAGCTTGGTAGATTCTATATCCCTATAGACTTTGTTGTGCTTGATATTCCTGCAGATTGTCCGGTCCCGATCATACTCGGGAGACCTTTTCTTGCAACTTCTGGTTGTATTGTTGATTGAAAGAATGTGAGATTGGCCTTCGATATTAGAGAAGAGAAGGTTGAGTTTGTCCTCTAAACTTTGACAAAAGAACCATCTCTTGGAGAGGACATGTTCAACATCTATGACGAAGAGTTGTCTAGAGAGGAAGTAAGCTCGATCTTATTCAAAGATCCGTTGCAAAATGTCATAACCATGATCATCATGGAAAGAGGAGAAGAAGAGGATTGTAATGTTGAGGTTGATGCTTTGGAAGAGCTAAAAGAAGTGCAAGTTGAAGAATTCGAAAAATTGTACGATGGCTCTATGTTCGCTCAAAAGTGTGTGCGTCAAAGTCTTAAATTTATATCTAGAACTTATGCAAAAGCGAACCCGCAGTGTACGGGTCAGCTCTAGTAATTCAAGAAACTCCAGAGTCGAACTCAGGGATTTGGTGAGAATAAAATCGATTTCAAATTATCTGGCAAAGTATAAAAGCTTTTGTGATTAATTAAGGAGACCAATGATTCCAAGGATTCAAGTATCCGACTGCGGCTTTCGATTCAAGACACTTTTAAAGATTAAAGGATAGAGTTGGCGTTGCCAAGGTTATGTGTTTCAAAGGAAGCTATCGTACGGCGAAGTTCCAAAACCTATATATCTGATCCAAAGGCTCTCTCTATAAGCGTTGTTGAGGCTGCAATATAGAAAAATCTAAGGATAAGAATTACACTCAAACTAACCACCCAAAACCCCAGGGTATGACTCTCAAAGGTAAAGATGGAAAGCACACTCAAACCTTAATAGAGGATGTTGAGTCTCTCTATTACCCAATTCTTGTAAACTTTAACTATCAAGTGAAGAATCAATGATGAAGTCTCTTCTCACACTCATATAGGGGTTAAAAAGGTCAAGCAAGGTTAGGATTTAGGCAAGTATTAACTTTGGTTAAAGGATAAATCAATTAAAAATCGTTAGAGGAATAAATCGCCTTATTCTTCATTAAATCGGTCGATCTCACCAAGAACATGTCGATTTTCCTGTTATCGCAAAGTTAAATCTCAACTGTCATGATCCAAATGGTTAAATGAGTTCAGTCTATCATCATCTAAGCATCAATCATCAACTATTCTCCCCAGAATCACAAGGGTTCCAAGTATACTTTCTTGCTAATGGGCCGCTTGACATATCACTTCTCAAGCCCACAAGAGATGGGTTTTGGGTCTTAATATTTTTAGTCGAAAGCTGAAGAAAATCGTGCGATCCAATGCAATAAAAACCGTTCGATTTCTATGAAGAAAATCGTCCGATTTGTGGTGTAATTGGCTCGATTTTCTTCAACAGAAAGTCTCCGTCTCTTGGCTTGTTTCCTTCCTTCCTTTTGTGATTCTCTTACACACTTCCTTTGCTCTTTATGACTCCTCTAAGACTACTTAAGCTTCCTTAGTGGCCTTAGATGCTCTTTGCTCCATTTTTGCTTCCAATTCCACTGAATTCACCTATAATTCAACCAAAACTCGTGTAGACCTCTATTTCCGGAATATAAATGAAATAAACCTTAAAGGTACACAAACCTCTCCAAATACAAGGTAAATTGAGGTAAAACCTCCACAATATGCATGATTATAATGGCATATAATTCATGTCATCAAATTACCCCATACTTGCCTCTTGCTTGCCCCCAAGTAAGGTTCAAACTTAAAATACAAGATTTCATGGATTATATGATGTGAAAAACTCAAAAACCTTTTGAAAAGTGCTTCTTCTTATTGGACCACCCTCAAAGTGATGTTTCAAGACATAGGAAGACAAAGTATGAATCAATAATAACCATATCATGAACAAACCATCCTTTCTTTCTCAAAGACGCAATTAAAGGACATGATAAAGATGTAAGGACAATCAAAGTCAAACAAATCTAAGCCATGAAGCCTTAAATATGTGCACAAAGGTCTCAAGGTCTTCTAATCAAAGAAAAAGGTCAAAGAAACGTGTTAAGGGTGAGAAATCTTTAAGGTAATGTGATGCTAATCCGGGAAAGAGGAACAACACAATATAAACTTTTAAGAACACAACTTCACCACACATGCTTTGCATGTAATATTTTTGCTTTTCTTTACTTTACTTTTTGAGAGTATGGACAACTGCGCACAATAACCGAAGCCTAGGAGATTGGCGTTTCTCAATTTTCGAGATGCCTCAAACCCTTGATGCACATACCATATCCCGTTAGGACTTGTCGTTCAATCGGATTTTGGCAAGACACAAACACCCGGCTATGTGAATGGTGCCGAGTTACTCATCCTCATGTTCAACGTCCCCAATCCTATAATTTGCTAAACTTTCACTTAACACTTTCACAATGGCCCTCCCACATCAAGCATGCCTTTTTACAACTACTTATCCTAATTCCCGGATGGTCAAAAGGAGGTTAAATATTTCATTGAGGAGCTTGCATGAACAAGATATGAACAAGAAAAGAAGCGAATTGCCTTGGTCATTCCTATATGATGCAAAAGAACTTATAATATAGCTTCGATCATTATTTCATTCTCCTATCAAGACATCAAGGTCATATGAATTATTCATGTATTCAAGTAAGAAATTCAAGTTCATCATGCTATAATTAAAATCTCAACATAACTAAGTCATCATTTGCCTTTTCCACATCATAGTTCTCATCATAGAGGTCATTTCCATCATAAGAAGCACTAAAATTTTTGAAAAACTCACAAATTTCGAATGAAAGCATGCAAATGCGAATGTCATAGTGGAAAGCAAATAGTGCAAGAGTTATTACAAAACAAATCATCAAGTGCAACACAAAGTACATATAGTGCGAAAAAGATGAAAGAGATTGTAAGTACCCCCACCCCATACTTAACCTTCACATTGTCTCCAATGTGAGAAGTCAAGCATAAGATGGAGAAAAATACTTACAATGTAAAATGGAGTGGAAAATCAATCCTCAATTGGTGGCGGTGGTGGATATGGATATCTCGGAGCGCTGGGATCATAGAAGTGGCCAAACTGATGATAATCAGTGTGAAGACCCTGATAGTCCGTATGTAGACCTTGAAAACCAGAAATCAATGCTCCAAACTTTCGGTGGAGCCTAGATCCGCGCCCACATCCTCTACCAGTGCTGAGAGCATGTGCAAAAGAATGACGGGGTGGCTGCATCTCATCCTCAGTCTCCTCGGTGCCTCTACTCATCCTGCTAGGTCCAACACCATGGGTGTGAGTGCCCATAGCATCCGTAGCATGGCCACTGTATGTATCACTCTCGAACTCTAGCATAGATCCCTGGTACGTTGCAGCTCCGTCCTCAAAGTCCTCCTCCTCATCATCATCATCTCCCTCCTCGTCATCGTCATAATAAACAAGTGGAGGGGCCATCTCATCAAACATAAGCTGGAATGTCTCCTTCCAGTTCCTCATATTCCGAATGATGTACTCGGACTTACACTCGATCTCAGCCGGCTTCTTGGACGGATCCTCTGCCCATGGCATCGGTACATGTAATGTTCCCATGCCTTAAGGAACTAGAACTTGTCTCGCCACTAATCGATGTGAATCAAGAGGACGGGCGCTCTCCGCTAAGCTGCCATCTGAAAATCAAGCTCTAACGCCTTTGCCACATGAGTGACAAGGCCTCCAACATAAAGATCGCCCTTCGACTTGTTGGTTATCTTCCTGAGATATTCAACAAGCATAGTGGCGGTGTCCGGAATGGTACCAGTGGCCATACAATGGAGAAGATACAACTCATCCGCCTTCAGCTTCTGTGGCGTCTCAGTCCTAGCAAACAAGGACTCACTAAAGATCCTGTGGGCGATCTTGAAGGAGAGATTGTACATACTTGCTTCCTTCGAGTTTCCCGGCCGCCACTTATCTCTTCCCGCTTCTCCAACGGAGATACTCTCCCAAAAAGCGCTAGCGCTTACACCTCGTGGAAATGTGCCTGCAGAGGAATCAGGAAAACCAAATAGATCTCCAAAGGCAAGTATAGACATGCTATAGTCCTTATTCATGAGCCGGAAAGTGACACTCTTATCTCTAGGATCGTGCTCAAATGTACTAAGGAATTCATGGGTGATCTCGGTGTAAGAATCTTCCCGGATAAGCACAAACTGACTCAACCCTATCCTATCCAGCATCATATCAATATCTTCTCTCACAAACAACGCATTCAAATCATCAAGCACTATGTAATGAGGAGGGGTGAAGGGGCGATCTATGAGACGTTCATATCTCTTCTTATGTTTGGAAAGGGGAGGAGGTAGGTTTGACTTAGCTAGGGAAGGTGGTGGTGGTGGTGGGGGTGGTGACTTAGAAGAATAACCCTTCTTCTTCTTTCCTGCACTCCTAGTGATTCTCTTCAAAGTCTCCATTCTGCACACAAAAATCGACCTGTTCTTGGCAAAAATCGGACGATTTTTCTGGGTTTAGTCGATTTTTTTCATGATTTCAACACAAATCACAAATCTGTAAAGTTTTGAGCAATCCAACACCACACAAAGCTTCCTAGGGATGTTTCTAACCAAAGCCCTCAATCAAATTCAACAATCTATCAACTTTTAAACAAGATTCAAGATCGAACGAATTACTTAGGTTTTGGGTCGAAATAACCTGAATTCCGGAAGAATGAGTAGTTTGCAACGCTTGTTGTTGCTAGATCCTTGTTCCTTGTTGAAAATGCTTCAGTTTAGGCTCAACAATCGTTCAAAACGATTACAAATTGGGGAGATGGGAGGGTAGGCGATTTTAGGCGTTTTTGGAGCAAGAGGGACGATTTTGGTTAAGTGTTGGAATGAGAGAATCGAGTGGAGAGGGCTTTATATAGGCTGGCCAAAATACAAAGGAAATCGACCGGTTTTTAGGGTCGATTTAATTGTCGGCCCGATTTTTCAACTCTTTCACAACTCAAGTAAGAAAATCGACCGATTTTTCTCTGGGGGGTCGATTTTTGAGTCGATTTAACTTTTTGTTGCCAAAAATCGACTTGCTCTATAACCTGAATCGATCGATTAACTTATGGTATGTCGATTTACTTCCTTCTTTTGCTTGAAAAGTGTATTTGATCCAATTTATTGCAACTTTCTCCATTAATTCCTCAAACTTTCACCTAGTTCCTGCAATCTATGACACAAACAAACCGAGAGCGTATCGAGGAACAAACAAACTAAATCAAAAGCAAACAAACAACTAACCTAAACTATTCTAAGATGAAAAGAAGGGAAAATAACTATACTACCATGGGTTGCCTCCCAAGAAGCGCTTGATTTAACGTCTTTAGCTAGACGCTGCTTGTTTAGGTGTTCAATGGAGGAGGATAGGAGCTATCTCCTCAACTGGAACTTCCGGAATGTACTTCTTAAGGCTGGGTTCGGTACATTACCAACTTATTTTTACCCTTACCACCTACCAACCAACTATAATTGGTAATGAGAAATCTTGTACCATTACCAACCACCTAAACCCATTTACCAACTCTTCGGTATACCAACTTTTTCGGTTGGTTCGGTTGGTAATGACATTTTACCAACTTATATGTTTGCTAAAATTAAATTTAAATAAGACAAAAACTTCATCAATTCAACAATCCGCAAATTCGAGTACAATATTTAAAACAAGACAAGAACTTCATCAATTCAACAATCCGCAAATTAGAGTACAATATGTTTAACAAGTTCCTAGAACTTGATACTTCATTACAAACCAAACACAAATAATTAAATATGCAATCATCATCTCAAGTTATAGGCTAGAGAGTTCAACAATCCAATCTCGACTTGTGCTCCACATGACTTCATATTTGAATCGAGTTAGAGCTTGTTGTATTCCTTCATGCCTCATAGCATTGATTGAAAGCATTCTCCATTAAAAGAATGAAGATTGAATGATAAAACATAAGTTGTAACAGTAAAAAAAAAATTAATACTGAACAGATGGTGTTACGGTAACAAGCTAAAGTTTATGTTTAGTATGTTGACTACAACAGAAACATATGTTATATTACAGATGCTATGACAATAACAAACTAAAATTAATACAAAAATAATAATGAACAGACCACCAATTGTAACAGTAACAACTAACAAGCAAAAATTAATACAAAACATATTAGATAAATAAGTTAAATAAAGGCTAGATGACTCAATTAGTAAACGGAGAAAGCACTTCAATTGTCGGATGAGATTAAAACATTACTTGAATTTACATCTAATGGTACAAAAGAATTGCATATATAATTATATATATGAAGTATTATATCAAGTTTAGTATGTATATATTATTTTATTTCTGTTAAAAAAACTAGATTGGTACGGTAATCCCGTGGTACGCGGATATTGTTACCACTTACCAACCAACTCTTTGTAGTTGATTCGGTAGTACCATACCAATTAAATTGTTAATCAACATGTTGGTAAACAATTTAATTAGTTCGGTTGGTAAGCCTCGGTTCGGCTTCATTTGACTCAATTTACCCAGCCCTAGTACTTCTTCAACCGTTGGCCATTGACCTTGAAACTTCCACTTTGTTCACCCCATACTTCAACTACACCATGGGGAAAAACACGTTTAATTACATAAGGTCATGTCCAACGGGATTTAAGTTTACCTGGAAAGAGTCGAAGCATTGAGTTGAATAGAAGAACTTGATCTCCTTCCTTCAAGTCCTTTGGGACGATATGCTTATCATGCCACCGCTTCGTTCTTTCCTTGTAGATCCTTGCGTTCTCTGTTCACTCTAAATGGTGTGTGCAAGCTTTAAATTTATAACCCAAGAAGTATGCTTAAAACAAGGATGCGAACCCGCAGTGTACGGATCAATTGTAATAAAAGCAAGAATTCCAGGGGTCGATCACAAGGACTTAGGTGAAACAAAGCAAGTATAGGTTGTCAATATTGCAACTAACTACAAAAGCGATTTAAAGCAATCAAATATGATAATAAGGTCAATTAAAGGAAATATGCAAATTCTAGGGATTAAAGCATCTAGTTGTGGTTCCAACTCAAGATCTCAAGATAAGCGGACAAAGCTGAGATTTTGCAAGGGAAGGTGTTTCTAAAGTGGAATAGATTACCGGGTAAGTCTCACTACTCACAAATCCCAAACCAAAAGCTCCTATTACCGGGTAAGTCTCAAGGTACTAAGGAAAGGAATTATAATCTCAAACCAACACACCAACTAAGGGAATAAAATCAACCTTTACCGGGTAAGTCTCAGGCTAACTCACAAAGATGGGATGAAGGCACACTCAACCCCAATAAAGGATCAACCTTTATTACTTACACTTATGATCTTGGGTAAACAAACAAAGGAATCACCGGGTAAGTCTCATCCTAGGCTTGCATTGAACCAGGAAAGGTGTAATAAGAATAGGATTTGGCAAACTCTAACACTTAACTCTCAGTTTTGGATCAGAAAAGGTCACCTCGGTCAGTCAAGTTCCACCCCGGCCGAGATGTTCATCGACTGAACGAGATGTTCTAGGGTTAAGGATAAAGACTCGAGCTTTTAGGGTCCTATTGGGATTAAGATTATTCTATCATCGTCTTTCCCACAACTTTCAGCCAATCACCCTAGAATCGCACAAAGAAATTAGCCACTCATCATCATGAAAGCAATAATCAAATATATGGGAAGAGAATGAGTATTTGACCACAAAAACCTTAAGAACAAGACTTCAATAACTGAATCAAATATCAAACAAATCGGCATTCCTTGGATTACAAATCCAACAAGACAATCAAACAAAAAGGGAATCTAAGAAAGTCTTACAAATCCCCTCAAAAGCTATATCCGAACTATCAATCCTTCCTTGATTGATCTTCAATCTTCCTTCCTTCCTTCAAAGCTCCGGGAAAATCTCTTAATTGCTGGATGCTCTCAGCCTCTAAGCATGCTTTAACTTGTGGAAAATCCAACCCTTTATATAGGAGAATTATTTTCCAAAGATAATAATATCTTAAACAGATAATTACCTAATAAAATATATCCATATCTCAAAAATAGATCTCCCAAATATATGATCTTCCTTCCAAAAATCCAGCCCAAAAATATAAGATCTCTCCTTCCAAAAATAAAAGATCTCAACCAAATAAAATATATCTCGCCGCGTCAGGGTGTTTGCCTCGGTCGGGGCGCTCCTCTAGATCACCTCGGTCGAGGTGACTCTGTAGTCAACCGAGGTGACTCTCAGCTGAATGTGAAATCTCTCAAATCTGGTCCAAAGTAAATCTTCTTTGTGAATTCCTTGCTTCCTGAGTTTTCTTTTAAGCTCCTGAATGTAGCTCTAATGACTCCATTTTAGTCCAAAACGTGCCATTTTACCTACGATTACAACGAAACTTGGTGTAGACCTCGATTCCCGTAAAGGTAGATGAAACGACGATATAATCAAATAATATACATCCAAACATGCAGATTATTGAAGATAAAACGTCTAAACAAGTCCCAAAATATAGACTATAATTCATGCTATCATTCTCGTACGCATTCAGCCGGATCTTCTCTAGCTCGTTGATGTCCAATAGCCGCTTCTCTCCGGCTTCTTTCATGCTGAAGTTGAGCCACTTGACAGCCCAATATGCTTTATGCTCTAGCTCTACAAGAAGGTGACAAGACTTCCCATACATAAGGTTGTATGGTGTTGTGCCTATGGGTGTCTTAAAAGCGGTCATGTATGCCCATAATGCGTCATCTAGCTTCATTGCCCAATCCTTTCTTGTTCTAGAGACAGTCTTCCCTAGAATTCCTTTGATCTCTCTATTAGATATCTCAACTTGTCTGCTTGTTTGCGGATGATATGGTGTGGCAATCTTATGGGTTACCCCATACTTAGCTAATAATCGTCGGGTTGTGAAGTGCGTTCCTCCATCACTAATGATGGTTCAGGGAGTCTTGAACCTTGGGAAGATCGTTCTATTGAAGAACTTTTGCATCATTAGTGGGAGAAACGACTGCTTCTACCCATCTTGGGACATAGTCTACGGCTAAAAGTATGTATTGGTTTCCACAAGAAGACGGGAATGGTCCCATGAAATCCACTCCCCATACATCGAATATCTCTACTTCTTGTATGTTGTTGAGGGGCATCTCATTCCTCCTTGAAATATTACCTATCCTTTGACAAGCATCACAAGCAACAACATAGTTCTGCACATCTTTAAATAAGGTAGGCCAAAAGAAACCGGATTGGAGTACCTTAGCACACGTCTTGTGGGAACAACAATGTCCTCCACAAGGCAAAGAATGACAATGGCAGATAACACTTTCCACTTCATCCTCCGGAACACATCTCCTGTACACACCATCGGGACCTCTCTTGAAGAGTAGAGGTTCATTCCAATAGAAGTGTCGGACGTCTCTAAAGAACTTCTTCCTTTGAGCATATGAAAGTCCGGGGGGAAGTTCCTGACAAACAAGGTAATTGACAATATCAGCAAACCATGGGTCATTACCTTTCAAGTGTTGGAGACATTCTTCAATCTCGTGGAGCTGTTCGTCGGGAAATGAGTCGTCAATAGGGAGCTCATCCGTCTCATTTGTGAGGTGTGGGAGACGACTAAGGTGATCGGAAACTGAATTTTACGAGCCCTTCTTGTCACGGATCTCTAGATCGAACTCTTGTAAGAGCAGGATCCATCTTAGAAACCTAGGCTTCACATCCTTCTTCGTGAATAAGTAACGGATTGCTGAATGATCCGTGTAGACTATCACTTTCGCACCTACAAGATAGGAACAAAATTTCTCAAATGCATAAACTACAACTAGAAGCTCCTTCTCCGTGGTAGCATAATTCAGTTGAGCTTCATCTAGTGTCTTGCTAGCATAGTAGATGGCGCGAGTGCGACCATCTTTCTTCTGTCCAAGTACAGCTCCTATAGCTACGTCACTTGCTTCGCACATAATCTCGAAAGGAAGAGTCCAATCGGGTGGTTGGATGATAGGAGCTGAAATCAAAGCTTCCTTGATCTTGCAAAAGGCATCTAAACATTCTTTCGAGAACTCACAAGTTATTTCCTTCATCATAAGATTAGGCAAAGGTTTTGAAATCTTAGAAAAATCCTTTATGAACCTCCTATAGAAACCTGCATGTCCTAAAAAGCTTCTAACTCCTTTCACTGAAGATGGAGGAGGTAGCTTCTCTATTGTTTCAATCTTAGCTCTATCAACCTCTATTCCTCAAGTCGAAATCAAATGACCTAACACAATTCCTTCGGTGACCATAAAATGACACTTCTCCTAGTTTAAGACTAGGTTAGTGTCTTCACATCTCTTAAGGACAGGGGAAAAGTTAGAGAGACAATTATCAAACGAAGAACCATATACTAAAAAGTCGTCCATGAATACTTCCATGATGTTCTCTACATACTCCAAAAAGATAGCCATCATACACCATTGGAAGGTGGCTGGAGCATTGCATAAACCAAATGGCATTCTTCTATAGGCAAACGTACCCCAAGGGCATGTGAAAGTCGTCTTCTCTTGATCATCTGGGTGAATGGGAATCTAAAAGAAACCGCTATATCCATCTAGATAACAAAAGTAAGAATGTTGGGGTAACCTTTCCAACATTTGATCAATGAAAGGAAGGGGAAAATGGTCCTTCCTTGTGGCAACATTCAGTTTACGGTAGTCTATGCACATTCTCCATCCCGTAACTGTTCTTGTGGAAATAAGCTCGTTGTTCTTGTTTGCAACAACGGTAATGCCTCCTTTCTTTGGAACTACTTGTACGGGGATCACCCATTTGCTATCGGAAATAGGAAAGATGATACCTGAATCAAGTAGCTTAAGGATTTCTTTATTCACGACCTCTTTCATGATCGGATTTAATCGTCTTTGAGGTTGACGTGAAGGTTTGTAATCCTCTTTCATCAAGATCTTATGCATACATAGTGAAGGTTTAATGCCCACTAAATCATCAATAGTATAGCCTAATGCTTTCCTATGTTGTCTCAGAACATTCATAAGCTTCTCAAGTTCATCATCATTCAAATTTGCACTAACTATGACAGGATATGCTAAGTTAGGCCCAAGGAATGCATACCTTAAATGTGTAGGAAGTGGTTTCAACTCCAATAAAGGTGGTGCCTCGGTTGATGATTCATGATCATCTAGTGTCATTGGAGAAGTTTCTGAAGGTGAGGGAAGTGTGCTATTACAGTTAAGAACAACTGCAATCGAGTTCGTAGAAGTTGGAGAAATTGCCGAAAAATCGACCTCCCCTGACGTAAATCGGTCGATTTTTGGTCCGATTTTTTCTTTATGTTGTTAAAAATCGACTTGCATTATCAGAAATCGAGTGAATCGACTTGCATTATCAGAAATCGAGTGATTTTCTTTGTGTAGTTCGATTTTTCCAATAGATTCCGGGGCTCTTTTCAGCTCTTCAAATCGTGCCTCCGGCTCTTCCTCTACATCTTCCAATGCTCTAATCTCATCATCACAATCATGTTCCACCCCTTCTTCAATGATACTCATGCTAAGAACCTTTTGAAGTGGATCTTTAATTATATTGAACTCACCACTTCTCTAGACTCTTCTTCATCAAAGATGTTAAAAACATCTTCTCTCAAAGCTGGCTCTTTGATTAAGGAAGAGAACACAAATTCCACTTTCTCTTCCCCTATATTGAATGATAGCTGTCCATTCTTGCAATTAACCATACAACCGGAGGTTGCAAGAAATGGTCTCCCAAGTATGATGGGAACTGGATAATCTACAAGAATGTCAAGAACGACAAAGTCTATAAGAATGTAAAACTTACCAAGTTTCACGGGAATCTCCACTATGATTCCAACAGGCTTAGTGATGGAGCGATCGGCCATGTAAAGTGTCATCTTCACCGGTCTAGGCTCTCCTAGACCAACCGCCTTGCACAAAGCTAGTGGTATGATACTTACGCTTGCTCCAAGGTCACAAAGTGCATCATATGTGACTTCTCCTAGGGTGATGGGTATGCAAAATGATCCTGGATCATGCAACTTGGGTGGCATGTTCTCCGTCATAGTCTTGATAAGTTCGGATGACTCCGTACTCATCTTGACTTCACCGATGTCTTCTAGTTTCCTCTTGTTAGAGAGGATCTCCTTTAGGAACTTCCCATAAGCCGGCATACCTAAAATTGCACCCATAAAAGGTATATTAATATGCAGCTTACTCATAAGATCAATGAACTTACCGAAGTGTTTATCGAGACGCGCTCTTGCTCTAGATTGGGGAAAAGGTAGAGGTGGTTTGTAAGGGAGAGGAGGAACATAGACATCTTCCTTCTCTTTTTCCTTCTCCCTTTCTTTTTCAGCGGGGGCCTCAACTAGTTTGGGTTGTGGATCGGTGGTTTTTACACCATTCCTAGTAGTAATCGCCATTACTCGCCCCTTTGGGTTATCCTCCGTCTTTCCTGGAAGCTTCCCTTGATCTCTGGGAACTTCTCCGGCCTTGCTAAACACTTGATTTTCTAAGGCGTTTTGTGCCTTATCAACCGAAGTGATGTGATTCTCTAGTCCTTGGAGCTTTCCCAAGATTGTCTCTAGCATAGCATCATGCTTATCCTTCTCCGGCTTGCCCGAGCCATTCGATGTTTGACCGTGGCTTTTCAAAGGAGTAGAAGAAGATGGAGGTGTTAGTGAATTTTCATTTTGTGAATAGGGATTACCGGAGTTTTGTTGGTTGGATCTCCAATTGTTGTTGTTGGAGTTCCTGTTGTTGTTCCAGTTATTGTTCCGGTAGTTGTTCCTACTTCCCTGGTTATTATCACTCCCTAGGTAGCCAGCATCTTGCTCCTTCGTCTTTTGAAGGCCGGCTCTTATGACTTCCTTCAACTTCTTGATCTTATTGTTAAGGGAAAATATTTAAGTTTGTGCAACTTGAGTTAATTTAGCTCCTGGATCTCCCGAGTTCCGATTCCCAACATCCATCTTCCTATGGGAATACTTCTCAATCACTTGGGCTTACTTCTCAATGAAGTCCCAAGCGTCATCTTCTCTCATGTCCATGAATGTACCACAAGAAAGAGATTGGAGTTTGAATTGTGTCTCTACATCCAATCCCTTGTAGTAGATCTCCAACAATTCCAGCTTTGAAATGCCATGGTGTGGGTAATCCAATAGAAGATCTTGAAACCTTTCCCAAGATTTAAACAAGCTTTCGTTAGGTTTCATAAAAAATGCATTTATCTTACCTCTCAATGCCGCCGTTTTGGATGGCGGAAAGAACTTAGTGAGAAACTCCGAAGTCAAGCCCTCCCATGTGTTAAGATTTGCAGCCGGAAGGGCTTGATACCAAGCTAAGGCCTTGTCCTTCAAAGAGAAGAATAATGGTCTCAACTTGTAGTTGTTGTTGTTGACCCTTTGAGGCTTCAAAGTTTCCATGAGAATCTCAAAGTTTTGTAAGTGTTGATGTGGAGATTCAGCTTCCGTTCCACCAAACTGATTTTGGTGGATCATAGTGATGACTTGTGGACGCATCCCAAAGTCATGATCATCTTGCTCTCCAAGATTCACACCTAGACGGCGTGGTTGTTGAATTGGGTCCATCCGTTGCCCAATGGTTCGTGGTTCACCCACGACATCAGCACCTCTCACCTCTCTAACACGAGGGCGAGGATCGATATTAGCACGAGGACGAGGATCAACATGAGCATGAGGGTTTAGTGGTGGTATGTCCTCTAGCTCCGGCATCTCATCATCGTCTGAGAATTCAGCAATACATTCCTTAGCTTTCTTCTTCTTCTTAGCATCATTCCTCTCTAGTTTCATGTCTAGAATCATCGCTCGAAGCTCATCTATTTGAAACTGATTACGTTCCTTTTCTTCCAAGCGAGCCTTCTCACTCAATTGGAGTTGAGCTCCACTTTCTTCCAAAACCTATATATCTAATCCAAAGGCTCTCTCTAAAAGTGTTGTTGAGGCTGCAGTATAGAAAATCTAAGGATAAGAATTACACTCAAACTAACCACCCAAAACCCCAGGATATGACTCTAAAAGGTAAAGATGGAAATCACACTCAAACCTTAATAGAGGATGTTGAGTCTCTCTATTACCCAATTCTTGTAAACTTTAACTATCAAGTGAAGAATCAATGATGAAGTCTCTTCTCACACTCATATAGGGGTTAAAAAGGTCAAGCAAGGTTAGGATTTAGGTAAGGATTAACTTTGGTTAAAGGATAAACCAATTAAAGATCGTCAGAGGAATAAATCGCCCTGTTCTTCATTAAATCGGTCGATCTCACCAAGAACAGGTCAATTTTTCTATTATCGCAAAGTTAAATATCAACTCTTAGGATCCAAATGGTTAAATGAGTTCAGTCTATCATCATCTAAGCCTCAATCATCAACTATTCTCCCCAGAATCACAAGGTTTTAACCAACCATTTTCATATTCAAATCAAAATCAAGATCGAATGAATAAAACCAAATAAAACTCGAACTTTGAATAAAAACCAAATAATCTCCGAATCAGTAATCAAATCTCAAAACTTATCAAAAATAATCTCTCAAAACACTCAACAATGTGTTCACAAATCACAAGAATCAGAAGGGAAACAAAAGATCTCACAAACTTCTTGAATATTGACTTGTTGTTTCTTTTCCTTCAATCCTCTTTCCAAAAACCTTCAATCCCGCAAAATCCTGTAAATCTTTCCCACTGCGAACTCCCAATTTTCGTTCCTAGGGTTCCAATGTATACTTTCTTGCTAATGGGCTGCTTGGCATATCACTTCTCAAGCCCACTAGTGATGGGCTTTGGGTCGTAATATTTTTAGTCGAAAGCTGAAGAAAATTGTGCGATCCATTGCAATAAAAACCGATCGATTTCTATGAAGAAAATCGTCCGATTTATGGTATAATTGACTCGATTTTCTTCAACAGAAAGTCTCCGTCTCTTCGCTTGTTTCCTTCCTTCTTTTTGTGACTCTCTTACACACTTCCTTTTCTCTTTATGACTCCTCTAAGACTTCTTAAATTTCCTTATTGGCCTTAGATGCTCTTTGCTCCATTTTTGCTTCCAATTCCACCGAATTCAACTATAATTCAACAAAAACTCGTGTTGACCTCTATTTCCGGAATATAAATGAAATAAACCTTAAAGGTACACAAATCTCTCAAAATATAAGGTAAATTGAGGTAAAACCTCCACAATATGCATGATTATAATGGCATATAATTCATGTCATCACTCCGATAACGTCAGAAACCACGACTAGTCGTGGTTTTCCACGGGCGTGGTTTCACCTATTCCACCCGTGGAAAGTTATGTCGAGAACAAAGATTTAATTCAGCCCATTTTCCACGGTCCCCAAGACACTTTCCACGGCCGTGGAAGTTACAGTGATGCCGTGGTTCTGGAAAATGCTGAAGATGACTCCGTTCTTTCAACAAACATTCATGATTCTTCTTCCAACACTTCCACACCCTTGGAAACTACCAAGGAGACGTCGGACATCCCTCATGACAAACCAAAGGCATCAAAAACTTTGGAGTTGAAGACACTTCCCACACATCTTAGGTATGCATTCCTTGGAACTAATTCTACGTTTCCCATAATTGTTAGTTCCGATTTGAGTGAAGATGAACATGAAAAGCTTATGATTGTTTTGTGGAAACATAGGAAAGCTCTAGGTTACACCATAGAGGATATTGTAGGAATTAAACCATCTTTATGTATGCACAAGATTCTAATGGAAGAGGAATTCTAAGCCTTCACGCCAACCTCAAAGACGGTTAAATGCGATCATGAAAGAGGTCGTGAAGAAGGAGATCCTTATATTGCTTGATGCAGGTATCATTTACCCTATCTCCGATAGGAAGTGGGTGAGCCCCGTTCAAGTTGTCCCGAAAAAGGGAGGAATGACCGTTGTAGCTGTAACACCCCGAATCCGCGGGACTCGGGGTGCCACATTGGGCTAGGATCTCACAATGGATCCTGACCCTAGCCCGACAACAAGTTCACTGGATCTTACAGCAAGGAATAGGTAGATTAAAACCAAATACATAAAGCTAAATTAGATACATCAAAAGGGTTTTACAATAACAAAGCCAAGTATAAAACAACATCCATAAACATCAGATACAAAAGATATCCCATATCCCACACAACCCTAATGTACCGAAGTGCTCGGTTGGTCACCCCGTCTGGCTCACTCCGCAGTCTTCCTAACCTGCAGATCATCTACAACATGGTGTACACCATTAGCTACAGTAATGAATAAGCATGAAGGTAATAGCACAAACACACATCAACATCTCATACATGCAATGCCACACCCATTCATGTATTATCTTTCAATTACGTTATTCCATTACTAATTCAACTTATTTTGTAACACGAGGAGCCTCAATAGCCTCGTCCCTTCCAACGTAACACAGGGGGTTTTGCATGGGGTTGATCATCACTCGTCCCCCCCTATGAGATCATCTTCAGGGAACCTCCACCTACCAGTAAGCGGAGGCAAGTGGTCACGACCCGTTATAATACACTTGGGCCATTTAATGTAATAACTGGTCATCCTAGTCCGGTTTAGGTTATAAATGCACAATCATATGAACACACACAACCATTACAATCATACAAACCCACAACTGAATGCTAAGTAAGTCCTATGGACTTACCTGTAATACTCGTAACTAGTACCAAGTCATAGCTTCCCCTTAGGGAAGTAATCAACGCCTGCAAAAGCAAGGCACACATCATCACATACTGTAAGGGTTAGGAGACTCGTCTCCATAACCATAACCAACCTACAACCTCAAACTAAACCTCGGGATCATAACATGCTCACAGATGCCTAAGGCATATCCTCAACATAAACACAAGTTCCTAAGGCACATCTCTATCATGAAACTCATCATACTCATCCTAACACAGCTAGCGTAGCCCACATCTTAGCCAGGGCCAAAGGGAAGGAAAGAAGGAATCATACCAACAAGGTATGCCCTGAACGCACCAGCGGAAACGAAGGACGCATGGGCTGAACCAGTGAGGCGCAGGGGCAGCTAGGTTCAGGCGCAGGGGCGGTTCATAGTAAGGCGCAGGGACGGCTAGTTTCAGGTGCAGGGTAGGTTCACAGCAAGGCGCAGGGGCGGCTATCTATGTAGAAGGTTGGCCCCGACTTCTCTTCAATCTCTTTCTCAACTCTCTTCACTTCTTCATCACACAACAACCACAACAGAACCCTAAGTAGCAAAGAAGTGCAACCACAACACCTCACACCCTTATTACATCAGCGACAACACTCAACAACAAGATCAAGATCATCCAAGCTCACAACCATAAACAAACTCTCAAAACTCTCTCACAAGAACAAAGGAAGATCATAGAAGAGGAGAGGAAGTAGAAGCGCGTACAGAGGGAAATGGAGCTGAAGAGGATGAAGAAACCCTCTCACAGAAGCAATGGGAGGCTTATAAAGAAAGTCAGCTGCAAAGCACAGGTCAAAGGGTCTCAAAGGCGGTTGCAACCACACAGAGCCGCAGGGGCGGACTCTGTGAGGTTTAGGGGAGCCCGGCCACAGGTGCGGCCACCTAGGTCCGGAGGGGCGGCTTCCAGGGTCAACATAAATCTCAACAAGGACTCAAGGCTCCTAAGACTAAGGCTCTTACATCACACTCCCCTAAAAATAAGTTTCGTCCCGAAACTTGCAAGATCCCAAATCCTCTCGGACCCTTAAGCCGAGGTATACTCTCCCTCTCTCAAAGGTATCATATCACAACCTATGACATTCTATATTCTCAAACGCAGTATGGATGAATCATCACTCCAGCAACCATCATTACTCTAACGAAGGCCTAGAGGAAAATCATCTCTAGCCACCACTAACCACATCATATTGGCATGGAGGAAAGCCGTCTCCAGCCAAAACATACCCATAACACTACTACGTGGAGGAAAACCGTCTCCACTCACACTCTGTCCATCACTGATAGCATGGAGGAAAGAACCATCTCCAACTATATCTATCTCGCGGGAGCAACCAAGATCTAACAGGTCATATGCACATACAGCTAGCACGAAAAGCACATCATATCACATAAACACATAGTGTAACATGCACTCACCAAGGGGGCACTAAGATCTACTCGTGGATCCTACTGGTGCATCTATCTCGGCGTAGTACTCTAAATAGTTCCTCTGGATACTATCCTCAGCCTCCCATGTAGCCTTATCTGGTCCTCGTCTAGACCACTATATCCTCAACATAGGAATGTCCTTCGAACGCAGGCGTCTCACACCTTGCTCTAGGACTACAATAGGGTGCTCTACAAAAGCGTGGTCCGGCTCAACCACCAAATCATCATAACTCACAATGTGCCTCGGATCTGGTATGTACTCCCTCAACTTAGACACGTGAAACACAGGTTGAACACCCTCTAACCTCGGAGGCAATGCTAATCTGTAGATTGCCCTCCAGACTCTATCCAGTATCTCGAAAGGACTGACAAATCGGGGACTCAACTTCCCCTTTATGCCAAAACGTCTGACGCCTCCCGTCGGAGATACTCAGAACCAGACATGAGCTCCTACCCTGAACTCTAGAGGTCGACGCCTCTTGTCTATATATGACTTCTAGCGACTCTGTGCAACCAGCATACTCTCTCTAATCAGCGCTACTCGAGCCATATCATCCTGAATCTGCTTTGGCACTATCCCACTGATGATGTTGAGCTCATCCCAGCATAAAGGTGTACGACACTTACGTCCATATAATGCCTCATAAGGAGCCATCCCAATGGATGCATGCCAGCTGTTGTTGTATGAGAACTCAACAAGTGGGAGGTAATCAGACCATCCCTGTCCTCAATCCAACACACAGGCTCGCAACATGTCCTCTAAGGTCTGGATGGTCCTCTCTTACTGACCATCTGTCTGGGGGTGGTACGCAGTCGTGAAGTGTAAACTCGTCCCCAAAGAAATCTGAATCTGCTGCCAAAATCTCGAAGTAAACCGTCCATCTCGATCAAAGACAATCGTCCTCGGTACACCATGAAGTCTCACTATCTGTCTAGTGTACTCCTCAGCCAATCTGCTCACCGGCCACGTCTCTTTGATGGGAATGTAACGTGTCGTCTTTGTCAGTCTATCCACAATAACCCAAATAGCATCAAAGCTTCTACTGACCCTCAATCCGGTCACAAAATCCATGGAGATGTCCTCCCACTTCCACTGCGGTACTGGTAGTTGATTGACCTCACCTCCATGTCGGAAATTCTCTATCTTGACCTGCTGACAGGTTGCACACTGAGCCACAAATCTGGCTACATCGGGCTTCAGCCCTCCCCACCAATATGAGCGTCTCACATCATGGTACATCTTACTCGTACCTGGATGTATTGAGTAAGGTATACAGTGAGCCTCCTGTAAAATCCGTTGTATCAGCTCTCCATCAGCGGGTACACATACACGATCATGACGCCTCATAACTCCATCCGCTGCTATGGAGAACAGCGGTGCCTCTCCACGAGACATCCTCTCTCTTATCCTCGTCAAGATCGGGCAGGTTCCCTGCTTCTGTTGGATCTCATCCAACAAACCAAGAAGAACCTTTAAAGCAAACAATTGGGCATCCTCATCAAGAAACTAGATGTCCATCTCGAGCCAGACTAGATCACTCTGAAGTTAAGGTTGTACTATCAATCTAGCAATCTCCTTCTCTTGAGGTGTCTTCCTGCTCAAGGCGTCAACTACCACATTCGCCTTGCTAGGATGATACAAAATCTCAAGGTCAAAGTCCTTGATCAACTCAAGCCATCGACGCTGGCGGTTATTCAATTACCGTTGCGTGAAAATGTACTTCAGACTCTTATGGTCTGTGAAGATCTGACATGTGGCGCCATACAGGTACTGTCTCCAGATCTTCAATGCTTGAACTACCACTTCCAACTCCAGATCATGAGTCGGGTAGTTCTCCTCGTACGTCTTCAACTGTCTAGACACATAAGCAATCACTTCGCCTCTCTGCATCAACACACATTCCAAGCCTATCTTGGATGCATCACTATAGACCACAAAATCATCAGAACCCTCTGGATTTGCAAGACAGGAGCAGAAGTCAAACGCCTCTTCAATTCCTCGAAACTCTAAGCACACTGGTTTTCCTCAGAAGACTCGTCAATGGACGGGCAATCACAGAAAATCCCTTCACAAAGCGTCTATAATAACCGGCTAGGCCAAGAATGCTACGCACTTCCTTGATGTTTATCGGGCCATTTAATGTAATAACTGGTCATCCTAGTCCGGTTTAGGTTATAAATGCACAATCATATGAACACACACAACCATTACAATCATACAAACCCGCAACTAAACGCTAAGTAAGTCCTATGGACTTACCTGTAATACTCGTAACCAGTACCACGTCACAACTTCTCCTTGGGGAAGTAATCAACGCCTGCAAAAGCAAGGCACACATCATCACATACTGTAAGGGTTAGGAGACTCGTCTCCATAACCATAACCAACCTACAACCTCAAACTAAACCTTGGGATCATAACATGCTCATAGATGCCTAAGGCATATGCTTAATATAAATACAAGTGCCTAAGGCCCATCTCTATCATGCAACTCATCATACTCATCATAACCAAGCTAGCCTAGCCCACATCTAAGCCAAGGCCAAAGGGAAGGAAAGAAGGAATCATATCAACAAGGTATTGTAACACCCCGAATCTACGGGACACGGAATGCTACATTGGGCTAGGATCTCACAATGGATCCAGACCCTAGCCTGACAACAAGTTCACTGGATCTTACAAGAAGGCACAAGTAGAGTAAAAACAAATACATAAAAGCTGTATGATACATCAAAAGAGTTTACAAACTCAAAGCCGAGTACAAAACCATAACAACAATAACATCTGATACAAAAGATCCCAACCCACGCATCCTAATGTACAGAAGTCCTCGGCTGGTCACACCATCTGACTCACTCTGCAGTCTTCCTAACCTGCAGATTGTTAGCATGAAATATTGCGATATTCTAGGCACTTTTTCTAGTTGTTTTTCATTCATTATAGTGTTTATTGATAAGGCATTGAAGCATTTGTTAGCTAGTTTATCTATATTTTCGATATGGAGGTCTACATTAGCTTTGTGTTGATTATAGGTGAATAAGAGCTAAAACCGGACCATTTGAGAGAGATAGGAGAGGATTTGAGCACATCCAAGGATTAGGAGCACATCAAAGAAGCCAAAGGAGATGCTAGGATGAGGAATGACACGACACAAAGGAAACCACAAGCAATTTACACTTCCACGCCCTAAAATACGGCCGTTGAAGAGTCCATGCCCTAAATCACGGCCGTGGATCTTGGCATCATGAGCGTAGAGCATTCCACAGAGTTACACGGTCTAAAGTACAGTCGTGGAAGTCATATGAGACCGTAACCCACTTCCACGCCCTAAACCACGGTCGTGGAATCCCTTGAGACCGTGATTTAGGCGATCTTTTGACGAACCAATTATTGCCACGTCATTTACGCAGTGGGCCGGTACGGTTATTTTATCCTTTTCTTATAAAAGGGTCAGAGAAGAGAGTTTCGGATATCGACGCTTACCGCTTATCCTTGTTTAGCCCTGCTTAGGATCGCTTGGAGAGAGTTCGAGAAGGACTTGGCGGAAGCGCCGGCAATTTGGATTTCGGAAGATTGTGTGTGGCGGAAGTTGCGCCCTTTTTCTAGGTTTTGCTATTGAAGACGGATTGACATCCCGTTCTTCATACTTGCCTTAGATTTTGTGAGGTTTTGTGTTATATTCCGAATCCATTGAATACTCCGATTTGTGTTTTGGATTTGAGATTGACTTTGAGTTATATTTGAGCTTTCGAAGGTTTTCATCTTTCATTCTTCTTAAATTGATTTGTGATATCATGACAATGGTTATTGGCTAAAACCCTTTAGCAATTCTAAGGTGAACGGTTAATAATTGTGGCTTAGATGATGATAGATCGATCGTAAATTAATTGGACCCCGAGAGTTAGGGAGATCTCGTCGACGAACCAAGATCACGGTTTGTTCTTGAGTTCCACGGCCGTTGTTCTCAAGATCTGACCGTGATTTACCCTAGTTTACGAACCTTGCTTTTACTTTGATCTAAGGTTAAGGATTAGCTTTAATCTAGTCTTGGCTTGCCCTTTTCTAGGTAGTATTGAGACTCATCACCCTCTACTTCGATTTCGAGTGTCACAACTATATCGTTTTAGTTAGTTTTGATCCTTGGGTTACAAGTTTGGGTATTTGAGATTAATTCTTATTCATAGATCCTTTCTATACTGAAGCCTCAACAACCTTTATAGAGAGTATCTTTAGATAAGTCATATAAAGTTCTGGAACTTCACCGTACATTACTTTACCTTAGCATACCTTTGCAACTCTTAACTCTGTCCTTAATTCTTTAGTATATCTTGAATCAATTGTCACAATTAGATACCTGGATCTTTAGGGTTGCTGTTTTCCCAAATTTGCAAAGCTTATTACATTTATTTGCTTGACGATTTGAGAACTGAATTTGTTCCCCCCAAATCCCTGAGTTCGACACTCTGGAATTCTTGTTTTACTACGCCGATCCGTACACTGCGGGTTCGCTTGCTTGATTCTAGTTTTTATAAATTTAAAGCTTGATTGCACGCACGATTTTGGGCGAACAAGTTTTTGATTTGAGATTAATTCTTATTCATAGATCCTTTCTATACTGAAGCCTCAACAACCTTTATAGAGAGTATCTTTAGATAAGTCATATAAAGTTCTAGAACTTCACCGTACATTACTTTACCTTAGCATACCTTTGCAACTCTTAACTCTGTCCTTAATTTCATTAGTATATCTTGAATTGATTGCCACAATTAGATACCTGGATCTTTAGGGTTGCTGTTTTCCCAATATTTGCAAAGCTTATTACATTTACTTGCTTGACGATTTGAGAACTAAATTTGTTCCCCCCAAATCCCTGAGTTCGACACTTTGGAATTCTTGCTTTACTACGCCGATCCGTACACTGCAGGTTCGCTTGCTTGATTCTAGTTTTTATAAATTTAAAGCTTGATTGCACGCACGCTTAGAGGCGAACAAGTTTTTAGCGCCGTTGCCGGAGATTTGGTTTAGGCCGAATTCGGTTATCGGTTGTCAAGCTTGGGAGCTTTGCTCTTGTTATTTGATATCTCCTTTGAGTGATATTTGCAGGTTACTTTAGGTATATGCGCAGGTCTAGAAACAACAAAGACCTCTTACCTCTTGATCAAGAACTTGAGAAGACTTTGAGGATGAAGCTCAAAGAAAGAAAGATGGCTGAAAATAAGGAGCGGGATATCGAAGCAGAGTTGGAGGAATCCGAAGCTCGACTTATATGGAGCGAGAAGACTCGCAAGGAAGAATCGGACCGTCATCAATTGCAAATTGATGAGCTCAAGGACATGATGCTTCAAATGAGGCTAGAGATGAGCGATTCCAAGAAGAAGAAGAGGAGGAAACGGGCAAGATCGGTTAGAACCGACTCATCCGATGAGGATAGAGACTCTTCCATGCCTCCGCTAGAGGACATTGATCCGACGATCAATGCAAATCAGAATAATCCAAGACCGGCTGCCAATTATCGTATCCCAGCTGCGGGTGCGAGAGCCGCTCGTGTAGATGAAGAGCCAAGAACTCTTGGCCAAATGATGGATCCAATTCAACAACCACGCCATCTAGGTGTGAACTTTGATGCTGACGATATTCAGGGGTTTAGCTTCAACCCACAAGTTATTACCATCGTTCGCCAAAATCAGTTTGGAGGAACGAGTATTGAATCTCCACATCAACATTTACAAAATTTTGAGATCTTGATGGAGACGATGAAGCCAAAGAATGCAACCACCAACAATTACAAGATCAAGCCATTCTTTTTCTCTTTGAAAGGGAAAGCTTTATCTTGATATCAAGCTCTTCCAAATGGAAGACTCAACACATGGGAGGATCTTTCTTCGGAGTTCCTCACCAAATTCTTTCCGCCATCCAAGACGGCGGAGTTGAGAGGTAAGATTAATGCATTTTCTATGACATCTAATGAAAGTTTGTTCCAGTCTTGGGAAAGATTTCAGGATTTACTATTGGATTGCCCACACCATGACATTTCCAAATTGGAGCTATTGGAGATATACTATAAGGGGTTGGATGTGGAAACACAATTCAAGCTCCAATCCCTTTCATGTGGCACATTCATGGACATGAGGGAAGATGACGCTTGGGACTTCATTGAGAAGCAAGCCCGAGTCATTGAGAAGTATTCTCACCGGAAGTTGGAAGCAAATCGAGTGGAGCAAGGAGCAAAGCTAACACAAGCTGCTCAAACTCAAATCTTTTCTCTCAACACCGAGATTAAAGAATTGAAGGAAGTCATCAAGGCTAGCTTTCCAAAGCCTAAGGAGCAAGATGTTGGTTATTTAGGAAACAACAATAACCACAATGGGAATGAGAACACAAATCGCAACAACCGGAACAATTGGAACAACAACAACAACCAGAATAACAATTGGAACAACAATAGGAGTTCAAACAACAACAATTGGCGTTCCAACCAACAACAAAACTCCGGTAATTCTTATCCCAATTCAGGAAATTCACTAACTCCACCATCTTCTTCTTCCATTCCTTTGAAAAGTCAGGGGCAAACATCTAATAGTGGAAGTACTTTGGGGAAAGAGAAGCCCGATCCCATGTTGGAGACAATTTTGGGAAAGCTTCAAGGATTGGAGAGTCACATTACTAAGGTTGATAAAGCCCAAAAGGTTTTAGAAAACCAAATGTTTAGCAATGCTGAGGAAGTTCCAAGAAATCAAGGAAAACTTCCACGAAAGACGGAGGATAACCCGAAAGGAAGGGTGATGGCTATCACAACTAGGAGCGGGGCAACAACCACCGACCCGCAGCCTAATTTGTGGAAGTTCCCGTCGAAAAAGAGAAGGAAAAGGGGAAGGAGAAGGAAGACATCTACATTATGATAGCATGAATTATAGTCTATATTTTGGGGTTTGTTTGGACGTTTTATTTTTCATAATCTGCATGTTTGTATGTATATTATGTGATTATATTACCATTTCATCTACCTTTACGGGAATCGAGGTCTACACCTAGTTTTGTTGTAATCGTAGGTAAAATGGCACGTTTTGCATCAAAAACGAGCAAAAGGAACTATGGAGTCATTGGAGCTACATCCAGGAACATAAGGAACCATCCAGGAAGCATAGCTATGGATTAGAGATTCACTTTGGACCAGATTTGAGAGATTTCATATTCAGTTGTGACTCACCTCGGTTGACAACAGATTCACCTCGACCGAGGTGATCCAGAGAATTCGACTCGACCGAGGCGAACACCTGGGACGCGGCGAGAATATTTTATTCTTGGCTGAGATCTTTTATCTTTGGAAAGTGATCTTATATTTTTGGGCTTGGCTCCTGGAAGGAAGAAGATATTATAGATCTTATATTTTACCTATTTTTATGGGAAGAGATCTTTCTAAGATATCTTATCTTTGGAGGGTTATTTTCCTATAAAAAGGGTTGGATTTCCACATCCGCTTATCACGCTATACACCATTGAGGGCTGCGAGATCGTGCTTACACCGCTGCAGCCATACTCCAGTTGGGAGATTTGAAGAACCTTTTTGAAGGTTGAAGAAGGAAGATTGTAGCTTTTATAGCTTTTGAAGGGTTTTGTAAGGTTATCTTAGATTCCCTTCCTTGTTGTCTTCCTTTGTTGGATTTATATCCAAGGAACGCTTTGTTGTGATATTTGATTCAGTTATTGAAGTCTTTTCATTAAATTCTTCTTGTTCAAATATTCACCTTCTTCCCATATACTTGATTAATACTTTCATGATGATGAGTGGCTAATCTCTTTGTGTGATTCTAGGGTGATTGGCTGAAGGTTGTGGGAAATACAATGATAGAATAATCTTAGATTCCAGTAGGACCCTGAAAGTTCGAGTCTTTAACCTTAACCCTAAGCATCTCGCTCAGTCGATGAACATCTCGGCCGGGGAGGAATTCTTCTGACCGAGGTGACTTATCTGATCCGAAACTGAGAGTTAAGTGTTAGAGTTTGCCAAATCCTATTCTTATTACACCTTTCCTGGTTCAAAGCAAGCTTAGGATGAGACTTACCCGGTAATTCCTTAGTTTGTGTACCAACGATCATAAGTGTAGGTAATAAAGGTTTGTCCTTTATTGGGGTTTGAGTGTGCTTTCATCCCATCTTTGTGAGTTAGCCTGAGACTTACCCGGTAAAGGTTGATTTTATTCCCTTAGATGGTGTGTTAGTTTGAGGTTATAGTTCTTTATCTTGATTCCTTGAGACTTACCCGGTAATAGGAGTTATGGTTTAGGATTAGTGAGTAGTGAGACTTACCCGGTGATCTATTCCACTTTAGTAACACCTTCCCCATGCAAAAACCTCAGCTTTGTCCGCTTATCTTAAGATCTTGAGTTGGAACCACAACTAGATGCTTTAATCCCTAGAATTGCATGTTTCCTTTATTGACTTACATATCATCTTTGATTGTTTTAATTACTCTTGTGGTTAGTATTTACATAAGCATACCGTGATTGGACTTTGTTTCACTAAGTCCCTGTGATCGACCCCTGGAATTCCTTGCTTTTTACTACGATTGACCCGTACACTGCGGGTTCGCATCCTTGTTTTGAGCTTATGTCTAGGGTATAAATTTAAAGCTTGCACACACCGTTTGGAGCGAACAAGTTTTTGGCGCCGTTGCCGGGGATTTGGTCTAGACCGAGCCGGTTACGGTTTGCTCTTGGGGCACTTGCCCCCGTGTCTACTAACCACTCTACTTGAGTGACTTTTGCAGGTTCTTTCTTAGGTATATGCGAAGAACCCGCACTGGGAAGGAAATCGTTCCTTACGATCCCGAACCAGAAAAGACATACAAATGACGCTTAAGAGAAGCGAAGATGGCCCAACAAGACAACCGCGATCTTGAGGCCGAGTTGAAAGAGGCGTTAGAGCTGCTACGCCTCAGCAGGGAAGAACTAAGGCAAGAGAAAGAAGAAACTCGCATCAGGACTGAAGCAATCGAAGCAGATATGGCAGCCATACGAGACCAGATTCTACCTCGACCGATGCAGGTCCCAGTTGCTGACCCTCGACCGAGGCAGGTCCCAGTACCTAACGCCCCGGCCGAGGTACTTCCACCTCGGATGCCAGTCCGAGATGTTCTTCTTGCAGGAATCCCACGAACCCTAGGTCAAAGGATGGACCCTAATCAACAACTGAGGCATCCAGGAGTAAACCTAGGAGATCCAGTGGACCATGACTACGAACTTCGACCGCAAGTTCTATCCATGATTCGCCAATGCCAATTCGGAGGGTTGGAGAAGGAATCACCACATCAACATCTTCAAAACTATGAGATCTTGATGGAGACCTTGAGACCTCCAAGGATTGAAAATAACAACTACAAGCTAAGACCTTTTTACTTTTCTTTAAAAGATAGAGCTCTTACTTGGTATCAATCTCTTCCCCCATCAAAAAATCAGCACATGGGAGGAGATGACGACGGAATTCTTGACCAAATTCTTTGCCCCCTCAAAGACAGCTGAAATGAGAGGGAAGATCAATGCTTTCATTATGAAGGACAAGGAGAGCTTGTCCAAGTCATGGGAGCGGTTCAAGGACATTCTTTTCGATTGCCCACATCATGGGATTCCAAAGTTAGAATTATTGGAGATATACTTTAAGGGACTGGACAGAAGCACCCCGTTCAATCTCCAACTACTCTCCGCCGGTACCTTCATGGACATGGCGATTGACGAGGCTTGGGACTTCATCGAGAAGCAAGCCTTGCATATGGAGAAGTACACCCACCAAGGAGCTGAAGGTGGAGTTAAAAGAGTTAACTTCCAGGAAACTCAGCCCAACAACAATCAACTCACGTCTTTGAAGAATGACGTGAAGCAATTGAAGGAACTCTTGGTTGCACAAACCAAGAAGGAAGAGCAAGGACAAAGGAACAACAACAACGGATACCGTAACAATAACAACGGTTCCCGGAACAACAATTACAACAACAACAATAGAGGATCCAATAGCAACAACTGGAGGGCGAACAACCAAAATTCTGGTACCAATCATTCAAACTCCAACTCTAACAATTCCTCTAACCCTTTCCTCTCTTCCCCTTCTTCTTCTTCTACTCCATTAAAAAGCCAAGGGCAAGGATCAAGTTCGTCACAGCCGGAAAAGAAAGACGCAGTTCTGGAGGCTATCTTGATCAAGCTCAACGCTATGGAGACTTCGATGACTTCATTTTCAAAGGCCCAAAAAGCCTTTGAACAACAACTTGCAAGTAGGGCGAATAAAGCGCCAAGAGATCCAGGGAAGCTTCTAGCAAGGACGGAAAGCAACCCTAAGGGCCAGATCATGGCCATAACTACAAGGGGTGGACTGAAAACTGCAGATCCAGTGCCTCGGTCGGTACCAGTACCGACGAAGACCACCTCGGTCCAGATGCAGTCGAAGAACACCTCGACCGAGATGCCCACCGAGGTGGAGCCACAGAAAGCGGAGGGGAAAACTGAAGTTTATGTTCCACCTCTTGCATACAAACCACCACTTCCATTCCCCCAGTCAAGGGCCAGAGCACATCTAGACAAGCACTTTGGTAAGTTCCTTCACTTGATGAATAAGCTGCATATTAACATTCCTTTCCTTGATGCTATTCTAGGAATGCCCGCCTATGGGAAATTCTTGAAGGAGATCCTATCAAGTTGGGGATGTCACTTGTGAAGCCCTTTGTGATCTAGGAGCCAACGTGAGCATCATCCCGCTAGAGCTATGTGTGAAGATCGGACTTGGAGAGCCCAAGCCGGTCAAGATTCGACTTTATATGGCGGATCGCTCCATCACCCATCCCGTGGGCATCTTGGAGGACGTTCCGGTCAAGTTAGGTAACTTCTATCTACCTATAAATTTTGTTGTACTTGACATTCCCATAGATTATCCTGTTCCTATTATTCTCGGGAGGCCATTTCTAGCAACTTCGGGTTACAACGTGGATTGCAAGAACACCAAGTTGAAATTCAACATTGGCGACGATGAGGTGGAGTTCGCACTACTTGCAGCCATGAAAGGGGAGCAGCTGAGCAATGATATCTTCAACATCTACGATGAAGAAGAATCAAGAGAATTGGTGAGCTCTATCCTTATTAACGATCCACTCGAGAGAGTTATTAGCTTCAGTTTAATGGAGGAAGGTATAGATGCTTCTTGTGATGTAGATATACGGAGCTTAAAAGCACTGGAAGAGGATCCAGGAGCTAAAACTGAGAAGCTAACCCAGGAGACGAAGATCTCCAGTTTCGGTTCCAGTTGCAGTACCTCGACCGAGGCACTTTCTGGACTGAGCGAGGCGACTGAAGAACATCTCGGTCAACGCCTCTGCGCCTCGACCGAGGTCGATGGCGAGACGACTTCAACTGAGACTTCCGAAAGTCCAGTTTCTGGATCTACTCCACTGGAAGGAGGAAGCAAGGATCCCCCTCAGAAAGTACCCCCAGTTGTGGAGCTTAAACAGCTCCCAAATCACTTGAGGTATGTCTTTCTTGGACCGGATTCCACTTATCCCGTCATTGTTAGTGCTTCCCTTTCCGAAACTGAATCATCTAAACTAATGCATGTCCTGAGAAAGCATCAAAAGGCTTTGGGTTATACTATAGATGATCTTATTGCATTAAGCCCTCTTTCTGCATGCATAGAATTTTAATGGAGGATGATCATAAGACTTCACGTGAACCTCAAAGACGGTTAAATCCGATCATGAAAGAGGTTGTGAAGAAGGAAATTCTTAAGTTGTTGGATGCAGGTATCATTCATCCTATCTCGGACAGCAAGTGGGTTAGCCCGGTGCATGTAGTTCTGAAGAAAGGAGGGATGACCGTTGTGACGAATAAGAACAACGAGTTGATCCCAACTAGGACCGTTACGGGCAGGAGGGTTTGCATCGATTATAGGAAGCTGAACACGGCCACACGGAAGGACCATTTTCCACTTCCCTTCATTGATCAGATGCTCGAGCGGTTGGCCCAGCATTAACACTTTTGCTACTTAGACGGTTATAGTGGATTCTTCCAGATTCCTATCCATCCGGATGATCAGGAGAAGACCACTTTCACTTGTCCATGGGGGACATTTGCTTATAGGAGGATGCCATTTGGATTGTGCAATGCACCTGCTACCTTCCAGCAATGCATGATGGTTATCTTTTCCGAGTACATAGAGGAGATCATGGAGGTATTTATGGATGACTTTTCTGTATATGGTTCCTCTTTTGATGATTGCCTATCTAACCTTTCTCTAGTGCTTAAAAGATGTGAAGACACTAATCTTGTTTTGAATTGGGAGAAGTGTCATTTTATGGTTAATGAAGGCATTGTGCTAGGACACCTCGTTTCTAATCGAGGCATTGAGGTCAATCGCGCTAAGATCGAGACTATTGAGAAACTCCCTCCCCCTTGTTCTGTTAAAGGTGTGAGGAGTTTTCTCGGGCATGCAGGTTTCTACAGGATATTCATGAAGGACTTCTCTAAGATTTCTAAACCTCTAACTAACCTCTTGAATAAAGATGTTATTTTTGTGTTTTCGCAGGAGTGTCTTGATGCTTTTTACAGGATTAAGGAAGCGTTGATCTCCGCTCCCATTATCCAACCTCCGGATTGGACCTTGCCCTTTGAGATCATGTGCGATGCTAGTGATGTAGCCGTAGGAGCGGTGCTTGGACAGAAGAAGGATGGACGGACCACCGCCATTTATTATGCTAGCAAGACGCTAGATGTAGCACAACGCAACTACGCTACCACCGAGAAGGAATTATTGGCGGTTGTATATGCTTTCGAGAAGTTTCGTTCCTATTTAGTAGGGGCGAAAGTCATTGTCTACACCGACCATGCAGCCATTCGTTACTTGTTGGCTGAGAAAGATGCCAAGCCACGCCTTATTCGATGGATTCTCTTGCTTCAAGAGTTTGACTTATAGATCCGCGATAAGAAGGGATCCGAGAATTCTGTTGCGGATCACCTCAGCCGGCTACCTACATCTTCACGCGAGAAGGACGATCCACCCATAGACGATTCATTCCCCGATGAGCATTTACACTTGTTGGAGCGTTTGATAGACTTACTTACTTCACCCCACGATGGAGGTGAAGTATGGGGTGAGGGAACCTCCCATCACATTTGAGAGACGCATCATGGTCCAGCTAGCGACCTTAAACCAAGCGCTTCTTGGGAGACAACCCAAGGTATTGCTTTCTTTTCCCTTTTTCTAGTCTAGCTTAGATAGTTTTTGCTTTTGCTTTGCTTCGTTTTGTTTTTGGCGTCCTAGACACATAAAAGGAGACATCTAAGGAAGGAGCATAACTGGAAGGATAGGAGTTCGAGAATTTGAGAAGACGGAGTTTGACCGAGGCATCTCGGTTGCTATCAGAGCACCTCGACCGAGATGATTCTTAAGCAACCGAGGCGACTAGGGTTTTCTGAAGAACCACCTCGGTCCGTACCACCTCGGTCCAGTCGAGACCATCTCGACCGAGGTGACAGCAGTTCCAGAAAAGGGTATAAAAGGGCTGAAGATTTCTCTCTCCTCACTTTACTCTTCTCCCTCGACCGCGGCGACAGTTTCACCTCGCTTCTCCGATTTCTACTCGTTTTCGAAGATTTCTGTCTCCAAACTGTGATTACGACTTAGAGGATCCCAGTGCATCATCGATCTGCAAGAATATCGAACCGATTCGGCCGAACGAGGTAAAAATAAAACCGAAACCCTACCTCGCTTTTTCGCTTCGATTTGGGCTTTGGTTGCCCTTGGATTTGCTGAGGAAAGGCTTAAGTACCCCATAGGAAGCAGTTGTAGTAATTTTGGGGGAAAAGAACTGAATTTTCAGAAGGAATTAGAATCCAGTTTTCCGCCTCGGTCCAGTCGAGCTGTGCCTCGGCCGAGGTGATTCTTGAGTGTTGTCAGTCGACCGAGGTGACCTGACAGTGTGATTTTCTGAAAATGAGTTCTGACCGACGCCTTGCCCTTAGGGATAGATCCTCACCTTCCCCTTCTTCCTCTTCTTCCCGACCCTATCGACCGGTGATCCATGAGCGACACCAGGTCGATTATGACCGTATTTCCGGCCGTCCAGTGATTGCACCTCGCTTCCTGGACGTGTCTGCTTTTGATTGCCTCCAGGTAGACGGAGACCTTAGGAGGATGATATCTACAGTAGGGCTGGATCAGTTTACTGAGATCCGAGCCCCAACCTATTTGGATCCCACCTTAGAGTTCATTAGCTCCTTCACCTACCTTCCCACAAAGCAGTCTGTGAAGTACCGATTGATGAACCGGAACTTCTTAGTGCCGCTTAAGTACTGGAGAGAGATTTTTGACTTTCCTGAGCCCACAGCCGTTGACTTCCCGTCCCGATCAGTAGCTAGGGAGTTTTGGGGGCAGATTGCCCATGTTGTTGAGCATGCAGACAGATGGCATCCTGGAGATTCCAAGGAGAAGGTCATCTTCCACTTAGCCTTTAGGTTAGCCCACCGGATCTTCAGTGAGACACTGCTGGCGCGTACTGAGACGCCCCAAAAGATCCGACAGGGAGAGCTTTTCAGTTTATACTTCATGGTTACTGGGGGTATCCCGGACTTTGGCTTGATGTTGGCAGAGGATCTGCACAAGATCAAGGCCAAGGCGAAGGGAGACATCTGCTGCGGAGGGCTTGTCACCCACATCGCTAGTTATCAGGACATGGATCTCAGCACTTGCACGATGGTGGCGGCTGCCAAGCCGCTTGGGCTGTAGGAGATGATCACTCGGCGGATTCTAGTTCCCCGAGGTCTGACTACACCGTACGTTGCTATGCCGTGGGAGCTGACTGCACCACAGGGGATCAGGTGGTCTGCCCACTTCACTGTTTATGACCCTCATTATTGGCAGACCGCTTGGGCTCCACTGATGGAGAATTACAGAGAGGCAGCAGCTACCCCAGCTGAGGAGGAGGTAGATGATGAGGAAACAGCTGATGAGAGAGAGGGTGGAGTCCCGATGGATATAGGGACAGATACTGTAGGGACGAGCGCACCAGTTATAGATCTGGATGATGAGGACACTGAGCCTGCACCTGCTACTTCTCCAGTGAGACCTGCTAGGCGTAGGACACACCGATACAGAGATCCAGAGGCTCACAGACGGATCGATGACCTGACGGATCAGGTTATTGATTCATATGCTGCTTTGTCACTAGATATCCGCGAGATGCAGGAGCGGCAGCATTACCAGCACATGATGGCCCATATTCAGTTCGAGCATGTCATGGGCTATCCGTTCGACCCGACCCAGTATCCGTATGTGCCACCACCACCACTACCGGATTGTGACTACTGAGAGCTGCAAGATTTTCTTTCTTATTTTTATGCAGTTCAGCTTATTATCCGGTGAGTATTTTTATCCTTTAGACTTATTTTGACCCACTGGGACAGTGTGTCCCAAGTATGGGGTGTTTATGTGATGTATTATTTGACATTTATGTATGACTCCACTTGACCGGATATTGATATTTTATGCTTCACTTTTGCATCTATATGTTTATCTGAGATTGCATGCATACTTACAGGTTATTTGATTGAGAAAAACGTCGAAACTGAAAAAAAAATGGTTTTAAAAAAATTTTTTTGGACCTCGACCGGGGCAGTTCTGGCCGATCGAGGTGTTTCACCTCGGTTGACCTAAGAACACCTCGACCGAGGTAGGTTATCTGAGAGTTTTCGAAAACAATTTTTGTGTTACTTATCTGGATATGATCTCAGTGAAGATCTTGCTTACTGACTGGTTTTAAATTCTTTATGTGTTTGAAAGGTTTTATAATATGTTTAAGTTGCTAAATGCTTTGTTTGAAATTATTGGCATGTTTAATACTTTGTTTTTATCTATATTATGTTGAATTTGAAGGTTGACACCACATTATGAGTTCTCTCACTTTCTTCCTGGAAAGATCAAGGCAATTCATTCTTCTCTCTTCTTCTTCTTGATCATGCTTAGCCTCTCATATAAATTTTGCCTCCCTTTACCTATCCGGGAATTTGGAAGCAAGCGAAGTGGTGAAAGCAAGTGAAGTTAAAAGTTGAGAAGTTGGCTGGAAGTGAAAGTGTTAGAAAGTAATAATAGGTTTGGGGAAGTCAATCATGATGATGAGTAACTCGGCACCATTCACATAGCCGGGTGTTTGTGTCTTGCCAATGTTGGATTGAGCGATATTCCTAACGGGTCATGGTATGTGCATCAAGGGTTTGATGCATCTCAAGAAATTTATGATTGCAGATTTCCTAGGCTTCGGTTATTGTGCACCTCTGTCCATGCATCCCAAAAAGTAAAGTAAAAGAAAAAAAGTGTGAAATAAGCAAAGCTTATTGGTGGAAGATGTTGCAAATCAAAGTGAAAGTGAAGTTTATCCTTTTCCCGGATTCTAGCACCACATTACCTTACATACATCCCTACCCTACACGTTTCTTGACCTTTCTTTTGGGAAGCCCTTGAGACCTTGAGCTTGTTGATTGACTTAGTGGTTTAAACTGGATTATGCATGATTAATTTTGATAATTACGACTTATTATGCATTCTATGATTTTATGCAAAGATGAACAACTTTTCTATATTTATAAAATGTTTTGATCATATTCTGATTTTAAATTCCATTAAGTATTCTCTTAGAGTGATCTATGATTGTTGCACACCATAAAAATGTTTTTGAAAGACTTTTCATTGATTTATTGACTTATAATCCATTCTATCTTGTCTTTTATATGCGGAACTTGCTTGGGGACAAGCAAGGGCTAAGTATGGGGTATTTTGATAGCATGAATTATAGTCTATATTTTGGGGTTTGTTTGGACGTTTTATCTTTCATAATCTGCATGTTTGTATGTATATTATGTGATTATATTACCATTTCATCTACCTTTACGGGAATCGAGGTCTACACCTAGTTTTGTTGTAATCGTAGGTAAAATGGCACGTTTTGCATCAAAAAGGAGCAAAAGGAGTTATGGAGTCATTGGAGCTACATCCAGGAACATAAGGAACCATCCAGGAAGCATAGCCATGGATTAGAGATTCACTTTGGACCAGATTTGAGAGATTTCACATTCAGTTGTGACTCACCTCGGTTGACCACAGATTCACCTCGACCGAGGTGATCCAGAGAATTCGACTCGACCGAGGTGAACACCTGGGACGCGGCGAGAATATTTTATTCTTGGCTGAGATCTTTTATCTTTGGAAAGTGATCTTATATTTTTGGGCTTGGCTCCTGGAAGGAAGAAGATATTATACATCTTATATTTTACCTATTTTTATGGGAAGAGATCTTTCTAAGATATCTTATCTTTGGAGGGTTATTTTCCTATAAAAAGGGTTGGGTTTCCACATCCGCTTATCACGCTATACACCATTGAGGGCTGCGAGATCGTGCTTACACCGCTGCAGCCATACTCCAGTTGGGAGATTTGAAGAACCTTTTTGAAGGTTGAAGAAGGAAGATTGTAGCTTTTATAGCTTTTGAAGGGTTTTGTAAGGTTATCTTAGATTCCCTTCCTTGTTGTCTTCCTTTGTTGGATTTATATCCAAGGAACACTTTGTTGTGATATTTGATTCAGTTATTGAAGTGTTTTCATTAAATTCTTCTTGTTCAAATATTCACCTTCTTCCCATATACTTGATTAATACTTTCATGATGATGAGTGGCTAATCTCTTTGTGTGATTCTAGGGTGATTGGCTGAAGGTTGTGGGAAAAACAATGATAGAATAATCTTAGATTCCAGTAGGACCCTGAAAGTTCGAGTCTTTAACCTTAACCCTAAGCATCTCGCTCAGTCGATGAACATCTCGGCCGGGGTGGAATTCTTCTGACCGAGGTGACTTATCTGATCTGAAACTGAGAGTTAAGTGTTAGAGTTTGCCAAATCCTATTCTTATTACACCTTTCCTGGTTCAAAGCAAGCTTAGGATGAGACTTACCCGGTAATTCCTTAGTTTGTGTACCAACGATCATAAGTGTAGGTAATAAAGGTTTGTCCTTTATTGGGGTTTGAGTGTGCTTTCATCCCATCTTTGTGAGTTAGCCTGAGACTTACCCGGTAAATGTTGATTCTATTCCCTTAGATGGTTTGTTAGTTTGAGGTTATAGTTCTTTATCTTGATTCCTTGAGACTTACCCGGTAATAGGAGTTATGGTTTAGGATTAGTGAGTAGTGAGACTTACCCCGTGATCTATTCCACTTTAGTAACACCTTCCCCATGCAAAAACCTCAGCTTTGTCCGCTTATCTTTAGATCTTGAGTTGGAACCACAACTAGATGCTTTAATCCCTAGAATTGCATGTTTCTTTATTGACTTACATATCATCTTTGATTGTTTTAATTACTCTTGTGGTTAGTATATACATAAGCATACCGTGATTGGACTTTGTTTCACTAAGTCCCTATGATCGACCCTTGGAATTCGTTGCTTTTTACTACGATTCACCCGTACACTGCGGGTTCGCATCCTTGTTTTAAGCTTACGTCTAGGGTATAAATTTAAAGCTTGCACACACCGTTTGGAGCGAACACATTCCTCCTCCAGCTTACAAACCTCCCCTACCATTCCCACAATCTAGAGCAAGAGCGCGTCTAGGCAACAATTCGGTAAGTTTATTGAACTCAAGAGCAAACTGCATATTAATATACCTTTTATTGATGCAATTGTAGGTATGCCAGCCTATGGAAAGTTTCTTAAAGGAGATCCTATCTGATTAGAGGAAATTAGAAGACTTTGGAGAAGTCAAGATGAGTTCGGATTCGTCGGATCTCATTAAGACGATGAAGGAAAAGATGCCCCCAAAGCTGAAGGATCCGGGGTCATTTTGTGTTCCCATAAGAGTAGGAGATGTCACATATGATGCATTATGTGATTTAGGAGCAAGCGTTAGCATCATTCCGCTTGCCTTATGTAGGAAGATCGGTCTTGGCGAACCTAAACCAGTGAAGATGACGTTATACATGGCGGATCGATCCATAACTCGACCCGTCCGTATAGTTGAAGACGTCCCGGTCAAGCTTGGTAAGTTCTATGTTCCAATAGATTTTGTTGTGCTTGACATTCCTGCAGATAGTCCGTTCCCGATCATACTCGGAAGACCGTTTCTTGCAACATCCGGTTGTATGGTTGATTGCAAGAATGCTAGACTCGCCTTCGACATAGGAGAGGAAAAGGTAGAGTTCGTTCTTTCCACCTTGATGAAAGAACCAGCTCTTGAAGAGGACATATTCAACATCCATGACGAAGAGCTATCTAGAGAGGAAGTAAGTTCGATTCTCTACAAAGATCCCTTGCAAAAGGTGATCACTATGAGCATTATAGACATAGAGGAAGAAGAGGAATGCAATGAGGAAATTGAAGCTTTAGAGAAGCAAAAGGAAGTATATGAAGGAGAGTTTGAAAAACTCTACGATGGGACAAAGAATGTGAGAAATCACGGCCATTCATGCTATTCAACGGCCGTGGTTTCCACCAACATGACCGTAATTAGCTATTCGGAAGACTCCAGTAAGTTACACGGCCAAAACCACGGCCGTGGAACAAGTAGAGGTGCCGTAATTGACTTCCACGCCCTAAACCACAGCCGTGGAGGAAACAGGGGTGCCGTAATTTTGGGAAAATCTGAGGACAATTACGTTCTTTATACCACTTTTCTTGATTCTTCTCCAACAACTTCTATACCCTTAGAAACTTCTAAGGAAGCATTGGACACTCCTCAAGAGCCATTAGAGAGTTAAATAGTGATGGAATTGAAGCCACTTCCCGCACATCTAAGGTACGCATTTCTAGGACCTAATTCTACCTTTCCGGTAAATGTTAGTTCCGATCTAAGTATAGATGAACATAGTAAGCTTATGGTTATTCTTAAGAAATATAGGAAAACCTTAGGTTACACTATAGAGGATCTAGTAGGAATCAAACCTTCACTATGCATGCATAAGATCCTAATGGAAGAAGATTTTAGAACTTCGCGACAACCTCAAAGGCGGTTAAATCCGACCATGAAGGAGGTTGTCAAGAAGGAAATTCTTAAACTACTTGATGCAGGTATCATCTACCCTATCTCCGATAGCAAGTGGGTGAGTCCCGTACAGGTTGTTCCAAAGAAGGGAGGAATGACGGTTATCACCAACAAGAACAATGAGCTCATTCCTACACGAACCGTAACGGGATGGAGGATGCGCATAGACTACCGCAAGCTAAAAAACGCAACTAGGAAGGATCACTTCCCATTACCATTCATCGATCAAATGCTTGAGAGGTTAGCACAACGCTCACATTTCTGTTATCTTGATGGTTATAGTGGTTTCTTTCAGATCCCGATACATCCGGACGATCAAGAGAAGACCATATTCACGTGCCCGTGGGGTACGTTTGCTTATAGAAGAATGCCGTTCGGGCTTTGCAACGCCCCAACCACCTTTCAAAGGTTCATGATGGCTATCTTCTCAGAGTATATAGAGGAAATCATGGAGGTTTTCATGGATGACTTTTCTGTTTATGGTTCATCTTTCGATAATTGTACTACAAAGGTGTGAAGACACTAACCTAGTTCTTAATTGGGAAAAGTGTCAATTTATGGTGAAAGAAGGCATTGTATTAGGACACTTGATCTCAAGTAGAGGGATTGAAGTAGATAAGGCTAAGATAGAGACTATAGAAAAGCTCCCTCCCCCATCTTCGGTAATACTTTTGGAATGAACCTCTCCTCTTTAAGAGAGGTCCTGACGGCATCTGATAGGTGATGGAATCACTATCATTTAGGGTAGTTTTTAGACTCTTTTTATTGCATTAGTGTCGATTTATGCTACTAACTCTTTGGTCCAAAAGAAGAAGATCAAAAGAATCTAAGGAAGGAGTTATAAGCACTTAGGAGTAAAGATCAATCAAGAAGCAAAGTTTCTGTTGCTCCACCGCCCCCGCGGGTCCTTGCAGCCGCCCCAGCGGGTGACACTTCCCACTGAAGCGCTCCCAGCACCTTCCCTAGCGCCGGCCAAGATGCAGATCACCGCCCCTGCGCCACCCATCGGCGCCCCTGCGGTTACTTGCCCGGACAAGACGAAGGCCAGCTCCCCTGCACGTCCCACTACGCCCTTCCTACGCCTCGCCTTGAGAGCTGGAAGGCGAAGAGTTTGTGTCACCGCCCCTGCGTTGGCCTTGAGGCGCCCCTGCTCCTTGACATCAAAAACGTTAGGAAGGCGAAAGGTCTGACGTTGAAGTGCATTAAAGATCCGCCCCAACGGAGCTGTGTAGCCGCCCCAACGGTTATGAAGAAGATCAACCGATTATGCCTAAACCGCCCCTGCTGGTCCTGAACGCCGCCCCTACGGTTTAATGCCAGAAGCTTTACTCCGGCTGTTTACACCACCTTTATGGCATTAAAGGTGGATGTTTTAGGCCAGCTATTTACTCCTAATTAAGTGTCTTTTGTAGTATAAATAGTCCATGGTTGATTGCTAGAATTATCCATGCTTTTCCCCACAAAATCCATTTTAGACTTGAGTTTTCCATTGTAATGAGTTTCTAACTCCTTAGCTACATTGGGTTGGTTTAAAGCTGCTTTGTTGCTTTGATTGTAAGTTCTTTTAATATAAGTTTTTATTCAGTAATGCTTTGTGTTTCCTTGATCTTCATGGTTTAATTGCATGTTAACTATTACTTGAGATTGATCACCTTAGGTTCTAAAGTGCATGTAAACAAACTAGGATTAATAGGTTCCGGGTTCGGGTCTTTAATCTAGTAGCAACTTTGAGTAATAACGGGTTGTAATTACTTAAAGAAAAGGAACACAAATATAAAGATAAGTTTAACGGTTTTAATCTTCTCTTTATATCCCTTTGTCTTTGTTTGAATGCTAACTTATTATTTGTTCTTGTAGGTTTTCACAACTTTAATAGGTTAAGTTGTGTTGATGCCGGTTGGCTCAACACATATGTATGATCGAGACGGGAGATTACTTAAAAACTTTAAAAAGGAATACACCAAAGTAGCAATTGCATGCTTAGAATCAACCTAGTGTAGATTCACCCATTTTTGTCTTACTTGTCGTATTCATCGTTTTCATAAGTTTTTGTGCATCAATTCAACCAAACCCCCCCCCCTTTGTGTCACTTATCATTATAATCAATAATTGCATCTAAAACACCTCAACTCTCTTGGGTTCGACCCTTACTTACTCACTATACTTGTTCTTAGTGCTAAGTCGTGATTTACTTTTGATTGGGTATAGACGACCATAGAAATACCTCTAGTCAAATTTTGGCGCCGTTGCCGGGGAGTTTTTGTGTTTTATTGTTATTATTGATTATTGGTTTGAACCATTTTATGGTTCAAACCCGTGCTACTAATTCCGGCTTTGCTTCTTTTGATCCAGAAATTGAGAGGACGTACATCCGGCAATGAAGACAACAACAACTACAACAAGAGATGGCTGACCTTACTCTTCGTTAACTTACGCAGCCCACTTTGGCTCAAAACCCTCTTGCGGTCGCTATACCGGCACTAGGGGAAGGAGTCAACTTTGAGCTCAAACCGGGCCTCATCCACCTACTTCCATCCTTCCATGGGCTAAGTGGTGAAGACCCCATCAAGCACCTTGGGAAGTTCCACACCGTTTGTATGAGTATGAAGCCGGCCAACATTACCGAAGAAGAAATCAAGATGAGGGCATTCGGCTTCACACTCAAGGATTCGGCGGATGATTGGTATTACCACCTTCCATCCGGGGGCATTGACACTTGGGAAAACCTTCACAAAGCATTCTTGGAGAAATACTTTCCAGCTAAAAAGGCCAATAGCTTGAAGAAAGCTATAAGCAACATCGAGCAAGAGGCAACCGAAACTCTCTATGAGTACTTCGAAAGGTTTGCACGCCTCCGATCCAGATGTCCTTTCCATGGATATTCAACTCAAGATCTAGTCTTGTACTTGTACAATGGCTTGCTAGACAATGAAAGTAGGATCGTCGATGCAGCTTGTGGAGGTAATATTCTTAACTCTACTCCTGACCTTGCTTTGGGAAAGATACAAGAACTAGCGGAAGGAACTCGGAATTTTGGAAGGACCCCGGCTAAGAAAGGAGTTCATGCCGTGAGCTCCGGTAAGAGCAAGATTTCCACCGAGCTGGCAGAATTGAAGGAAATGGTGAAAAGGCTAACACTTATGGGAACACCGCAGCAGCTAAAAACTTGTGGAGTTTGTGGTGACCCATATCATCCAACAGACATGTGTCCACAAGTTCAAGATGACGATGCTGAAGTAAACGCAATGAGTTATGGACAACCACAACAGCAAAGACCTAGGAACGATCCCTATACACAGAATTTCATGCCAAATTGGCGTGACCAACAGAATTTTCGTTGGAGAGATCAACAAAACCAACAACAACAGCCCCGCCAAGGTAAGTGTCACTCAACTGAAGATATGTTGCAGGTTTTGACTAAACACTTTGCTACTCATGTCCAAACAACATAATCAAGCATCAAGAACCTTGAAAAGCAAGTTGGTCAAATAGCGGAAGCTATTTCAAGGACCGAATCAAGGCTTTCCGGGGGATTGCCTTTCCAGATGTTTATAAACCCGAAGGAGAATGTTAGTGCCCTAACATTAAGGAGTGGGAAGCAAATTCGACAAGAACCAACAAAAGAGCCACAAAGCGAACCCTCTGTCGTTATTTCCGCACCCACAGCCGCCTCTGCGGCTGCGGCTGCGCCGAGCCTTGTTCGCCACTTAGCGTGCGTGCAAATAAGCTTTAAATTTATAAAACTAGAATCAAGCAAGCGAACCCGCAGTGTACGGATCGGCGTAGATTAGCAAGAATTCTAGAGTATCGAACACAGGGATTTGGGGGGTTAAATCCAGTTATAAATCGTCAAGCAAGTAAATGTATGAGCTTTGCAAATATTGGGAAAACGACAACCCTAAAGATCCAGGTATCTAATTGTGGCAATCGATTCAAGATATACTAAAGAACTCAGGACAGAGTTAAGAGTTGCAATGATATGCTAATGCAAAGCAATGTACGGTGAAGTTCCAAGGCTTTATATGACTTGTCTAAAGGTACTCTCTATAAAGGTTGTTGAGGCTTCAGTATAGAAAGGATCTAAAGACAAGAATTAATATCAGATGCCCAAACTTGTAACCCAAGGATCAAGACTAGCTAAACCGATTAAGGTTGTGACACTCAAAATCGAAGTAGAGGTTGTTGAGGCTTCACTACTACCTAGAAAAGGCAAGCCAAGACTAAGTTAAAGCAAATCTTTAACTTTGGATCAAAGTAAAAGAAAAGTTCGTAAACTAGGGTAAATTACGGGTGGATCTTGAGTTCCACGGCCGTGGAATCTCAAGAACAGGCCGCGATTCTGGCTCGTCGGCGAATCTCTCTAACTCTCAGGGTCCAATCTGTTTACGATCGATCTATCTTCATCTAAGCCACAACTATCAACCCTTCACCTTAGAATTGCTAAAGGGTTTTAGCCAACAACAGTCATTATGATATCAAATTCAAGGTTAAGAAGAATGAAAGATGAAAACCTTCTAAAACATTCAATAAACTTCAAATCAATCTCAAATCCACAACAAAGGTAATGATGTATATCGAATTTGGAATAACACAAACAAATCACAATCCTTGATAAGAACGAAGAACGGGATGTCAATCCGTCTTCTAATCAAACCTAAGGACAAAGCGCAACTTCGAAATCTTCAAGCCTTCGCAAATCTCCGTTGCGAAATGGCAATCCTCCGCACGTCCAATGAAACCCTAGGTACGTGCAAGCAAGCGTAAGCGAAGGTTCCGAAATCACCCTCCTTCAGTCCTTTTATAGGGGAAGAAAGAATAAGTGTCCGGCCCATGTGCGTAGACAATGTGTCTATATTGTATTCGTCAAAAGATTGCCTAAATCACGGTTATATGGAATTCCACGCCCGTGGTTTAGAGCGTGGAATTGGATTACGGTTCTTCACAACTTCCACGACCGTACTTTATACCGTGTAACTCTCTGGAATGCTCCACGCTCATGTTCCCAAGTTCCACGGCCGTGGTTTAGAGCGTGGACTTCATTACGGCCGTATTTTAGAGCGTGGAAGCATAGGTTGCTCGTAATTCCCTTTGTTTTGTTCCATTCTTCATCCTAGCATCTTCCTTAGCTTCTTTGTGGTGTTCTCAATCCTTGGATGTGCTCAATCCATCTCCATCCTCTCTTAATTCGTGTTTTTAGCTCTTATTCGCCTACAATCAACATAAAGCTTATGTAGACCTCTATATCGACAATATAGATAAACTAGCTCACAATTGCTTCAATGCTTTATCAATGAACACTAATATGGATGAAATACGTCTAGAAAACGTGCCTAAAATATCACAATATTTCATGCTAACAAAATACCCCATACTTGCCACTTGCTTGTTCCCAAGCAAGGTCTTTCAAAAGCTTTAAAACTCAAGTTAGGATGAAATATGGATGCACTCTCAAAAACAAAACGTCTTTTAGATGATTGTGCTTCCTAGTCAATAGATCATTCTCAAACCTTGCTTCATTCGTTCATAAGACTCTCTTATACATAACCAAAGAGTAAAGAGTAAAGAAAACTCATGAATTGATCAAACTTCCATGTAAACATCATAACCTTCAAACATTATCAAAATCAATCATAAGAAACTTCAATTTAGATCACCAAGTCATATAGCATTCTCTTGATCTTAAGGACTTTCACGTAAGGTCTAGAATGCGGAAAGGGAGAGGAGATTATAAGGAATGTGGTGCATGAATCCGGGAAAATGGATAACTAACTCTTTTCTTTTTCTCTTGAGGTTTTGCAACACTTTCAACTTAGAGCTTTGCTCTCTTCTTTTCAGATTATTTTTCAACTTTACTTTTGGAGTTATGGACAGAGGTGCACAAAAACCGAAGCCTAGGAGATTGGCGGTTCTCAATTTTGCGAGATGCCTCAAACCCTTGATGCACATACCATAATCCGCTAGGAATATCGCTCAATCCGACTTTGGCAAGACACAAACACCCGGCTATGTGAATGGTGCCGAGTTACTCATCGTCATGATTGACTTCCCCAAACCTATAAGTTCTTTCTATTCTTTGAATGCAAAATTTTGCTTTCATGGCCCTCCCACATCAAACATGCCAAATATCAACTCCTCCAAATTCCCGGATAGGTAAAGGAGGCCATTATTTCATTGAGGGGCTAAATGATCAAAGAAAGAAGAAAGAAAATCAAATTGCCTTAATCATTTCAACAAGAAGTATAAGAACTTATCATGTGATTTCAACCTTGATTTCTCAATATGATTTAGGTAACATTCTTCACATTATGAAACTTGCAAAAGAGGAATAATTAACTCATTCAATTTCTTTTCAATTCACTATTTGTTTAAGCATGCGATTGTCATCAAAACTCAATTCACAAGTAGTGATTATCATAGAAGTCATTTCTATCCTTAGAAGCACAAAATTTTCAAAAAACTTTTTGATTTTTATGGGTTTTTCAAAAGCTTTTTCATGCAATGCGATAATGAAACGTGTAATAATGGAATGAAACATGCAAGGTGTTCACAATCAAAGCAAGCAAAGTGAGTAGAGTTATTACAAATGAATAGTCACACCCCACCCCATACTTGAGACAAACATTGTCCCTAATGTTCAAAAAGAAATAAAGAAAAGAAAGAAAGAAAAAGAACTCACAAGACGGTGGTGGAGTGGCTAAGGCGGTAGATCATCATCATCCTCACTGGGGTGCCGGTGGTGGTGGAAACGAGAAGAAGCCGGGATCATAGTTCCGCCCAAACTGCTGGCGGTAAATATCTCTCATCATGCGGTCATGCGCGTCGGCTCGTGCATCCCTAGCATCTGCGCGGATCTCCAAGGCTCCGACCCTACTGGAAAGATCGGTGGCCCACTCCGGCAGCTACTCATACCATCCCGGCGGCTGGCTATACCATGCTGGTGCATCTGACGGTGCTGGTGCAGGTGGTGGCTGGGCATGCCAAGATGGTGGAGCTCCCATCCACTCCGGCTGGGTGCTGTACCATGCAGGAGGATCCGCCATCCATATCGGTCTCTCGCTCACACTAGCACGGCGAGAGGAAGAACCAGAAGCTCTAGCGGGACGGGGAGAGTGTCTAGGAAGGTCGGGACTGCGTCCGGCTGATCCGGGAAGGTACCAAAATCATGCTCCTCACCTCCTCCCTCAAAATCATCATCACCTCTCATCTCCTCCTCATCTACAACCGGTGGCTCAGGTGGAACGTAAGGAGGGGCTACTAGTGTGTTCGCATGCATGGCAGCGAACGTCTCCTTCCAGTTATGGCGTCCGGCCATAATGGAATACTCGGGGATCCATGCTACTCCTCTACCTCCTCTATCCTCCCAAGGCATGGCAGCTGTAGGTGGACCTCTATGTCTAGGAAAGATAATGCCTCTAGTCATGAGGCTCTGAAGTCCTAGAGGTCTAGCAGCTATCCTAGTGCATGCACAAAAATCGATCCCCAGCTGCCTAGCAATGTGGGTGACCATCCCACCATATCCGATATTGCCAGCCCTCTTGTTCTTTAGCTTACTCATAGTAGAAGCTAAGAGGGTGGCACAGTCAGCCTGCCTGCCGTGCAACATGCAATACAACAAATAAAGCTCATCCGTCTTGATCTTCTGAGGTGTCTCCGTCCTAGGGAAGAGACACTCAGAAAGCACCCGGTGAGCAATCTTCAAGGCTAAGTGATAAATCAACTTAGCCTTGGTATCCGCTGGTTGCCAGCGGTCCTCGCTGGCGTATACCATAGCTATGTCCTCCCAAAAATCCTTGGCGTACACGCCACTAGGGAATCGACCATTGAAGGTCTCATTGAACCCAGAGAAGGTCCCGAACTCAGCAATCGAGAACTCGTAGTTCTCCTCCATCAGCCTAAATGACACTGTACGGTCTACATGATTATGCTCGAAGGGGATCACAAACTCCCTAGTGATCTCCTCATATGCATCTTCCCGAATAGCGGAGAAGATGATCAGTCCGGCTCTATCTAACAACCAAGTAATGTCGTTAACCACATTTATTGGCTCTAGCTCCTCAAGCAACAAATACCTAGGTCCTATGACCGCTCGCTTCTCGATCCTTTCTAAGGCATCGAGGTAATCCTTGTGGATTCTAGGAATTCTAGGTGGTGGGGGTGATGGTGGTTCACTAGGAGGTGCCTGAGAAGAGGAGGGACCATCACCCTTCCTTTTCTTGTTCCTATTTGACATTCTTCTAACAAAATCCATCACTGTTCAAAACCACGGTCTGTTCTTCAGAAACCACGGCCGTGGAATGTCCAAAGACCGTGATTCGGTTCGAAATTCCTCAAAACTCGGCAGATTTTCACCAAATTCAATAGCAAGCAGCCCTAGACTAATTCCAATCCAATTCCAATCAGTTCTCCTAAAATTTCTTGCAAAAATTGAGGCAAATCGACAAAGTAAGAGAAGAGGTGAAAAACCTAGGTTTTCGGATTTTAAAATCCGAATTTTGCCTTCTCCTGTGATTTGCCGCTCGAATCGTTGCTTGGATCTTGTAGGTGATTGGATTTGCTTCAGTTTTAGTCAAAGAATCGTTTGAAACGGTTAATGAACGAGAACTTGGGAGAGGGGGAAGGCAATCGGTGATTTGGGGGCGTGGAAATTGGGGATTTTGGTGAGTTTGTGAAGAAACATGGTTTTTATAGTGGCCGTAAATTTTTTTTGAAAATTACGGTCACATGGGGTTTCCACGGCCGTGGAAATGTACGGAACCGTGGTTTTGGTGATTTTTCTCAGGCTTTTACAAATTACGGTCACTGTAGCTGTCACAGCCGTGGTTTTGGCCGTGGAACTCTCTATAATGTGCCAAAGTCCAAGTTTCGTCAATTTTCTTCAAACCTTTCCTTCTCCCTTTCTCTTCCACTGATCCTACATCTAAAAACACGAACATAACGGAAGATATCGAAAGCAAAACAAAACAAAAACGTCTAACTATTCTAATCTATGAATCAAAAACAAAAACGTAAGTGCAATACCTTGGGTTGCCTCCCAAGAAGCGCTTGTTTAAGGTCCGTAGCTAGACCATATTCGCACTTATTCGAGTGCGGTGGGCGCGAACTCTTCAGCTTGGAGTTCCGGTGTATACTTCTTGAGTCGTTGACCGTTCACCTTAAAGCTTCCGCCCTTTTCACCCCATACTTCAACTGCACCATGGGGAAAAACACGTTTGATTAGATAAGGTCCAGTCCAACGAGATTTAAGCTTACCTGGATAGAGACGAAGCCTTGAACTGAAGAGGAGAACTTGATCTCCTTCTTTGAGGTCCTTTGAGATGATATGCTTATCATGCCAACGCTTTGCTCTTTCTTTATAAATCTTGGCATTTTCGTAGGCGTTTAAGCGAAGTTCTTCAAGCTTATTGAGGTCCAAGAGACGCTTCTCTCCCGCTTCCTTCATGCTGAAGTTCAACCACTTTATTGCCCAATACGCCTTGTGCTCCAACTCTACCGGTAAGTGAAAAAACTTCCCATACACAAGGTTATATGGTGTTGTTCCGATGGGAGTCTTATATGCAGTCCGGTATGCCCATAATGCGTCATCTAGCTTCAAAGACCAATCCTTCCTTGTCCTTGAAACCGTCTTCTCTAGGATCCCTTTAATTTCCCGGTTTGAGATCTCCACTTGTCCACTAGTTTGTGGATGATAAGGGGTGGCGATCTTGTGAGTCACCCCATACTTAGCTAAAAGAGCTTCGAAACGTCGGGCAATGAAGTGAGAACCTCCATCACTAATGATAGTCCGTGGTGTCCCAAATCGTGGGAAGATGGTCTTGTTAAAGAACTTAACCACTACCATGGCATCATTGGTGGGAGAGGCAATTGCTTCAACCCATCTCGAAACATAATCCACCGCTAAAAGTATGTATTGGTTTCCACAAGATGATGGGAAAGGTCCCATGAAGTCTACTCCCCAAACGTCAAAGATCTCCACCTCTTGGATGTTGTTAAGAGGCATCTCGTTCCTCCTAGATATGTTCCTTGTCCTTTGACAAGCATCGCAGCAGAAAACAAAGGTTTGCACATCTTTAAACAAAGTAGGCCAAAAGAATCCAGATTTCAATACCTTAGCGCTAGTCTTGTTCGAACTAGCATGTCCTCCACAAGGTAGTGAATGGCAATGATGGATGACACTTTGCATCTCATCTTCCGGTACACATCGCCGAATGATGCCGTCCGGACCTCTCTTAAAGAGGAGAGGTTCGTTCCAAAAGTATTCCCGAACATCCTTAAAGAACTTCTTTCTTTGTGCGTAGGATAATCCGCGTGGTAATTCCTGGCAAACCAAATAGTTAACAAAATCAGCAAACCATGGTTCGTTACATTTTGTGATCACGTCGATGCACTCCTCTATGATGTGTAAATGCTCGTCCGGAAAGGAGTCATCTATAGGTAGATGGTCGTCTTCTAGATGTGGTAGACGACTCAAATGATCCGCAACAGAATTTTCCGAACCCTTCTTGTCACGGATCTCTAGATCGAATTCTTGTAGGAGAAGAATCCATCTAATCAGCCTTGGTTTCGCATCCTTCTTTGCTAGCAAATACCGGATCGCAGCATGATCCGTGTACACAATCACCTTAGCACCTACAAGATAAGAGCGGAACTTTTCAAATGCATATACAATTGCTAAAAATTCCTTTTCGGTAGTGGCGTAGTTGAGCTGCGCTTCATCTAGCGTCTTGATAGCGTAGTAAATGGCATGGGTTCGTCCTTCCTTTCTTTGCCCAAGCACAACCCCTATGGCTACGTCAGTTGCGCCACACATAACCTCGAAGGTAAGATTCCAATCCGGAGGTTGGATAATCGGGGCTGAGATTAGAGCTCCCCGAATCATATTAATCGCATCTAAGCATTCCTGCGAGAAATCAAAAACTGCATCCTTCATTAATAAATTAGTGAGCGGTTTTGATATCTTGGAAAAATCCTTTATGAAACGCCTATAGAATCCAGCATGTCCTAGAAAACTTCTTATCCCTTTTACCGAAGTTGGGGGAGGAAGCTTTTCTATTGTCTCTATCTTAGCTTTATCCACCTCAATCCCTCTACTAGAGATTAAGTGTCCTAATACAATGCCCTCTTTCACCATAAATTGACACTTCCCCCAATTAAGAACTAGGTTAGTGTCTTCACACCTTTGTAACACAAGAGCAAGGTTAGACAGACAATTATCAAAAGAAGAACCATAAACAGAGAAATCATCCATAAAGACCTCCATGATCTCCTCTATGTACTCCGAGAAGATAGCCATCATGCACCTTTGAAAGGTGGCTGGAGCGTTGAAAAGCCCAAACGGCATCCTCCTATACGCAAACGTTCCCCACGGACACGTGAATGTGGTCTTCTCTTGATCGTCCGGATGTATCGGGATCTGAAAGAAACCACTATAACCGTCAAGATAGCAAAAGTGTGAGCGTTGTGCTAACCTCTCAAGCATTTGATCGATGAATGGTAATGGGAAGTGATCCTTCCTAGTTGCGTTTTTTAGCTTGCGGTAGTCTATGCGCATCCTCCATCCCGTTACGGTTCGTGTAGGAATGAGCTCATTGTTCTTGTTGGTGATAACCGTCATTCCTCCCTTCTTTGGAACAACCTGTACGGGACTCACCCACTTGCTATCGGAGATAGGGTAGATGATACCTGCATCAAGTAGTTTAAGAATTTCCTTCTTGACAACCTCCTTCATGGTCGGATTTAACCGCCTTTGAGGTTGTCGCGAAGTTCTAAAGTCTTCTTCCATTAGGATCTTATGCATGCATAGTGAAGGCTTGATTCCTACTAGATCCTCTATATTATACCCTAGGGCTTTCCTATGTTTCTTAAGAACAACCATGAGTTTACTATGTTCATCAATACTCAAATCGGAACTAACAATTACTAGAAAGGTAGAATTAGGTCCTAGAAATGCGTACCTTAGATGTGTAGGAAGTGGCTTTAATTCCATCACTATCGGAGTCTCTAATGTCTCTTGAGGAGTATCCGATGCTTCCTTAGAAGTGTCTAAGGATGTAGAAGGTTCTGGAGAAGAGTCAAGAGAAGTGGTGGAGAATATACAATCTCCTTCAGATTCACCCAAAATTACGGCTGCTCTGTTCCCTCCACGGCCGTAGTTTTGGGCGTGGAAGTCAATTACGGGACCTCTGTAAGTTCCACGGCCGTGGTTTTGGCCGTGTAACTTACTGGAGTCCTCTGAATAGCTGATTACGGTCATGTTGGTAGATTCCACGGCCGTGGAATAGCACGACTGGCCGTGATTTCTCACGTTTTCTGACCCATCGTAGAGTTTCTCATATTCTTCTTCATACACTTCTTTTTGCTTTTCTAAAGCTTCTACTTCCTCATTACATTCCTCTTCTTACCCTACATCCATAATGCTCATAGAAATAACTTTTTGTAAGGGGTCTTTGAAGAGAATCGAACTTACCTCTTCTCTAGATAGCTCTTCGTCATGGATGTTGAATATATCCTCATCGAAAACTGGTTCCTTTACTAAAGTGGAGAGGACGGACTCTACCTTTTCTTCTCCTATGTCGAAGGCGAGTCTAGCATTCTTACAATCAACTATGCAACCGGATGTTGCAAGAAACGGTCTTCCGAGTATAATCGGGACCGGACTATCTACAGGAATGTCAAGCACAACAAAATCTATAGGAACATAGAACTTACCAAGCTTGACCGGGACGTCTTCAACTATACCGACGGGACGAGTTATAGATCGATCCGCCATGTACAACGTCATCTTCACCGGTTTAGGTTCGCCTAAACCGATCTTCCTGCATAAGGCAAGCGGAATGATGCTCACGCTCGCTCCTAAATCACATAATGCATCATATGTGACATCTCCCACTCCTATGGGAATACAAAATGACCCCGGATCCTTCAGCTTTGGGGGCATCTTCTCCTTCATTGTCTTGATGAGATCCGATGAATCCGAACTCATCTTAACCTCTCCAAAATCCTCTAATTTTTATTTGTTAGAGAGGATCTCCTTTAGGAACTTTCCATATGCTGGCATACCTACAATTGCATCAATGAAAGGTATATTAATATGTAGTTTGCTCATGAGTTCAATAAACTTACCGAATTGCTTGTCTAGACGCGCTCTTGCTCTAGATTGCGGGAATGGTAGGGGAGGTTAGAAAGCTGTAGGAGGAACGTAGACATCTTCCTTCTCCTTCCCCTTTTCTTTCTCCTTTTCGGCTGGAACTTCTACAAACTTAGGCTGCGGGTCGGTAGTTGTTACTCTGCTCCTAGTTGTGATTGCCATCACCCTTCCCTTTGGGTTATCCTCCGTCTTTCCTGGAAGTTTTCCTTGATTCCTAGGAACTTCCTCCACATGGCTAAACATTTGGTTCTCTAAAACCTTTTGGGCTTTATCAACCTTAGTTATGTGATCATCAACCTTGATGATGTGACTCTCCAATCCATGAAGCTTGCCCAAAATTGTTTCCAACATGAGATCGGGCTTCTCTTTCCCCGAAGTACTTCCACCATTAGATGTTTGCCCCTGGCTTTTCAAAGGAGTGGAAGAAGAGGAAGGTGGAGTTAGTGAATTTCCTGAATTGGAATAAGAATTACTGGGATTTTGTTGGTTGGGACGCCAATTGTTGTTGTTTGAACCCCTATTGTTGTTCCAATTGTTGTTCCGGTTGTTGTTGTTGTTGTTGTTCCAATTATTCCGGTTGTTGTTCCGGCTGTTGCGGTTTGTATTCTCATTCCCGTTGTGGTTATTGTTGTTGCCCAAATAACCTACATGTTTTTCCTTTTGCTTTGGAAAGTTGGTTTTGATGGCTTCCTTCAACTCCTTAATCTCCGTATTGAGAGAAAAGATTTGAGTTTGAGCTGCTTGTGATAGCTTTGCTCCTTGTTCCACATGATTCGCCTCTATTTTCCGGTGAGAATACTTCTCAATGACTCGCGCTTGCTTCTCAATGAAGTCCCAAGCGTCATCTTCCCTCATGTCCATGAATGTACCACATGAAAGGGATTGGAGCTTGAATTGTGTCTCCACATCCATCCCCTTATAGTATATCTCCAATAGCACCAATTTGGATATGCCATGATGTCGGCAATTAATCCAATAGCAAATCCTGAAATCTTTCCCAAGATTGAAACAAACTTTCGTTAGATCTCATAGAAAATGCATTAATCTTACCTCTCAACTCCGCCGTCTTTGATGGTGGAAAGAACTTAGTGAGGAATTCCGAAGAAAGATCCTCCCATGTGTCGAGTTTCCCACTTGGAAGAGCTTGATACCAAGACAATGTTTTCCCTTTCAAGGAGAAGAAGAAAGGCTTGAGTTTATAACTGTTGGTACTTGCATTCTTTGGCTTCATTGTATCCATCATGATCTCAAAATTTTGTAGATGTTGATGTGGAGATTCAGCGCTCGTTCTCCCAAATTGATTTTGGCGGACAATGGTAATAACTTGCGGGTTGAAGCTAAACCCTTGTGCATCATCAGCATCAAAGTTCACACCCAAACGGCGTGGTTGCTGCGTTGGATCCATCCTTTGGCCAAGAGTTCTTGGCTCCTCATCCACACGATCGACTCTCACACCTCCAGCTGGGGCACGACGATTGGCGGCCGCTCGTGGAACAAACGGGTTCACATTGATCGTTGGATCAATGTCCTCTAGTGGTGGCATGGAAGAGTCGCTATCCTCATTGGACGAGTTGGTTCTAACCGATCTTCCCGGTCTCCTTCTTCTCTTTTTCTTCTTGAGGTCGCTTATTTCCAGCCTCATTTGGAACATCATATCCGTGAGATCATCAATTTTTGACTGATGACGCTCCGATTCCTCTTTACGAGTCCTCTCACTCCATCTAAGTTGAGCTTCGGATTCCGCTAATTCCGTTTGGTAATCGTGTTCTCTTTCTTCAGCCATCTTTCTTTCCTTGAGCTTTCTCCTCAAAGTCCTCTCAAGCTCTTGATCGAGAGGTAAGAGGTCTTCGTTGTTCCTAGACCTGCGCATACACTCGAAAGAGATATCAAATAACAAGGGAAGAGCTCCCAAGCTTGACAACCGATAACCGAATTCGGCCTAAACCAAATCCCCGGCAACAGCGCTAAAAACTTGTTTGCCACTTAGCGTGCGTGCAAATAAGCTTTAAATTTATAAAACTAGAATCAAGCAAGCGAACCCGTAGTGTACGGATCAGCGTCGATTAGAAAGAATTCCAGAGTATCGAACACAGGGATTTGGGGGGTTAAATCCAGTTATAAATCGTCAAGCAAGTAAATGTATGAGCTTTGCAAATATTGGGAAAACAGCAACCCTAAAGATCCAGGTATCTAATTGTGGCAATCGATTCAAGATATACTAAAGAACTCAGGACAAAGTTAAGAGTTGCAAAGATATGCTAATGCAAAGCAATGTACGGTGAAGTTTCAAGGCTTTATATGACTTGTCTAAAGGTACTCTCTATAACGGTTGTTGAGGCTTCAGTATAGAAAGGATCTAAAGACAAGAATTAATATCAGATACCCAAACTTGTAACCCAAGGATCAAGACTAGCTAAACCGATTAAGGTTGTGACACTCAAAATCGAAGTAGAGGTTGTTGAGGCTTCACTACTACCTAGAAAAGGCAAGCCAAGACTAAGTTAAAGCAAATCTTTAACTTTGGATCAAAGTAAAAGCAAAGTTTGTAAACTAGGGTAAATTACGGGTGGATCTTGAGTTCCACGGCCGTGGAATCTCAAGAACATGCCATGATTCTGGCTCGTCGGCGAATCTCTCTAACTCTCAGGGTCCAATCCGTTTACGATCGATCTATCATCATCTAAGCCACAACTATCAACCCTTCACCTTAGAATTGCTAAAGGGTTTTAGCCAACAACAGTCATTATGATATCAAATTCAAGGTTAAGAAGAATGAAAGATGAAAACCTTCGAAAACATTCAATAAACTTCAAATCAATCTCAAATCCACAACAAAGGTAATGATGTATATCGAATTTGGAATAACACAAACAAATCACAATCCTTGATAAGAACGAAGAACGGGATGTCAATCCGTCTTCTAATCAAACCTAAGGACAAAGCACAACTTCGAAATCTTCAAGCCTTCGCAAATCTCCGTTGCGAAATGGCAATCCTCCGCACGTCCAATGAAACCCTAGGTACGTGCAAGCAAGCGTAAGTGAAGGTTCCGAAATCTCCCTCCTTCAGTCCTTTTATAGGGGAAGAAAGAATAAGTGTCCGGCCCATGTGTGTAGGCAATGTGTCTATATTGTATTCATCAAAAGATTGCCTAAATCACGGTTATATGGAATTCCACGCCCGTGGTTTAGAGCGTGGAATTGGATTACGGTTCTTCACAACTTCCACGACCGTACTTTATACCGTGTAACTCTCTGGAATGCTCCACGCTCATGTTACCAAGTTCCACGGCCGTGGTTTAGAGCGTGGACTTCATTACGGCCGTATTTTAGAGCGTGGAAGCATAGGTTGCTCGTAATTCCCTTTGTTTTGTGCCATTCTTCATCCTAGCATCTTCCTTAGCTTCTTTGTGGTGTCCTCAATCCTTGGATGTGCTCAATCCATCTCCATCCTCTCGTAATTCGTTTGATTTTTAGCTCTTATTCGCCTACAATCAACATAAAACTTATGTAGACCTCTATATCGACAATATAGATAAACTAGCTCACAATTGCTTCAATGCTTTATCAATGAACACTAATATGGATGAAATACGTCTAGAAAACGTGCCTAAAATATCACAATATTTCATGCTAACAAGCCCCGAAGGAAGGACGCCCCTGCGGCTAGTTGCCCCCGCCCCTGCGGTGACAGCCCCTGAGCCGCCCCTGCGCCTTCAAGCCGACGCCCCTGCGGAAAACACAACAGAAGGTCCTGCTGAAAAGGATACTTACGTCCGGCCTAAATTTCCACCACTGTACTCCGAAAATCCACCAGCCCCTTTTCCTGAAGCATTAAAGGAGCGAAGAATCATAGAGGACAAGGACCTTTTTGAGACTTTCTCTAAATGCGAGGTAAACATTCCCCTCCTTAAGTTGGTGAAAAGTATTCCTATGTATGCTCGTTTTTTGAAGGAGCTTTGCACTATCAAAAGAAATCAAAAGCTAAAGGGGAAACAGAAAGTGCAAGTGAGTGAGCATGTGTCGGTAGTTTTCCAAAGGAGAATGCCCAAGAAATGCAGCGATCCGGGCATGGTAAGCATTCCTTGTGTTATAGGGGAAACCCGCTTTGACAAAGCAATGCTTGATCTCGGTGCTTCTATAAATGTCTTGCCATATTCAATTTACAAATCACTTGGCCTTGGGCCACTAGTGGAAACTAGGATTGTAGTACAACTTGCTGATAGATCTAATGTGTACCCGAAATGGATAATTGAAGATGTATTAGTGATGGTAGACAACCTAATTTTTCCTGCTGATTTCTTTGTAATGGATATGGAAAATGACTCGCATACTGCACCCATTCTGTTAGGAAGGCCATTTCTAAAAATGGCTAGGACTAAAATTGATTATGTTAGTGGTAAATTGACCATGGAGTTTGATGGAGAAGTAGTGGAATTTGACATTTATGATGCAATGAAATTTCCTAGCGATGATCATTCTCTATGTACTATTGACGTTGTTGAACCTTTTGTGCAAGATGTTTTTGATAACTGTGATGTAGATGAATTAAGAAATGTGATTGAGCAAGACATTGATGGTTTCAAATCAGATTATGTGTTAACATCTAGCATGAAAGAGGTCCTAGCCCAACTAGATGGGCACAAAAGGCTACCTATCTCCAATCTGTCCATTGGGCCCACTTTACTAACCCAGAGCGAAAAGCTTGTTCCGTCCATAGTGCAGGCACCGGAAATAGAATTGAATGATCTTCCGTCACACCTCAAGTATGTTTTCCTTGGAGCACACAATACCTTGCCGGTGATCATCTCAAATAAGTTGACCACGGGACAAGAAGATAAGTTGGTGAACGTACTAAAGGAGCACAAGACGGCCCTAGGATGGACTATCGCGGACATCAAAGGGATAAGTCCTTCCACTTGCATGCATAGGATTTTACTTGAGGACGAAGCCAAGCCCTCTAGGCAACCTCAAAGGAGGTTGAACCCACCAATGATGGATGTGGTCAAAAAGGAAGTGTTGAAACTCCTCCAAGCAGACATGATCTTTCCTATCTCGGATAGCACTTGGGTTAGTTCAACCCAAGTAGTTCCAAAGAAGGGAGGCATCACCTTGGTGGAAAATCAACATGGAGAGATGGTCCCAAGCAAAACACAAACCGGTTGGAGAGTTTGTATTGACTATAGCTCAACAAGGTAACACGAAAAGACCATTTTCCATTACCTTTTATTGACCAAATGTTAGAACGTCTTGCAGGTCATCAGTATTACTGCTTCCTGGATGGATATTCGGGCTATTTCCAAATAGCCATCGCACCAGAAGATCAAGAGAAGACGACGTTCACTTGCCCATTTGGCACTTTTGCATATCGCAGAATGCCCTTTGGACTTTGCAACGCGCCGGGCACTTTCCAACGGTGCATGATAAGTATTTTCTCCGAATACATATAAAATATCAATGAAGTCTTCATGGACGATTTTACCGTCCATGAAGACAGTTTTGACGCATGTTTAGGGCATTTAAAACTTGTTCTTGAAAAATGTGTTGAAACCAACTTAGTTCTTAATTCGGAAAAATGTCATTTCATGGTCGAACAAGGAATTGTGCTAGGACATGTAATATCCTCAAAAGGGATAGAGGTAGATAAGGCAAAGGTTGATGTTATTCAAAATTTACCTTATCCTACTAATGGTCGGGAAATCCGATCTTTTCTTGGTCATGCAGGTTTCTACCGACGATTCATCAAAGACTTCTCAAAAATCTCAGCTCCCCTGTGTGAATTGCTCAAGAAAGATGTAACCTTCATAGTGGATGAGGAGTGCAAGAAGGCTTTCGACACTCTGAAGTCATGTCTCACCACCACTCCGATCATCCGTTCTCCGGATTCGGAAAAGCCTATTTTGCCAGTGACTACGCTGTCGGAGCTGTCTTAGGACAAAAAGACGGAAGGGCCTCTCATGTGATCAATTATGCGTCTATGACACTAAATGGAGCACAAAGGAATTACTCCACCACCAAGAAGGAGATGTTGGCAATAGTTTTTGCCCTTGAGAAGTTCAGGCAATACTTACTCGGGGTAAAGGTAATTATTTTCACTGACCATGCAGCCCTTAGGTACCTCATGGCAAAGAAGGAGGCGAAACAACGATTAATCTGTTGGGTGCTCCTTCTAAGCGAATTTAACTTAGAAATAAGGGACAAAAAAGGGAGCTGGGAACCTGGTGGCAGATCATTTGAGAAGACTAGTGCAAGAGTAGGAAGAACCAGTGAAAGAAAGAGAGATATCCGGAAGCTTTCCAGAAGACACATTCTACACAACTCTCTGTTGTGTAACTGCCCCCGCGCCTCACACCAGCCACCCCTGCGGCTCTGTCTAGGCGCCCTTGCGGAATTGTCGATAGAGGTTTGTCTTAAGCTTCAATCTTTTAAACCTTGGTTTGCTGACATTATGAATTTCATTGTCAGGAAGGAGTATCCTCCAGACTTCACCAAGGCACAACGAGAGAAAGTCAAAGCTGAGGCTCGACACTATGTTTGGGACGATCCTTACCTTTGGAAACATTGTAGTGATCAAGTGATCCAGCGTTGCATTCCGGACAATGAGGTACAATCGATTCTAACTTTCTGTCATTCTGAAGCATGTGGGGGGCACTTTGGAGCAAACAAAACTGCAAGAAAAGTTTTGGATGCCGGTTTCTTTTGGCCACACATTTTCCGAGACGCTTTTGCGTTTTGTAAAGTGTGTGATAGATGCCAAAGGGTGGGAAATCTTTCAAGGAGACATGAAATGCCCCAAACCTCTCTTATATTTTGTGAAATATTTGACGTTTGGGGAATTGATTTCATGGGACCATTTCCTACGTCATTCGGGAACACATATATTTTGCTTGCGGTGGACTATGTTTCCAAGTGGGTGGAAGCAAAGGCCACCAAAACTGATGATTCAAAAGTGGTTGCAACATTTCTTAAGGAAAATATATTTGCTAGATTTGGAATTCCGAAAGCCGTAATCAGTGATAGGGGTACCCACTTCTGCAACAAGACGATCACGGTTGTCCTTAAGAAGTACCATGTTCACCAACGAGTATCAACAGCCTATCATCCTCAAACAAATGGCCAAGCGGAGGTATCCAACCGGGAAATAAAGACCATCCTTGAAAAGACGGTTTCTCCCGGGCGGAAGGATTGGAGTGCAAGGCTAAATGACGCCCTATGGGCATATCGGACAGCCTACAAAACTCCCATCGGAATGTCTCCTTTTAGGCACGTGTTTGGGAAAGCTTGCCACCTACCGGTGGAGTTAGAACACAAGGCTTGGTGGGCGGTAAAGAAGTGCAACATGAACATAGAAGAAGTAGGAGAATTCCGGAAACTCCAATTGCAAGAGTTGGAGGAACTAAGGCTAGATGCGTACGACCATGCTACCACATACAAAGAAAAGACCAAAGCATGGCATGACCGGAACATCCTCCGAAAGGACTTCAAGGTAGGTAATAAGGTACTTCTCCTTCAATCCCGTTTGAAAATCTTTGCAGGTAAGCTACGTTCAAGATGGACAGGACCGTTCATAGTAGCCGAAGTATACCCTCACGGGGTTGTGGATCTCTATGACCCGCAGACGCACAAGGTGTTTAAGGTGAACGGCCAAAGGCTAAAGCTTTACCTTGACGGAGTCAAGGACGATCCGATTGACGAGATGGTACTAGAGGAGGCACAATCAGAGAAGTAGAGATCTTACGTCGAGCCAACGACGTAAAACAAAGGCGCTAATTCGGGAGGCAAACCCGAAGGAATAAGAAGAGGATGTTATGTCAAGAAACCCGCCCCTGCGGTTGGATACACCGCCCTTGCGGCGACACTCAGGCCAGCACCGCCCCCGGCGCTTGGCCTGCGGGTGCACCACGCCTGTCACCACCCCTGTGGTTACATCTCAACGCCCCTGCGGCGGCCATCCTTGACACAGATTCCCAGCGCCGCCCCCAGCGCTGGGCCTGCGTTCTCCTCTCCCTTGTCACCACCCTCAACCCTGCGGGTTTACCCAGAAAAGAAAAAAAATAGGATCTCGAAAAAACACCTATACCTACCACGCACCACCCACCAACCCTCCTCACCAAACACAACCACCTCTCCTCGCACCCTCTCTCTCTCTCAAAACTGCGAACGCCCCTGCGCCCTCAGAGCAACCACCCTCTCCGACGCCCCTGCGCCACCAATACCAAGGACACACACCCCCAACACCCTTGCGCCACCAGCCTCGTGCCAAACACTACCTCCCTTCGATTGCAGCTATTCTCCACTCCTGCACCACCTTCAAAGTCGCCTGCACCAACGAACCAAACACCGGAGCCACCCCAAGGCGCCACCACCTTCGAAGCACTCGCAAAATCGCCTTCTGCTGTTCTCCCGTCCTTGCACCTGCAAGCAACCACCCCTGCGCCTCACCGCCCTTGCGCCTGCACAGCCGCCCTTGCGGAAATCACAATAGAAAGGTCGTCTCTTTTCCTTTTTCCAAACATTCACTAATCCTTTGCTCGATTCCTTGCAAGAATGGAGGCCTCAAGGAAATACAAAATGACGGAAACAGAGAAGGACCGTTATCGGATTGTGCAGGATCGAGTTGTGTATGCAACTCGTTTTCTACACATTCCGACCTTGGAGAAACTGGGCATGCTAGAGAGCATGCAAACGTTTTTGGCAAATGCTGGGCTCGGAGACTTCCTCCAAAAGAGTGCTCCAACATATCCGGAGCTCAACAGACAATTCATTGCCACGTTCTCCATGCAAAAGGAAGATCACGTGTGTACCGGCCTCACCTTCAAGTTCAACAAGGTGAAATACACGCTTGACTACAATGATCTACGGGAAGCTTTTGGGGTAACTCTAAACCCCTCTGAGAACTGGTGGGATTCAGTCCCGGCCCCGGACCTAAGTGAGTTTTGGCGAGCAGCTACAGGGTTGGAGTTCCATGCTGTAGATGAGTACTCCAACAAACTCACTCACCTTAGTTTGAGGTTGATTTCCAAGATCGTCATGAGTGTCTTCTGTGGACACAAAGAGGAAAACAAGGTCGCTCTCAAGGACCTTCCACTGCTCTACTCCTGCCTTCCACATAGCCCGCAGCTGATGGATTGGCCCTCTCTCTTCCTCGCCGCTTTGAAGCGGATTAAGAGGAATGAGCCGAGGGATATTGTCGGCGGTGGGGTGATCTCTTTGATCGACTCACAAGTGATGGACCTGTCCGAGTTAGAGGATGGGAGGACAGCTCCTCTCTACACTGAGGGGATGCTTAGGAGGTGCAAGCTCCTCCGGAGAGACGGGAAGAACCTGTTTTGGATTTCCCTTGCGGATGGGAGCCACCTCACCTACCTCCCCCGACCTTTACCACTAGGTGGTGAGCTCTCCGAGCTCTACATACCGACAGATCCTTTCGTGACGAGGAGGCCACTAGTGGCCATTGTGGAGAGGCATGCCGCCAGCTCCAGCCGGGCCCATCAGGAGGAGCACCTGCCCGTCCCAGATGACGAGGAGATGCCCACAACGGCACCAGAGGAGGACCCGGCCCTTGCGAGCCTTTAGGCTCAGATGGCGGCCATGACGACCCAGTACCGGGCTTGGCAGTCCGACTACCAGCGGACTATGCTGGAGCAGGAGTAGAGCTGGCAGGACACCTTTGCCACCTCCATGACCTCACACTTCGACCAGAGGCAGGAGGCATGGCAGGCAGCCCAGCAGCAACGACTGGAGGCCCAGCAGCTGGCCTGGCAAACGAGTTTTAACCTCTTTTGGGCGCTAGACGAATGCCCAGCAGGACCGCATCGATGATATCAACCAGCGGGAGGAGCATTTCTTCAGCCATTTCCCTTACCCGCCGGAGGAGGGTCCTGGTGGTCCATCTGGACCACCCCAATGAGGGGTACATTTCTTTCTCTTCTCCCACATTTATCTTTGACTCATTTTCACTTTGAGGACAAAGTGCACTTCAAGTATGGGGGAGGGATATATATCATTGCTTGTACAGTTTGTTAGTTGTTTTCGGCATTTTGTTTTGCATTATTGAAATCAGTTTGAAAAAAAAAAAGAGAAAAGCTAGAAAAGTGGAAAAAGGCATGAAAATCCTTGGATAAACTGAAAACCTGAAAGGGTGGTTTAGGTAAAAAGAAGGTTGTCCGACCAACCTTAGGTTGGTGCAAAAATGGACTTGAGGGATGTGAGCTTAAGAGAGAAAAGAAGAGGAGTGGCAAGGTGAAAACCCGAAAGGGCGCCTTGGCAAGATGAGTGACACCGAGTGTAGGTTTCCCTTCCGGCGTTTTGGCGACATAGGAAGGGAAGTCATAAGGAGGTTGTCCGGGTAGGCCACTTTTTGAGCGATAAGGATGGTAGTATCTTCGTTTTCTCACATTTCCTCTCTTTTTCCTTCTTTCTTTCTTGGTTTTTCTCTTGTTTTCCATTATTTCACTTTCTTTCCCTTGCTTCCTGAGACCTTGAGTCTAATTGTTGTCATTGGTTTTACTCGGGACGAGTAAAAGGTCTAAGTATGGGGGAGTTTGATAGGTGATGGAATCACTATCATTTAGGGTAGTTTTTAGAGTCTTTTTATTGCATTAATGTTGGTTTATGCTACTAACTCCTTGGTCCGGAAGAAGAAGATCAAAAGAAGCTAAGGAAGGAGTTATAAGCACTTAGGAGTAAAGATCAATCAAGAAGCAAAGTTTCTGTTGCTCCACCGCCCCCGCGGGCCCTTGCAGCCGCCCCAGCGGGTGACACTTCCCACTGAAGCGCTCCTAGCACCTTCGCCAGCGCCGGCCAAGATGTAGATCACCGCCCCTGCGCCACCCATCGGCGCCCCTGCGGTGACTTGCCCGGACAAGATGAAGGCCAACTCCCCTACGCCTCCCACTGCGCCCTGCTTGCGCCTCGCCTTGGGAGCTGGAAGGCGAAGAGTCTGTGTCACCGCCCCTGCATTGGCCTTGAGGCGCCCCTGCACCTTGACATCAGAAACGTCAGGAAGGCGAAAGGACTAACGTTGAAGTGCATTAAAGATCCGCCCCAGCGGAGCTGTGTAGCCGCCCCAGCGGTTATGAAGAAGATCAACCGATTATTCCTAAACCGCCCCTGCGGGTCCTGAAGGCCGCCCCTGCGGTTTAACGCCAGAAGCTTTACTCCGTCTGTTTACACCACCTTTATGGCATTAAAGGTGGCTGTTTTAGGCCGGCTATTTACTCCTAAATAAGTGTCTTTTGTAGTATAAATAGTCCATGTCTGATTGCTAAAACTGTCCATGCTATTCCCCACAAATTCCATTTTAGACTTGAGCTTTCCATTGTAATGAGTTGCTAACTCCTTTGCTACATTGGGTTGGTTTAAAGCTGCTTTGTTGCTTTGGTTGTAAGTTCTTTTAATATAAGTTTTTATTCATTAATGCTTTGTGTTTCCTTGATCTTCATGGTTTAATTGCATGTTAACTATTACTTGAGATTGATCACCTTAGGTTCTAAAGTGCATGTAAACAATTAGGATTAATAGGTTCCGGGTTCGGGTCTTTAATCTAGTAGCAACTTTAAGTAATAACGGGTTGTAATTACTTAAAGAAAAGGAACACAAATATAAAGATAAGTTTAACGGTTTTAATCTTCTCTTTATATCCCTTTGTCTTTGTTTGAATGCTAACTTATTATTTGTTCTTGTAGGTTTTCACAACTTTAATAGGTTAAGTTGTGTTGATGCCGGTTGGCTCAACACATATGTATGATCGAGATGGGAGATTACTTAAAAACTTGAAAAAGGAATACACCAAAGTAGCAATTGCATGCTTAGAATCAACCTAGTGTAGATTCACCCATTATTGTCTTACTTGTCGTATTCATCGTTTTCATAAGTTTTTGTGCATCAATTCAACCAACCCCCCCCCCCCTTTGTGTCACTTGTCATTATAATCAATAATTGCATCTAAAACACCTAAACTCTCTTGGGTTCGACCCTTACTTACTCACTATACTTGTTCTTAGTGCTAAGTCGGGATTTACTTTTGATTGGGTATAGACGACCATAGAAATACCTCTAGTCAGCATCATTCGACGATGTGTGCCGGAAGACGAGATGCAAAGCGTCATCCGTCATTGTCATTCACTACCTTGTGGAGGACACGCTAGCTCGAACAAGACTAGCGCTAAGATATTGCAATCTGGATTCTTTTGGCCTACTTTATTTAAAGATGTGCAAACCTTTGTTTCCTGCTGTGATGCTTGTCAAAGAACAGGGAACATATCTAGGAGAAACAAAATGCCTCTTAACAACATTCAGGAGGTAGAGATCTTTGACGTTTGGGGAGTAGATTTCATGGGACCTTTCCCATCATCTTGTGGAAACCTATACATACTTCTAGCTGTAGATTATGTTTCGAGATGGGTTGAAGCGATTGCCTCTCCTACTAATGATGCCATGGTTGTGGTTAAGTTCTTTAACAACACCATTTTCCCACGATTTGGGCACCACGGACTATCATTAGTGATGGAGGCTCTCACTTCATTGTCCGACGATTCGAAGCTCTACTAGCTAAGTATGGGGTGACTCACAAGATCGCCACTCCTTACCATCCACAAACGAGTGGACAAGTGAAGATTTCAAACCGGGAGATTAAAGGAATCCTAGAGAAGACGGTTTCAAGGACAAGGAAGGATTGGTCTTTGAAGCTAGATGAAGCATTGTGGGCATACCGGACTGCATATAAGACTCCCATAGGAATGACACCATATAACCTTGTGTATGGGAAGTCTTGTCACTTGCCGGTAGAGCTGGAACATAAGGCGTATTGGGCAATAAAGTGGTTGAACTTCAGCATAAAGGAAGCAGGCGAGAAGCGCCTCTTGGACCTTAACGAGCTTGAAGAACTTCGCTTAAACGCCTACGAAAACGCCAAGATCTATAAAGAAAGAGCGAAGCGTTGGAATGATAAGCATATCATTCCAAAAGACCTCAAGGAAGGAGATCAAATTCTCCTCTTCAATTCAAGACTCCGTCTCTTCCCAGGTAAGCTTAAATCTTGTTGGACCGGACCTTATCTAATCAAACGTGTTTTCCCCATGGTGCAGTTGAAGTATGGGGTGAAAAGGGCGGAAGCTTCAAGGTGAACGGTCAACGACTCAAGAAGTACTCACCGGAACTCCAAGTTGAGGAGTTCGCGCCTACCGCACTCGAATAAGTGCAAGGTAAGGTCTAGCTACGGACCTTAAACAAGCGCTTCTTGGGAGGCAACCCAAGGTATTGCACTTATGTTTTTGTTTGTCATTCGTAGATTAGATTAGTTTAGACGTTTTTGTTTTGTTTTGCCTTCGATACCTTCCAGTATGTTGTGTTTTTGGATGTAGGAGTAATGGAAAAGGCAAGGGAGAGGAAAAAGTTGAAGGAAATTGACGAAACTTGGATTTTGGCACATTACAGAGAGTTTCACGCCCTAAACCACGGTCGTGGAGGCTACAGTGACCGTAATTCTTCAAAATCTGAGAAAAATCACCAAAAACCACGGTTCCGTACATTTCCACGGCCGTGGAAACCCCCGAGTGACCGTGATTTTCAAAAAATTTTACGGCCACTACATAAACCACCTTCCTTCACAAAAACCTCACAAACACCGCTCTTTCCACACCCTAAACGCCGAAACCATTCCCCAACTCGCAAATCTTCGTTCGGTAATCGTTTCGAACGATTCTTGGTGCAAAAGTGGAGCAAATTCATTCATCTACAAGATCCAATCAACAAAACAAGTGAACAATCCATCAAGAAAGCGGAATTTGGATTCAAAAATACAAAAAACTAGGTTTTTACTATTCTTCTCTCCTTTGTCAATTTGGGTTAAATTTCTACAAGAACTTAGAACATTTGCATAGAATTGAGATTGGAATTAGATTAAGACAGGTTCTGTTGAGATTGGTGTTGATTTGATTGAGATTTGGGCATTTCTGAGACGAATCACGGTCTCTGGGATTTCCACGACCGTGGAATAGGAAGAAAAGACCGTGATTTTTTCTGTTTTTGGGGAAAATATTTACACGAAGTGCAGGAAAGAAAAAGAAGAGAAAGGGTGAGAGTTCCTCCTCTTCTCATAACCCTTCTAGTGAACCATCACCCCCATGCCCTAGGATCACCACCATTCATCCCAATTACCTCGGTGCTTTGGTAAAGATCGAGAAGAGACCGGTCATTGGACCTAGATACCTCTTGCTAGAGGAGTTAGAACCACTTAATGTGGTTAATGATTTGACTTGGCTCTTGGATAGAGCCGGATTGATTGTCTTCTCCGCTATTAGAGCGGATGCTTATGAGGAGATCACGAGGGAGTTTGTTATATCCTTCGAGCATAGCCATATGGACAGGACGGTGTCCTTTAGATTGATAGAGACGGACTATGAGTTCTCCATCCAGCAGTTCAGAGCCTTCTTTGGGTTCCATGAGACCTTCGATGGTCGCTTCCCCAGTAGTGTATACGCTAAGGATTTTTGGGAGGAGATTGCCATAATATACGCTAGCGAGGACCACTGGCAGCCGGCTGATACCAAGGCTAAGCTCATCTACCACTTAGCCTTGAAGATATCCGAGTGCCTATTTCCTAGGACCGAGACCCCGCCGAAAATTAAGACCGATGAGCTGTTTCTCCTTTACGCCATGCTTCATGGTAGACCCGCCGACTGTGCCACCCTTTTAGCCTCCACCATTAGCAAGCTTAAGAACAACAGGGCCGGGAACATTGGGTATGGTGGGATAGTGACCCACATTGCTACACAGCTCGGGATTGACTGCTCAGCCTGTACTAGGATAGCGGCAAGACCGTTGGGTCTCCAAAGCCTCATGACTAGAGGTTTGATCTTTCCTAGGCATAGAGGTCCACCTACCGGTGCCATGCCATGGGAGGAGAGAGGAGGTAGAGGCATTCCATGGTTGCCCGAGTATTCCATTATGACTGGACGCCATAATTGGAAGGAGACATTCACTGCTATGCATGCGAATAGGCTGGTAGCACCTCCTTACATTCCCGACGAGATTCCAGCTGTTGATGGTGATGATGTAGGAGGGGGTGAGGAGCAGGATTTTGGTACCTTTCCAGATCAGCCGGAAACCTTCCCCGACCTCCCTAGACAGTTTCCCCGTCCTTCTAGACCGTCCGGTTCTTCCTCTCGCCGCGCTAGTGTGAGCGAGAGACCTACATGGATGGAGACTCCTCCCACTTGGTATGCATCACAGCCGGAGTGGATGGGAGCTCCGCCCACATGGTATGCACAACTGCCATCAGCACCGGCCCCACAGGATGCACTAGCTTGGTACAGCCAGGCACCGGAGTGGTATGAGCAGCTGCCGGACTGGGCTACCGACCTCTCCAGGCGAGTAGGAGATTTAGATATCCGGCAGGACGCTAGGGTCGTACGAGCTGATGAGCATGATAGGATGATGAGGGACATATACCACCAACAGTTTGGGCGGAACTTCGACTCCAGCTTCTTCCCGTTTCCACCACCGCCTCCACCGCAGTGATGACTAGGCATGACTATGCAGTATTAGCAGCTCCACCGCCGTCTTGTGAGTTCATTTTTCTTTTCTTTATTTCTTTTTGAACACTAAGGACAATGTTTGTCTCAAGTATGGGGTGGGGTGTGACTATCGTTTGTAATAACTCTACTCACTTTGTTTGCCTTGATTCGAGAACACTTTGCATGCTTCATTTCATTGTCACATGTTTCATTATTGCATTGCATGAAAAAGCTTTTGAAAAACCCATAAAAATTGAAAAATTTTGAAAATTCTAAAAGGTTTTGTGCTTCTAAGAGTTGAGATGATTTCTATGATAATTACTACTTGCGGATTGAGCTTTTGATGACAATTGTATGCCTAACGAATAATGAATTGAAAAGGAATTGAATGTATTGATTATCCTTTCTTGCAAGTTTCACAATTTGAAGAGTTTTATCTAAATCATATTGAGAAATCGAGGTTGAAATCACATGATAAGTTCTTATACTTCTTTATGAAATGATTAAGGCAATTCGACCTTTCTTTCACCTTTCTTTGTTCATTTAGCCCCTCAATGAAATAATTGCCTCCCTTACCTATCTGGGAATTTGGAGGAGTTATGTTTTGACATGTTTGATGTGGGAGGGCCATGAAAGCAATTGTTTGCATTCAAAGAATAGAAATAATAGGTTTGGGGAAGTCAATCATGACGATGAGTAACTCGGCACCATTCACATAGCCGGGTGTTTGTGTCTTGCCAAAGTCGAATTGAGCGATATTCCTAACGGATTATGGTATGTGCATCAAAGGTTTGAGGCATCTCGAAATTGAGAAACGCCGATCTTCTAGGCTTCGGTTTTTGTGCACCGCTGTCCATAACTCCAAAAGTAAAGTCGAAAAATGATGTGAAAAGAACAGAGCAAAGCTCAAAGTTGATGGTGTTGCAAATTAAAACAAAAAGAAAAGAGTTAGTTGTCCACTTTCCCGGATTCAGACACCACATTCCTTATAAGTTTTCCCTCACTTCCGCATTTTAGACCTAACTTGGAAGCCCTTAAGATCAAAAGAATGTTATTTGGCTTGGTGATCTAAATTGAAGTTTCTTATGCTTGATTTTGATAATGCTTGAAGGTTATGATGTTTACATTGAATTTTAATCAATTCATGATGTTTATTTCCTGTACATTCTTTGGTTATGTATATAAGCGTTTCAAGAGTGAATGAAGCAAGGTTTGAGAATGATCTATTGACTAGAAGCACATTTAGCTAAAATATGTTTTGTTTTTGAATTTGCATGCATATTTCATCCTAACTTATGTTCTAAGCTTTCAAAAGACCTTGCTTGGGGACAAGAAAGTGGCAAGTATGGGGTATTTTGTTAGCATGAAATATTGCGATATTCTAGGCACTTTTTCTAGTTGTTTTTCATTCATTTTAGTGTTCATTGATAAGGCATTGAAGCATTTGTTAGCTAATTTATCTATATTTTCGATATGGAGGTCTACATTAGCTTTGTGTTGATTATAGGTGAATAAGAGCTAAAACCGGACCATTTGAGAGAGATAGGAGAGGATTTGAGCACATCCAAGGATTAGGAGCACATCAAAGAAGCCAAAGGAGATGCTAGGATGAGGAATGGCACGACACAAAGGAAACCACAAGAATTTACACTTCCACGCCCTCAAATATGGCCGTAGAAGAGTCCACGCCCTAAACCACGGCCGTGGATCTTGGCATCATGAGCGTGGAGCATTCCAGAGAGTTACACGGTCTAAAGTACGGTCGCGGAAGTCATATGAGACCGTAACCCACTTCCACGCCCTAAACCACGGTCGTGGAATCCCTTGAGACCGTGATTTAGGCGATCTTTTGACGAACCAATTATTGCCACGTCATTTACGCAGTGGGCCGGTACAATTATTTTATCCTTTTCATATAAAAGGGTCAGAGAAGAGAGTTTCGGATATCGACGCTTACCGCTTATCCTCGTTTAGCCCTGCTTAGGATCGCTTGGAGAGAGTTCGAGAAGGACTTGGCGGAAGCGCCGGCAATTTGGATTTCGGAAGATTGTGTGTGGCGGAAGTTGCGCCCTTTTTCTAGGTTTTGCTATTGAAGACGGATTGACATCCCGTTCTTCATACTTGCCTTAGATTTTGTGAGGTTTTGTGTTATATTCCGAATCCATTGAATACTCCGATTTGTGTTTTGGATATGAGATTGACTTTGAGTTATATTTGAGCTTTCGAAGGTTTTCATCTGTCATTCTTCTTAAATTGATTTGTGATATCATAACAATGGTTATTGGCTAAAACCCTTTAGCAATTCTAAGGTGAAGGATTAATAATTATGGCTTAGATGATGATAGATCGATCGTAAATTAGTTGGACCTTGAGAGTTAGGGAGATCTCGTCGACGAACCAAGATCACGGTATGTTCTTGAGTTCCACGGCCGTGGTTCTCAAGATCTGACCGTGATTTACCCTAAGTTACGAACCTTGCTTTTACTTTGATCTAAGGTTAAGGATTAGCTTTAATCTAGTCTTGGCTTGCCTTTTTCTAGGTAGTATTGAGACTCATCACCCTCTACTTCGATTTCGAGTGTCACAACCTTAATTGTTTTAGTTAGTTTTGATCCTTGGGTTACAAGTTTGGGTATTTGAGATTAATTCTTATTCATAGATCCTTTCTATACTGAAGCCTCAACAACCTTTATAGAGAGTATCTTTAGATAAGTCATATAAAGTTCTGGAACTTCACCGTACATTACTTTACCTTAGCATACCTTTGCAACTCTTAACTCTGTCCTTAATTTCATTAGTATATCTTGAATCGATTGCCACAATTAGATACCTGGATCTTTAGGGTTGCTGTTTTCCCAATATTTGCAAAGCTTATTACATTTACTTGCTTGACGATTTGAGAACTGAATTTGTTCCCCCCAAATCCCTGAGTTCGACACTCTAGAATTCTTGCTTTACTACGCCGATCCGTACACTGCGGTTTCGCTTGCTTGATTCTAGTTTTTATAAATTTAAATCTTGATTGCACGCACGCTTTTGGGCGAACACAGACACAGTATACACCATTAGCTACAACAATAGATAAGCATGAAGGTAATAACACAAACACACATCAACGTTACATACATGTAATGTCACACACAATCATTTATTATCTTTAATTACGTTATTCCATTACTAATTAAACTTCTTTTGTAACACGAGGAGCCCAAAGAACCCCGTCTCTTCCCCTTTAACCCAGGTGTTGCATGGGGATCTACCTCCCCCTTGAGCTACTAGCTTCCGAGCACCTCCTTCCACTCTCGGCGAGCTTCAGACCAGTGGTTACCGCCCATTATAATACACCTGGGCCAAATAAATGTAATATAAGGTCGTCCTAGTCCGGTTTTGGTTATAAATGCACAATCATATGAACACACACAACCATCACAATCATACAAATCCATAACTGAACGCTAAGTAAGTCCTATGGACTTACCTGATACACTCGTATCCTCTACCACGTCACAACTTCCCCTTGGGGAAGAAACCAACGCCTGCAAATAGCAAGGCACACAATATCACAACCTGAAAGGGTTAGGAGACTCGTTTCCATAACCAGAACCAACCTACAACCTCAAGATCACATAGCAGTGTACGGATCAAAGAAGCAAGAATGGTTATTGGCTAAAACCCTTTAACAATTCTAAGGTGAAGGATTAATAATTATGGCTTAGATGATGATAGATCGATCGTAAATTAGTTGGACCTTGAGAGTTAGGGAGATCTCGTCGACGAACCAAGATCACGGTATGTTCTTGAGTTCCACGGCCGTGGTTCTCAAGATCTGACCGTGATTTACCCTAAGTTACGAACCTTGCTTTTACTTTGATCTAAGGTTAAGGATTAGCTTTAATCTAGTCTTGGCTTGCCTTTTTCTAGGTAGTATTGAGACTCATCACCCTCTACTTCGATTTCGAGTGTCACAACCTTAATCGTTTTAGTTAGTTTTGATCCTTGGGTTACAAGTTTGGGTATTTGAGATTAATTCTTATTCATAGATCCTTTCTATACTGAAGCCTCAACAACCTTTATAGAGAGT
>BSUD01000007.1:90990965-91018979 GCA_033239045.1 Fagopyrum esculentum | reverse complement strand
TTTTCTAGGTAGTATTGAGACTCATCACCCTCTACTTCGATTTCGAGTGTCACAACCTTAATCGTTTTAGTTAGTTTTGATCCTTGGGTTACAAGTTTGGGTATTTGAGATTAATTCTTATTCATAGATCCTTTCTATACTGAAGCCTCAACAACCTTTATAGAGAGTATCTTTAGATAAGTCATATAAAGTTCTGGAACTTCACCGTACATTACTTTACCTTAGCATACCTTTGCAACTCTTAACTCTGTCCTTAATTTCATTAGTATATCTTGAATCGATTGCCACAATTAGATACCTGGATCTTTAGGGTTGCTGTTTTCCCAATATTTGCAAAGCTTATTACATTTACTTGCTTGACGATTTGAGAACTGAATTTGTTCCCCCCAAATCCCTGAGTTCGACACTCTGGAATTCTTGCTTTACTACGCCGATCCGTACACTGCGGTTTCGCTTGCTTGATTCTAGTTTTTATAAATTTAAATCTTGATTGCACGCACGCTTTTGGGCGAACACAGACACGGTATACACCGTTAGCTACAACAATAGATAAGCATGAAGGTAATAACACAAACACACATCAACGTTACATACATGTAATGTCACACACAATCATTTATTATCTTTAATTACGTTATTCCATTACTAATTAAACTTCTTTTGTAACACGAGGAGCCCAAAGAACCCCGTCTCTTCCCCTTTAACCCAGGTGTTGCATGGGGATCTACCTCCCCCTTGAGCTACTAGCTTCCGAGCACCTCCTTCCACTCTCGGCGAGCTTCAGACCAGTGGTTACCGCCCATTATAATACACCTGGGCCAAATAAATGTAATATAAGGTCGTCCTAGTCCGGTTTTGGTTATAAATGCACAATCATATGAACACACACAACCATCACAATCATACAAATCCATAACTGAACGCTAAGTAAGTCCTATGGACTTACCTGATACACTCGTATCCTCTACCACGTCACAACTTCCCCTTGGGGAAGAAACCAACGCCTGCAAATAGCAAGGCACACAATATCACAACCTGAAAGGGTTAGGAGACTCGTTTCCATAACCAGAACCAACCTACAACCTACAACCTACAACCTCAAGACTCGTTTCCATAGAAGCAAGAATGAAGAAAAGAAGAGAGAAGAAGAGAAAGAGCTTACCAATCTAACCCTAGGCTGCAACTATGAAGCATCAGCTTGTTTATCACCTCAACACAACTCCAACAACCTTCAGCAACATCTACAAGAGCATCCAAGGCCAAGAACACCCTCAAACTCTCAAGAACTCACTCACACAAGCAAGGAGAGATCAAAGAAGATCAAAGGAGAAGAAAGGAGAAGAGGAAGAACGTGGAGGGGAAGAAGAAGCTGGAAAGAGGTAGCAAACCCCTCATCTGAAGTCTAAGGAGGCTTATAAGAGAAGTCAGCCACAAAGCACGGTCAAGAGTCAACAAAAGAGGTTGCACTAGCCACAGAGCCGCAAGGGCGGCTAGCCTGAGGCACAGGGGCGCCTAGACGCAGGGGCGGCCTCTCTGGTCCGCTGGGGCGGCTGAATGGTCAAGCTAAGGCACACTCTAGCTCATCTAGGCTCTAAAGACTAAGGCTCTTACTGGTATGACCCGAACGCACCAACGGATACAAAGGATGCAGGGGCTGAACGAGTGAGGCACAGGGGCGGCTAGGTTCAGACGTAGGGGCGGTTCATAGCAAGGTACAGCGGCGGATAGGTTTAGGGGCAGGGGCAGTTCACAACAAGGCGCAGGGGTGGCTAGGTTCAGGCGCAAGGGCGGCTAGGTTCAGGCGCAGGGGCGGCTATTTGTGTAGAAGTTGGCCCCGACTTCTCTTCGATCTCTTTCTCGACTCTCTTCACTTCTTCCTCACACAACAACCACATAAGAACCCTAAGCAGCAAAGAAGAGCAACAACAACACCTCACACCCTTAGCACATCAGCAACAATACTCTGCAAGAAGCTCAAGATCATCCAAGCTCACAACCATAAACAAACTCTGAAAACTCTCTCACAAGATCAAAGGAAGATCAAAGAAGAGCAGAGGAAGAAGAAGAGCGTACAGAGGGAAATGGAGCTGAAGAGGATGAAGAAACCCTCTCACAGAAGCAATGGGAGGCTTATAAAGGAAGCCAACCGCAAAGCACATGTCAAAGGGTAAACAAACGCGGCTACAACCACATAGAGCCGCAAAGGCGGACTCTGTGAAGCGAAGGGGCTCCCAGCCGTAGGTGCGGCCACCTGGGTCCGCAGGGGCGGCTACCAGGGTCAGCACAAAGCTCAGCAAGGACTCAAGGCTCCTTAGACTAACGCTCTTACAATAGCTAACAAAAACAACGAACTCATTCCAACAAGAATTGTTACTGGATGGAGGATGTGCATTGACTATCGCAAGCTCAACAATGCGACAAGGAAGGATCACTTCCCAATGCCATTCATTGATCAAATGCTTGAAAGGTTAGCACAACACTCCTACTTTTTCTATGTTGACGGTTATAGTGGTTTCTTTCAGATTCCGATCCATCCGGACGATCAACCTAGTTCTAAACCAGGAAAAGTGTCACTCTATGGATAAGGAAGGCATAGTTTTAGGATACTTGATCTCTAATAGAGGGATTGAGGTTGATAAGGCTAAGATTGAAACAATAGAGAAACTTCCTCCTCCATCTTCGGTGAAGGGAATTAGAAGTTTTCTAGGACATGCTGGATTCTATAGGAGATTCATTAAAGACTTTTCGAAAATCTCTAAACCGCTAACTAATCTATTGATGAAAGATGCTGTTTTGAATTTTCGAAAGAATGTTTGGATGCTTTTTACAGAATTCGAGAAGCTCTAATCTCAGCCCCAATTATTCAACCTCCGGATAGGAATCTCCCCTTTGAGGTCATGTGTGATGCAAGTGATGTAGCTGTAAGAGCGGTGCTTGGACAAAAGAAGGATGGACGCACTCATGCCATCTATTATGCTAGCAAGACGCTAGATGAAGCACAACTAAATTATGCTACAACGGAAAAATAATTTCTTTCTATTGTTTATGCTTTTGAAAATTTTCATTTTTATATTGTAGGAGAGAAAGTGATAGTATACACGGATCATTCAACAATTAGATATTTGCTTGCCAAGAAAGATGCAAAACAAAGGCTGATTAGGTGGATTCTCCTCCTTCAAGAGTTCGATCTTTAGATTCGTGACAAAAAGGGATCCGAGAATTCTATTGCGGATCATTTGAGTCGTCTACCACATGCTACTAGTGACGACTTACCTATTGACGACTCCTTCCCGGACGAGCAATTGCATATAATGGAAGAGTGCATCGATATTATTTCTAGAGGTAACGAACCTTGGTTTGCTAATTTTGTAAATTATTTGGTTTTTCAGGAAATACCTCCCGGACTATCCTACGCACAAAGAAAGAAGTTCGTTAGGGATGTCCGCCAATACTACTGGAATGAACCTCTACTCTTCAAGAGAGGTCTTGATGGCATCATTAGAAGATGCGTACCGGAAGACGAAATGCAAAGTGTCATTCATCACTGTCATTCACTTCCTTGCGGAGGACACGCTAGTTCTTACAAGACTAGCGCTAAGGTATTACAACCGGATTCTTTTGGCCTACTTTATTTAAGGATGTGCAAACCTTTGTTGCTTGTTGCAATGCTTGTCAAAGAATAGGAAATATTTCTAGGAGGAATGTGATGCCTCTCAACAATATTCAAGAGGTGGAGATCTTTGATGTTTGAGGAGTTGACTTAATGGGACCGTTCCCATCATCTTGTGAAAACCAATACATACTTCTAGCTGTAGACTATGTTTCAAGATGGGTCGAAGTTGTTGCCTCTCCAGCTAACGATGTGATGGTGGTTGTTAAGTTCTTTAATAGAACTATTTTTCCAAGGTTTGGGACACCACGAACCATCATTAGTGACGGAGGTTCACACTTCATCGCCCGACGATTTGAAGCTCTACTAGCTAAGTATGGGTTGACTCACAAGATCGCCACACCCTATCATCCGCAAATAAGTGGACAAGTGGAGATTTAAAATAGGGAAATCAAAGGAATCCTTGAGAAGACGGCGTCAAAGACGAGGAAAAATTGGTCATTGAAGCTGGATGATGCGTTATGGGTGTATAGAACGGTATACAACACTCCCATCGGCACAACACCATACAATCTTGTGTATGGAAAGTCTTGTCATCTTCCGGTGGAGCAGGAACATAAGGCGTATTGGGCTGTAAAGTGGTTGAACTTTAGCATGAAGGAAGCGGGAGAGAAGCGTCTTTTGGACCTTAACGAGCTAGAGGAACTCCGCTTGAATGCCTTCGAGAACGCCAAGATCTACAAAGAAAGAGCGAAACGTTGGCATGATAAGCATATCATCCCAAAAGATCTCAAAGAAGGAGACCTTGTTCTTCTCTTCAATTCTAGACTTCGACTCATTCTAGTTAAGCTTAAATCTCGTAAGACCTTATGTAATTAAACACGTTTTTCCCCAAGGTACAGTTGAAGTATGGGGTGAGAAGTACGGAAGTTTCAAGGTGAATGGTCAACGACTCAAGAAGTACTCACCGGAGCTTCGAATTGAGGAAATCGCTCGGATTGTCCTCACCTAAACATTAAGGAACGGTCTAGCTACGGACCTAAAACAAAGCACTTCTTGGGAGGCAACCCAGGGTATTACATTCTTGCTTTTGTTTTTGTTTTCTTTCTTAGATTAGCTTAGTTTAGTTGTTTTTGTTTGTTTTTCGTCGATACCTTCCGGTATGTTTGTGTCTTTGGATGTCAGGGATAAGAAACGAGCAAAAGAAGTTAATAAAGCCAAAAGAACGACAAAACTTGATTTTTTGGCGAGAACAAAGGATTCCACCGCCAAAGAGGCAAAACCATGGCCGTGGTTTGCTAAATTGAGCCGTGGAAAAGCATGTCGTAGGTAATTAAAATAAAAGAGCCAGAAACCACGGGTGGCCGTACAAAACCACGGTCGTGGAACACCCCAATAGGCTGTGGTTTTCAAGATTTTTATGGCCCTATACAAGTTCTTTTCTTCATAAACTTATCACAAAATCTACTCCATCCATGACCAAAACCACGCAGGAACACCTCTCACTCCCGTGCTTCTTCATTCGGTGACCGTTTTGAGCGATTATTCGGCCTATTTTGAATCAAATAAGATTCTACAAATGATTATAACAACAAACTGCACGAACAATCAGAGATCGGACGTGAATTTGGATATTCTCAAATCCAAAACCTAGGTTTTCTCTCTATCTTCTCCTTGGTTGATTTCACTTGTTTTTCTTGAAGCTTTTTAGGAGAACTAGACGAAATTGAACTTAGAAGTAGTATAGGACTGCTTCTATTGAGTTTGTTGTTGATTTGATGACTTTTTGGGTGAATTCGAGCAATTCCACGGGATGCCGTACAATTACACGGCCGTGGAATCTGAAGAACGGGCCGTGGTTTTTGAAATTTTGTGAAAAAATGTTCGGAACTAGAAAATCAAACAGGAATAAGAAGCACATGGGTGTTGGATCCTCTTCCCAACCCCCTCCCATAGTTCCACAACCCCTAGAGTCCCCACAATCCATGAGGTTTATATTGGAACTATAGGGAAAATCCGTAAACGCAAGATGAAAGCTTCTAGGTACATTGTTGTTGAGGAACTCAAGGAGTTGAATGTTGTTGAGGATTTGACATGGTTGCTGGATAGGGCTGGTTTGATAGTGTTTGCTGGCATTAGGGAAGATGCTTATGAGGAGATCACGAGGGAGTTCATTACCTCCTTTGACCATAGCGCCGTTAACCGAACGGTGTCTTTCCGGTTGATGGAGCGCAATTATAACCTCTCTATTGCTCAGTTTGGAGCGTTGTTTGGGTCTGCTAAAACGTTCAATGGAATGTTCCCTAGGGGTGTCAAAGCTAAGGAGTTTTGGGGGGAGATCGCTATGATTGTAGGTCACGAGCACCGTTGGCAACCGGCCGACTCAAAGGCCAAGCTCATCTACCACCTTTCCCTTAAGATAACCCATAGGATCCTCTCTGAATGCCTATTTCCAAGGACTGAGACTCCCCAGAAGCTGAAGGCTGATGAGCTTTTCATTCTGTATTGCATGATTGCCGGTCACTCTACGGATTAAACTACCATGATCGCCTCCACTCTAAGTAAGGTAAAAAAACAAATCAACAAGAAACATTGGCTATGGAGGGATGGAAATGCACATTGCAAAACATCTAGGGATTGATTATTCAGCATGTGAGAGGGCAACTGCTGCAAAGCCTTTAGGGCTAAATGTTTTTATGACTAGGGGGCTCTTGAACCCCAACCACCGAGGTCCACCTACTACATCTATGCCTTGGGAGGACAAGGGAGGTAGAGGCATTCCATGGCTCGCTGACTATTCTCTTAGACTTAGCCGGCAGAACTGGAAGGCTACGTTTTTCCCTATGCATGCAAACCTTCTAGGAGCTCCACTTACATTCTTGATGAGGTACCCGCTGCAGCTGATGATGATGGTGACGAGGAGATGGGTGGAGACGATTTTCCAGATGTTGGAGGTGGTGAGCAGGATTTTGGAGCATTCCCGGAGCAGCCAGCAGACTTTCAGGAGCCAGCTAGGAGGTCCACATACCATCAGTGGCCTTCCGCCTCTTCTTCCTCACGCCGTGCTAGTGTGAGTGAGCGTCCTTCATGGATGGATGCTCCACCGGCTTGGATGGGTGCTCCTCCAGCTTGGACACAACAGCCTCCAGAGTGGATGCAGCAGCGACCTGCTTGGATGGACCAGCAGCAGGGTGGGCGACCGATCTTACTACAAGAATGGACAACCTAGAGACTCGCTTCAACAACCAGGATTAAGAGTGCAAGGAGAATGCTAGAATCCTCCGTGATGTCTACCGCCAGCAGTTTGGGCGTCAATTCGACCCCAACTTCCTTATCCACCACTGCCTCCTATGTGATGAGATGATCTCTTGGTTTGAGCTACTCCACCGCCTTCGTGAGTTTCCTTTTTCTTTTCTTTTCTTTATTTTTCTTACAGTGAAGACAAATGTGTATGTTAAGTATGGGGTGGGGTGTGACTCTCGCTTGATGTAATAACTCGATACACTTGCTTCGCTTTATTCCATGAACACTTGCATCTTTCTTTTGTTGTCACACGTTTCTTTTATGCATTGTGTTAAAAAGCTTTGAACAACCCATAAAAAATTGAAAAAATTTGAAAATTATTGTGCTTCTAGGATTGGAGATGAACTCTATGATGAATCTACTTGTGGATTGAATTTTTGATGATGTTTATGTGCTTAAATTGAGTAATGAATTGTGAAGAAATTGAATATGTTGTTTGATCTTTCTTGCAAGTTTCATAATGTGAAAGTTTTATGTTTAAATCTTGTTGAGGAATGAAGGTTGAAATCGCATTATAAGTTCTTGCGCTTCTTTATGAAATGATTAAGGCGCCTCGATTTTTCTTGTTTCTTCTTTGTTCATCTAGCCCATCAATGAAAATTTTGCCTCCTTTACCTATCCGGGAATTAGGAAGAGTGTGAAGTTTGGCATGTTTGATGTGGGAGAGCCATGAAAGAAAATTGTTCTTTTAAAATATAGAAAAAAAGGTTTGGGGAAGTCATTCATGATGATGAGTAACTCGACACCATTCACATAGCCGGGTGTTAGTGTCTTGCCAAAGTCGGATTGAGCGATATTCCTAACGGATTATGGTATGTGCATCAAGGGTTTGAGGCATTTTGATATTGAGAATCTCCAATATCCTAGGCTTCGGTTTTTGTGCACCGCTGTCCATACTTCAAAAAAAGTCAAGTCGAAAAAGAATTTTGTGCTGAAAAGAGAGAGAAAAGCTCTCAAATGGTGGTTGGTTCAAATTTGCGAAAAGAAAAGAGTTTGTGTTGTTCCTGTTTCCCGGATTTGTGCACCACATTCCCTTATAAGTTTGTCACCTATTCACGTTTCTTGACCTTTACATGAAAGTCCTTAAGAGTCTATGGATTGTTGTTTGACTTGGTGATCTAAATTGGATTTTTGCATGATTGATTTTGACATTGCTTTGGGTTATGATGTTTGACTTGAAGCTCTTGCAATATATGATGTTTCTTTTGCTTGATATGATTTGGTTTATGTATATAGAAGTTCTCAAGGAAACATGAAGCAAGATTTGAGGGTGATCTATTGACTAGAAGCACAATACCAAAAAGATTGTTTTTACCTTGTTTTGCATTCATATTTCATTCTACCTTATGGTCTAAGCTTTTGAAAACCTTGCTTGGGTACAAGCAAGAGACAAGTATGGGGTATTTTGATATCATGAAATATGACCATATTTTAGGCACTTGTTTTGGTTGTTTTTCCCCTTTTGTTGTTTACATGGATATGAGTTTGAAGCATTTATGAGCACATTCACCTATTTTGTCGATGTAGAGATCTACACAAGCTTTGTTGTGTTTTTAGGTGAATAAAGGCTTGGATTGGAGAATATATGGAGTGAGTAGGAGTATTTGATCATGCTAGACATCAAGAAGATGCATTGGAGAAGCTAAGGAAGGAGCATGATTAGAGAGCTTTACGAAACAAAGGCTTTTACAAAGGAATTGGAGTTTCCACGGCCAAACAAGGAGAACCACGACCGTGGTTTATGTATTGAGGTCGTGGAAAACAAGGTCGAGCAACAGAAAGGTTCCACGGCTCATTCTACGGGCGTGGAAGTTTGTACTTGGCCATGATTTCTATAACGGTTACCACGTGTCATATTTGCCACGTCAGCAGCGGTTATTGGGCTTTCGAAACCCTTTTTCCCCTATAAGAAGGCTGGAGAAAGGATGAAAACAAACATCTTGTATCCAACACATTTCGGGAACATTGCTTAGGAGATTTTAGAAGATTTTATTACGTACAGGGAAGATTCGGAAAAGGACGCATTTTGAGATTGCGTACTTGGAGAAGATCTTAGGATTCCTTTGAAAACGGATTGACATCCCGTTCTTCATTGTTCCTAGAGATTTTTGTGGGGTTTTCTGTTCTTTGATTCTACTTTCATTAGAACACAAACAGGCTTTGGTTTATTTTGAGATTGATTATTCGGATATTATTGAGTTTTCAAGGGTTTACCTTTTCTTACTTTTGAATTTGATTATTATGATTGTTGGCTAAAAACCTTAAGTGATTATAAGGTGAAGGGTTGATAGTTGTGGCATAGATGATGATAGATTGAACCAAAATAGATTGGACCCTTAAAGGTGAGAGAAACCTCGTCGTCGAGGAATTCTACGGCCAGTTCTTGAGTTCCACGGCCTAGGTTCTTCGAGATCCGACCGTGGTTTTCCTCTATCGTACGTCCTTTGCTTTTGCTTTGATAAAAAGTTAAAGATGTTACGCTAGAAATGTATATCACAAAAGTCTTACAATTTATAACTCGATATAATTTCCTAATTCCTAGCGAACCAACAGTGTATGGGTCGTTTTATAGCAAGGATAGTATTCCGAAGTCGAACACGAAGACTAAGGTGAAATCAAATCAAACAAGTGATCATGGATAGTGCAAATCTAATCTAAGAAAAGAGAAGTAAATAAAGAAATGAAAATCATGATATTTTTGGGTGTGGTTTTTGTGGTGATCAAGCAAGATCACAAATCATGCAATATTATAAATCAAACTAACAACTCAAGCTAGCAACTCAAACAAACAACACAAACACAAGAAATGTGATCAAAGAGAGAAAAGCGGATTCTAGGGGTTAAGACTTCCGGTTATGGCATTGGACTCAAGCTTCTAATCAACGTTGAATAAGCTACGGTATGTTGGGAAAGGGTGTTTTTCTCAAATGGGATCAATCACCGGGTAGGCCTCATGGTCCACTAATCCCGCACCTAAGGTCCTATTACCGGGTAAGTCTCTAGGAGCCTAAGGTTGAGAATTCTACACAATCCGGATTGCTATCTAGGGGTCAAACCTCTCCATATCGGGTAAGTCTCGGGAAGGAAAATCCTAAGCATCAATCCTAGCACACTCAGTCCAATAGCGGCTTGTGAGGCTCACTACTACCTAGAGTTCGTCATCTTTAGTATCTAAGATCAAGAATTACCGGGTAGGTCTCTTCCCTCACTTATTTTGCTAACATTAGGTCACCCTAGGCTAGATTATGCTTAACAAACACTAGGATTTCAATAATCTAACATCCTAACATTCAGAATCATCAATACAAGCACAATAGAATAAATCACGGGCAGATCATAAAGAACCACGGCCGTGGAACCACATGAACAGACCGTGGTTTTCATCAGAGGCTAGGTTCGTGCAAGCAAATCATCCAAAGGTACATTCAAGTCTATTCTATCATAGTCCAAGTCATAACCATCACTCCATCACCCTAGAATCACAACTATTTAGCCAACAACATGCATTTTAAGATTCAAACTCAACAAGTAAACATTCATGGCTTCCATAGCAAGTGAATGAAATGAAAGTGAAAAGAAACAAGTAGTCTTAGCTTAATATAAGATGAAACAAGACTTACAACCCTTCAAACACAGCTCCAAAACGTTTCTTACAATCTTTCCAGATGTTCTCAACAAAAGTCACTCTAAACTCACACAAAAGTTCACTCTAAACCTCTATCTTGTGTGTTGTTCTTCCTCCAAAATGAGAGTGTTTCTCTTCTCCTCTAAGAATCCCCAATGTGGATAATGATAATGTGTGAGAGAATGTGGGAGGATCCTCTAGCAACATCATGCAGGACCACTTATATTCTCCACCAAGAGCAAGGGTCGGGACAGGAGATCGTGGGACAGCTGTCACAACTGTCCAGATAAAATCACGGCCAGAACCACGGGCGTGGTTCTGGCCTCTGGGCCGTGGAAATGCATGAACAACTCCCTTTGGATCATTAAGCCATGAGTTGGTGCAAGGCATGCACCAACAAGGTCCTATGTGTTCTCCTGTGCTCCTAGCTTACTCCTTAATGAGTCCGGAAGTGTGCCATCACGAGGAATGATCCTCGAATGTATCGATTAAGCTCCAAAAGCTCCCAAAATACCTACAAAACCGCAAGAGTTCGTGTAGATGTCTATTTTGACAATATGCATGAATTAAGCGTAAACGTCATGAACTAATGCCAAACCATGCATGAATAACGGGAAAAACTATCTAAATGAATGCCTAAAATAACGTCATAAATCACGTCATCAAAATACCCCATACTTAGAACTTGCTCGTCCCCGACAAAGGTCCAACTATAGGCTACGAGATGGCATGATTTATGAATGCAGAAAAACAGGTAATATTTTTGGAATTGTGCTTTTAAGATTGCATCACCTTCATAGTCATGTTTCATGGCAATGGACAAGCAATCATGTATTAAATGAATGAAGGCACGAAAAGACAATTATACTTAACTCGAAAGCATGCATGAAAGGTGAAAATGAAGAAGTCAAGATGATCATGAGAATATCCAATCTAGATCACTAAGTCATACACATATGCAAATAGGTCACAAGGACTTAGGAAAGAAGAGGTCAAGAAACGTTGTTATAGGTGGGAATTTTTTAGGTCATGTGATGCTAATCCGGGAAAAGAACTAACTCCACAATTTCATTTTGGATCAACTTCCCCACAAGTGTATATTTTTCTCCATCTTTTAATTTTCATTTTCTTTTTCTTTCACTTATTTTTGAGACAATGGCATTGGTGTACAAAAGCCGAAACCTTGGTGATTAGCGGACCTCGGGATTTTTACGAGGTGCCTCACACCGGTCACACATACCAAGACTCGTTAGGACATTCGGTTTATCCGAATTTGGCAAGGCACAAATACCCGATTATGTGAATGGTGCCGAGTTACTCGTGATCAAAACCAAAGTCCCCAAACCTATTTTTTTCCTGCACTTTTCATAATAAATTCAACACTTCATTCACAACATTCATTCATCAACAACTTCACCCCACACTTGCTTTTCACACACTCAACACACTAGCATGCTCCTATTCCCGGATGGGTCACAAGAGGTCAAATTTCATATCAAGTGAGGTGCTCAAATAACATGATCAAGATGAGAAGAAGAGAGATGAATTGCCTTAATCATTCATAGATGATGTGCAAGAACTAACATGTAATTTCGACCATAAATTTTCAATCCAATCAAGACAAGCATCATAATCACAAATAATGCATAGGATTCAAGATAAGTATTTCAAGTCCACATATGCATAAATCCATTCAACACACAAGTCCGTCAATAGCCAATTCACAAAACAGTTGCATCATAAGGGTCATATCCAAACTAGGAAGCACAAATATTTTTTAAAATTTTTCGATTTTTTGGAATTTTCGAAATATATATGTACAATGCAAAAGCTAATGAAACATGTGAAAATATGAAACTATCCTAGATGCAATCATGCAAATGATTATGAAAACCCCGCCAAAAACTTGTTACGCTAGAAATGTATAGCACAAAAGTCTTATAATTTATTACTTGATAGCATGAATTATAGTCTATATTTTGGGGTTTGTTTGGACGTTTTATATTTCATAATCTGCATGTTTGTATTTATATTATGTGATTATATTACCATTTCATCTACCTTTGCGGGAATCGAGGTCTACACCTAGTTTTGTTGTAATCGTAGGTAAAATGGCACGTTTTGCATCAAAAAGGAGCAAAAGGAGCTATGGAGTCATTGGAGCTACATTGAGAAACATAAGGAACCATCCAGGAAGCATAGCCATGGATTAAAGATTCACTTTGGACCAGTTTTGAGAGATTTCACATACAGTTGTGACTCACCTCGGTTGACCACAGATTCATCTCGACCGAGGTGATCCAGGGAAGTCGACTCGACCGAGGCGAATACCTAGGACGCGGCGAGAATATTTTATTCTTGGCTAAGATCTTTTATATTTGGAAAGTGATCTTATATTTTTGGGCTTGGCTCCTGGAAGGAAGAAGATATTATAGATCTTATATTTTACCTATTTTTATGGGAAGAGATCTTTCTAAGATATATTATCTTTGGAGGGTTATTTTCCTATAAAAAGGGTTGGATTTTCACAAATCCAACATCCCGCTTAGCACGTTACACACCATTGAAGGCTGCGAGATCCAGCATACATCGCTGCAACCATTCTCCGCAGTTGGGAGATTTGAAGAACCTTTTTGAAGGTTGAAGGAAGGTTGAAGATTGTAGCTTTTATAGCTTTTGGAAGTTTTCTTGTAAGATTACCTTAGATTCTTTTCCTTGTTGTCTTGCTTGTTGGATTTATATCCAAGGAACGCTTTGTTGTGATATTTGATTCAGTTATTGAAGTCTTTTCATTAAATTCTTCTTGTTCAAATATTCACCTTCTTCCCATATACTTGATTAATACTTTCATGATGATGAGTGGCTAATTTCCTTGTGTGATTCTAGGGTGATTGGCTGAAGGTTGTGGGAAAAACAATGATAGAATAATCTTAGATTCCAGTAGGACCCTGAAAGTTCGAGTCTTTAACCTTAACCCTAAGCATCTCGCTCAGTCGATGAACATCTCGGCCGGGGTGGAATTTGGCTGACCGAGGTGACTTATCTAATCCTAACTGAGAGATAAATGTTAGAGTTTGCCAAATCCTATTCTTATTACACCTTTCCTGGTTCAATGCATGCTTAGGATGAGACTTACCCGGTAATTCCTTAGTTTGTGTACCTAAGATCATAAGTGTAGGTAATAAAGGTTTATCCTTTATTGGGGTTCGAGTGTCCTTTCATCCCATCTTTGTGAGTTAGCCTGAGACTTACCCGGTAAATGTTGATTCTATTCCCTTAGATGGTGTGTTAGTTTGAGGTTATAGTTCTTTATCTTAATTCTTTGAGACTTACCCGGTAATAGGAGTTATGGTTTAGGATTAGTGAGTAGTGAGACTTACCCGGTGATCTATTCTACTTTAGTAACACCTTCCCCATGCAAAAACCTCAGCTTTGTCCGCTTATCTTTAGATCTTGAGTTGGAACCACAACTAGATGCTTTAATCCCTAGAATTGCATGTTTCCTTTATTGACTTCTTATTCATCTTTGATTGTGTTAATTGCTCTTGTGGTTAGTATTTATATAAGCATACCGTGATTGGACTTTGTTTCACTAAGTCCCTGTGATCGACCCCTGGAATTCCTTGCTTTTTACTACGATTGACCCGTACACTGCGGGTTCGCATCCTTGTTTTAAGCTTACATCTAGGGTTATAAATTTAAAGCTTGCACACACCGTTTGGAGCGAACAAGTTTTTGGCGCCATTGTCGGGGATTTGGTCTAGACCGAGCCGGTTACGGTTTTCTCTTGGGGCACTTGCCCCCGTGTCTATTAACCACTCTACTTGAGTGACTTTTGCAGGTTCTTTCTTAGGTATATGCGAAGAACCCGCACTGGGAAGGAAATCGTTCCTTACGATCCCGAACCAGAAAAGACATACAAGCGACGCTTAAGAGAAGCGAAGATGGCCCAACAAGACAACCGCGATCTTGAGGCCGAATTAAAAGAGGCGTTAGAGCTGTTACGCCTCAGCAGGGAGGAACTGAGGCAAGAGAAGGAAGATACTTGCACCAAGACTGAAGCAATCGAAGCAGAGATGGCCGTCATACGAGACCAGATTCTACTTCGACCGAGGGAAGACCCAGTTCCCGATGCTGGACCGAGGCAGGTCCCAGTTGCTGACCCTCGACCGAGGCAGGTCCCGGTACCTGACGCCCCGGCCGAGGTACTTCCACCTCGGAGGCCAGTCCGAGATGTTCTTCTTGTAGGAATCCCACAAACCCTAGGTCAAAGGATGGACCCTAATCAACAACTGAGGCGTCCAGGAGTTAACCTAGGAGATCCAGCGGACCATGACTATGAACTTTGACCGCAAGTTCTATCCATGATTCGCCAATGCCAATTCGGAGGGTTGGAGAAGGAATCACCACATCAACATCTTCAAAACTATGAGATCTTGATGGAAACCTTGAGACCTCCAAGAATTGAAAATAACAACTACAAGCTAAGACCTTTTTACTTTTCTTTAAAAGATAGAGCTCTTACTTGGTATCAATCTCTTCCTCCAGGAAAAATTAGCACATGGGAGGAGATGACAACGGAATTCTTGACCAAATTCTTTCCCCCCCTCAAAGACAGCTGAAATGAGAGGAAAGATCAACGCTTTCATTATGAAGGACAAGAAGAGCTTGTCCAAGTCATGGGAGCGGTTCAAAGACATTCTTTTGGATTGCCCACATCATGGGATTCCAAAGTTAGAGTTATTGGAGATATACTTCAAAGGACTGGACGGAAGCACCCAGTTCAATCTCCAACTACTCTCCGCCGGTACCTTCATGGACATGGCGATTGACGAGGCTTGGGACTTCATCGAGAAGCAAGCTTTGCATATGGAGAAGTACACCCACCAAGGAGCTGAAGGTGGAGTTAAAAGAGTTAACTTCCAAGAAACTCAGCCCAACAACAATGAACTCACGTCTTTGAAGAATAACGTGAAGCAATTGAAGGAACTCTTGGTTGCTCAAACCAAGAAAGAAGAGCAAGGACAAAGGAACAACAACAACGGATACCGTAACAACAACAACGGTTCCCGGAACAACAATTACAACAACAACAATAGAGGATCCAATAGCAACAATTGGAGGGCGAACAACCAAAATTCTGGTAACAATCATTCAAACTCCAACTCTAACGATTCCTCTAATCCTTTCCTCTCTTCCCCTTCTTCTTCTTCTACTACATTAAAGAGCCAGGGGCAAGGATCAAGTTCGTCTCAGCCGGAAAAGAAAGACGCAGTTCTGGAGGCTATCTTGATCAAGCTTAATGCTATGGAGACGTCTATGACTTCATTTTCGAAGGCCCAAAAGGCCTTTGAACAACAACTTGCAAGTAGGGCGAATGAAGCGCCAAGAGACCCAGGGAAGCTTCCAGCAAGGACGGAAAGCAACCCTAAGGGCCAGATCATGGCCATAACTACGAGGAGTGGACTGAAAACTGCAGATCCAGTGCCTCGGTCGGTGCCAGTACAGACGAAGACCACCTCGGTCCAGGTGCAGTCGAAGAACACTTCGGCCGAGATGCCAACCGAGGTGGAGCCACAGAAAGCGGAGGGGAAAACTGAAGTTTATGTTCCACCTCCTGCATACAAACCACCACTTCCATTCCCCCAGTCAAGGGCCAGAGCACATCTAGACAAACACTTTCGTAAGTTCCTTGACTTGATGAATAAGCTGCATATTAACATTCCTTTCCTTGATGCTATTCTAGGAATGCCCGCCTATGGGAAGTTCTTGAAGGAAATCCTATCAAGGAAGAACAAACTGGAAGATTTTGGTGAAGTTAGGATGACATCTAAATCCTCGGAGCTCATTCAAATCATGAAGGAGAAGATGCCACCAAAATTGAGAGATCCCGGCTCATTTTGCATTCCCATTCAAGTTGGGGATGTCACTTGTGAAGCCCTTTGTGATCTAGGAGTCAGCGTGAGCATCATCCCGCTGGAGCTATGAGTGAAGATCGGACTTGGAGAGCCCAAGCCGGTAAAGATTCGACTTTATATGGCGGATCGCTCCATTACCCATCCCGTGGGCATCTTGGAGGACGTTCCGGTCAAGTTAGGTAACTTCTATCTACCTATAGATTTTGTTGTACTTGACATTCCCGCAGATTATCCTGTTCCTATTATTCTCGGGAGGCCATTTCTAGCAACTTTGGGTTACAACGTGGATTGCAAGAACGCCAAGTTGAAATTCAACATTGGTGGCGATGAGGTGGAGTTCGCACTACTTGCAGCCATGAAAGGGGAGCAGCTAAGCGATGATATCTTCAACATCTATGATGAAGAAGAATCAAGAGAATTGGTGAGCTCTATCCTTATTAACGATCCACTCGAAAGAGTTATTAGCTTCAGTTTAATGGAGGAAGGTATAGATGCTTCTTGTGATGCAGATATACAGAGCTTAAAAGCACTGGAAGAAGATCCAGGAGCTAAAACTGAGAAGCTAACCCAGGAGACGAAGATCTCCAGTTTCGGTTCCAGTTGCAGTACCTCGACCGAGGCACTTTCTGGACTGAGCGAGGCGACTGAAGAACATCTCGGTCAACGCCTCTGCGCCTCGACCGAGGTCGATAGCGAGATGATGTCAACTGAGACTACTGAGAATAATAAACTTCTTACTCCTTTCTCTGACATTCATCCTCAGTTGGTGGAACATTCTATCCACCAACTCTTTGATAATAACGGACCTTGGTATGCTGATATTGTGAATTATCTTGTTTGCCAGGAAATACCGCCCGGATTGACGTAATCTCAAAAGAAGAGATTCTTCAAAGAAGTACGACATTACTACTGGGACGAGCCGCTGCTATTCAAGCGCGGGCCGGATGGGATGCTTCGAAGATGCATTCCGGAAGATGAAGTTAATAGCGTTATACGGCATTGCCATTCACTTCCTTGTGGAGGACATGCTAGCACCGACAAAACATGCGCTAAGGTATTGCATTCCGGTTTCTTTTGGCCTACATTATTTAAGGATGTACAATCTTTGGTTGTCTCTTGTGATGCATGCCAAAGAACAGGAAATTTATCGAGGAGGAACGAGATGCCACTTAACAACATCCAAGAGGTGGAAATCTTTGATGTATGGGGGAGTGACTTCATGGGACCTTTCCCATCCTCCGGAGGAAACCTCTATATTCTTCTTGCGGTTGATTACGTCTCTAGATGGGTTGAAGCCATTGCTTCTCCCACTAATGACGCCAAGGTGGTTGTGAAGTTCCTAAACAGGACTATCTTTCCACGGTTTGGAACCCCACGCATCATCATCAGCGATGGAGGAACGCATTTCATCAACCGGAAGTTCAAGGCACTCCTATCGAAGTATGGGGTAACCCACAAGGTATCAACCCCTTATCACCCTCAAACTAGTGGACAGGTCGAGATCTCGAATAGAGAAATCAAAGCAATTTTGGAGAATACCGTCTCTAGGACAAGGAAAGATTGGTCCATGAAATTGGACGATGCTCTATGGGCGTACAGGACCGCATTTAAGACTCCCATAGGTACCACCCCTTATAATTTGGTATATAGGAAGTCTTGCCATTTGCCCATTGAATTGGAACACAAAGCTATTGGGCGGTCAAATGGTTGAACTTCGACATTAAGGAGGCCGGCGAGAAGCGTCTATTGGAACTCAACGAGCTGGAGGAGCTGCGTTTGAACGCTTATGAGAATGTCAAAATCTATAAGGAAAGGACGAAGAGATGGCATGACAAGCGTATCGTCCCAAAGGAGCTTAAAGAAGGAGACCTAGTTCTACTCTTCAACTCCCGCCTCCGCCTTTTTCCAGGTAAGTTAAAATCTAGATGGACCGGACCTTATGTTGTGAAACATGTTTTTCCTCATGGTGCAGTTGAGATATGGGGCGAAACTAGCGGAAGCTTCAAGGTCAACGGTCATAGACTTAAGAAATACCAACCGGAAACTCCGGTTGAGGAGGTTGCACCAATATACCTCGTTTGAGACGCATCATGGTCCAGCTAGCGACCTTAAACCAAGCGCTTCTTGGGAGGCAACCCAAGGTATTGCTTTCTATTCCCTTTTTCTAGTCTAGCTTAGATGGTTTTTGCTTTGGCTTTGCTTTGTTTTGTTTTTGGCGTTCTAGACAGATAACAAGAGACATCTAAGGAAGGAGTATAACTGGAAGGACAGAAGTTCGAGAATTTGAGAAGACGGAGTTTGACTGAGGCATCTCGGTTGCTATCAAAGCACCTCGACCGAGATGATTCTTGAGCAACCAAGGCGACTAGGGTTTTCTAAAGAACCACCTCGGTCCGTACCACCTCGGTCCAGTCGAGACCATCTCGACCGAGGTGACAGCAGTCCAGAAAAGGGTATAAAAGGCAGAAGATTTCTCTCTCCTCACTTTACTCTTTCCCCTCGACCGCGGCGACAGTTCACCTCGCTTCTCCGATTTCTTGCTCGTTTTCGACGATTTCTGTCTCCAAACTGCGATTAAGACTTAGAGGATCCAGTGCAACATCGATGTGCAAGAGAATCGAACCGATTCGGCCGAACGAGGTAAAAACGAAACCGAAACCCTACCTCGCTTTTTCGCTTCGATTTGGGCTTTGGTTGCCCTTGCATTTGTTGAGGAAAGGCTTAAGTACCCCATAGGAAGCAGTTGTACTGATTTTGAGGGAAAAGAATTGAATTTTCAGAAGGAATTAGAATCCAGTTTTTCGCCTCGGTCCAGTCGAGTTGTGCCTCGGCCGAGGTAATTCTTGAGTGTTGTCAGTTGACCGAGGTGACCTGACAGTGACTGAATTGAAAATGAGTTCTGACCGACGCCTTGTCCTTAGGGATAGATCCTCACCTTCCCCTTCTTCCTCTTCTTCCCGACCATATCGACCGGTGATCCATGAGCGACACCAGGTCGATTACGACCGCATTTTTGGCCGTCCAGTGACTGCACCACGCTTCTTGGCCGTGTCTGCTTTTGATTGCCTCCAGGTAGACGGAGACCTTAGGAGGATGATTTCTACAGTTGGGCTGGATCAGTTTACTGAGATCCGAGCCCCAACCTACTTGGAGCCGACCCTAGAGTTCGTTAGCTCCTTCACCTACCTTCCCACAGAGCAGTCTGTGAAGTACCGGTTGATGAACCGGAACTTCTTAGTGCCACTTGAGTACTGGAGAGATATTTTTGGCTTTCCGAAGCCCATCGCTGTTGACTTCCCGTCCCGATCAGTAGCTAGGGAGTTTTGGGGGCAGATTGCCCATATTGTTGAGCACGCACATAGATGGCGCCTTGGAGATTCCAGGGAGAAGGTCATCTTCCATTTAGCCTTTAGGTTAGCCCACCGGATATTCAGCGAGACACTTTTGGCGCGTACTGAGACGCCCCAGAAGATCCGACAGGGAGAGCTTTTCAGTTTGTATTGCATGGTTACTGGAGGTATCCCGGACTTTGGCTTGATGTTGGCAGAGGATCTGCACAAGATCAAGGCCAAGGCGAAGGGAGACATCTGCTGCGGAGGGCTTGTCACCCATATAGCTAGCTATCAGGACATGGATCTCAGCGCTTGCACGATGGTGGCGGCTCTGAAGCCGCTTGGATTGCAGGAGATGATCACTCGGCGGATTCTGGTTCCCCGAGGTCTGACTACTCCGTACGTGGCTATGCCGTGGGAGCTGACTGTGCCACAGGGGATCAGGTGGTCTGCCCAGTTTTCTGTTTATGACCCTCACTATTGGCAGGCCGCTTGGGCTCCACTAATGGAGGATTACAGAGAGGCAGCAGCTGCCCCAACTGAGGAGGAGGCTGATGATGAGGAGACAGTTGAATAGAGAGAGGGTGGAGTCCCGATGGATACAGGTACAGATACTGCAGGGACGAGCGCACCACCAGTTATAGATCTGGATGAGGAGGACACTGAGCCTGCACCTGCTACTTCTCCAGTGAGACCTGCTAGGCGTAGGACACGCCGACACAGGGATCCAGATGCTCACAGACGGATCGATGACCTGACGGATCAGGTTATTGATTCATATGCTGCTTTGTCACTGGATATCCACGAGATGCAAGAGCGGCAACACTACCAGCACATGATGGCCCAAATTCAGTTCGAGCATGTCATGGGCTATCCGTTCGACCCGACCCAGTATCCGTACGTGCCACCACCACCACTACCGGATCGTGACTACTGAGAGCTGCAGGATTTTCTTTATTATTTTTTATGTAGTTCAGCTTATTATCCGGTGAGTATTTTTATCCTTTAGACTTATTTTGACCCACTGGGACAGTGTGTCCCAAGTATGGGGTATTTATGGGATATTTGACATTTATGTATGACTCCACTTGATCAGATATTTATATTTTATGCTTCAGTTGCTTCTATATGTTTATCTGAAATTGCATGCATACTTACAAGTTATATGATTGAGAAAAACGTCGAAACTGAAAAAAAAATGGTTTTAAAAAATTTTTTGGACCTCGACCGAGGCAGTTCTGGCCGAACGAGGCGTTTCACCTCGGTTGACCTAAGAACACCTCGACCGAGGTGGGTTAACTGAGAGTTTTCGAAAACGATTTTTGTGTTACTTATCTGGATATGATCTCAGTGAAGATCTTGCTTACTGACTGGTTTTAAATTCTTTATGTGTTTGAAAGGTTTTATAATATGTTTAAGTTGCTAAATGCTTTGTTTGAAATTATTGGCATGTTTAATACTTTGTTTTTGTCCAAATTATGTTGAATTTGGAGGTTGACATCACATTATGAGTTCTCTCACTTTCTTCCTGGAAAGACCAAGGCAATTCATTCTTCTCTCTTCTTCTTCTTGATCATGCTTAGCCCCTCATATACATTTTGCCTCCCTTTACCCATCCGGGAATTTGGAAGCAAGCGATGTGGTGAAAGCAAGTGAAGTTAAAGTTGAGAAGTTGGCTGGAAGTGAAAGTGTTAGAAAGTAATCTTAGGTTTGGGGAAGTCAATCATGAAGATGAGTAACTCGGCACCATTCACATAGCCGGGTGTTTGTGTCTTGCCAAAGTCGGATTGAGCGATATTCCTAACGGGTCATGGTATGTGCATCAAGGGTTTGATGCATCTCAAGAAATTGATGATTGCTGATTTTCTAGGCTTCGGTTATTGTGCACCTCTGTCCATGCATCCCAAAAAGTAAAGTAAAAAGAAAAAGTGTGAAATAAGCAAAGCTTATTGGTAGAAGATGTTGCAAGTCAAAGTGAAAGTGAAGTTCATCCTTTTCCCGGATTCTAGGACCACATTACCTTACATACATCCCTACCATACACGTTTCTTGACCTTTCTTTTGGGAAGCCCTTGAGACCTTGAGCTTGTTGATTGACTTAGTGGTTTAAACTGGATTGTGCATGATTAATTTTGATAATTATAACTTATTATGCATTATATGATTTTATGCAAAGATGAACAACTTTCCTATATTTATAAAATGTTTTGATCATATTTTGATTTTAAATTCCATGAAGTATTCTCTTAGAGTGATCTATGATAGTTGCACACCATAAAAATGTTTTTGAAAGACTTTTTCATTGATTTTATTGACTTATAATCCATTCTATCTTGTCTTTTATATGCGGAACTTGCTTGGGGACAAGCAAGGGCTAAGTATGGGGTATTTTGATAGCATGAATTATAGTCTATATTTTGGGGTTTGTTTGGACGTTTTATCTTTCATAATCTGCATGTTTGTATGTATATTATGTGATTATATTACCATTTCATCTACCTTTGCGGGAATCGAGGTCTATACCTAGTTTTGTATCGTAGGTAAAATGGCACGTTTTGCATAAAAAAGGAGCAAAAGGAGCTATGGAGTCATTGGAGCTACATTGAGAAACATAAGGAACCATCCAGGAAGCATAGCCATGGATTAAAGATTCACTTTGGACCAGTTTTGAGAGATTTCACATTCAGTTGTTACTCACCTCGGTTGACCACAGATTCATCTCGACCGAGGTGATCCAGGGAAGTCGACTCGACCGAGGCGAATACCTAGGACGCGGCGAGAATATTTTATTCTTGGCTGAGATCTTTTATATTTGGAAAGTGATCTTATATTTTTGGGCTTGGCTCCTGGAAGGAAGAAGATATTATAGATCTTATATTTTACCTATTTTTATGGGAAGAGATCTTTCTAAGATATATTATCTTTGGAGAGTTATTTTCCTATAAAAAGGGTTGGATTTCCACAAATCCAACATCCCGCTTAGCACGTTATACACCATTGAAGGCTGCGAGATCCAGCATACATCGCTGCAACCATTCTCCGCAGTTGGGAGATTTGAAGAACCTTTTTGAAGGTTGAAGGCAGATTGAAGATTGTAGCTTTTATAGCTTTTGGAGGTTTTCTTGTAAGATTACCTTAGATTCTCTTCCTTGTTGTCTTGCTTGTTGGATTTATATCCAAGGAACGCTTTATTGTGATATTTGATTCAGTTATTGAAGTCTTTTCATTAAATTCTTCTTGTTCAAATATTCACCTTCTTCCCATATACTTGATTAATACTTTCATGATGATGAGTGGATAATTTCTTTGTGTGATTCTAGGGTGATTGGCTGAAGGTTGTGGGAAAAACAATGATAGAATAATCTTAGATTCCAGTAGGACCCTGAAAGTTCGAGTCTTTAACCTTAACCCTAAGCATTTCGCTCAGTCGATGAACATCTCGGCCGGGGTGGAATTTGGGTGACCGAGGTGACTTATCTGATCCTAACTGAGAGTTAAATGTTAGAGTTTGCCAAATCCTATTCTTATTACACCTTTCCTGGTTCAATGCATGCTTAGGATGAGACTTACCCGGTAATTCCTTAGGTTTATCCTTTATTGGTGTTCGAGTGTGCTTTCATCCCATCTTTGTGAGTTAGCTTGAGACTTACCCGGTAAAGGTTGATTCTATTCCCTTAGATGGTGTGTTAGTTTGAGGTTATAGTTCTTTATCTTAATTCCTTGAGACTTACCCGGTAATAGAAGTTATGGTTTAGGATTAGTGAGTAGTGAGACTTACCCGGTGACCTATTCTACTTTAGTAACACCTTCCCCATGCAAAAACCTCAGCTTTGTCCGCTTATCTTTAGATCTTGAGTTGGAACCACAACTAGATGCTTTAATCCCTAGAATTGCATGTTTCCTTTATTGACTTCTTATTCATCTTTGGTTGTGTTAATTGCTCTTGTGGTTAGTATTTACATAAGCATACCGTGATTGGACTTTGTTTCACTAAGTCCCTGTGATCGACCCCTGGAATTCCTTGCTTTTTACTACGATTGACCCGTACACTGCGGGTTCGCATCCTTGTTTTAAGCTGACATCTAGGGTTATAAATTTAAAGCTTGCACACACCGTTTGGAGCGAACATTACTCGATATAATTTTCTAACTCCTAGCGAACCCACAGTGTATGGGTCGTTTTGTAGCAAGGATAGTATTCCAAGGTCGAACAAAAGACTAAGTTGAAATCAAATCAAACAAGTGATCAAGGATAGTGCAAATCTAATCAAGAAAAGAGAAGGAAATAAAGAAATGAAAATCATGATATTTTTGGGTGTGGTTTTTGTGGTGATCAAGAAAGTTCACAAATCATGCAATATTACAAATCAAACTAATAACTCAAGCTAGCAACTCAAACAAACAACACAAATACAAGAAATATGATCAAAGAGAGAAAAGCGGATTCTAGGGGTTAAGACTTCTGGTTATGGCATTAGACTCAAGCTTCTAATCAACCTTGGATAAGCTACGGTATGTTGGGAAAGGGTGTTTCTCAAATGGGATCAATCACCGTGTAGGTCTCACGGTCCACTAATCCCGCACCTAAGGTCCTATTACCGGGTAAGTCTCTAAGAGCCTAAGGTTGGGAATTCTACACAAACCGGATTTCTATCTAGGGTTCAAACCTCTCCTTACCGGGTAAGTCTCGGGAATGCAAATCCTAAGCATCAATTCTAGCACACTTAGTCTAATAGCGGCTTGTGAGGCTTACTACTACCAAGAGTTCGTCATCTATAGTATCTAAGATCAAGAATTACCGGGTAGGTCTCTTCCCTCACTTATTTTGTTAACATTAGGTCACCCTAGGCTAGATTATGCTTAACAAACACTAGGATTTCAACAATCTAACATCCTAACATTCAGATTCATCAATACAAGCACAACAAAATAAACCACGGGCAGATCATATAGAACCACGGCCGTGGAACCATATAAACAGACCGTGGTTTTCATCAGAGGCTAGGTTCGAGCAAGCAAATCATCCAAAGGTACATTCAAGTCATAACCATCATTCCATCACCCTAGAATCACAACTATTTAGCCAACAACATGCATTTTAAGATTCAAACTCAACAAGTAAACATTCATGGCTTCCATAGCAAGTGAATGAAATGAAAGTGAAAAGAAACAAGTAGTCTTAGCTTAATATAAGATGAAACAAGACTTACAACCCTTCAAACACAGCTCCAAAACGTTTCTTACAATCTTTCCAGATGTTCTCAACAAAAGTCACTCAAAAGTCACTCAAAAGTTCACTCTAAACCTCTATCTTGTGTGTTGTTCGTCTTCCAAAATAAGTGTGTTTCTCTTCTCCTCCAGGAATCCCCAATGTGGATAACGATAATGTGTGAGAGAATGTGGGAGGATCCTCTAGCAACAGCCAGCATGACCACTTATATTCGCCACGAAGAGCAAGGGTCGGGCAAGGAGATCGTGGGATAGCTTTCCAGAGAAAACCACGGCCGGAACCACGGGCGTGGTTCTGGCCTCTGGGCCGTGGAAATGCATGAACAGATCCCTTTGGATCATTAAACCATGAGTTGGTGCAAAGCATGCACCAACAAGGTCCTATGTGTTCTCCTTTGCTCCTAGCTTGCTCCTTAGTGAGTCGGGAAGTGTGCCACCATGAGGAACGATCCTCGATTGTATTGATTAAGCTCCAAAAGCTCCCAAAATACCTACAAAACCGACAAGAGTTCGTGTAGACGTCTATTTCGACAATATGCATGAATTAAGTGTAAACGTCATGAACTATTGCCAAACCATGCATGAATAACGGGAAAAACTATTTAAATGAATTCCTTAACTAACGTCATAAATCACGTCATCAAAATACCCCATACTTAACACTTGCTCATCCCCGAGCAAGGTCCCACTATAGGCTACGAGATGGCATGATTTATGAATTTTGAAAAACAGAAAATATTTTTGGAATTGTGCTTCTAAGATTGGATCACCTTCATAGTCATGTTTCATGGCAATGTACAAGCAATCATGTATTAAATGAATGAAGGCACGGAAAGACAATTATACTTAACTCCAAAGCATGCATGAAAGGTGAAAATGAAGAAGTCAAGATGATCATGAGAATATCCAATCTAGATCACTAAGTCATACACATATGCAAATAGGTCACAAGGACTTAGGATAGAAGAGGTCAAGAAACGTTGTTATAGGTGGGAATTTTTTAGGTCATGTGATGCTAATCCGGGAAAAGAACTAACTCCACAATTTCATTTTTGATCAACTTCCCCGCAAGTGTATATTTTTCTCCATCTTTTCTTTCTTTTCTTATCTTTTTCATTTTCTTTTTCTTTCACTTATTTTTGAGACAATGACATTGGTGTACAAAAGCCAAAACCTTGGTGATTAGCGGACCACGGGATTTTTCCGAGGTGCCTCACACCGGGCACACATACCAAGGCTCGTTAGGACATTCTGTTTATCCGACTTTGTCAAGGCACAAACACCCGATTATGTGAATGGTACCGAGTTAATCGTCATCAAATCCAAAGTCCCCAAACCTATTTTTTCCTACACTTTTCACAACAAATTCAGCATTTCATTCACAACATTCATTCATCAACAACTTCACCCCACACTTGCTTTTCACACACTCGACCCACTAGCATGCTCCTATTCCCGGATGGGTCAAAAGAGGTCAAATTTCATATCAAGTGAGGTGCTCAAATAACATGATCAAGATGAGAAGAAGAGAGATGAATTGCCTTAATCATTCCTAGATGATGTGCAAGAACTAACATGTAATTTCGACCATTAGTTTTCAATCCAATCAAGACAAGCATCATAATCACAAATCATGCATAGGATTCAAGAGAAGTATTTCAAGTCCACATATGCATAAATCCATTCAACACACAAGGCCATCAATAGCCAATTCACAAAACAATTGCATCATAAGGGTCATATCCAAACTAGGAAGCACAAAATTTTTTTAAAATTTTTCAATTTTTTGGAATTTTTGAAATAGATATGTACAATGCAAAATCTAATGAAACATGTGACAATATGAAACTATCCTAGACGCAATCATGCAAATGATTACGAAAACCCCGCCAAAAACTTGTTACGCTAGAAATGTATAGCACAAAAGTCTTATAATTTATAACTCGATATAATTTCCTAACTCCTAGCAAACCCACAGTGTATGGGTCGTTTTGTAGCAAGGATAGTATTCTAGGTCGAACAAGAAGACTAAGTTGAAATCAAATCAAACAAGTGATCAAGGATAGTGCAAATCTAATCTAAGAAAAGAGAAGGAAATAAAGAAATGAAAATCTTGATATTTTTGGGTGTGGTTTTTATGGTGATCAAGAAAGTTCACAAATCATGCAATATTATAAATCAAACTAACAACTCAAGCTAGCAACTCAAACAAACAACACAAACACAAGAAATGTGATCAAAGAGAGAAAAGCGGATTCTATGGGTTAAGACTTCTGGTTATGGCATTAGACTCAAGCTTCTAATCAACCTTGGATAAGCTACGGTATGTTGGGAAAGGGTGTTTCTCAAATGGGATCAATCACCGGGTAGGTCTCATGGTCCACTAATCCCGCACCTAAGGTCCTATTACCGGGTAAGTCTCTAAGAGCCTAAGGTTGGGTATTCTACACAAACCGGATTTCTATCTAGGGTTCAAAACTCTCCTTACCGGGTAAGTCTCGGGAATGCAAATCCTAAGCATCAATTCTAGCACACTCATTCCAATAGCGGCTTGTGAGGCTCACTACTACCAAGAGTTCGTCATCTTTAGTATCTAAGATCAAGAATTACCGGGTAGGTCTCTTCCCTCACTTATTTTGCTAACATTAGGTCACCCTAGGCTAGATTATGCTTAACAAACTCTAGGATTTCAACAATCTAACATCCTAACATTCAAATTCATCAATACAAGCACAACAAAATAAACCACGGGCAGATCATATAGAACCACGGCCGTGGAACCATATAAACAGACCGTGGTTTTCATCAGAGGCTAGTTTCGAGCAAGCAAATCATCCAAAGGTACATTCAAGTCTATTATCTCATAGTCCAAGTCATAACCATCATTCCATCACCCTAGAATCACAACTATTTAGCCAACAACATGCATTTTAAGATTCAAACTAAACAAGTAAACATTCATGGCTTCCATAGCAAGTGAATGAAATGAAAGTGAAAA
>BSUD01000007.1:90931342-90980860 GCA_033239045.1 Fagopyrum esculentum | reverse complement strand
AGTTTTCAATCCAATCAAGACAAGCATCATAATCACAAATCATGCATAGGATTCAAGAGAAGTATTTCAAGTCCACATATGCATAAATCCATTCAACACACAAGGCCATCAATAGCCAATTCACAAAACAATTGCATCATAAGGGTCATATCCAAACTAGGAAGCACAAATTTTTTTTAAAATTTTTCGATTTTTTGGAATTTTTGAAATATATATGTACAATGCAAAATCTAATGAAACATGTGACAATATGAAACTATCCTAGACGCAATCATGCAAATGATTATGAAAACCCCGCCAAAAACTTGTTACGCTAGAAATATATAGCACAAAAGTCTTATAATTTATAACTCGATATAATTTCCTAACTCCTAGCGAACCCACAGTGTATGGGTCGTTTTGTAGCAAGGATAGTATTCCAAGGTCGAACGAGAAGTCTAAGTTGAAATCAAATCAAACAAGTGATCAAGGATAGTGCAAATCTAATCTAAGAAAAGAGAAGGAAATAAAGAAATGAAAATCTTGATATTTTTGGGTGTGGTTTTTGTGGTGATCAAGAAAGTTCACAAATCATGCAATATTATAAATCAAACTAACAACTCAAGCTAGCAACTCAAACAAACAACACAAACACAAGAAATGTGATCAAAGAGAGAAAAGCGGATTCTATGGGTTAAGACTTCTGGTTATGGCATTAGACTCAAGCTTCTAATCAACCTTGGATAAGCTACGGTATGTTGGGAAAGGGTGTTTCTCAAATGGGATCAATCACCGGGTAGGTCTCATGGTCCACTAATCCCGCACCTAAGGTCCTATTACCGGGTAAGTCTCTAAGAGCCTAAGGTTGGGAATTCTACACAAACCAGATTTCTATCTAGGGTTAAAACCTCTCCTTACCGGGTAAGTCTCGGGAATGCAAATCCTAAGCATCAATTCTAGCACACTCAGTCCAATAGCGGCTTGTGAGGCTCACTACTACCAAGAGTTCGTCATCTTTAGTATCTAAGATCAAGAATTACCGGGTAGGTCTCTTCCCTCACTTATTTTGCTAACATTAGGTCACCCTAGGCTAGATTATGCTTAACAAACTCTAGGATTTCAACAATCTAACATCCTAACATTCAGATTCATCAATACAAGCACAACAAAATAAACAACGGGCAGATCATATAGAACCACGGCCGTGGAACCATATAAACAGACCGTGGTTTTCATCAGAGGCTAGGTTCGAGCAAGCAAATCATCCAAAGGTACATTCAAGTCTATTCTATCATAGTCCAAGTCATAACCATCATTCCATCACCCTAGAATCACAACTATTTAGCCAACAACATGCATTTTAAGATTCAAACTAAACAAGTAAACATTCATGGCTTCCATAGCAAGTGAATGAAATGAAAGTGAAAAAACAAGTAGTCTTAGCTTAATATAAGACGAAACAAGACTTACAACCCTTCAAACACAGCTCCAAAACGTTTCTTACAATCTTTCCAGATGTTATCAACAAAAGTCACTCAAAAGTCACTCAAAAGTTCACTCTAAACCTCTATCTTGTGTGTTGTTCGTCTTCCAAAATGAGAGTGTTTCTCTCCTCCTCCAAGAATCTCCAATGTAGATAATGATAACGTGTGAGAGAATGTGGGAGGATCCTCTAGCAACAACCTGCATGACCACTTATATTCTCCACTAAGAGCAAGGGTCGGGCAAGGAGATCGTGGGACAGCTTTCCAGAGAAAACCACGGCCAGAACCACGGGCGTGGTTCTGGCCTCTGGGCCGTGGAAATGCATGAACATATCCCTTTGGATCATTAAGCCATGAGTTGGTGCAAAGCATGCACCAACAAGGTCCTATGTGTTCTCCTTTGCTCCTAGCTTGCTCCTTAGTGAGTCGGCAAGTGTGCCACCACGAGGAATGATCCTCGATTGTATTGATTAAGCTCCAAAAGCTCCCAAAATACCTACAAAACCGACAAGAGTTCGTGTAGACGTCTATTTCGACAATATGCATGAATTAAGCGTAAACGTCATGAACTATTTCCAAACCATGCATGAATAACGGGAAAAACTATTTAAATGAATGCCTAAACTAACGTCATAAATCACGTCATCAAAATACCCCATACTTAACACTTGCTCATCCCCGAGCAAGGTCCCACTATAGGCTAAGAGATGGCATAATTTATGAATTTTGAAAAAATAGAAAATATTTTTGGAATTGTGCTTCTAAGATTGGATCACCTTCATAGTCATGTTTCATGGCAATGTACAAGCAATCATGTATTAAATGAATAAAGGCACGGAAAGACAATTATACTTAACTCGAAAGCATGCATGAAAGGTGAAAATGAAGAAGTCAAGATGATCATGAGAATATCCAATCTAGATCACTAAGTCATACACATATGCAAATAGGTCACAAGGACTTAGGATAGAAGAGGTCAAGAAACGTTGTTATAGGTGGGAATTTTTTAGGTCATGTGATGCTAATCCGGGAAAAGAACTAACTCCACAATTTCATTTTTGATCAACTTCCCCACAAGTGTATATTTTTCTCCATCTTTTCTTTCTTTTCTTATCTTTTTCATTTTCTTTTTCTTTCACTTATTTTTGAGACAATGGCATTGGTGTACAAAAGCCGAAACCTTAATGATTAGCGGACCACGGGATTTTTGCGAGATGCCTCACACCGGGCACACATACCAAGGCTCGTTAGGACATTCTGTTTATCCGACTTTGGCAAGGCACAAACACCCGATTATGTGAATGGTACCGAGTTACTCGTCATCAAATCAAAAGTCCCCAAACCTATTTTTTTTCATACACTTTTCACAACAAATTCAGCATTTCATTCACAACATTCATTCATCAACAACTTCACCCCACACTTGCTTTTCACACACTCGACACACTAGCATGCTCCTATCACCGGATGGGTCAAAAGAGGTCAAATTTCATATCAAGTGAGGTGCTCAAATAACATGATCAAGATGAGAAGAAGAGAGATGAATTGCCTTAATCATTCATAGATGATGTGCAAGAACTAACATGTAATTTCGACCATCAGTTTTCAATCCAATCAAGACAAGCATCATAATCACAAATCATGCATATGATTCAAGAGAAGTATTTCAAGTCCACATATGCATAAATCCATTCAACACACAAGGCCATCCATAGCAAATTCACAAAACAATTGCATCATAAGGGTCATATCCAAACTAGGAAGCACAAGATTTTTTTAAAATTTTTCGATTTTTTGGAATTTAGAAATATATATGTACAATACAAAAGCTAATGAAACATGTGACAATATGAAACTATCCTAGATGCAATCATGCAAATGATTATGAAAACCCCACCCCATACTTAAAAACACATTGTCCCCAATGTGCAAATTAAATAAAGAAGTGAAAGAGAGTCCTCACAATGTAAAAATGGTATTTTCGGTATTTTGGTTCACTCATGTGGATTGATGGTGGATGATCAATCAAAGGTGGTAGAGAGCTCTTGATGTTCATTATGGCGTCGGAACCCGCGCTAAGCGCCGCAAGCCGTCCAAGTCCCACGTCCGCTCCACCCACGTTTGATGCGGGATCATCATCATCATCATCTCCATGCTTTGTAAGACTTCCATGTTTCCTAGACTCTAGCATACAAACACAAAAACACACAAACACACCAAAACAAAAACAAAAGCAAAAATCAAAAATGAAAACAAAAAAAAACAACGAAAAGGGAAAGATATGTACCAATGGGTTGCCTCCCATTAAGCGCTTCTTTAACGTCATTAGCTTGACCAAATTCGGGAGCGTTTCATGTTCGCCCCTAAACGTGCGTGCAAATAAGCTTTAAATATAAAACTAGAAATCAAGCAAGCGAACCCACAGTGTACGGATCGATATAGTTAAGCAAGAATTCCAGAGTATCGAACACAGGGATTTGGGTGGGAACAAATTCAATTGCAGATTATCAAGCGATTAATTATAAGAAGATTTGCAAGTATTGGGAAAACAACAATCCTAAAGATCCAGGAATCCAGTTGTGGCAATCGATTCAAGATATACTAATGATATAAGGACAGAGTTAAGATATGCAAAGGTATGCTAATGTAAGGCAATCGTACGGTGAAGTTCCAAAGACCTTATATGACTCACCTACAAGGCACTCTCTATAAAGGTTGTTGAGGCTTCAGTATAGAAAGGTTCTAAAGATAAGAATTAATGTCAAATACCCAAACTTGTAATCAAAGGATCAAGACTAACTAAACCGATTAAGGTTGTGACACTCACAATCGAGGTAGAGGTTGTTGAGGCTTCACTACCACCTAGAAAAGGCAAGCCTAAACTAAGTTAAAGCAAATCTTTAACTTTGGATTAAAGTAAAAGCAAGTTCGTAAACTTAAGGGAAATTACGGTTGGATCTTGAGATTCCACGGTCGTGGAACTCAAGAACAAACCGTGATTTAGGGTTCGTCGACGATTCTCTCTAACTCTCAGGGTCTAATCTATTTACGATCGATCTATCATCATCTAAGCCACAACTATCAACCCTTCACCTTAGAATTGTTAAGGGTTTTTAGCCAATAACAGTCATATTGATATTAAATTCAATGATTAAAAGATTGAAAGATGAAAACTTCCGAAAACTTTCAATAAACTTCAAACCAATCTCAAAGTCACAATCAAGAACAAATATCGTCACAAGATTCGGAATAGAACAAACAAACACAATCGTAGATAAGAAGGAAGAACGGGATGTCAATCCGTCTTCTAAATCAAACCTAAACAAGAAGAGGAATCTTCTTGCGAACAATCTTCCGAATCTTTGATCTTCCGTCAACCCGGAAATCTCAACAACAATCTCCACCAAAAATGCGAGATTAGGGCAACTCCAAGGATGAGTGCAAATTACGTCTTTTGCAAGAATCGCCAAAAATCTCCAAGTCGCGGCGTAGGCGAAAGTCTCTAAGCGAGGTCGCAAAGTGCGTCTAAGCGAAGGTCTAAGCAGAGGTGACGAAATCTCTCTTCGTCCGTCTTTTTATAGGGCAAGATAAAATATCGGCCCGGCCCAATCTTCTAAAAGATCGTGGCTTAAAATTTGGCGAAAAGAATCGCCAAGATCACGGTCGTGGAAGGTTCCACGACCGTAATTTAGAGCGTGGAAATCAACACGGTTTGAACACATGATTCCACGACCGTAAAAGCTTCTGGAATGAACCACGTTTTCTGACCATGGTTCCACGGCCGTGGAACTGAACGTGGAATGTGGTACGGCCGTATTTTAGAGCGTGGTTTAGGGCAAGAACGTGATTCTTCCCTAGCCTCGTGCATTCTTCAAGTTGAACTCCTTTTTGCTCCTAAGAATATCCTCAATCCATGGACATACTCAAACATCTCTATCCTTGCTCAATTCCGTTCGGAAATAGCTCTCAATCACCTATAATCAACATAAAGCTTGTGTAGACATCCATATCGACAATATAGGCAAACTAGCTCACAAATGCAATAATGCTCAATCAAAGACTATCAATATGAATCAAATACACTTAGAAAACGTGCCTAAAATATCACAATATTTCATGCTAACAAATAACCCCATACTTGCAACTTGCTTGTCCCTAAGCAAGGTCTTTCAAAAGCTTTAAAACAAGAGTTAGGATGAAATATGTGTACCTTCTCAAAGCAATACTTCTTTTAGATGAATGTGCCTTCTAAACAATTGATCATTCTCAAATCTTGCTTCAATCGTTTATAAGACTTTCATACACTTAATCAAAGAGTAAAGAGTAAAGAAAAATCATGAATCAATCAAACTTCCATACAAGCATCATAACCTTCAAACATTATCAAAATCAACCATAAGAAACTTCAATTTAGATCACCAAGCCATATAACATTCTTTTGATCTTAAGGACTTTCAAAGAAAAAGTTCTAGAATGTGGAAAAGGAAGGAAACTTTTAGGAACGTGGTGCATGAATCCGGGAAAGTGGTCAACTACTCTTTCTTCTTCTCCTGCGGTTTCCGCACACGTCGAAAAATCCACTCCCAAACTCCTAGCAAGGTGGGTAACTATCCCACCATATCCAATATTTCCCTTCCTCTTATTCTTAAGCTTGCTCATAGTAGCAGCTAAGAGGGTGGCACAGTCAGCTCGGCGCCCATACAACATAGAATATAGCAAAAAGAGCTCATCCGTCTTGATCTTTTGGGGCGTCTCCGTCCTAGGGAAGAGACACTCCGAAAGAACACGGTGAGCAATCTTCAAGGCTAAGTGGTACATCAACTTAGCCTTGGTGTCAGCAGGTTGCCAGCGGTCCTCGCTGGCGTAAACCATAGCAACCTCCTCCCAAAAGTCCTTGGCGTAAACGCCACTAGGAAAACGACCGTTAAAGGTCTCATGGAACCCAAAGAAGGTCCCGAACTCACGAATGGAAAAATCATAGTTTCTTTCCATAAGACGGAAAGAAACGGTCCTATCCACATGGCTGTGCTGGAAAGACGTCACAACCTCCCTCGTAATCTCCTCATAAGCGTCTTCTCGGATAGCCGAGAAGACAAGTAGTCCGGCTCTATCCAAGAGCCATGTAAGGTCCTCTATGATGTTAAGAGGAGCTAGATCCTCTAACAACAAGTACCTAGGTCCAATCACAGCCCTCTCCTGGATCCTCTCGAATGCATCGAGGTGATCCTCATGAATGGTCGGTACTCTAGGGCTAGGAGGTGAAGGTGATGAAGGTGAGGATGGAGGTGAAGGGGAAGAGGGTGGTGGTGCTCTAGAGGATGAAGAAGAAGAGGGATTACCCTTCCTCTTCTTGTTCTGATCATTCTTTTTCTCCTTAATCCTCCATGAAACTCTCCTTACGAAATCCATCACTGTCAAGAATCACGGTCTGTTCTAGCCCTTCCACGGCCGTGGTTCTTCCAGGAACCGTGGTTTGTCTGTTTCTTTCGCAAATCTCAGCAAACAACTCTCAAACTCAACAATCAGGCAGTCCTAGTCTAATTCCTTCCAATTTCAATCAGTTCTTCCTAAAATTTCTAACAAAAACGAACCAAATTGACAAAGATCAAGAAGAGTGGAAAAACATAGGTTTCGGATTTTAAAATCCGAATTGCGCGTTCCTTGGTGAATTGCCGCTCGATTCGTCGCTTGTATCTTGTTGGTGGTTGAATCTGCTTCAATTTGGGAAGAAGAATCGTTGAAAACGATTAAGAAACGAGGAATTGGAAGGAAGGCGTGGATTCGGCTTTTAGGTCGTGGAAATAGGTTTTTGTGAGGTGTTTTTGTGAAGAACGTGGTTTATATAGTCACAGGCAAAATTTTGAAAATCACGGTCTGTCGGGGTGTTCCACGGCTGTGGAATTGTCCGGAACCGTGGTTTTGGTGATTTTTCAAAGGCTTTTGGAAATTACGGTCACTGTAGCTGTCACGACCGTGGTTTAGGCCGTGGAACTCTCTATAAAGCTCCAAAGTCCAAATTTCATCACTTTTCTTCAACATTACCCTTCCCTTTTCCTTTTCCATCGTTCCTACATCCAAAAACACGAACATACCGGAAGAAATCGAAGGCAAAAAAAGCAAAAACGTCTAAACTAAGCTAGGCTATGAATCGAAAACAAAAACAAGAAATGCAATACCTTGGGTTGCCTCCCAAGAAGCGCTTTGTTTAAGGTCCGTAGCTAGACCAATCTCGCACTTATTCGAGTGCGGTAGGCGCGAACTTTTCAGTTTGGAGTTCCGGCGTATACTTCTTGAGTCGTTGGCCGTTCACCTTAAAGCTTCCGCCCGCTTCACCCCATACTTCAACTGCACCATGGGGGAAAATACGCTTAATTAGAAAAGGTCCGGTCCAACGAGATTTAAGCTTACCTGGAAAGACACGAAGCCTTGAATTGAAGAGGAGAACTTGATCTCCTTCTTTGAAGTCCTTTGGAATTATGTGCTTATCATGCCAACGCTTTGCTCTCTCCTTATAGATCTTAGCGTTTTCATAAGCGTTCAAGCGGAGTTCGTCCAGCTCATTAAGGTCTAGGAGACGCTTCTCTCCCGCTTCCTTCATGCTGAAATTTAACCACTTGATGGCCCAAAACGCCTTGTGCTCCAACTCTACCGGCAAGTGACAAGACTTTTCATACACAAGGTTGTATGGTGTGGTTCCTATGGGTATCTTGTACGCAGTCCGGTACGCCCACAATGCGTCATCAAGCTTCAAAGACCAATCCTTCCTAGTCCTTGAAACCGTCTTTTCTAAGATTCCTTTGATCTCCCTATTTGAGATCTCAACTTGTCCACTTGTTTGTGGATGATAAGGGGTAGCGATCTTGTGAGTAACCCCATACTTAGCTAGAAGAGCTTCAAAGCGCCGGGCAATGAAGTGAGAACCTCCATCACTAATGATAGTCCTTGGTGTCCCAAATCACGGGAAGATGGTCTTGTTAAAGAACTTGACCACCACCATGGCATCATTGGTGGGAGAGGCAATTGCTTCCACCCATCTAGAAACGTAATCTACTGCCAATAGTATGTATTGGTTTCCACAAGAGGATGGGAACGGTCCCATGAAGTCAACTCCCCAAACATCGAAAATCTCCACCTCTTGGATGTTGTTGAGGGGCATCTCATTCCTCCTAGAGATATTACTTGTTCTTTGACAAGCATCGCAGCAAGAAACAAAGGATTGCACATCTCTAAACAAAGTAGGCCAAAAGAATCCAGATTGGAATACCTTTGTGCTAGTCTTGTTCGAACTAGCGTGTCCTCCACAAGGTAGTGAATGACAATGGCGGATGACACTTTGCATCTCATCTTCCGGCACACATCGCCGAATAATGCCATCCGGACCTCTCTTGAAACGGAGAGGTTCATTCCAAAAGTATTCCCGGACATCCTTAAAGAACTTCTTTCTTTGTGCATAGGATAGTCCGGGCGGTATCTCCTGACAAACCAAATAGTTAACAAAATCAGCAAACCATGGTTCGTTACCTTTGGAAATCACATCGATGTACTCCTCAATAATGTGTAGGTGTTCGTCCGGAAAGGAGTCGTCGATGGGTAAATGGTCGTCCTCTAGATGTGTTAGGCGACTCAAATGATTCGCAACAGAATTTTCTGAACCTTTCTTGTCGCGGATCTCAAGATCGAATTCTTGTAGGAGAAGAATCCATCTAATTAGCCTTGGCTTCGCATCCTTCTTTGCAAGGAGGTACCGGATCGCAGAGTGATCCGTGTAGACAATCACCTTTGCACCTACAAGATAAGAGCGAAACTTGTCAATAGCATAGACAATGGCTAAAAACTCTTTTTCGGTAGTGGCGTAATTGAGCTGCGCTTCATCTAGCGTCTTGCTAGCATAGTATATGGCATGGGTTCGCCCTTCCTTTCGTTGTCCAAGAATAGCTCCTATAGCTACGTCACTAGCGTCGCACATAACCTCAAAGGGAAGAGTCCAATCCGGAGGTTGGATAATAGGTGCTGAAATTAGAGCTTGCTGAATTGTGTTAAACTTATCCAAACATTCATGCGAAAACTCAAAAACTGCATCCTTCATCAATAGATTAGTGAGCGGTTTTGATATCTTAGAGAAGTCTTTAATGAAACGTCTATAAAATTTAGCATGTCCAAGGAAACTTCTTATCCCTTTCACCGAAGTTGGGGGAGGAAGCTTCTCTATGGTCTCTATCTTAGGTTTATCTACTTATATCCCTCTATTAGAGACTAAGTGACCTAATACAATTCCTTCATTAACCATAAATTGACACTTCTCCCAATTTAGAACTAGGTTAGTGTCTTCACACCTTTGTAAAACAAGAGAAAGGTTAGAAAGGCAATTGTTAAAAGAGGAACCGTATACGGAGAAGTCGTCCATGAAGACCTCCATGATTTCCTCAATGTATTCGGAGAATATTGCCATCATGCACCGTTGAAAGGTGGCTGGGGCGTTGCAAAGCCCAAACGGCATTCTCCTATAGGCGAACGTACCCCATCGGCACGTGAATGTGGTCTTCTCCTGATCGTCCGGTTGTATCGGAATCTGAAAGAAACCACTATAACCGTCAAGGTAGAAAAAATGTGAATGTTGTGCTAACCTTTCAAGCATTTGATCAATGAATGGCAACGTGAAGTGATCCTTCTTCGTTGCATTGTTGAGCTTGCGGTAGTCGATGCACATCCGCCATCCTGTTACGGTTCGGGTAGGAATGAGTTCGTTTTTCTTGTTGGTGATGACCGTCATTCCTCCCTTCTTCGGAACTACTTGAACCGGACTCACCCACTTACTATCGGAGATAGGGTAGATGATACCTGCATCAAGAAGTTTAAGAATTTCCTTCTTGACAACCTCCTTCATGGTCGGATTCAACCGCCTTTGAGGTTGTCTCGAAGTTCTAAAATCTTCCTCCATTAGTATCTTATGCATACATAGGGAGGGTTTTATTCCTACTAAGTCCTCAATGGTATAGCCTAAAGCTTTTCTATGTTTCCTAAGGACAATCATGAGCTGATTATGTTCATCTATGCTTAGATCGGAACTAACAATAACCGGAAAGGTAGAATTAGGTCCTAGAAAAGCGTACCTTAGATGAGTAGGAAGTGGTTTTAGTTCCATCGCTTTCGGAGCTTCCAATGATCCTTGAGGAGCATCCGATGTCTCCTTAGAAGTTTCTAAGGGTGTTGAAGATGTGGGAGGAGAATCAGAAGAAGTTGAAGAAGTGTCTCGATCACCCCTTTCCACGGCCAAAATTACGGGTTCCTCATGTCCTCCATGGCCGTGGTTTAGGGCGTGGAAAGGAAATACGGTTGTCATGTCTTCTCCACGACCGTATAACTCTCTAGAGTGGGACACGGTTTTGTTTGTGAAATCCACGGCCGTGGAATATAGTGTGTGGCCGTGGATTCTCACGTTTTCTGCCTCATCGTGGAGTTTTTCAAACTCCACTTCATGCATCTCTTCTTGTGCTTCCAAGGCTTCAACTGCCTCATTGCACTCCTCTTCTTCCCCTACATTTATTAGACTCATAGTGATAACCTTTTGTAAAGGATCGTTGAAAAGAATAGCACTTACCTCCTCCCTAGACAACCCTTCTTCATCTTGGATATCGAATATATCCTCATCAAAGATTGGCTCCTTCACTAGAGTGGAAAGAACGAACTCTACTTTCTCTTCTTCTATATCAAAAGCGAGTCTACCATTCTTGCAATCGACTATGCAGCCGGAAGTTACAAGAAACGGTCTTCCGAGTATGATCGGGACCGGACTATCTGCAGGAATATCAAGCACGACAAAATCAATGGGAACAAAGAATTTACCTAGCTTGACCGGGACGTCTTCTACAATACCGACGGGGCGAGTGATGGATCGATCCGCCATGTACAACGTCATCTTCACCGGTTTAGGGTCACTTAAACCGATCTTCCTGCACAATGCAAGTGGTATGATGCTCACACTTGCTCCTAAGTCACATAAAGCGTCATATGTGACATCTCCCACTCCTATGGGAATGCAAAACGACCCCGGATCCTTCAGCTTTGGGGGCATTTTCTCCTTCTTGGTCTTGATGAGATCCGAGGAATCCGAACTCATCTTAACCTCACCGAAATCTTCTAGCTTCCTCTTTTTAGAGAGGAGCTCCTTCAAGAACTTGCCATAAGCCGGCATACCTACAATAGCATCAATAAAGGGTATATTAATATGCAGCTTGCTCATGAGTTCTATGAACTTACCGAATTGTTTATCTAGGCGCGCTCTCGCTCTAGATTGAGGGAATGGTAGGGGAGGTTTGTAAGCCGGAGGAGGAACGTAGACATATTCCTTCTCCTTCCCCTTCTCTTTCTCCTTGTCCTTTTCTACGGAGACTTCAACAAACTTAGGTTGCGGATCGGTGGTAGTCACTCCGCTCCTAGTTGTGATTGCCATAACCCTTCCCTTAGGGTTGTCCTCCGTCTTTCCGGGAAGTTTCCCTTGATTCCTAGGAACTTCCTCCGCATGGCTGAACATTTGGTTTTCTAAAACATTTTGGGCTTTATCAACCTTGGAAATTTGATCATCAACCTTAATGATGCGGTTCTCCAACCCTTGTAGCTTTCCCAAGATCGTTTCCAACATGGGATCGGGCTTCTCCTTCCCCGAAGTGTTTCCTCCATTGGATGATTGCCCCTGGCTTTTCAAAGGAGTAGAGGAAGAGGAGGGTGGAGTTAGTGAATTAGAATTGGAAGGATAAGAGTTACCGGAATTTTGTTGATTGGAGCGCCAATTGTTGTTGTTGGAACCCCTATTGTTGTTCCAATTGTTATTCTGGTTGTTGTTGTTTCCATTCCAATTGTTCCGGTTGTTGTTCCGGTTATTGTTGTTGTTGTGGTTTGTGTTATCACCGCCATTGTTGTTGTTGGCCAAGTAGCCAACGTCCTTTCCTTGTTGCTTTGGAAAGTTAGTCTTGATGGCTTCCTTCAACTCTTTAATCTCATTGTTGAGAGAAAAGATTTGAGTTTGAGCTTCATGTGTGAGCTTTGCTCCTTGCTCCACACGATTTCCCTCCACTTTCCGGTGGGAATACTTCTCTATGACTCTTGCTTGCTTCTCAATGAAGTCCCAAGCGTCATCTTCCCTCATGTCCATGAATGTACCACATGAGAGGGATTGGAGCTTGAATTGTGTCTCCACATCCAGCCCCTTATAGTATATCTCCAGCAATGCAAGCTTGGATATGCCATGATGAGGGCAATCCAATAACAAGTCCTGAAACCTTTCCCAAGATTGAAACAAACTTTCGTTAGATCTCATGGAAAATGCATTGATCTTACCTCTAAGTTCCGCCATTTTGGATGGCGGAAAGAATTTGGTGAGGAACTCCGCGGAAAGGTCTTCCCACGTGTCTAGTTTCCCACTAGGAAGAGCTTGGTACCAAGACAACGCTTTCCCTTTCAAGGAGAAGAAGAAAGGCTTGAGCTTATAGTTTTTGGTAGTAGCATTCTTCGGCCTCATTGTCTCCATCATACACTCAAAGTTTTGCAAGTGTTGGTGTGGAGATTCACCGCTTGTCCCGCCAAATTGGTTTTGGCGAACAAGAGTAATAACTTGAGGGTTGAAGCTAAACCCTTGTACATCTTCAGCATCAAAATTCACGCCCAAACGGCGCGGTTGTTGTGTTGGATCCATTCTTTGGCCAAGAGTTCTTGGCTCATCATCCACACGTTCGATCCTCGCATTCCTAGGTGGAATGCGGCGATTAGCAGCTCCGCGTGGATGGAAAGGATTTACATTGATCGTGGGATCAATTTCCTCTAGTGGTGGCATGGAAGAATCGCTATCATCGGCGGATGAATGACTTCTTCTTCTTGATCTTGATGCCCTTCTTGAGGATTTCTTGCTTCCCTTATTCTTAAGGTTGCTTAGTTCTATCCTCATCTGGAACATCATATCCTTTAGATCGTTAACTTGAGATTGATGACGATCCATTTCATCCCGGCGGATGTTCTCATTCCATTGGAGTTGAGCTTCTTTTTCCGCCAACTCCGCTTGAAGATCACGTTTGTGTTCTTCAGCCATCTTCTTTTCCTTGCGCTTTTGCCTTAGAGTCTTCTCAAGCTCTTGATCAAGAGGTATGAGATCCTCGGTGTTCCTAGACCTGCGCATGCACTCAATGAAATATCAAATAACGAGAGCAAGCTCCCAAGCTTGACAACCGGCAACCAAATTCGGCCGAAACCAAATCCCCAGCAACGGCGCCAAAAACTTGTTCGCCCCTAAACGTGCGTGCAAATAAGCTTTAAATATAAAACTAGATATCAAGCAAGCGAACCCGCAGTGTACGGATCGATATAGTTAAGCAAGAATTCCAGAGTATCGAACACAGGGATTTGGGTGGGAACAAATTCAATTGCAGATTATCAAACGATTAATTATAAGAAGCTTTGCAAGTATTGGGAAAACAACAATCCTAAAGATCCAGGAATCCAGCTGTGGCAATAGATTCAAGATATACTAATGATATAAGGACAAAGTTAAGATATGCAAAGGTATGCTAATGTAAGGCAATCGTACGGTGAAGTTCCAAAGACCTTATATGACTCACCTACAAGGCACTCTCTATAAAGGTTGTTGAGGCTTCAGTATAGAAAGGTTCTAAAGATAAGAATTAATGTCAAATACCCAAACTTGTAATCAAAGGATCAAGACTAACTAAACCGATTAAGGTTGTGACACTCACAATCGAGGCAGAGGTTGTTGAGGCTTCACTACCACCTAGAAAAGGCAAGCCTAAACTAAGTTAAAGCAAATCTTTAACTTTGGATTAAAGTAAAAGCAAGTTCGTAAACTTAAGGGAAATTATGGTTGGATCTTGAGATTCCACGGTCGTGGAACTCAAGAACAAACCGTGATTTAGGGTTCGTCGACGATTCTCTCTAACTCTCAGGGTCTAATCTATTTACGATCGATCTATCATCATCTAAGCCACAACTATCAACCCTTCACCTTAGAATTGTTAAGGGTTTTTAGCCAATAACAGTCATATTAATATTAAATTCAATGATTAAAAGATTGAAAGATGAAAACTTCCGAAAACTTTCAATAAACTTCAAACCAATCTCAAAGTCACAATCAAGAACAAATATCGTCACAAGATTCGGAATAGAACAAACAAACACAATCGTAGATAAGAAGGAAGAACGGGATGTCAATCCGTCTTCTAAATCAAACCTAAACAAGAAGAGGAATCTTCTTGCGAACAATCTTCCGAATCTTTGATCTTCCGTCAATCCGGAAATCTCAACAGCAATCTCAACCAAAAATGCGAGATTAGGGCAACTCCAAGGATGAGTGCAAATTACGTCTTTTGCAAGAATCGCCAAAAATCTCCAAGTCGCGGCGTAGGTGAAAGTCTCTAAGCGAGGTCGCAAAGTGTGTCTAAGCGAAGGTCTAAGCAGAGGTGACAGAATCTCTCTTCGTCCGTCTTTTTATAGGGCAAGATAAAATATCGACCCGGCCCAATCTTCTAAAAGATCGTGGCTTAAAATGTGGCGAAAAGAATTACCAAGATCACGGTCGTGGAAGGTTCCACGACCGTAATTTAGAGCGTGGAAATCAACACGGTTTGAACACATGATTCCACGACCGTAAAAGCTTCTGGAATGAACCACGTTTTCTGACCATGGTTACACGGCCGTGGAACTGAACGTTGAATGTGGTACGGCCATATTTTAGAGCGTGGTTTAGGGCAAGAACGTGATTCTTCCCTAGCCTCGTGCATTCTCCAAGTTGAACTCCTTTTTGCTCCTAAGAATGTCCTCAATCCATGGACATACTCAAACATCTCTATCCTTGCTCAATTCCATTCGGAAATGGCTCTCAATCACCTATAATCAACATAAAGCTTGTGTAGACATCCATATCGACAATATAGGCAAACTAGCTCACAAATGCAATAATGCTCAATCAAAGACTATCAATATGAATCAAATACACTTAGAAAACGTGCCTAAAATATCATAATATTTCATGCTAACATTTCACTCAAGGTGAAGTGGGGCAATCATATCCACCGGAGCTTCCGGGATATACTTCTTCAAACGGTGCCCATTCACCTTAAAATCTCCACAATGCTCCCCACCTATCTCAACCGCTCCATGGGGGAAGACCTTCCTCACCACATAAGGACCCGTCCATCTTGACTTAAGCTTTCCGGAGAAGAGCCGCATCCTTGAATTGAAGAGAAGGACTAAGTCACCTTCACTCAACTCCTTTGGGATTAGACGTTTGTCATGCCAACGCTTGGTCCTTTCCTTATAAATCCGGGCATTTTCATAAGTATCCAACCGGATCTCCTCAAGAGCATTAATGTCTAGCAACCTCTTCTCACCGGCGTCCTTGAGGTCAAAATTCAGCCACCTTATGGCCCAATATGCCCTATGTTTCATCTCCACCGGAAGGTGGCAATACTTGCCATAGACTAGCTTGTAGGGAGTGGTGCCAATTGGTGTCTTGAAGGCGGTTCTATATGCCCACAAAGCATCATCAAGCTTCATAGCCCAATCTTTTGTTTTCCTAGAAACCGTCTTCTCAAGTATTCCTTTTATCTCCCGGTTAGAGATCTCCACTTGGCCACTAGTTTCAGGATGGTAAGGTTTGACCACCTTATGAGTCACCCCATACTTAGCCAAAAGTGTCCCAAAGTTCCTATTGGTGAAATGCTTCCCTCCATCACTTAGGATCATTCTTGGTGTTACAAACCTAGGGAAGATGACTCGGTCGAAGAACCGCACCACAAATTTGGCATCATTTGTGGGAGAGGCGATTGCCTCTACCCATCTCGACACATAATCCACCGCCAATAGAATGTAGAGGTTGCCACATGAATAGGGGAATGGCCCCATGAAGTCCACACCCCAAACATCAAAGATCTCAACCTCTTGGATATTGTTCAAGGGAATCTCATTCCTTCTTGAGATGTTGCCCATCCTTTGGCAAGCGTCACAAGCTACTACAAAATTCTGCACATCCTTAAACAAGTTAGGCCAATAAAAACCGGATTGCAATACCTTTGCACATGTTTTGTGTGAGCTAGCATGGCCTCCACATGGCAAGGAGTGGCAATGACGGATTACATTCTCCACCTCATCCTCCGGAATGCACCTCCTAAAGACTCCATCCGGTCCTCTCTTGAACTAGAGAGGCTCGCTCCAATAGTAATGCCTCACGTCCTTGAAAAACTTTTTCCTTTGGGCATACGATAGACCGGGTGGCACCTCTTCACACACAAGGTAATTCACTATATCCGCATACCATGGCTCACTCCCTCTAGACACTTGAAGTAAGCACTCCTCCATCATTTGCAATTGCTCATACCGGAATGAGTCATCAATCGGGATTTCATCTCTTTCAATCTCCAATGGTGGTAACCTACTAAGATGGTCCGCTACTAAATTTTCGGAGCCCTTCTTATCCCGAATTTCCAAGTCAAATTCTTGGAGGAGAAGGATCCACCGAATGAGGCGAGGCTTAGCATCTTTCTTTGTGAGGAGATAACGGATCGCAGCATGATCCGTGTACACAATGACCTTTGCTCCAACAAGATATGACCGGAACTTCTCAAAGGCATACAGTACCGCTAGCAACTCCTTCTCGGTTGTGGCATAGTTGAGTTGGGCATCATCAAGCGTCTTGCTACCGTAGTAGATGGCATGTGTAAGCCCATCCTTCTTTTTTCCTAAAACAGCCCCAACGGCCACATCACTTGCATCACACATTATTTCAAATAGTAAGCTTCAATCCGGAGGTTGCATGATAGGGGCGGAGGTCAAAGCATCCTTCAACCTACAAAGCGCTTCAAGACAATCCTCGGAGAAAACAAACTCAACATCCTTCATTAGTAGGTTAGTGAGAGGCTTAGAAATTTTAGAGAAATCTTTTATAAACCTCCGGTAAAAGCCGGCATGCCCTACAAAACTCCTTACCCCTTTCACCGAGGTAGGTGGTGGCAACTTCTCTATCGTTTCTATCTTTGCTCTATCAACTTCAATGCCACGTTGGGAAACCAAGTGTCCCAACACTATGCCTTCACTCACCATGAAGTGGCATTTCTCCCAGTTCAACACAAGATTAGTTTCCTCACATCTCTTCAACACCAATGATAGATTAGCCAAGCAATTATCAAATGAAGAGCCATACACCGAGAAATCATCTACAAACATTTCCGTAATATTCTTAATATATTTAGAAAAAATAGCAATCATACACCTTTGAAAGGTGGCGGGTGCATTACACAACCCAAATGACATCCTCCTATATGCAAATGTTCCCCAAGGAAAAGTAAATGTTGTTTTCTCTTAGTCATCCGGGTGAATAGGAATTTGGAAAAATCCACTATAACCCTCAAGGTAACAAAAATGTGAATGCTGAGCTAATCTCTCTAGCATTTGGTCAATAAAGGGAAGAGGGAAGTGATCTTTCCTAGAGGCAACATTAAGCTTCCTATAGTCAATACACATTCTCCACCCCGTAACCGTCGTAGTTGGGATTTGTTCATTGTTCTCATTAGTTACTACGGTCATACCACACTTCTTAGGAACAACATGTACGGGACTAACCCATTTACTATCCGAAATCGGGAAAATGATTCCCACATCTAGCAATTTTAGGATCTCTTTCTTGACTACCTCTTTCATAATAGGGTTCAATCTTCTTTGAGGTTCAATTGAAGGTTTATGGTTGTCTTCCATCAAGATTTTATGCATGCACAAGGAAGGTTTAATGCCAACTAAGTCATCAATGGTGTATCCAATAGCTCTCATATGCAATTTCAATTCATTCAACAATCTATCAAGCTCATCATCATTCAAAGATGCATTCACACTCACGGGATAAGTAGAATTTGAACCAAGGAAAGCATACTTTAAATGAGAAGGGAGAGGTTTGAGATCAAGTTTAGGAGGACCTTTATCGGTTGGATGTGATCCATATAGCTCCACATTAGATGAATCCAAATCCATTGAAGACTCTCCAAGATTCCTTGAAGCTTGATCAACAACTAAGGGACTTTCTGGAGAAACCACGGGCAAAACCACGAGCTCTGGCACAACCACGGGCGTGGAATTGGAAGAGCTGGCACAAATGGACATTACAGAGAGTTCCAGGGTTGAAACTACGGGCGTGGTTCTTGGTGCCAGGCCGTGGTTCTTACAGTGTTTCAGCACTCCTTCGTACACTTCAAATTCAACACTTGTCTCCTTTTCTAATGCATTCAAAGCTTGGATTTCTTCATTGCAAGCTTCCTCAACTCCTTCCTCCATGATGCTCAAGCTAAGAACCTTCTCAAGTGGATATTTGATCAAGATTGAGCTCATAACTTCTCTAGACTCCTCTTCCTCAACAATGTTGAAGACATCTTCACCAAGGGTTGGCCACTTCATCATTGTGGACAGTTTGAACTTGATGTTTTCTTCTCCTATGTTGAAGGAGAGGATTGTTAGCATGAAATATTGTGATATTTTAGGCACGTTTTCTAATCGTAATTGATTCATATTGATAGTCTTTGATTGAGCTTTGTGCATATGTGAGCTAGTATTACCTATATTGTCAAAATGGATGTCTACACGAGTTCTATGTTGATTATAGGTGATTTGGAGCTATTTCCGAACGAAATCGAGCAAAAGAAAGTTGAGTTGAAATATCCATAGATCGAGGACACTTTTTGGAAGCAAATTGAAGTATTAGATTGAGGAATGCACGGATGAAAGCAAGAACCACGCTCTCACCCTAAATTACGGCCGTGGATTCAGAGTCAAAATTTGATGTTCATTCCAGGAGATATTACGGCCGTGGAACTAACCGTAGTAGTTTCCACGCCCAAAATTACGGTCGTGGAATCTTCCACGACCGTGATCTTGGCGAATCTTTTCGCCATGTCTCGAAGCCATGATCTTTTAAAGATTGGGCCGGGCCGACACTTTGCCCTGCATTATAAAAAGACGGAAGAAAGGAGATTCCGTCATGATCGCTTACATTTCCGTTCTAGGTTTACACTTGTGACATCACCGTCTAGACAAGCACGTTTTGCCTAGCTTGCTTGGAAGCAATTGAGATCTCTTTGAAGAGATCGAAGTTCGTGTTTGGAATTCCTGGAATCTCGTACTTTTGGTGGAGATTGCCGTAGAGATTCCCAGGAATTGCGGAAGATCGAAGTTTTTGGAGGATTTTGCAAGAAGATTCCTCTTCTTGCTTAGGTTTGATTTAGGATCGGATTGACATCCCGTTTCCTTTCTTTCCTAAGATAGTGATTGCTTATTCCGTTTTGAAATCTTTTGATAAACACTTGTTCTTGACTGTGATTCTGAGATTCATTTGAAGATTATTGATAGTTCTTGAAAGTTCCCATCTTTTATCTTTTAATTCTTGAATTAATATCAATATGACTGTTGTTGGCTAAAAACCCTTAACAATTCTAAGGTGAAGGGTTGATAGTTGTGGCTTAGATGATGATAGATCGATCGCAAACAGATTAGACCCTCAGAGTTAGAGAATTATCGCCGACAACCCTAAATTACGGGTTGTTCTTGAGTTCCACGACCGTGGAATCTCAAGATCCAACCGTAATTTCCTTAGGTTTACGAGCTTGCTTTTACCTTAATCCAAAGTTAAAGATCTGCTTTAGCTTAGTTTAGACTTGTCTTTTCTAGGTGGTAGTGAAGCCTCAACAACCTCTACCTCGATTGTGAGCCTCAACAACCTCAATCGGATAAGTTAGTCTTGATCTTTAGGTTATAGGTTTGGGTATTTGATGCTAATCCTTGTCTTTAGAACCTTTCTATATTGAGCCTCAACAACCTGTATAGGGAGTGTCTTTTAGGTGAGCTACATAAGGTTTTTGGAATCTCAACCGTACGATTACCTTACATTAGTATACCTTTGCATATCTCAACTCTGTCTTTATATCATTTAGTATATCTTGAATCGATTGCCACAGCTGGATACCTGGATCTTTAGGATTGTTGTTTTCCCAATAATTTGCAAAGCTCCACATATTTACTTGCTTGATAACCTGCAGCTGAGTTCGTTCCACCCAAATCCCTGTGTTCGATACTCTGGAATTCTTGCTTAACTACGTCGATCCGTACACTGCGGGTTCGCTTGCTTGATTCTAGTTTTATAAATTTAAAGCTTATTTGCACACACCTCTAGGGGCGAACAAGTTTTTGGCGCCGTTGCCGGGGATTTGGTTTCGGCCGAATCCGGTTGCCGGTTGTCAAGCTTGGGAGCTTGCTCTCGTTATTTGATTTTTCTTTGAGTGCATGAGCAGGTCTAGGAACACCGAAGATCTCTTACCTCTTGATCAAGAGCTAGAGAAAACCTTGAGACAAAGACGCAAGGAAAAGAGGATGGCTCAAGAGAACGAACGCGATCTTCAAACTGAGTTGGCGGAGAAGGAAGCTCAACTCCGATGGAATGAGACTCTCCTCCAGGATGAGATGGATCGTCATCAATCTCAAGTTAACGGTCTACAAGACATGATCGCCCAAATGAAGATAAAGATGAGCGATCTTGAAAATAAGGTGGGCAAGAAGTCCTCGAAAAGGAGAACAAGGTCTAGAAGAAGAAACCACTCATCCACCGATGATAGTGATTCTTCCATGCCTCCGTTAGAAGAGATTGATCCCACGATCAACATAAATCCTTTCAATCCACAAGGAGCTGCTAACCGCCGCATTCCACCTAGGAATGCGAGGGTCGAACGTGTGGATAATGAGCCGAGAACTCTTGGCCAGCGGATGGACCCAACACAACAACCACGCCGCTTAGGTGTGAACTTTGATGCTGAAGATGTACAAGGGTTTAGCTTCAACCCTCAAGTCATCACTCTTGTTCGCCAAAGCCAGTTTGGCGGTACAAGCGCTGAATCTCCACACCAACACTTGCAAAACTTTGAGTGTATGATGGAGACGATGAGACCAAAGAGCACTACTACCAACAACTATAAGCTCAAACCTTTCTTTTTCTCTTTGAAGGGGAAAGCGCTATCTTGGTACCAAGCTCTTCCTAGTGGGAAACTAGAAACGTGGGAATACCTCTCCGCAGAGTTTCTCACCAAGTTCTTCCCGCCCTCCAAAACGGCGGAACTTAGAGGTAAGATTAATGCTTTTTCTATGAGACCTAACGAAAGTTTGTTTCAATCTTGGGAAAGGTTTCAGGATTTGCTCTTGGATTGCCCTCATCATGGCATATCCAAGCTTGCCTTGCTAGAAATTTACTACAAAGGGCTGGATGCGGGAACGCAATTCAACCTCCAATCCCTCTCATGCGGAACGTTCATGGACATGAAAGAAGATGACGCTTGGGACTTCATTGAGAAGCAAGCAAGAGTCATAGAGAAGTATTCCCACCGGAAAGTGGAGGGAAATCGTGTGGAGCAAGGAGCAAAGCTCACACATGAAGCTCAAAATCAGATTTTCTCCCTCAACAATGAGATTAAAGAATTGAAGGAGACTATCAAAACCAACTTCCCAAAGCAACAAGAGAAGGATGTTGGCTATTTGGGCAACAACAACGGCGGTGATAACACCAACCGCAACAACAATAACCGGAACAATAACCGGAACAACAATTGGAATGGAAACAACAACAACCGGAATAACAACAATTGGAACAACAATCGGGGTTCGAACAACAACAATTGGCGCTCCAATCAACAAAATTCCGGTAACTCCTATCCTTCCAATTCCAATTCACTAACTCCACCCTCTTCTTCCTCTACTCCTTTGAAAAGCCAGGGGCAATCATCAAATGGAGGAAACAATACGGGAAAGGAGAAGCCGGATCCCATGTTGGAAACAATCTTGGGAAAGCTTCAAGGGTTAGAGAACCGCATCATCAAGGTTGATGATCAAATTTCTAAGGTTGACAAAGCTCAAAAGGTTTTGGAAAATCAAATTTTCAACCATGCGGAGGAAGTTCCTAGAAATCAAGGGAAACTTCCAGGAAAGACGGAGGACAACCCTAAGGGAAGGGTAATGGCGATTACAACTAGGAGCGGAGTGACTACCACCGATCCGCAGCCTACGTTCGTAGAAGTCCCCGTAGAGAAAGGCAAAGAAAAGGGGAAGGAGAAGGAGGACGTCTATGTTCCCCCTCCAGCTTTCAAACCTCCCCTACCGTTCCCTCAATCTAGAGCGCGAGCGCGCCTAGACAAGCAATTCGGTAAGTTCATAGAACTCATGAGCAAACTGCATATTAATATACCTTTCATTGATGCTATTGTAGGTATGCCGGCTTACGGCAAGTTCCTGAAGGAGCTCCTCTCTAACAAGAGGAAACTAGAAGATTTTGGAGAGGTCAAGATGAGTTCGGATTCTTCGGATCTCATCAAGACTATGAAGGAGAAAATGCCCCCAAAGCTGAAAGATCCGGGGTCATTTTGCATTCCCATTGGAGTGGGAGAGGTCACATATGACGCTTTATGTGACTTAGGAGCAAGTGTGAGCATCATACCACTTGCATTGTGCAGGAAGATCGGTTTAGGCGACCCTAAACCAGTGAAGATGACGTTATACATGGCGGATCGGTCCATTACTCGTCCCGTCGGCATTGTAGAAGACGTCCCAGTCAAGCTAGGCAAGTTCTTTGTCCCCATTGATTTTGTCGTACTTGACATTCCTGCAGATAGTCCGGTCCCGATCATACTCGGAAGGCCGTTCCTTGCAACTTCCGGCTGCATAGTCGATTGCAAGAATGGGAGACTCGCTTTTGATATTGGGGAAGAGAAAGTAGAGTTCGTTCTTTCCACTCTAGTGAAGGAGGCAATCTTTGATGAGGATATTTACAATGTCCAAGACGAAGAAGGTTTATCTAGGGAGGAGGTAAGTGCGATTCTCTTTAACGATCCCTTACAAAAGGTTATTACTATGAGTCTAACCGATGTAGGAGAAGAAGAAGAGTGCAAAGAGGAAATTGAAGCCTTAGAAGCACAAGAAGAGATGCATGAAGTGGAGTTTGAGAAACTCCACGATGAGGCTGAGAATACTCGAATCCACGGTCATACTCTGTATTCCACAACCGTGGATTCCACGACCAAAATCAACCTCCATTCCAGAGGATATTACGGCCGTGGAATACCAGAGGAAACCGTAATTTTGACCGTGGAAAAGGGCGATCGGCATACTTCTTCAACTTCTTCTAATTCTTCTCCAGACCACTCAACATCCTTAGAAACTTCTAAGGAAACATCGGAAGTTCCTCAAGGATCATTGGAAGCTCCGAAAGCAATGGAACTTAAACCACTTCCTACTCATCTAAGGTACGCTTTTCTTGGATCTAATTCCACCTTCCCGGTTATCGTTAGTTCCGAATTAAGCATAGATGAACATGAACAGCTCATGATTGTCCTTAGGAAACATAGAAAAGCCATAGGCTACACTATTGAGGACTTAGTAGGAATTAAACCCTCCCTATGCATGCACAAGATACTAATGGAGGAGGACTTTAGAACTTCAAGACAACCTCAAAGGCGGTTGAATCCGACCATGAAGGAGGTTGTCAAGAAGGAAATTCTTAAACTTCTTGATGCAGGTATCATCTATCCTATCTCCGATAGCAAGTGGGTGAGCCCGGTTCAAGTAGTTCCGAAGAAGGGAGGAATGACGGTCATCACCAACAAGAACAACGAACTCATTCCTACCCGAACCGTGACTGGATGGCGAATGTGTATAGACTACCGCAAGCTCAACAACGCAACGCGGAAGGATCACTTTCCATTGCCATTCATCGATCAAATGCTTGAAAGGTTAGCACAACATTCATACTTTTGCTACCTTGACGGTTATAGTGGTTTCTTTCAGATTCCGATACATCCGGATGATCAAGAGAAGACCACATTCACGTGCCCTTGGGGTACGTTTGCTTATAGGAGAATGCCGTTCGGGCTTTGCAACGCCCCAGCCACCTTTCAACGGTGCATGATGGCCATCTTCTCCGAATACGTAGAGGAAATCATGGAAGTCTTCATGGACGACTTCTCCGTTTACGGTTCCTCTTTTAACGATTGTCTTTCTAACCTTTCTCTTGTTTTGCAAAGATGTGAAGACACTAACCTAGTTCTTAATTGGGAGAAGTGTCAATTCATGGTTAAGGAAGGAATCGTATTAGGTCACTTAGTCTCTAGTAGAGGGATAGAGGTAGACAAAGCTAAAATAGAGACCATAGAGAAACTTCCTCCCCCAATTTCGGTGAAGGGAATAAGAAGTTTCCTAGGACATGCTGGATTTTATAGACATTTCATTCAGGACTTTTCTAAGATATCAAAACCTCTCACTAATCTATTGATGAAGGATGCAGTTTTTGAGTTTTCACAGGAATGTCTAGATGCATTCAACACCATTCGGCAAGCTCTGATTTCAGCACCCATTATCCAACCCCCGGATTGGACTCTCCCTTTCGAGATTATGTGTGATGCTAGTGACGTAGCCATTGGAGCTGTTCTTGGGCAACGAAAGGAAGGACGAACCCACGCCATATACTACGCTAGCAAGACGCTAGACGAAGCCCAGCTCAACTACGCCACTACGGAAAAAGAATTTCTAGCCATTGTCTACGCTATTGACAAGTTTCGCTCTTATCTTGTAGGTGCAAAGGTGATTGTTTACACGGATCATGCTGCGATCCGGTACCTCCTTGCGAAGAAAGATGCGAAACCAAGGCTGATTAGATGGATTCTTCTCCTACAAGAATTCGATCTAGAGATCCGCGACAAGAAAGGCTCGGAAAATTCTGTTGCGGATCATTTGAGTCGTTTAACACATCTAGAGGACGACCATTTGCCCATTGATGACTCCTTTCCGGACGAACACCTACATATCATAGAGGAGTGCATCAAGGTAGTCTCCAAAGGTAACGAACCATGGTTTGCTGATTTCGTTAACTATTTAGTTTGCCAGGAGATACCACCCGGACTGTCATACGCACAAAGGAAGAAGTTCTTCAAGGACGTCCGGGAATACCATTGGAACGAGCCTCTCCTCTTTAAGAGAGGTCCGGATGGCATCATCCGGCGATGTGTGCCGGAAGATGAGATGCAAAGTGTCATCCGTCATTGTCATTCACTACCTTGTGGAGGACACGCTAGTTCAAACAAAACTAGCGCAAAGGTATTGCAATCTGGATTCTATTGGCCTACTTTATTTAAAGATGTGCAATCCTTTGTTTCTTGTTGCGATGCTTGTCAAAGAACAGGCAATATTTCTAGAAGAAACGAGATGCCCCTCAACAACATCCAAGAGGTGGAGATTTTCGACGTTTGGGGAGTCGATTTCATGGGACCATTCCCTTCTTCTTGTGGAAACCAATACATACTATTGGCGGTAGACTACGTCTCTAGATGGGTCGAAGCAATTGCCTCTCCCACGAATGATGCCATGGTGGTGGTTAAGTTCTTCAACAAGACCATCTTTCCGCGATTCGGGACGCCAAGGACGATCATTAGTGATGGAGGTTCTCACTTCATAGCCCGTCGCTTTGAAGCTCTTCTAACCAAGTATGGGGTTACTCACAAGATCGCCACCCCTTACCATCCACAAACGAGTGGACAAGTTGAGATCTCAAATAGGGAGATCAAGGGAATTCTAGAGAAGACGGTTTCAAGGACTAGGAAGGATTGGTCCTTGAAACTAGATGATGCATTATGGGCATACCGGACCGCATACAAGACTCCCATAGGAACCACACCATACAACCTTGTGTATGGGAAGTCTTGTCATTTGCCGGTAGAGCTAGAGCACAAAGCGTTTTGGGCTATCAAATGGCTGAATTTCGGCATGAAGGAAGCGGGAGAGAAGCGTCTCCTAGACATCAACGAGCTGGATGAACTCCGTTTGAACGCCTATGAAAACGCTAAGATCTACAAGGAAAGAGCAAAGCGTTGGCATGATAAGCATATCATTCCAAAAGACTTCCAAGAAGGAGATCAAGTTCTCCTCTTCAACTCGAGACTTCGCCTCTTTCCAGGTAAGTTAAAATCTCGTTGGACTGGACCTTTTCTAATTAAGCGTATTTTCCCCCATGGTGCAGTTGAAGTATGGGGTGAAGCTAGCGGAAGTTTTAAGGTGAACGGCCAACGACTCAAGAAGTACTCACCGGAACTCCAAGCTCGAATAAGTGCAAGATTGGTCTAGCTACGGACCTTAAACAAAGCGCTTCTTGGGAGGCAACCCAAGGTATTGCATTTTCGTTTTTGTTTTCGATTCATAGTTTAGCTTAGAATAGAAGTTTTTGCTTTGTTATACCTTGATTTCTTCCGGTATATTCGTGTTTTTGGTTGTAGGATCGATGGAATGGGAGAAAGGGAGGATAATGTCAAAGAGAAGTGACGAAATTTGGACTTTGAAGCTTTACAGAAGGTTCCACGGTCTAAATCACGGTCGTCATAGCTACAGTGGCCGTAATTCTCAAAGGCCTGTGAAAAATCACCAAAACCACGGGTCCGTACACTTCCACGGCCGTGGAATTCCCCGATAGACCGTGATTTTTGAAAATTTGCCTGCGAGTATAAAAGCCACACTTCATCACAAAAACACCACAATTCCTCCCCAATTCCACGCCCTAAATACCGAAAACCCGCAGCCTCTCCCAAATCTTCGTTCTTTAATCGTTTTCAACGATTCTTCGCTCTAAACTGCAGCAAATCCAACCAAGAACAGGATCCAAGCAACAAATCGAGTGGAAAACGATCAACAAACCCGCATTTTGGATTTTTCAATCCGAAAAAGAGGTTATTTTCTTCTCTTCGATTCTAGTGGATTTGGTTCGTTTTTGCCATAGATTTTTAGGAAGAACTGATAAAGATTGGAAGGAATTAGATTAGGGCTGCTTGTTGTGGTGAAATTTGGTGAATTTGCTGAGATTCACAAAATCCTCTGTCGAATCACGGTCTCTGGAGGTTCCACGGCCGTGGTTTCTGAAGAACAGCCCGTAATTTTGAACAGAAATGGATTTTGTAAGGAGGATGTCGGGAAGGATTAAGGAAAAGAAAGGGGAGCAAAACAAGAAAAGAAAGGGCAACCCCTCAACCTCTAGGGTACCACAACCCTCATCTCCCTCACCACCATCATCACCTTCACCTCCATCTTCACCCCCTCCTCCTAGCATCCCGACCATACACGAAAACCACATAGCTGCATTTGAGAAAATAGAGAAGAGGACAGTGATAGGTCCTAGATATTTGTTGTTGGAGGATCTACATCCTCTCAACATAGTAGATGACCTTACATGGCTCTTGGATAGAGCCGGATTGCTTGTCTTCACGAACATTCGTGAAGACGCTTATGAGGAGATCACCCGAGAGGTTGTGACATCTTTCGAGCACAGCCATGTTGATAGGACCGTCTCCTTCCGTCTCATGAACAGAGACTACCATTTGAGCATTGTTGAGTTCGGGACCATTTTTGGGTTCCATGAGACCTATAATGGTCGACTTCCTAGAGGCGTTTCCGCCAAGGACTTTTGGGCGGAAGTAGCCATGATTTATGCCGACGAGGACCGTTGGCAACCAGCTGATACCAAGGCTAGAATGATGTACCATCTAGCCTTGAAGATAGCTCACCGTGTTCTTTCGGAGTGTCTCTTTCCTAGGACGGAGACGCCCCAAAAGATTAAGACGGATGAGCTATTCCTTCTCTACGCTATGCTTTATGGATGCCGCGCAGATTGTGCTACTCTTTTGGCGGCGACGATGAGTAAACTCAAGAATAAAGCGAAGGGGAACATTGGATACGGTGGGATAGTGACCCACATAGCTAGGAGCTTTGGTGTAGATTTCTCAGCCTGCACCCGCATACCCGCCGTACCTCTAGGACTACATGCATTCATGGTTAGGGGACTCATCTTCCCCACACATAGAGGTCCGCCTTATGCGGGCATGCCCTGGGAGAGTAGGACAGGCAGGGGTATTGAGTGGCTGCCAGAGTATTCCATTATGGCGGGACGCCATAATTGGAAGGAGACGTTCGCTGCGATGAATGCGAACAGGCTTGTAGCTCCCCCCTACGTTCCACCACCGGCTGAGGATGAGGAGGACATGGGAGAGCAGTACGAGAGTGGTGGAGGAGCAGAGCAGGAGTTCGGCACGTTTCCGGATCAGCCGGAGGCGGCCCCGGATGTACCTAGGCGCTCTCCACGCCCAGCTAGAGCTTCAGGCTCGTCATCTCGCCGCGCTAGCGTGAGTGAGAGGCCCACGTGGATGACTATACCTCCCACCTGGTACGACACACCTCCTCCTTGGTCCACGACGCAGCCAGCAGCACCACCACCACCACCAGCGCCAGCACCAGCAGATGCTCCCGCATGGTATGATCACGCCCCGGGATGGTATGAGAGGATGCCGGAGTGGGCTACCGGACTTTTTGAGCGAGTCGGAGCACTAGAGATCCGGGCGGATGCTAGAGACGGACGCTTAGACGACCTTGACCACATGATGAGGGACGTCTACCGCCAGCAGTTTGGGCGGGTCTATGATCCGAGTTTCTCTCCGTTCTCACCTCCACCGGCGCCGCAGTGATTGATGACCGGACCGCTCGTTTTTAGACATTCCCGCCACCATTTGTGAGTTTCTTTTTCTTTTCTTTCTTTTGTTCTTTCTTGTGAACATTAGGGACAATGTTCGTCCTAAGTATGGGGTGGGATGTACTAAATGTTTGTAATAACTCTACTCTCTATGTTTGCTTTCATTCGAGACTATCCTTGCATGTTCATTATGTGTTACACGTTTCCTTATTGCATTGCATGAAAAAGAACTTTAAAAACCCATAAAAATTGAAAAATTTTGAAAATTTTGTGCTTCTAATGAATTGAGATGATTTCCATGATAATCACTACTTGTGAATTGAGTTTGATGACAATTACATACTTAAAAGGATTGTGAATTGAAAAGGATTTGAATGGATAAATTTTGCCTCTTTTGCAAGTTTTATAATGTGAAAATGTTACCTAAATCATGTAAGAAATTGAAGTTGAAATCACATTATAAGTTCCTATACTTCTTGTTGAAATGATTAAGGCAATTCGATACTTTCTTTCTTCTTTCTTTGATCATCTAACCCCTCATTGAAATATTAGCCTCCCTTACCTATCCGGGAACTTGGAAAAAGTGAATGAAAAAGGCATGTTTGATGTGGGAGGGCCATGAGAGCAATTATTTGCAATCAATTGAATAGAAAGAAATTATAGGTTTGGGGAAGTCAATCATGACGATGAGTAACTCAGCACCATTCACATAGCCGGGTGTTTGTGTCTTGCCAAAGTCGGATTGAGCGATATTCCTAGCGGATTATGGTATGTGCGCTAAGGGTTTGAGGCATCTCTTGCAATTTTGAGAAACGCCAATCTCCTAGGCTTCGGTTTTTGTGCACCTCTATCCATAACTCCAAAAGTAAAATCGAAAAATGAAAAGGAGAGAGCGAAGCTCTAAGTGAAGTGTTGCGGAAACCGCAAAAGAAGAAGAAGGTAGTTGTCCACTTTCCTGGATTTATGCACCACTCTCCCTCAAAGTTTCCCCTCCCTTCCATACTCTAGACCTTTTCTTTGAAAGTCCTTAAGATCAAAAGAATGTTATATGGCTTGGTGATCTAAATTGAAGTTCTTATAATTGATTTTGATAATATTTGAAGGTTATAATGCTTGTTTGGAAGTTAAATTGATTCATGAGTTTTCTTTACCTTTTACTCTCTAATTAAGTGTGTGAAAGTTTGAAAAACGATTGAAGCAAGATTTGAGAATGATCTATTCTTTAGAAGTCACTTTCATCCAAAAGAAGGTACACATATTTCATCCTAACTCTTGTTTAAAACTTTTTGAAAGACCTTGCTTAGGGACAAGCAAGTGCTAAGTATGGGGTTATTTGTTAGCATGAAATATTGTGATATTTTAGGCACGTTTTCTAATCGTAATTGATTCATATTGATAGTCTTTGATTGAGCTTTGTGCATATGTGAGCTAGTATTACCTATATTGTCAAAATGGATGTCTACACGAGTTCTATGTTGATTATAGGTGATTTGGAGCTATTTCCGAACGAAATCGAGCAAAAGAAAGTTGAGTTGAAATATCCATAGATCGAGGACACTTTTTGGAAGCAAATTGAAGTATTAGATTGAGGAATGCACGGATGAAAGCAAGAACCACGCTCTCACCCTAAATTACGGCCGTGGATTCAGAGTCAAAATTTGATGTTCATTCCAGGAGATATTACGGCCGTGGAACTAACCGTAGTAGTTTCCACGCCCAAAATTACGGTCGTGGAATCTTCCACGACCGTGATCTTGGCGAATCTTTTCGCCATGTCTCGAAGCCATGATCTTTTAAAGATTGGGCCGGGCCGACACTTTGCCCTGCATTATAAAAAGACGGAAGAAAGGAGATTCCGTCATGATCGCTTACATTTCCGTTCTAGGTTTACACTTGTGACATCACCGTCTAGACAAGCACGTTTTGCCTAGCTTGCTTGGAAGCAATTGAGATCTCTTTGAAGAGATCGAAGTTCGTGTTTGGAATTCCTGGAATCTCGTACTTTTGGTGGAGATTGCCGTAGAGATTCCCAGGAATTGCGGAAGATCGAAGTTTTTGGAGGATTTTGCAAGAAGATTCCTCTTCTTGCTTAGGTTTGATTTAGGATCGGATTGACATCCCGTTTCCTTTCTTTCCTAAGATAGTGATTGCTTATTCCGTTTTGAAATCTTTTGATAAACACTTGTTCTTGACTGTGATTCTGAGATTCATTTGAAGATTATTGATAGTTCTTGAAAGTTCCCATCTTTTATCTTTTAATTCTTGAATTAATATCAATATGACTGTTGTTGGCTAAAAACCCTTAACAATTCTAAGGTGAAGGGTTGATAGTTGTGGCTTAGATGATGATAGATCGATCGCAAACAGATTAGACCCTGAGAGTTAGAGAATTATCGCCGACAACCCTAAATTACGGGCTGTTCTTGAGTTCCACGACCGTGGAATCTCAAGATCCAACCGTAATTTCCTTAGGTTTACGAGCTTGCTTTTACCTTAATCCAAAGTTAAAGATCTGCTTTAGCTTAGTTTAGACTTGTCTTTTCTAGGTGGTAGTGAAGCCTCAACAACCTCTACCTCGATTGTGAGCCTCAACAACCTCAATCGGATAAGTTAGTCTTGATCTTTAGGTTATAGGTTTGGGTATTTGATGCTAATCCTTGTCTTTAGAACCTTTCTATATTGAGCCTCAACAACCTGTATAGGGAGTGTCTTTTAGGTGAGCTACATAAGGTTTTTGGAACCTCAACCGTACGATTACCTTACATTAGTATACCTTTGCATATCTCAACTCTGTCTTTATATCATTTAGTATATCTTGAATCGATTGCCACAGCTGGATACCTGGATCTTTAGGATTGTTGTTTTCCCAATAATTTGCAAAGCTCCACATATTTACTTGCTTGATAACCTACAGCTGAGTTCGTTCCACCCAAATCCCTGTGTTCGATACTCTGGAATTCTTGCTTAACTACGTCGATCCGTACACTGCGGGTTCGCTTGCTTGATTCTAGTTTTATAAATTTAAAGCTTATTTGCACACACCTCTAGGGGCGAACAAGGATCCTATTTTTGCAATCCACTAAGCATCCGGGTGTGGCTAAGAATGGCCTTCCCAAAATGATAGGAACCGGGTAGTCCGCCTGGATGTCCAAAACAACAAAATCGATTGGCATATAGAACTTCCCAAGCTTAACTGGTATGTCCTCTAGGACTCCCACGGGGTGAGTGATGGATCGGTCCGCCATGTAGAGTGTCATCTTGACCGGCTTCGGCTCTCCTAGCCCAACCTTGTTGTAAAGTGCAAGCGGGATAATGCTTACACTTGCTCCAAGGTCACATAAGGCCTCATATTGCACTTCTCCAATTCCAATTGGCACAAAAAAAGATCCCGGATCTCTCAGCTTAGGAGGCATCTCCTCCCTCATGGTTTGTATCAACTCGGAAGATCTCTTTGTCATCCTTAGTTCTCCATACTCCTCCAACTTCCTGTTGTTGTAGAGTATCTCCTTCAAAAACTTTCCATAGGCCGGCATACCTAGAATTGCATCCATGAACGGAATGTTAATATGTAATTTACACATGAGTTCAAGGAATTTACCGAAATGTTTATCCAAACGAGCTCTTGCTCGTGATTGTGGGAATGGTAGTGGTGGCTTGTATGGAGGGGGTGCCACGTATGTTGGCTTATCATCCTTGCTCTTCCCTTCTTCTTCTTGCAATGGTTCTTCTTCCACTACTACTTGATTTCCCTTGTCATTCTCCTTTGGTGAGGGATCTCTCATGCTCAGCCCACTCCTTGTGGTAATGGCCAACACTTGGCCTCTTGGATTGTCCTCGGTCCTTCCGGGAAGCTTTCCCGGATCCCTTTGTGCTTCCCCCGCATTTTAGAACACTTGTGCTTCTAGCACCTTTTGAGCTTTGGAAATGGATGTCACCATGCTCTCAAGTACACTCAACCTTCCAACCAATTGTTCAAATATCATTTCGGTCCTATCCTTTGGAGGTTTAGCAAAGCCGGGTGGAGGTTCTTGTGAAGCCTTCGGTGGTGGGGCTGCGCTTGTGGAAGCGGGAGGGTTCAAGGCACTATCCGGGTTAGAATAGGAAAACCCGGGAAGGTTGTGATTCGGCCGGTAATTGTTATATTGCCGGCTGTTGTTGTTGAAGTTCCTAGGACCTTGATAATTGTTGTAGTTACCCCTTCCCATGTAGTTAATATCCTCCTCCTTGGAAGCCAAATTGGCTTGCACTTGCACTTGAGGACTTTCTTGACTCTTTAAGGTTGTAGCACACAACTCCCTCAAAGACTTAAGCTCATTGTTGATTGCATCAAGTTTCTAGTTGCTCATGGTGACTTCACTTACTTCATATACTCCCGGTTTGCTCCCATCACTCTTCCTATGGGAGTACTTTTCTATCACCAAGGCTTTCTTCTCTACAAACTCCAAAGCCTCATCCACATTCTTCTCCATGAATGTTCCTCCGGAAAGTGATTGGAGCTTGAATTGACTATCCTCATCAAACCCCTTGAAATAAATCTCCAATAGCTCTATCTTCGGTATCCCATGGTGTGGACAATCTAGGAGGAGGTCTTTGAAACTCTCCCAAGATTTGAATAGGCTCTTTCTATCCTTCATCACGAAGGCATTGATCTTCCCTCTTCGCTCGGTTGTCTTGGAAGGTGGGAAGAACTTTGTCAAGAACTCGGTTGTCATCTCCTCCTAAGTACCCACACGTCCTTGTGAAATGGATTGGTACCAAGCCAAGGCTTTATCCTTAAGTGAGAAGGAAAAAGCCCTAAGCTTGTGGTTGTTTCTCTCCAATCTAGGTGGCCTTAGAGTCTCCATCAAGATCTCATAATTCATCAAGTGTTGATGAGGAGACTCTCCTTCCATCCCTCCAAATTGATTATGCCGGATCATTTGTAGCACTTGAGGGCGGGGCTCGTAGTCATGGGCTGCGGGATATCCTAAGTTTACACCCGGACGGTACACTGTTGGATCCATTCGTTGCCCTAGCGTTTGTGGCTCCTCAATGATGATCGGCTCAAACCGAACATTAACCGCCGGCTGCGGTGGCGATGGTGGTGGAGGTTGTTGACGATTAAGCTCCCTTTGCACAAGAGCATGCCTAATCTCTTCAATTTCCCTCCTAGTTGCTTCTTGCCTCTCATTGGCAAGTCTCCTCTCATTCTCCAAAGCTCCATCCCTTAGCCTAGGTTGCTCTAAGGCATCACTCAACTCAGCTTGAAGATCTCTTTTGGCCATCTCCTTTTTCTTCTTAATGCTCTTGGATCTAGTCATAAGGGTTTCCTCCGGTTCGGGATCAAATGGAGCTAAATCCTTCCCACGAGATCTTCGCATGCACCTAAAGAGTGAGAGATGTCCTGAAAATTGAAAGACACAAACCAAACAAGATCAAAAGCAACAAGAAAGACCTACACTATGAACATTCACACACAATGATTCAATCTAGACCTAGTCCCCGGAAACGGCGCCAAAAACTTGTTACGCTAGAAATGTATAGCACAAAATTCTTACAATTTATAACTCGATATAAGTTCCTAACTCCTAGTGAACCCACAGTTCATGGGTCATTTTGTAGCAAGGATAGTATTCCGAGGTCGAACACGAATACTAAGGTGAAATCAAATCAAACAAGTGATCATGGATAGTGCAAATCTAATCTAAGAAAAGAGAAGGAAATAAAGAAATGAAAGTCATGATACTTTTGGGTGTGGTTTTTGTGGTGATCAAGAAAGATCACAAATCATGCAATATTATAAATCAAACTAACAACTCAAGCTAGCAACTCAAACAAACAACACAAACACAAGAAATGTGATCAAAGAGAGAAAAGCGGATTCTAGGGGTTAAGATTTCTGGTTACTGCATTGGACTCAAGCTTCTAATCAACCTTGGATAAGCTACGGTCTGTTGGGAAAGGGTGTTTCTCAAATGGGATCAATCACCGGGTAGGTCTCATGGTCCACTAATCCCGCACCTAAGGTCTTATTACCGGGTAAGTCTCTAGGAGCCTAATGTTGAGAATTCTACACAAACCGGATTGCTATCTAGGGGTCAAACCTCTCCTTACCAGGTAAGTCTCGGGAAGGAAAATTCTAAGCATCAATCCTCGCACACCCAGTCCAATAGCGGCTTGTGAGGCTCACTACTACCTAGAGTTCGTCATCTTTAGTATCTAAGATCAAGAAGTACCGGGTAGGTCTCTTCCCTCACTTAGTTTGCTAACATTAGGTCACCCTAGGCTAGATTATGCTAAACAAACACTAGGATTTCAACAATCTAACATCCTAACATTCAGATTCATCAATACAAGCACAACAAAATAAACCACGGGCAGATCATATAGAACCACGGCGGTGGAACCACATGAACAGACGGTGGTTTTCATCAGAGGCTAGGTTCGAGTAAGCAAATCATCCAAAGTTATATTCAAGTCTATTCTATCATAGTCCAAGCCATAACCATCATTCCATCACCCTAGAATCACAACTATTTAGCCAACAACATGCATTTGAGGATTCAAACTCAACAAGCAAACATTAATGGCTTCCATAGCAAGTGAATGAATTGAAAGTGAAAAGAAACAAGTAGTCTTAGCTTAATATAAGATGAAAAAGACTTACAAACCTTCAAACACAACTCCAAAACGTTCCTTACAATCTTTCCAAATGTTCTCAACAAAAGTCACTCAAAAGTTCACACTAAAGTTCTATCATGTGTGTTGTTCTTCCTCCAAAATGAGAGTGTTTCTCTTCTCCTCCAAGAATCCCCAATGTGGATAATGATAATGTGTGAGAGAATGTGGGAGGATCCTCTAGCAACAACAGCCTGCAAGACCACTTATATTCTCCACCAAGAGCAAGGGTCGGGCAAGGAGATCGTGGGACAGCTGTCACAGCTGTCCAGATAAAACCACGGCCAAAACCACGGGCGTGGTTCTGGCCTCTGGGCCGTGGAAATGCATGACAACTCCCTTTGGATTATTAAGCCATGAGTTGGTGCAAGGCATCCACCAACAAGGTCCTATGTGTTCTCCTTTGCTCCTAGCTTGCTCCTTAATGAGTCCGGAAGTGTGCCATCATGAGGAATGATCCTCGAATGTATCGATTAAGCTGCAAAAGCTCCCAAAATACCTACAAAACCGTAAGAGTTCGTGTAGACGTCTATTTCGACAATATGCATGAATTAAACCTAAAGTCATGAACTAATGTCAAACCATGCATGAATAACGGGAAAAACTATCTAAATGAATGCCTAAACTAACGTCATAAATCACGTCATCACAATACCCCATACTTAGCACTTGCTCGTCCCCGAACAAGGTCCAACAATAGGCTACGAGATGGCATGATTTATGAATGCAGAAAAACAAAAAATATTTTTGGAATTGTGCTTCTAAGATTGGATCACCTTCATAGTCATGTTTCATGGCAATGGACAAGTAATCATGTATTAAATGAATGAAGGCACGGAAAGACAATTATACTTAACTCGAAAGCATGCATGAAAGGTGAAAATGAAGAAGTCAAGATGATCATGAGAATATCCAATCTAGATCACTAAGTCATACACATATGCAAATAGGTCACAAGGACTTAGGAAAGAAGAGGTCAAGATACGTTGTTTTAGGTGGGAATTTTTTAGGTCATGTGATACTAATCCGGGAAAAGAACTAACTCCACAATTTCATTTTTGATCAATTTCCCCATAAATGTATATTTTTCTCCATCTTTTCTTTCTTTTCTTTTCTTTTTCATTTTCTTTTTCTTTCACTTATTTTTGAGACAATGGCATTGGTGTACAAAAGCCGAAACCTTTGTGATTAGCGGACCTCGGGATTTTTCCGAGGTGCCTCACACCGGGCACACATACCAAGGCTCGTTAGGACATTCGGTTTATCCAAATTTTGGCAAGGCACAAACACCCGATTATGTGAATGGTGTCGAGTTACTCGTCATCAAAACCAAAGTCCCCAAACCTATTTTTTTTCCTACACTTTTCACAACAAATTCAGCACTTCATTCACAACATTCATTCATCAACAACTTCACCTCACACTTGCTTTTCACACACTCAACACACTAGCATGCTCCTATTCCCGGATGGGTCAAAAGAGGTCAAATTTCATATCAAGTGAGGTGCTCAAATAACATGATCAAGATGAGAAGAAGAGAGATGAATTGCCTTAATCATTCCTAGATGATGTGCAAGAACTAGCATGTAATTTCGACCACAAATTTTCCATCCAATCAAGACAAGCATCATAATCACAAATAATGCATAGGATTTAAGAGAAGTATTTCAAGTCCACATATGCATAAACCCATTCAACACAAGGCCATCCATAATCAATTCACAAAACAATTGCATTATAAGGGTCATATCCAAACTAGGAAGCACAAATGTTTTTTAAAATTTTTCGATTTGTTGGAATTTTTTGAAATATATATGTACAATGCAAAAGCTAATGAAATATGTGACAATATGAAACTATCCTAGATGCAATCATGCAAATGATTATGAAAACCCCGCCAAAAACATGTTACGCTAGAAATGTATATCACAAAAGTCTTACAATTTATAACTCGATATAATTTCATAACTCCTAGCGAACCAACAGTGTATGGGTCGTTTTGTAGCAAGGATAGTATTCCGAGGTCGAACACGAAGACTAAGGTGAAATCAAATCAAACAAGTGATCATGGATAGTGTAAATCTAATCTAAGAAAAGAGAAGGAAATAAAGAAATGAAAATCATGATATTTTTGGGTGTGATTTTTGTGGTGATCAAGCAAGATCACAAATCATGCAATATTATAAATCAAACTAACAACTCAAGCTAGCAACTCAAACAAACAACACAAACACAAGAAATGTGATCAAAGAGAGAAAAGCGGATTCTAGGGGTTAAGACTTCCGGTTATGGCATTGGACTCAAGCTTCTAATCAACCTTGGATAAGCTACGGTATGTTGGGAAAAGGTGTTTTTCTCAAATGGGATCAATCACCGGTACGTCCCATGGTTCACTAATCCCGCAGCTATGGTCCTATTACCGGGTAAGTCTCTAGGAGCCTAAGGTTGGGAATTCTACAAAAACCGGATTGTTGTCTAGGGGTCAAACCTCTCCTTACCAGGTAAGTCTCGGGAAGGCAAATCCTAAGCATCAATTCTAGCACACATTTGAACAAGAGCTGCACACATTTGAACAAACAAACCAAAACATACAATCTAAAAATATAATCGATGATTGTTAGTTTATAAACCGCATATAAATGTTAAATCTTTCATCATTCACATAAAACAATTCATAGTCAAAGTGCAGTTATCACCTAAACTCTCTTTCTACAACTCCACTTATAATCGTTACCATATAAAGAGAGCCTAAACTTGAGTCCAATTGAAGAAATAGATATGCTTTCTCTCCAAAGATATCCCTCCCCAAGTTAATTCATGTGATCCACCCACGTGCTTGCTCTCCAAATATATACTTGAATAATCTTATTAGTTAGTTAGATTACTTTGTTTAGTTTCGGTTATATCTTTTCAATAACTTTATGATATCCAGTAGTCTTGTTTATTGTTTTACTTATCTTGGAATTGTTTAATATTGTGACATTACTTACTATTGTTGATCAATTATCCACCGCCAAAATAAATTGAACATTATTTTTCTACTTGTGTCATGTTCAACCTTTCATCTAGTCGTGACCTTCTTTCTACTCCGCCTCATTCGATACCCAATTAATCATTCTAGATTGAATCTTGTATTTAGTCATTCTTTCATTACTTGATCATTTTGCATTAATGTTTTGTTGTTGTATAAGCAAATTCCTAAAAGACTTCCAAAACATTACTTACTCGGAAGCCGGAAAAAAGTTCAAAGTCGAAATTTTAAGTTGGATTCAATCAATCGATATTGAATCGCGTTTATTCTTCTAGGCCGTTTCATTTTCTCAATTATTTTCCGATTAATATTTGTTATTTGTATTTTTCGGATTCACAAGAAATTCACATCGTTTACCCTTAATTAAATTCTTATTTTTACCTTTTTCTGCTTTTTAACTCTTATTATGTAAGTATTGACGAAGAGTAGTTGATTACTTGAATCGACAAACTTAAAATTAACCTCGATTTGTGTCGGTTAGCATAAATTTGTTTAAAATAGAATATAGGGATATGGACAAAATGTAAATATGTTGTTGGGTGCCCGAACAAAGAATTAACTTAACATAATGGAAACCCAATTTTTTATTTATCAGAATTGATAAATTAATGAACAATTTTGACAGTAGTAATATGAAATAATTTCTCAATTGGTTAAAAAGAAAACTTGACTTTATTTGTAGGTATCACATGCGGATATCAATTGAGCTTCAAAGGCGTCATAATTATGTCTTCCATTATGCCATCTTCCATTGATATCTCCCATTTTTTCCAAGTCAAACTATTGGGGCATCCTTGTTTTTCCACCTTTAAGGAATTTTTGATACGACTATTTCTACAATTAGAGCCGCACAACCACCACATATGTACAAATGTAACAAATATGATGTAACTGCACTTAAACACAATATGAAGAACATCTACTAGACTCGACCATCAATTTTTAAATATAATTTAAGTTGTTGCAAGTATGACTACAATTAACTATCTTGAGGTATGACATATCTAAATTATTGTTACAAATTAAATAATGTTTTTTTATCAATGAATTTTAATAGTCTTTAATAAAATGTTTCCGTTGCCATCATGTCTTTCGGCTTAACAAAAACAGTGTCAATTAGAGCCATCAAAAGTTGACCCGGTCCAATGAGTTCGAATCGGAACTTGATACGAAATGTTTTGAAAAAGGATAATATCAAGAACCGACAGCTTGAGCAATTTAACTCAAAATAATAAATGACCCGACGCAACCCCAAATAAATAGCCCCATAACAATAGCTCGAAGTAACCCGACCCGAAATGATTGATAACCCGAAATAACCCGACCCCAAATTAGCCGATAGCCGTCTATTTTAGTGCATACAAATTGGGTAATTAAGTTACAACGATAATTTTGATTTAAATTGATAATTAATGTATGCATCGATTAAAAATGTTTAACCCATATAGCATCACACTACTAACAAATAATAATCTCATTGGATAGTTAACTCCAAAAACTTTCCAATCATTTTTAAAACACAAACAACTTTAACAAGAAAATTAAGTTGTACTCATATGTGTGTATATATATATATATATATATATATATATATATATATATATATATATATATATAATAATAAAAATAAATTGGTTCGGATTAGAACCAAATTTACGGAAAGAAATGATTACCTCTAATATTCGTTGGATTAAAAAATTTTAATAGCTAAGATCCACCCTGTTTCAATTATTTATCCGTCAAAAATACATTTCTTATATCATGATATATCATTTGTTCTACCCGTATGAAAAGTATTTCGTTCAATTTCCAATAATCACATATCATTATGGGTTGATGTATGACTTAATGAATCTTATGCTAAAAAATTTGAGGTAAAGTAAACATTCTTAAGTTCATGATAATATGCATTGGTTATGAACTCTTAATTGCTCACATTAGGTGACATTGACTTGAGTGAAAGATACTAACCCATAAGGCAAAAGTTATATCATGAAAAAACAAAAGAAAAAGGTATACAAAAAGCTCATCAAAAGTTCAAAAATGTCAATTGGCTATGTGATGCATGCTTATTTTTCACTTTTGAATTTATGCCGATGAGGCCTAGTATTTGTACATCAAAAGATGAATGAACAAGTGAATGTAAATCATGCCAAAACACATTGAAGATTTTATCATTTAGGCTTAGTTTAAGATGACATGAATTATAAAGGACTCAATCATTCTTGATTGCACAAAAGCATATGAGCATTTAGCTATATCTTAAAACATTTGGATGAGCAATACCAATCATATAAAATCATCATATAAAACTGAAGAACCAGTATGTGAAATATATAAGGTAAAAGATACCCTAGAGGGGGGGGGGGGTTGAATAGAGTATGGGAACTTTTCGCAAACCAAATCTCAAGGCCTTGAAACTCCTTTCAAGGGCCTTGATGTCGATCTGTGATCTTTGTGAAACTTAGATTTTAAGGGCTTTGAAACTACTTTCAAGGGCCTTGACTTCTTGCTCCTGCAAAACAAAGTTAGTCACAGTAAAATATATATGGTGCGGAAATGAAAAGATCGACACGGGATATGTTTACAAAGTTCAGCTCTAAATAGTCTATTCTCCGTCCCAGGGTATAGCCTTAAGATCTAACTATCTATTATCAGCTTCAAAGAGTCCTAGATACAAACTAGAAGAAATCCCCTTCTTCTCTCACTGTATCCAATACTACGATCTAGCTCCAACTCTCAACCTAGCTATAATAGCCTAGTTACATCGCAGAGTGACACACACTCTAGTATAACACTATTTAGATCTTCCAATGGAGCTCTTGTGTTTTCTCTCTCTAAAGTGATATGGCTTTTGTGTAAAAGAGAGAAAGAAAAACAATGAATGGAGATGTTTAGGTTACTTGAAGACGTAAAGATGTTTTCCTGTGTAAGCTTGTTAATTGTCTTCTTCGACCATCATCTTCATTTATACTCTTTTATGGAGAGGTCTTCTAGCTGTTGTAGAGATGACCGTTTGAAGATGAATCTTCTTCTCCATGAAGATCTTTTTTTGTTTTGAGATAAGGTAGACGTTACAAATCTTCAACTCCTGAGAACACGTCGAGTCCTTAGCTCCTTGATCTTCTCGTCTTCTGTTGAATCGAGAGAGAGAAGATATTTTGCCGCTCTTTATTTTTAGAAAATCTTTTGAAAAGATTCTATAATCTTCGGTTGGGATCTTTCTTCGGTGGATGAGATCTTTCTGTTAAGAAAAATCTTCAGCTCATTTGAATCCTTGTTTCGTACATCTATAACTCCAAGGCCTTTGAGATCATCCCTTTGTAAACGCTATATTCTTTGTCCTTGAGTTATACTTCAAGGCCCTTGAAATCCATATCAAGGCCCTTGACATTTTGATAAAACATGCAGTGAATTAAAACCAACCAAACATCTAGAGAATATAATCAATACATTGTTAGTGTATCCAACTACCACATCTGTATTAAGTCTTCCATCATCAACACTTGTAAAACATTTTAATAAAGGTGGAGTTTTCAGTCTCCCCCTTGATGGAAGACAACACAAATGTTATATCGTACCTGCATTTGTTAGTTTAGCAATGCATATAAAAATTAAAACTAAAAATGTAGTATATCGAAATGTCGGATCATATTTCTCCCCCATTGTCTTTCAACAAGGGAGAAGAATAAAAAACCAGTCAAAGTACGGAAGTTTTAAGCACGATTACAGACCAAAAACGAGAGTATTTTCACAAACCATAAAAAGTTTTTCAAAACAATCATGACAGGCAGAGAACTTCAGGTTTCGTTGTACCACATGGAGGGTCTTCCTTTCCCATAATAGTCTCTTAAACACATATCTCTCCAACGATCCTTAGCATCAGTAAGTTCACGTTCTTTGAGAGATATATCTATTCCCCTTTGTGCATAATATTTGTCATATTTCTTGACCACCCCAAACTCTTCGATCGTCAGAATGTTTGGGTCTCTGGCAATGGTTGACGAATGAGTTTATCCTTGACAATCTTATGACATTGAGTCATAACCTTCTCATCATCCTTTGTAGTCGCTTATCCATCATCTTCTGAGATGGGCTTGATACTGTTAGCAGTTGTAAGAGACAGAGTATTAACATGAAACACCTGATTTATTTTCCAAGTTAAGAATTCCCAGCAAATCTTGTGTTTCATCCATTTTATCAGTCACTGAATCTCTAAAATCCACAAGATCAGATCTCAGTGAATCCCCTGCTCTTTCGACAAATTCCAAAGGTTGCTCTGTAGAAAAATTCCATTCTGGCTGCTCCTTCAAAACCCATACAATACTGAAACCCTCCTAAGTATTCTTAATTCCTATGGTCTCAAAGAAAGCTTCATCCTATCCTCCATTGACAATGTGCAAATCCTCACCAGAAAAATCAACAGAAAAATGCTTAAAGATTATGGGAAGCAAATTCCCATATGACAGGTGACTAGTACTTGGAAAATTTAGGACATTTACCATATGAGATAGGATAATTTCAGGCAGATTCACTTTCAACCCATTCATCACATTGTAGACTAGAATCAGCAAAGCATTGGTGATAATATCCTTGTTAGCAAACCTGGGTACTCTGTCTAAAATAGCATAAATGATTCTACCTTCCAGGGTTAAACAAGTGATAGTGGGTGGTGATAAAGCATTGGGAAGAAGAAACTGTTCTCTGCCTAATCTTACAGTTCTAGCAGGATTAGAAGATGCTGAAGCGTCATACAGAGGGAATCAAAAGATATCAGCTATAACCTCAGAAGTAAGGGTGATTTTCTTACCTTTCATAACGGAGTCAAGAATCCATTCTCCTCTTTCTCTTCTTACCGTTATGTTCGTGTAGAACATCCTGGTCAGTCATGGATAAGCGGATTCTCCTGGGTTTAACATGATCCAGATTGAAATTGCCTGAAGCACTTCTAGTCCCAGCAAAGAGTAGTAGGTAAACAGTTCGCTATGAACCGGCTCACACATGCATTGTTAGCGATCATCATACGTTGTTAGCCATTTCTTGGCTGCCATTGGACTTGCAAACCAACTCGATGGAAGCCTAGTCTTATTGATAATATCTGCGTCGCTTGAGAAATCTGAAGAACTCGAGCTTGACCCAGATCCGGAACTCGAGTCAGAATCAAATGATACTTGAACTATCCTCTGTCGTTCGGGGACAGATGATGTTGCTTCGTCCATTGAAGGTCTCTTGGATGCCATGAAAATTTTTGAGAAGAAGATGAAGAGGGTTTGAAAAATCAGAATAGTAAAGCAGTGTTGTTTCGAAGGGAAAAGAAAGCGGAAGAAATAAAGAGGGAAGACAAGAGGTTTTTAAGGGAAGAAGTCTTATCAACGAAAGATCAAAAGATTTTTAAGATCTTGAGAAAATCATTGACGATAAAATTTGTTTCCATAAACTTTGGTAACCACTTTTCGAAATCCTTTGAATGTGATAACAAAACCATTTGAAATCCCTTTTAAAGAATAAAAATTTAATAATTCAATATCTAAAGGATATGAATTTCTAATTGATCCGTTTTATTTATATACCCTTTGAAATATGTTTCAAGGCCCCTTGAATTTTATTTCAAGGCCCTTGAAAACATCACTTGGGCTGCATGTGTAGGAACAATTAAACTCGTTTACTCCCCCTACGTTAATGCTTCCTTGTTCAATATACCAAACTCCAATCTAATAAAATTAAATTGTTCCTCAGGAAGAGGCTTGGTAAAGATATCTGCAAGCTACAAGTTAGTTGAGATAAAAGAAATCAAAACATCACCTTTCTCAACATGATAACGTATGAAGTGATGCCTTACATCAATATGCTTAGTCCTTGAATGCTGCACATGATTTTTGGTTATAGAAATAGCACTAGTATTATCTTCTTTTATAGGAATACCTTGCAAGTCAAAGCCAAGATCACGAAGTTGTTGAGCAATCCAAAGAATTTGTGCACAACAGGCTCTTGCAGCTATATATTCAGCTTCAGCAGTGGATAGGGCAACAGAGTTTTGCTTCTTGGAGTGCCAACTAATTAGGGATGACCCTAAGAATTGACAACATCAAGAAGTACTTTTTCTATCGACATTATAACCTGCAAAGTCTGCATCTGAATATCCAACTAGATGAAACGAGCTTTGACGTGGGTACCATAACCCTAGATCCTTAGTGCCATTGAGATACCGAAAAATTCTTTTCACATCTATCAACTGTGACTCTTTAGGTTCAGTTTGAAATCTTGCACACACACGCTAAACATAATGTCAGGACGACTAGCAGTTCGATACAACAATGAACCGATCATACCTCAATACTCCTTTTGTACTACACTTTTTCCATTCTTGTCATGGCCTAGAGAAAGTGTTGAACTCATAGGAGTCGTTGCAACCTTAGATTGATCCATTTTGTACTTCTTAAGCAAGTCTCTAGTATACTTTCTTTGATTGAGAAAAATTCCTTTCTTTGCTTGTGTAACTTGAAGTCCAAGAAAGAAATTTAGCTCTCCGATTAAGCTCATTTCAAATTCCCTGCACATAATATCTGAAAACTCCTTGCAGAGGGAATCATTAGTAGCACCGAATAATATATCATCAACATAAATTTGCACTACTAGAATGTCGTTGCCTCTAGTTTTGATAAACAATGTTTTATCAGTCAAACCTCTTTTGAATTTGTTTTCAAGAAGATATTTAGACAATCTTTCATACCAAGCTCGAGGAGCTTGCTTAAGACCGTAAAGAGCTTTGTCTAATTTAAAAACATGATATGGAAATTATCATTTTCAAAACCAGGAGGTTGAGCAACGTAGACTTCTTCTCCTAAGAAGCCGTTTAGAAAAGCACATTTTACATCCATTTGAAAAAGTTTTATGCTCATGAAAGATGCAAATGCAAGTATCATACGTGTGGCTTCTAACCTGACAACTGGAGCAAAAGTCTCCTCATAATCAATACCTTCTTCTTGGTTATAGTCTTGTGTTGCAAGTCGTGCTTTATTTCGAATGAATTTGCCACTTTCATTCAATTTGTTTCGAAAGACCCAATTCGTGCCAATAACTGGTTGATGTTTTGGTCTTGAAGTAAGAGTTCATACCTTGTTCCTCTCAAATTCATTCAATTCATTTTGCATGGCAATAATCCAATCATGTTCTTGAAGAGCTTGAGCGTAGTTCTTTGGCTCGACAAGTGAAACAAAAAGCGGAGAAGGCACATAGGTTGTTCACTTTAGATCTAGTTTGAACTCCAACATTTGGATCTGAGATCACATTCTCTTGTGGATGATATGAGGAGTGTTGAACTTTTCTTCTTTTAACAGATAGAGCATATTTAGAAGGTTGAGCTTCATATGTTTGACTAGATTCAGGTACCATTGGTATGTTTCCTGTTGATCCAATCACAAGGCCTTGAAGTTGGGTTTCAAGCCCTTGAAGCGGAGTTCTGTTATCACAGTTTCTTGTTTCAATGTCTTGAAGGTATGTTTAAGGGTCTTGAGGGTTTTCTTCGGTATCTTGAATCTTTTCCTGCATATTCTTGTCTCGATCTTTAGGATCTTCCTCTTCATCCGAATTATGATCTTCTCTTTGATTCAGATTAAGATCTGCAAAACTTTCACTCAAAGTACCATCATTTCTTTCATAAAAAATGATATGAATGCTTTCCTCAACAATTTTGGTACGTTTGTTATAGACGCGATAAGTTTTGCTATTTGAAGCATATCCAATAAATATAGCTTCATCACTACGTGCATCAAATTTACCAAGATTATCTTTGCCAATGTTATGAACAAAACAAGTATATCCAAAGGGTTTGAAATATGAAATATTTGGTTTTCTTCCTTTAAAGAGTTCATAAGGAGTCTTTTTCAAAATAGGGCGTATTAAACATCTATTCAAAATATAATTTGCAGTATTTACTGCTTCAGCCCAAAAACTTTTTGGCAAATTGTTTTCTAAAAGCATTGTCCTAGACATATTCTCAAGAGTGCGGTTCTTACGTTCCACAACTCCGTTTTGTTGAGGAGTTCTAGGAGCTGAAAATTTTTGTGAAATGCCATATTTTGCACAAAACAAATCAAACTTCAGTTGATCATATTCTCTACCATGATCACTTCTTATAGAAACAATTGGTAGGTTTTTCAAAGTTTGTAACTCCTTACACAATTTTGAAAACTTCAGTTGATCATATTCTCTACCATGCGTGTCAAACTTCAGTGGACACGCATAGGTCCACAAAGATCCATGTGTAAAAGTTCAATAGGTCGAGAAGAACTTACAGCTTTCTTAGGTTTAAATGAACCTCGTGTTTGTTTACCTTGTGTACACGCCTTACATAGATCATTAACCTTGAAATTTAGGTTTGGGAAACCACGTACCAAATCTTTTGTAAGTAGCTTCTGCATGGTGTGCATGCTTACGTGACCAAGTCTTCTATGCCAAAGCCTTGGATCATCAGTCAAGGCCTTTAGACATTTTAGCTTAGTTCCTGAAACTTGGTTAGTACTTATGAAATATACATTATTACATCTAGGAGCAGTAAGCAACACTTCACCCGCCTTTTTGTTTTGAACCTCACACTTATTTGAATCAAACATGACTTTGTTGCCTTCATCACAAATTTGAGATATACTTAGCAGATTATATTTCAAACCATCAACCAAATTAACATCATGAATAAAGTTGGATGAATTATAGCAAATTTTACCAATGCCAATTATGCAACACTTTCCTTTATCACCAAGAGTAATGGTTCCAAATGATTTCTTCTTTAAATTTGAGAATAAAGAGCTTTTTCTACTCATGTGTCTTGAGCAACCACCATCTAATATCCATTTGTGCTCCTTTACCTTGGTGATATCCTACAAAACAATAAACATCAACCTTTCCGGGTCGACCAAACGACATATTTTGGTTCATACTCAGGTTCGATCATGTTTGGTGGTCTAGTACCTTTAGGAACCTAGATTTGTTTGACCTGTTTCCTTAAACATAAAGGATAGGCGTTTCTGATGATATAAGGATCATTTCTTCTATAAGGACATGTAGAGTTAACATGACCCTTTTTACAACAGTAGAAATAAGTAGGCATATGAATGCTTCCTTTGAGCTTGACAAAAGTGGTGATAGGTTTTCTATGAAAGCTCCTATGATAACCTATACCATTTTTGTTAAGGGAGGACTGTTTTTCACCCATCATTCTCTCAAGATTAGCTTTTGAACGAGTAAACTTGATAAGTGCAGCCTTCTGGTCTTGACATGTCAAAGTTAGATCAACTTTCTCTTTCTCTATATCGATATAGTTTCGATGGAGAGAGGGGAGGTTGTCCTTGAGAATCAGGTTCTCTAATTCCAAGGCCTTGATATTGTCATCAAGGTCTACCTTTTCTATGTTTAGATTTTCAATCTCTAGAGACATTTCACTTAGTTATTTTTCTTGTTCAAGTAGCTTTTCTTTTAAAGAATTTATCCTTATTCTATGTTCCTTATTACATATGATAATATCTTTAAGGAATTGTTTCAGGTCGATTTCAAGTTGAGACATAATAATACTTACCACATTGTCCACATACAAATTTGAATATTCTTCATGATCGGCCATGAGACCCAAGTTTGCTTGTTCTTTTTCGTCTTTTGATTCATTTGTTGTTTTTGAATCACTCCATGAAGCAACCATAGCTTTCTTCTTTCGATCATTTTTCTTGAAGTTGGTCCTCTTCTTTTGTGGATAATCCTTCACAAGATGATCTATTTCACCACATTCAAAACAAGTTAGTACTCTCGTTTTCTTATTAGAGTTAGAAAACTTACCTCGGGGTTTTGATGCTCGTGGATATTCTCTATTAGCAGATTATTTCTTAATCTTGAGAATTCTTGCGAGATCCTTAGAGATCATGGCCATTGCATCTTCTTCATCATCATCATCACTCTCCTCTTCGTCAGATGGTAATTCGTCTCTTCTTGATTTTAATGCCAAATTCTTGGAGTTGGATGGGAGCTCTCCATCTTCTTCACCAAGAACCATTTCATGTGTGATGAGTTTTTCAAGGAGGTCATCAAGAGGAAGAGTTGTGAGATTCTGAGCTTCTTCAATAGTAGTCATCTTTGGTCCCCACTTGGCTTTAGGTAGGCTCCTTAGATACTTCCTCACTTTCTCTTCATTTGTGAAGATCTTTCCTAGTGAGTCCAAGTTGTTCACGATCTCAGTGAATCTGGTGAACATATCTTTGACTGATTCTTTTGGATTCATCTTGAACAGCTCGTATTGTCTGAGGAAGATGCTAATCTTTGTTTCCTTGACTTGACTTGTTCCTTCATAAGTGACAACAAGCTTGTCCCATATTTCTTTAGCACTCTTGCATGATAAGATGCGGTCTAATTCATTTGCATCTAATCCACATTATAGTAGGTTCATTGCTTGGTAATTCTTTGACACGCTGTCCAGGTCAGCTGTGTGAAGTCATCTTCCTTCTTTGGGACTTGGACACCTTCAACCGTAGTCATTGAAATTTTAGGTCCATTTTGAATGATGCTCCAAAGCTCCATGTCCTGGTCAATAATGAACATACGCATGAGTGCTCTCCAATGAGCAAAGTTGTTGCCACAGAAGTGTGGTGGTCGAGATGAGGATCTTCCTTGAGCAAATCCACCATCACCTACAGGATTCATGATTAGTCTCACTGATGGTTAAATCAATAAACGTGAGTCTAGCTCTGATACCAATTGAAGAGCCGGTAGGTGAAATATATAACGTAAAAGATACTAGAAGGGGGGGGGGGGGG
>BSUD01000007.1:90771040-90931030 GCA_033239045.1 Fagopyrum esculentum | reverse complement strand
GGGTTGGATAGAGTATGGGAACTTTTCGCAAACGAAATCTCAAGGCCTTGAAACTCCTTTCAAGGGCCTTGATGTCGATCTATAATCTTTGTGAAACTTTGATTTCAAGGGCGTTGAAACTACTTTCAAGGGCCTTGACTTCTTGCTCCTGCAAAATAAAGTTAGTCACAGTAAAGTATATATGGTGCGAAATTGAAAAGATCGACACGAGGATATGTTTACGAAGTTCGGCTCTAAATAACCTACTCTCCATCCTAGGGTATAGCCTTAGGATCTAAATATCTATTATCAGCTTCAAAGAGTCCTAGATACAAACCAGAAGAAATCCCCTTCTTTTCTCACTGTAGTCAATGCTACGATCTAGCTCCAACTCTCAACCTAGCTATAATAGCCTAGTTACTTCGCAGAGTAACACACACTCTAGTATAACACAATTTAGATCTTCCAATGGAGCTCTTGTGTTTTCTCTCTCTAAGGGGATAAGGCTTTTGCGTAAAAGAGAGAAAGAAAAACAATGAATGAAGATGTTCAGGTTGCTTGAAGACGTAAAGATGTTTTCCTGTTTAAGCTTGCGTATTTGTCTTCTTCGACCATCATCTTCATTTATACTCTTCTATGGAGAGGTCTTCTAGCCGTTGTAGAGATGACCGTTTGAAGATGAATCTTCTTCTCCATGAAGATCTTTTTTTGTTTTGAGATAAGGTAGACGTTGCAAATCTTCAGCTCCTGAGAATACGTCGAGTCCTTAGCTCCTTGATCTTCTCGTCTTCTATTGAATCGAGAGAGAGAAGGTATTTTACCGCTCTTTGTTTTTAGAAAATCTTCTGAAAAGGTTCTCTAATCTTCGGTTGATGAGATCTTTCCGTTAAGAAAAATCTTCAGCTCATTTGAATCCTTGGTTCGTGCATCTATAACTCCAAGGCCTTTGAGATCATCCCTTTGTAAACGCTATCTTCCGTGTCCTTGAGTTATACTTCAAGGCCCTTGAAATCCATATCAAGGCCCTTGACATTTTGATAAAACCTGCACTGAATTCAAACCAACCAAACATCTAGAGAATATAATCAATACATTGTTAGTGTATCCAACTACCACATTTGTGTTAAGTCTTCCATCATCAACACCTGTTAAACATTTTAATCAAGGTGGAGTTTTCAAAACCCTTTTAAGTAGCAAGCATAAGTTGTCGTTAACTTAGGATTCTAGATTATAACTGTTACTTGTGAAGGTTTAACATATATTCTTACATGCTTACTCTCATGCTCATTATTTTCACTTATGAGATAATGTTTTGCCATGACTCTAATATTCTAAAAAGTGATCTATCATTTGAAGCAAAATTCAACATATATTTTTCCTATAAATTTTTTTATTTTCTTTCTTTCTTTTCTAACCTTTACATTTGGTTCTAACCTAGGGACAAGTAAGAGTTAAGTATGAGGTATTTTGATAGCATGTTTTTATGCGATCTTTATAGTTACCTTTCTATGTGTTTTTCCTTAGTTTTTCACGGGGATAAGGCATCTATATCTTTGCTTATACTTAAATAGTCAAAGAATGTCGACTCCCCTTGTGGTTTGTGTTTATAGGTGATTTAGGTAAAAAAAAAAATGGAGCACAAACGAAGAATCTACGTGTTTTACCTTAGTTTTCCACAGGGATAAGGCATCTACATATCTACTTATACTTAAATACTCCCATTATCATCATGGAGCAATGGAAGGAAGGAAACAAGAAAGCAACAAAGGCATGAAGAAATAAAGCCAAGAAACCTCAAAGGAGGAGCTACGTGTTTTACCTTTATCCGGAATAAGAAGCCAAGAAACCCCAACTAAGAAGAATCCAAAAACCCGGCTTAAGAAGATGAACAAACCCTGTCAAAGAAGAGTTTGCAAGAGAAAACTACAATTAACTTGGGTGAAAGTAGCAACCCGATAAAGGAAGACCCCAAACCCGATGAAAGAAGACCAAAAACTTGAGCTAAGTGTAATTCTCTATGGCGGTGGAGAAACTCGACCCAAAGAGAAAAACCTGAACTAAGGCAAAGCCTTTACCCCAGGTAGCCCTTGCCGGTGTGGACCATTTTGGTAACTAACTCAAACTAGTTGTATGACTTTCTTTGGATGGTTCTCGAATGTGTGTGTGTGTGTGTGGTGGGGGGTGGGGACAAACTTCAACCTATAAATTGAAGGCATGAGATTGTAATTCATATCACTCTAGACACAAAACAAGTCTCTAAATTATCTCTTGTAATCATTTGGTCGATTGGTCTTGTGTTCACTCGAAAGTGTGCGTCACTAAGTCTTAAATTTATAAAAATTGAAATCAAGCAAAGCGAACCCGCAGTGTACGGATCGGTATAGTAAAGCAAGAATTCCAGAGTATCGAACTCATGGATTTGGGGGATCAAATTTAGTTTTTAAAATCCTTAGGCAAGTAAATAAGCTTTTGTAAAGATAATTGGGAAAACAACGATTCTAAATCTTCAGGTATCCAATTGTGGCAATCGATTCAAGATGTTCTAAAGATGTAAGGACAGAGTTAGGATTGCAAAGGTATAGATCTATGGTAGGGAATTGTATGGTGAAGTTCCAAAACCCATAAGTCTCACCCAAATGCTCTCTAAATAAAGGATGATGAGTCTCCTTATATAGAGAATCGAAGGATAAGATTAAACTCTCAAATACCCTTGCCCAAACCCAAGGGAATCAAAGATAAGCCAAAAAGGTTAAGGCTGTGACACTCGAAACCAAAGTAGAGGATGTTGAGTCTCACTACTACCTAGAAAAGGTAACCCAAGGCTAGGTTAGGGCCAATCTTTAACTTTGGATCAAAGCAAAACCAAAGAACGTACGACAATGGAAAACCACAGTCGGATATTGAAGAACCACGGCCGTGGAACTCAAGAATAGGCCGTGGAAAGCCTCGACAACGAGATTTCTCGCAACTCTCAGGGTTCAATCTGTTTTGGTTCAATCTATTATCATCTATGCCACAACTATCAACCCTTCACCTTATAATCGCTTAAGGGTTTTAGCCAACAATCATTGTCATCAAATCAATAATCAAGATTGAAAGAAAGAAAAGATAAAACCTTGAAATCTCAATAGCAAACACAAAACCAATCTCAATCAAACTCAAATTTGTACTTGTGGTCAATGAATGTAGAATAGAGTAAGAAATCTCTCACACATCTTAAAGAACAAAGAAGAACGGGATGTCAATCCGGCTTCAAAGTGAAACCCTAAGATCTTCCAACTACGCAATCTCAAAGTGCGTACTTCTCCAAATCTTCCTTCAAAAATCTTCTCGCAATAAGATCTTCCACAATGATTTAAACTTCTCTCTAGAGTGGTGTGTATTTTCTCTCTTCCTTCAGCCTTGTTATAGGAGAAAATAGGGTTACAAAAAGCCCATAACCGCTACTGACTTGGCAAATATGACACGTGGCAGCCGTTAGAAGAATCACGGCCAAGAACATATTTCCACGCCCGTGGAAGTCACCGTGGAATGGTATAATTCCTCTCGACATACTTTCCAACGGTCTTAATTAATTTAATTCCCAAAACCACGGCGTGGTTCTTTGTACTTGACCGTGGAATGTCCAAAATTTTCGTAAAAGCCTTTGTTTCGCAAAACTTTCTACTCATACTCCTTCCTTAGCTACTCTAATGCATCCTCTCGATGCCTAGCATATGATTAATCACTCCTACGTACTCCAGTTATGCTCCATTCCAAGCCTTTATTCACCAAAAATCACAACAAAGCTTGTGTAGATCTCTATTCCAACATAATAGGTGAATGTGCTCATAAATGTTTCAAACTCATATCCATATACACAAAAGAAGGGGAAAAACAACATTAATTCAAATTTTGAGATCAAAGACAGAGGTGCACAATAACCGAAGCCAAGGAATCAACATTAATTTAAATTTTTCGAGTTTCCTCAAACCGTAATGCACATACAATGACTCGTTAGGAATATCACTCAATCTGACTTTGGTAAGACACAAACACCCGGCTATGTGAATGGTACCGAGTTACTCATCATCATGATTGACTTCCCCAAACCCATTTTCTATACTTTGAATGCACAATTTTCTTTCATGGTCCTCCCACATCAATCATGCCGCAAATTACACTCTTCCTAATTCCCGGATAGGTAAAGGAGGCAAAAGTTTCATTGAGGGGCTAAATGAATAAAGAAGAAGCACGAAAAATCGAGGTGCCTTAATGATTTTAAAAAGAAGCGCAAGAACTTATAATGTGATTTCAACTTTCATTCCTCAACATGATTTAGACAAGAATTTTTACATTATGAAACTTGCAAGAAGATCAAATAATATATTCAATTTCTCCACAATCCACAATTCAATTCAAGCATATAAATGTTATCAAAAATTCAATCCACAAGTAAATTCATCATTGAGTTCATTTCCAATCCTAGAAGCACAAAATTTTTCAAAATATTTCAAATTTTTATGGGTTATTAAAAGTTTAAAAATGCAATGCAAAAAGGAAACGTGTGACAAGAAAAATAAAGATGGAAGTGTTCATGGATAAAGCGAAGCAAATATGTTAAGTTATTACATCACATGAGAATCATACTCCACCCCATACTTAAAATACACATTGTTCTAAATGTGCGGAAAAAGAAATAGTAAAAGAACAAAGAAACGCACAAAGGCGGTGGAGCAACTCGAGCCAACCAAATCAGCTCATCCCGTAGGAGGTGGCGGTGGTGGGTACGGGTAGAAGTTTGGGTCGAACGGGCGCCCAAACTGTTGTTGGTAAATGTCTCGGAGGATCCTTGCGTTTTCACGGCGCTCATCCTTATCTTTATCAAAGCGGGTCTCAAGAGCATCCATCCTTTGCGTAAGTCCGGTGACCCATGCCGGCTGCTCATCCATCCATGCGGGCCGTTGCGCCATCCACTCCGGCGGTGCTCCCATCCAAGATGGAGGACCACCCATTCAAGTTGGTGGTGCGTCCATCCAAGTAGGTCGCTCACTCACGCTGGCTCGCCGGGAGGAAGAAGAAGAAGCGGAAGGCCGCTGCTGGTAGGTAGATCTCCTAGCCGGCTCCTGGAAATACGCCGGCTAATCCGGAAAACCTCCAAAAGCCTCCTTTGGACCTCCAATTTCCGGGAACTCATCACCACCCATCTCCTCATCAGCATCCTCATTAATAGCGGCTGACACATCCTCGGGATAATAAGCTGGAGCCCCTAAGAGGTTGGCATGCATTGGAACAAATGTTGCTTTCTAGTTTTGACAGTTCCGGATGGAATAATCAGCGCTCCATGGAATGCCTCATCCTCTCTTGTCTTCCCAAGGCATGGAGACAAACGGTGAACCTCGGTGGCGGGGAATAAAGAGTCCCCTAGTCATGAAGCCTTGAAGCCCTAGAAGCCTCGCGGATGCAACCAACTCACAAGTTGAATAATCAATCCCTAGGTGCTTTCCAAAGTATTTAGCCATCCCTCCATAACCGATATTCCCCTTAGCTTTGTTCTTGATCTTCCTAAGAGTGGAAGCAAGCATAGTGGCGCAATCCGGAGTGACACCGACCGTCATGCAATAAAGGATAAAAAGTTCATCAGTCTTGAGCTTCTGGGGTGTCTCGGTCCTAGGGAATAGGCACTCGGAGAGGATCCTATGGGAAATCTTAAGGGATAGGTTATAGATAAGCTTAACTTTCTAGTCGGACGGTTTCCAACGGTCCTCGTGACCCACTGCCATATCAATCTCCTCCCAAAACTCTCTAGCTCGAGAACTCCTAGGGAATGTCCCATTGTATGTGTCCTCAAATCCAAACAATGCTCCAAACTAAGATGTGGACATATGGTGAGTGTGGTCCATCAACTGGAAGGTGACCGTTCGGTTAACGGCACTATGGTCAAATGAGCTTATGAACTCTGATAACACGATTTATGACTTAGGTTTAGGCACTCATTTAGATAGTTTTTCCGCTCATTCATGCATGGTTTGCACTAGTTCGTGACGATTTGCACTCAATTCATGTATTTTGTCGAGATAGACGTCTACACGGACTTTTGCATGCTTTGTAGGTATTTTAGGAGTTTTAGGAGCTTAATCGATACATTTGAGGATCGTTCCTCGAGATGACACACCTTCGGACTCATTGGGATGCAAGCTAGGGGCTAAGGAAGACACATGGGACCTTGTTGGTGCATGCCATGCACCAAATCGTGGCTTAATGATCCAAAACAAGCTGAGGCACCAAAACCACGGCCACTGGGACTTCCACGGGCGTGGTTTTGGCCGTGGTTTTCCCCAGACAGCTGTGACAGTTGTCCCACGATCTTCATGGCCGACTCTTGCACAGTTGGAGGATAAAAGGTGGTCCTGCAAGGCTGTTAGGGGCAGACCCCCTCACTCCCATTCTCTTCCACACTCTCAACAAAAATATTCTCTCATTTGGAAGATTGGATTAGAGCTACCATTGGAGAAGAAGAAAGGCTTCCTTTTAAGAAAGAGAAGAAGCACACTAGTTCATAGTTCCATAGTCTTTTTGAGTGATTTTGAGTGAAACGTTTTGCAAGGTCTTGTAAGAATCGATTGAACCTTCTTTTGAAGGGTTGTAAGTCCTTCTTGGACCTTGATTTAGTTTGTTTTACTTGTTTCATTTGCTTAATCCATCCTTCATTTTCTTCTTGCCAGGGATTCTATGATTTTATGCTTGTTGAGTTTGATTGTTATGATGCATGTTGTAGGCTAGATAGATGCGATTCTAGGGTAAGGAAAAGATGGTTATAGCTTGGACTATGATAGAATGGACTTAGATGTACCTTTGGATGAATTATTTGCTCGAGCCTAGCCTCTGTTGCAAACCACGGTTTGTTCTATACATTCCACGGCCGTGGTTCTTGATGAACAACCCGTAATTTTGAATGACTTGCTTGCTTTGATAAATCTAAGTGTTAGGTTGTTGATTTGTTGAAATCCTAGTGTTAGTTGAGCTAAACCTATCCTAGGGTGACCTAGTGTTAGCAACTAAGAGTTAGAAGAGACCTACCCGGTGATTCTTGCTTTTAGATACCAAAGATGACGAACTCTAGGTAGTAGTGAGCCTCACAAGCCGCTATTGGACTGAGTGTGCTAGGATAGGTGTTTAGGACTTGCCTTCCCGAGACCTACCCGGTAAGGAGAGGCTAGATCCCTAGAATACCATCCGGTTTGTGTAGAATTCCTATCCTTAGGCTCTTTGAGACTTACCCGGTGATGAGACCTTAGGAACGGACTAGTGGACCATGAGACCTACCCGGTGATTGATCCCAATCTAGAAACGCTCACTCCCAACATACTATAGTTGATCCAAGGAATGATTAGATAGCTTGAGTCCTATGCTATAACCGAATTTCCGACCCCTAGAATCCGCTTTTCTCCCTTTGATTACATATTTCGTATTTGCTTGTTTACTTGTGGTGTTAGCTTAGTTGATTGTTTATTTCGCATGATTTGTGATCTTTGATTGATCACCTAAAAACCAAACCAAAAACATTGAGATTTTCATTTCTTTATTCCTTTCTCTTTTCTTAGCCTAGATCTTCACTATCCTTAGTCATTAATCGATTCAATCTCACCTCTTTCTTTGTGTTCGACCTCGGAATACTATCCATACTACAAAACATCCCGTACACTGTGGGTTTGCTAGGATTTAGGAGAAATATAACGAGTTATAAATATAAAGCTTTTGCGTGTCACGTTCTTAGCGTAACAAGTTTTTGGCTCCGTTGCCGGGGACTAGGTTAAGATTGAGTCGTTGTTTGTGATTGTTTATAGTGTAGGTCTTTCTTGTTGCTTTTGATCTCGTTTGGTTTGTGTCTTTGCTTTTCAGGACATCTCTCACTCTTTAGGTGTATGCGAAGATCTCGTGGCAAAGATTTAGCTCCATTCGATCCTGAACCAGAGAAAACCCTTAGATCAAGATCCAAGAGCATTAGAAAGGGAAAAGAGATGGCCGGAAGAGATCTTCAAGCTGAGTTAGATGAAGCTTTAGAGCAAATTAGGCTAAGGCATGAAGCCTTGGAGAATGAGAGGAGACTTGCCAATGAGAGGCAAGAAGCAACTAGGAGGGAGATTGAAGAGATTAGGCAAGCTCTTGTGCAAAGAGAGCTTAATCGTCAACAACCTCCACCTCCACCACAACCGCAGCCGGCGGTCAATATTCGGGTTATGCCCATTGCTATTGAAGAACCACAAACGTTGGGGCAACGTATGGATCCGGCACAAAGAGCACACCGTCCGGGTGTGAACTTAGGAGATCCTGCAGCCCATGATTACGAGCTCCGCCCTCAAGTTCTACAAATGATCCGGCATAATCAATTTGGAGGGATGGAATCAGAGTCTCCTCATCAACACTTGATGAACTATGAGATCTTGATGGAGACTCTAAGACCGCCTAGATTGGAGAGCAACAACCATAAGCTTAGGGCTTTCTCTTTCTCACTTAAGGATAAAGCCTTGGCTTGGTATCAATCTATTCCGCAAGGGCGAGTGAGTACTTGGGAGGAGATGACAACCGAGTTTTTGACTAAGTTCTTCCCACCTTCCAAGACTACCGAGTTAAGAGGGAAGATCAATGCCTTCGTGATGAAGGATAGAGAAAGCTTATTCAAGTCTTGGGAGAGGTTCAAAGACCTTCTCCTAGATTGTCCACACCATGGTATACCGAAAATAGAGCTTTTGGAGATCTACTTCAAAGGACTTGATGAAGATAGCCAATTCAAGCTTCAATCTCTTTCCGGTGGGACTTTCATGGAAAAGAATGTGGATGAAGCTTGGGAATTTGTAGAGAAACAAGCTTTGGTGATTGAGAAGTACTCCCATAGGAAGAGTGATGGGAGGAAAGCGGGAGCATATGCGGTGAGTGAAGTCGCCATGAGTAACTTCAAGCTTGATGCAATCAACAATTAGTTGAAATCTTTGAGGGAGTTGTGTGCTACAACTTTGAAGAATCAAGCAAGCCCTCAAGTGCAAGTGCAAGCAAACTTGTCTTCCAAGGAGGAAGATGTGAACTACATGGGAAGGGAAAATTACAACAATTATCAAGGCCCAAGGAACTTCAACAACAACCGGCAATTCAACAATTACCGGCCTAACCACAACCATCCCGGGATTTCCTATTCTAACCCGGATGGAGCCTTGAACCCTCCCGCTTCCACAAGCGCAGCTCCACCACCAATGGCTTCACAAGAACCTCCACCCGGATTCACTCAACCTCCAAAGGATAGAACCGAGATGAAGTTTGAGCAATTGCTTGGAAGGTTGAGTGGCCTTGAGAGCACGGTGACTTCCATTTCTAAAGCTCAAAAGGTGTTGGAAGCACAAGTGTTCCAAAAGGCGGGTGAAGCTCATAGAGATCCGGGAAAGTTTCCCGGAAGAACCGAAGACAACCCAAGAGGCCACGTGTTGGCCATTACAACAAGAAGTGGGCTGAGCATGAAGGATCCCTTACCTAAGGGAAATGACAAAAGGAAGCAAGTAGTAGTTGAGGAAGAGCCCTTGCAAGAAGATGGAGGTAAGAGCAAGGATGATGAGCAAACATATGTGGCGCCGCCTCCATAAAAGCCACCACTACCGTTCCCACAATCACGAGAAAGGGCTCGCTTGGACAAACACTTTGGTAAATTCCTTGAACTTATGTCTAAATTGCATATTAACATTCCGTTCATGGATGCTATTCTAGGTATGCCGGCATATGGCAAGTTCTTAAAGGAAATACTCTCCAACAAAAGGAAGTTGGAAGAGTATGGGGAAGTGAGGATGACGAAGAGGTCCTCAGAATTGATCCAAACCATGAAGGAGGAGATTCCTCCTAAGCTAAGAGATCCGGGATCCTTTTGTGTGCCGATTGGAGTGGGAGAAGTGAAGTATGAAGCCCTATGTGATCTTGGGGCAAGTGTAAGCATCATACCGCTTGCACTTTGCAACAAGGTTGGGCTAGGAGAGCCAAAGCCGGTCAAGATGACTCTTTACATGGCGGACCGGTTAATCACTCACCCCGTAGGAATCTTAGAAGACATACCGGTGCAACTAGGGAAGTTCTATGTGCCAATAGACTTCGTTGTTTTGGACATCCCGGCGGACTATCCGGTTCCTATCATCTTGGGGAGACCTTTCCTAGCCACTTCCGGATGTTTGGTGGATTGCAAAAATGGAATTCTCTCCTTCAACATTGGATAAGAGAATATTAATTTCAAGTTGTCCACAATGATGAAAGGGCCAACCCTTGGCGAAGATGTGTTCAATATTGTCGAGCAAGAGGAGTCTAGAGAAGTTGTGAGCTTGATCTTGATCAAAGACCCCTTGGAGAAGGTTCTTAGCTTAAGTTTGATGGAGGAAGGAGTTGAGGAGGCCTGCAATGAAGAAATCAAGGCTTTGGAAGCATTGGAAAAGGAGACAAGAGCTGAATTTGAAGCACACGAAGGTGTGCTGAATTTCTGCAAGAACCACGGCCTGGGGGGAAGAACCACGCCCGTGGTTTTACCCGTGGAACCTACTGGAGTGCTCCGAAGTGCTAGCTTTGCAAGTTCCACGGCCGTGGTTGTGCTAGAGCCCGTAATTTTGCCCGTGGTTTCTCTAAAAACTGCCTTAGTTGTTGATCAAGCTTCAAGGAGTCTTGAGGAGTCTTCCATGGCTTTGGATTCATCTCAACCAACATTATACGGATCGTCTCCACTCGATAAAAGTTCCCCTAAAATTGAACTCAAACCCCTCCCCTCTCATTTGAAGTATGCTTTCCTTGGTGAGAATTCTACATATCCGGTTATTGTGAATGCATGCTTGAATGATGATGAGTTGAGTAGATTGTTGCATGAGTTGAGATTGCATAGGAAGGCTATTGGCTATACCATTGATGATTTAGTTGGCATTAAACCTTCTTTGTGCATGCATAAGATCTTAATGGAAGACAACCATAAACCTTCAATTGAACCTCAAAGAAGACTAAACCCAATCATAAAAGAAGTAGTCAAGAAAGAGATTCTTAAATTGCTAGATGCGGGAATCATTTCCCGATTTCGGATAGTAAATGGGTTAGTCCCGTGGATGTAGTTCCTAAGAAGGGTGGGATGACCGTAGTAACAAATGTTGCCTCTAGGAAAGATCACTTCCCTCTTCCTTTCATTGACCAAATGTTAGAGAGATTAGCTCAACATTCCCATTTTTGTTACTTAGATGGTTATAGTGGATTCTTCCAAATCCCTATCCACCCCGATGACCAAGAGAAAACTACATTCACATGTCCTTGGGGTACATTTGCATATAGGAGAATGCCATTTGGGTTGTGTAATGCACCCGCCACCTTTCAAAGGTTTATGATGGCTATCTTTTCTGAGTATATTGAAAACATCATGGAAGTGTTTATGGATGATTTTTCTGTTTATGGATCTTCCTTTGATGATTGTTTAGCTAACTTGTCTCTAGTGCTAAAAAGATGTGAGGAGACTAATCTAGTCTTGAATTTGGAGAAATGCCACTTCATGGTAAGTGAAGGTATTGTGTTGGGACATTTGGTGTCCAACCGTGGCATTGAGGTTGATAGAGCTAAGATAGAAACCATAGAGAAGTTGCCACCACCTACCTCGGTGAAGGGGGTAAGGAGTTTTCTAGGGCATGCCGGTTTTTACCGGAGATTTATTAAGGATTTCTCTAAGATTTCTAAGCCTCTTACTAACCTACTAATGAAAGATGTTGAGTTTGTTTTCTCCAAGGATTGCCTTGAGGCTTTTTGTAGGTTGAAGAATGCTTTGATCTCCGCACCTATCATGCAACCTCCGGATTGGAGTCTACCGTTTGAGATCATGTGTGACGCGCGTAATGTAGCCGTTGGGGCTGTTTTGGGACAAAGGAAAGATGGGCTTACACATGCCATCTATTATGCTAGCAAGACGCTAGATGATGCCCAACTTAATTATGCTACCACCGAGAAGGAGTTGCTAGCGGTGGTGTATGCATTTGAGAATTCCGCTCGTATCTTGTTGGAGCGATGGTCATAGTGTATACGGATCATGTTGTGATCCGTTATCTCCTTACAAAGAAGGATGCCAAGCCTCGGTTAATTCGGTGGATCCTTCTTCTTCAAGAGTTTGACTTGGAAATCCGGGATAAGAAAGGGTCCGAAAATTCTGTGGCGGATCACCTTAGTAGACTCCCACCATTGGAGTTTGAGAGAGATGACATCCCAATTGATGACTCATTCCGGGATGAGCAATTGTAAATGGTGGAGGAGTGCTTGTTTCAAGTGTCAAGGGGTAATGAGCCATGGTATGCCGACATTGTGAACTATCTTGTGTGTGAAGAAGTGCCACCTGGTTTGTCATATGCCCAGCGGAAAAAGTTCTTCAAGGATGTGAGGCACTACTATTGGAGTGAACCGCTTTTATTCAAAAGAGGGCCGGATGGGGTCTTTAGGAGATGCATACCGGAGGATGAGGTGGAGAGTGTGATCCGCCATTGTCACTCCTTGCGATGTGGAGGCCATGCTAGCTCACACAAGACATGTGCTAAGGTGTTGCAATCGGGTTTCTTTTGGCCAAGTTTGTTCAAGGATGTGCAGAATTTTGTGGTAGCTTATGATGCTTGCCAAAGGACGGGCAACATCTCAAGGAGGAATGAGATGCCCTTGAACAACATACAAGAGGTGGAGATATTCGATGTTTGGGGTGTGGACTTCATGGGACCATTCCCCTCTTCTTGTGGAAACCTCTACATCCTATTGGCGGTAGACTATGTTTCGAGATGGGTAGAAGAAATCGCCTCTCCTACAAATGATGCCATGGTTGTGGTGCGGTTCTTCAACCGAGTGATCTTCCCTAGGTTTGGAACACCAAGGGTGATCATAAGTGATGGAGGGAAGCACTTCACCAATAGGAACTTCGGGACACTTTTGGCTAAGTATGGGGTGACTCATAAGGTGGCAACACCTTACCACCCCCAAACTAGTGGCCAAGTGGAGATCTCCAACCGGGAGATATAGGGAATTCTTGAGAAGACGGTTTCTAGGACGAGAAAGGATTGGGCTATGAAGCTCGATGATGCTTTGTGGGGTTATAGAACCGCTTTCAAGACACCGATTGACACCACTCCTTACAAGCTAGTCTATGGCAATTCTTGCCATCTTCCGGTAGAGATGGAGCATAGAGCATATTGGGCTATAAGGTGGTTGAATTTTGACCTCAAGGAGGCCGGTGAGAAGAGGTTGCTTGATATGAACGCTCTTGAGGAGATCCGGTTGGATGCCTATGAAAACGCCCGGATCTACAAAGAAAGGACCAAACGTTGGCATGATAAGCGTCTCATCCCGAAAGAGTTAAGTGAAGGCGACCTTGTCCTTCTCTTCAACTCAAGGCTGCGGCTCTTCCCCGGAAAGCTAAAGTCAAGATGGACGGGTCCTTATGTGGTGAAGAAGATCTTTCCCCATGGAGCGGTTGAGATAGGTGGGGAGCATTGTGGAGACTTTAAGGTGAATGGGCACCAGTTGAAGAAGTATATCCCGGGAACTCCGGTGGATATGATTGCCCCACTTCACCTTGAGTGAGACGCCCCCGAGTTTGGTCAAGCTAATGACCTTAAAGAAGCGCTTAATGGGAGGCAACCCATTGGTAATCGTTTCTCCTTTTCGTTTTTATTTTGTTTTCCATTTTTCTGTTTTTGTGTGTTTGGTGTGCTTTGTGTGTGTGCTAGAGTCTTGGTAGCATGAAAGCCTTGCATGGCATGTGGATGATGATGATGAGTCCCTTATCAATTGTGGGTGGAGCGGACGCGGAAATTGGACGGCTAGCGGTGCCTAGCGCGGGTCCCGACGCCATAACGACCACCTTGAGCTCTCTACCATCGTTGATAGGATCATCCACCATCAATCCACTTGAGTAATCTCAAATACCAAAGCGAACCATTTTTTTTACATTGTGAGAACCCTCTTTCACTCTTCTTTACTTCATTTACACATTGGGGACAATGTGTTTCTAAGTATGGGGTGGGGTTTGCATGATCTTTTGCATGATTAGCATCTAGGGTAGTTTCTTTTAGTAACATGCTTCATTATGTCTTGCATTGTACATACACATTTCAAAAAATCCAAAAAAATCAGAAAATTTTAGTGCTTCTAAGCTTGGGAATGACCCTTATGATGAAATTGTCTTGTGAATTGGCTATGGATGGCCTCATGTGTTGAATAGATGAATACATATGTGGACTTGAAGTACTTATCTTGAATCCCATTAATGATTGTGATCATGATGTTTGTCTTGATTGGATTGAGGATTGAAAGTCGAAATTACATGCTAGTTCTTACACATCATTTAGGAGTGATTAAGGCAATTCATCTTTCTCTGTTTCTCATCTTGATCATGTTGTTTGAGCACCTCAATTGATATAAATTTGACCTCTTTTGACCCATCCGGGAATAGGAGCATGTTAGTGTGTTGAGTGTGTGAGGAGCAATTGTGGGGTGAAGTTGTTGATGGATGAATGTTATGAATGAAGTGCTGAATTTGTTGTGAAAGTGTAGGCAAAAATATAGGTTTGGGGACGTTGGTTTAAATGACGAGTAACTCGGCACCATTCACATAATCGGGTGTTTGTGCCTTGCCAAAGTCAAATAAACCGATAGTCCTAACGAGCTTTGGTATGTGTGCCCGGTGTGGATGCACCTCGAAAAATAAAAAAGCCCGAGGACGGCTAATCAGCAAGGTTTCGGCTTTTGTACACCAATGCCATTGTCTCAAAAATAAGTGAAAGAAAAAGAAAAGAAAAGAAAGAAAAGATGGAGAAAATATACACTTGTGGGAAGTTGATAAAAATGTGAAGTTGTGAAGTTAGTTCCATTCCCGGATTAGCATCACATAGCCTAGAAAAATTCCCACCTAATCACAACGTTTCTTGGCCTTTTATTTCACAAGCCCTTGTGACCTATTTGCATGTGTGTAAGACTTAGTGATCTAGATTGAATATGCTCATGATCATCTTGACTTCTTCATTTTTACATTTCATGCATGCCTTCGAGTTAAGTATAATAGTCTTTCTATGCCTTCACTTATTTGACACATGATTGCTTGTCCATTGCCATGAAACATGACTATGAAGGTGATCCAATATTAGAAGCACAACTCCAAAAATATTTTCGGTTTTTCATGCATGCATAAATCATGTCATCTCTTAGTCTATAGTTGGGGACTTGCTCGGGGACGAGTAAACCTTAAGTATGGGGTATTTTTGATAACACGATTTATGACTTAGGTTTAGGCACTCATTTAGATAGTTTTTCCGCTCATTCATGCATGGTTTACACTAGTTCGTGACGATTTGCACTCAATTCATGTATTTTGTCGAGATAGACGTCTACACGGACTTTTGCATGCTTTGTAGGTATTTTAGGAGTTTTAGGAGCTTAATCGATACATTTGAGGATCGTTCCTCGAGATGACACACCTTCGGACTCATTGGGATGCAAGCTGGGGGCTAAGGAGGACACATGGGACCTTGTTGGTGCATGCCATGCACCAAATCGTGGCTTAATGATCCAAAACAAGCTGAGGCACCAAAACCACGGCCACTGGGACTTCAACGGGCGTGGTTTTGGCCGTGGTTTTCCCCAGACAGCTGTGACAACTGTCCCACGATCTTCATGGCCGACTCTTGCAAATTTGGAGGATAAAAGGTGGTCCTGCAAGGCTGTTAGGGGCAGACCCCCTCACTCCCATTCTCTCCCACACTCTCAACAACAATATTCTCTCATTTGGAAGATTGGATTAGAGCTACCATTGGAGAAGAAGAAAGGCTTCCTTTTAAGAAGGAGAAGAAGCACACTAGTTCATAGTTCCATAGTCTTTTTGAGTGATTTTGAGTGAAACGTTTTGCAAGGTCTTGTAAGAATCGATTGAACCTTCTTTTGAAGGGTTGTAAGTCCTTCTTGAACCTTGATTTAGTTTGTTTTACTTGTTTCATTTGCTTAATCCATCCTTCGTTTCATCTTCTTGCCATGGATTCTATGATTTTATGCTTGTTGAGTTTGATTGTTAAGATGCATGTTGTAGGCTAGATAGATGCGATTCTAGGGTAAGGAAAAGATGGTTATGGCTTGGACTATGATAGAATGGACTTAGATGTACCTTTGGATGAATTATTTGCTCGTGCCTAGCCTCTGTTGCAAACCAAGGTTTGTTCTACACATTCCACGGCCGTGGTTCTTGATGAACAACCCGTGATTTTGAATGACTTGCTTGCTTTGATAAATCTAAGTGTTAGGTTGTTGATTTGTTGAAATCCTAGTGTTAGTTGAGCTAAACCTATCATAGGGTGACCTAGTGTTAGCAACTAAGAGTTAGAAGAGACCTACCCGGTGATTCTTGCTTTTAGATACCGAAGATGACAAACTCTAGGTAGTAGTGAGCCTCACAAGCCGCTATTGGACTGAGTGTGCTAGGATAGGTGTTTAGGACTTGCCTTCCCGAGACCTACCCGGTAAGGAGAGGCTAGATCCCTAGAATACCATCCGGTTTGTGTAGAAGTCCTATCCTTAGGCTCTTTGAGACTTACCCGGTGATGAGACCTTAGGAACTGACTAGTGGACCATGAGACCTACCCGGTGATTGATCCCAATCTAGAAACGCTCACTCCCAACATACTATAGTTGATCCAAGGAATGATTAGATAGCTTGAGTCCTATGCCATAACCGAATCTCCGACCCCTATAATCCGCTTTTCTCCCTTTGATTACATATTTCGTATTTGCTTGTTTACTTGTGGTGTTAGCTTAGTTGATTGTTTATTTTGCATGATTTGTGATCTTTGATTGATCACCTAAAAACCAAACCAAAAACATTGAGATTTTCATTTCTTTCTTCCTTTCTCTTTTCTTAGCCTAATTCTTCCTTGCTAGATGAATGATCTTCACTATCCATACTACAAAACGTCACGTACACTGCGGGTTCGCTAGGAGTTAGGAGAAATATAACGAGTTATAAATTTAAAGCTTTTGCGTGTCACGTTCTTAGCGTAACAAACTCCATTGTGATTTCCTCATAAGCATCCTCTATAATGCTAGCAAATGTAGTCAGCCCAGCCCTATCAAGCATCCATCTAAGATTATGCACCACATGCAAATCCTCAAACTCTTTAAGCACAATGTACATAGGAGCAATAACGTTACGCTTTTGGATCTTATCAAAGGCTCTCTTCTAGTATTCATAGATTGTGGGGATCCTAGGGATAGGTTGAGGAGCGGGAGGGGGTTGGGAAGAGTAGCCTTCGCCTCTTTGCTTTTTATTTCGGTTGGATTCGCGAGTCCCAAACATTTTCTTAGAAATCACGGCCTGTTCTTGGTGAAACCACGCCCGTGGTTTTGTACGGCTACCCGTGGAACTGCACGATTTTGCTCAAAAATCCAGAAATTCCACCACAATTTCAACAACAACAGTCCTAAACTATTTCTAGGTTCAATTCCGTTCAGTTCTTGATGACATGAATTATGACCTATTTTTAGGCATGTATTTATATAGATTTTCCCTTTATTTTGCATGCATAGACATACATTCATGGCATTTATGGTTATATTCACCTACTTTGCAAGAATAGAGGTGTACACAGAGTTTTATTGCATTTGTAGGTAATTTGGCGAATTATGGAGCAAAAATGGCACATTTAAGGATTAAGCCTTGAAGCGGGACAAAAAGGAGCATAAAAGGAATTTAGGACGCGCCAAAGTATTTTCTGATACCGTCTGACGCGGCCCAAAGTATTCTCTGATACCGTCAGGCGCGACCCAAAGTATTCTCTGATACCGTCTGACGCGCCAAAGTATTCACTGATACCTTCGAACGCGGCCCAAAGTATTCTCTGATACCGTCTGACGTGCTAAAGTATTTTCTGATACCTTATGATGCGGCCCAGAGTATCTTCTGATACCGGCGGATTCAACTTCTTTTCAGCCCAAATATTTAGAGTTTCATCTTTAAACCCTAGATTGATCCCTACAAATATTGAGAGCCTTCAACATTGATTGAAGGACGGTGACAACCCCAGAACTAGGGTAGTGAAATTCTCCAAAGGGAGACTTAAAGAGGTCGCACTAGATAATCTTTACACGTTTTGGAGAAATCAACGATTCTTGGAGAGAGGTTGAAGAGCTTTTGCCGGAAAGTCATTCTTGATCTTTGATTGTGAGATTTCTTTATTCCATTGCATTGTTTGTGGTTTGTGAACACGACATTGAGTTGTTTGAGAGATACATTGAGCAGATTTGACGATTGTTTTACAAATTTGAAAGTTATTGAATTTTCCGTTCAAGATTTGGTTTCTTTGCGATATCTTCTTCAATAATTAATTTGATTCGATTTTGAAAATGGTTGGCTAAAAACCTTGTGATTCTGGGGAGAATAGTTGATGATTAAGGCTTAGATGATGATAGACTGAACTCATTCAAACATTAGGACCTTGAGAATTTAGATCTTAGTTTTGCGACAAACAGGAAAATCGGACTGTTCTTGAGGAAAATCGGCCGATTTTTCATATGAACAGCACGATTTATTCTCCTGACGAACTTTAATTGAATTAATCTTTAATCAAAACTAATCCTTGCCTAAACCCCAATCTTGATTAACCTTCCTACCCTCTAATTGAATGTATGAAGGCACTTCAAACCTGTTTCTACATTTAATAGATTAAGATTTCAAGATTTGAGTAATAAAGAGATTCAACATCCTTTATTAAGAAATTAAATGTGCTTTCTAATCTTTACTTTGGAGAGTCATATCCTGGAGTTTAGATAGTTAGTTTGAATATAATTCTTATCTTTAGATCTTTCTATATTGCAGCCTCAACAACCCTTATAGAGAGAACCTATAGATTAGTCATATAGGTTTCGGAACTTCATCGTACGAATCCTACCTTTGAACATTCAATCTTGGCAATATAAATTATGTCCTATATCTATAGAAGTGTCTTGAATTGAAAGCCTAAATCGGATACTTGAATCCTTGGAATCATTTCTCTCTCTATCATATCACAAAAGTCTTTATACTTTCGCTAGATAATTGAAATTGGAAATTTTCTCACCAAATCCCTGAGTTCGACTCTGGAATTCTTACCTTTCTACAGCCGATCCGTACACTGCGGGTTCGCTTTGCTTTTGAGTTCTAGATATAAATTTAAGACTTTGACGCACACCTTTCTGAGCGAACAGTTCTCCTAAAACTCTTCAAAGAAAATGAAGGAAATCAACCAAGGAAAGAGTTGAGAGAAAACCTAGGTTTTTGATTTGAAGAAATCCAAAATCTTGCCCGATCACTGAATGTTTGTGCTTCTTGTTGTTACAATCCGCAATAGAATCAAATTTGCTTCAGTTTAGAGTGAAAAATCGTGCAAAACGATCACCGAACGAAGAATTGCGGGATGAGGAGGTTGGGCGTGATTTAGGGCGTGGAAGGGAAGGTTGATGTTCTGTGGTTTGTGAAGAAGAAGAACTTATATAGCCCCGTCAAATTTTCAAAAACCACGGCCTCACTGTTACTTCCACGGACGTGGAATTGCAAGACATACCGTGGTTTTGCGTCCGTTTCTTTGGCTGCTCTTGACATACTTTTCCACGGGCTAAATTATTAAAACCACGGCCGTGGAACCACAATTAAACCCGTAATTTTCCCTTTTTTTTGCCAAAAACCCAAATTTTGTTGTTTCTTTGGCTTTCTTCACTTCTTTTGATCGTTCTTCAACCCTGACATCCAAAGACACAAGACATACCGGAAGATATCGACGAAAAACAAACAAAAAAACTAGACTAATCTAATCGAAGAAAAAAGAAAAAACAAGAATGCATTACCTTGGGTTGCCTCCCAAGTAGCGCTTTGTTTTAGGTCTGTAGCTAGACCATTCCTTTTTGCTTAAGTGAGGAGAATTGGTGCGACTTCCTCAGTTTGGAGTTCCGGCAAATACTTCTTGAGTCGTTGGCCATTTACTTTGAAACTTCCGCACTTCTCACCCCATACTTCAACTGCACCATGGGGAAAAACGTGTTTAATAACATAAGGTCTTGTCCAACGAGATTTAAGCTTACCGGGAAAGAGTCAAAGTCTAGAATTGAAGAGAAGAACAAGGTCTCCTTCTTTGAAGTCTTTCGGAATGATATCATGTCATCGCTTCGCGCTATCCTTGTAGATCTTGGCGTTCTCATAGGCGTTCATGCGGAGTTCTTCTAGATCATTAAGATATAAGAGACGTTTCTCTCCCGCTTCCTTCATGCCAAAGTTCAACCACTTAACAACCATATACGCCTTGTGTTCCAGCTCAACCGGAAGATGAAAAGACTTCCCATACACAAGATTGTATGGTGTTGTGCCAATGGGAGTCTTGTATGCCGTTCTATACGCCCATAATGCGTCATCAAGCTTTAATGCCGAATCTTTCTTTGTCCTAGACGCCGTTTTCTCCAGAATTCCTTTGATCTCCCTATTAGAAATCTCCACTTGCCCAATTGTTGACGGATGGTAGGGTGTGGCGATCTTGTGAGTCACCCCATACTTAGCTAGTAGAGCTTCAAATCGACGGGCAATGAAGTGTGATCCTCCGTAACTAATGATGGTTTGGGGTTTCCCAAACCTTGGGAAAATAGTTCGATTAAAGAACTTAACAACCACCATTGCATCATTAGTTGGAGAGGCAATAGCTTCAACCCATCTTGAAACATAGTCTATAGCTAGAAGTATGTATTGGTTACAACAAGATGATGGGAATGGTCCCATAAAGTCAACTCTCCAAACATCAAAGATTTCCATTTCTTGGATGTTGTTGAGAGGCATTTCATTCCTCCTAGATATGTTCCATGTTCTTTGACAAGCATCGCAACAAGCAATAAAGGTTTGCACATCCTTAAATAATGTAGGCCAAAAGAATCCGGATTGTAATACCTTAGCGCTAGTCTTGTGAGAGCTAGCGTGTCCTCCACAAGGAAGTGAATGACAATGACGAATGACACTTTGCATTTTGTCTTCAGGCACACATCTTCTAATATGCCATCTGGACCTCTCTTGAAGAGTAGAGGTTCATTCCAATAGTATTGGCGGACATCCTTAAAGAACTTCATTCATTGAACGTAGGATAGTCCGGGAGGTATTTCCTGACAAACCAAATAATTCACAAAATCAGCAAACCAAGGTTCATTACCTCTAGAAATATGATCAATGCACTCTTCAATGAGATGAAATTGTTCGTCCGGGAAAGAGTCATCAATAGGTATGTCGTCATTGGTGACATGTGGTAGACGACTCAAGTGATCCGCAACAGAATTTTTGAATCGTTTCTTGTCACGAATCTCAAAATCGAACTCTTGAAGGAGGAGAATCCATCTAAATAGCCTTGGCTTTGCATCTTTCTTGGCAAGCAAATACCGAATTGCTGAATGATCCGTGTATACAATCACCTTTGCTCCTACAAGATAAGAACAAAAATTTTCAAATGCATATACAACAGCAAGAAATTCCTTTTCCGTTGTGATGTAGTTGAGCTGAGCTTCATTTAGTGTCTTGCTAGCATAATAGATGGCATGAGTGCGTACATCTTTATTTTGTCCAAGCACCGCTCCCACCACTACATCGCACATGACCTCAAATGGAAGACTCCAATCTGGAGGCTGAATTATTGGGGCTGAGCTTAGAGCTTCTCAATTCTTGTAAAAAGCATCTAAACACTCTTTTCGAAACTTCAAAAACAACATCCTTCATCAATAGATTAGTTAGCGGTTTAGAGATTTTCGAAAAGTCCTTAATGAATCTCCTATAGAATCCAACATGTCCTAGAAAACTTCTAATCCCCTTCACCGAAGATGAAGGAGGAAGCTTTTCTATTGTCTCAATCTTATCCTTGTCAACCTCAATCCTTCTATTAGAGATCAAGTGTCCTAAAGCAATGCCTTCCCTAACCATAAAAAGACACTTCTCCCAATTTAGAACTAGGTTCCTGTAAGAGCCTAGTTGTTGAGTGCTGAGAGAGGGAGCAAAGGGGCCAGTTTTATGCCTGAGCCGCCCCTGCGTGACCCAGGGGCGCCCCTGTGCCTAGCATGGTCCGCCCCTACGGCTCATAGGGTCCGCCCCTGCGGCTCTATGTGTTGCTGCCGTCTTCTTTGACTCCTTTGACCCGTGCTTTACCTTTTACCTCTGTGTATATATATCTTCATCCTTAACCTGATGAGGGTTTACCTTTCTCAGACTTTTCTCCCTCTTTTGACGCACATCTTCTCTTCTCCTCTTCTTTGGATCATCTTTGATCTTCTTTGAGATTTTGTGAGTTGTGAGCCTTGTGCTTCGCCTTGCTTGTGGTTTTCTAGATGATGATGATGTTGTGCCTTATGGAGCCAGTTTGAGGGTGTTGTTGATGCTGTGTCGATATCATGGAGAGCTTGTTGGTAAGCTTCCATGGCTTCTCTACTTCCTTTCTTCTTTTCTTCATCTTTCTCTCTTTCCTTAGCTTAGTTTAGCTTTCCTTAGGATTGGATCATGTTCAGCCATGATTTGGCTTATGTTGATGTATATATATGTATGTCACACATGTATGTTGTTGTTGGAGTGAAGAAGAGTAGAGAATCGAAGGTAGAAGTGAAGAAGGAGCTGAAGTGGTGTCTTCTGCACACAAATTGCCCCGGTGCCACCCTACAGCCGCCCCTGCGCCGGTCAGTGCACTGCTCCTGCGCCACTAGTGAGCCGCCCCTGCGCCCACCTGCACCAGCTTAGTGTTTCACTTGATTCTGCAAGTGTGTGTTGCTTCTAGGCCTTCCTTAGGGTGCCTTTGTTCCCTCCATTTCTAGTATGACTGCTTAAGATCATGCTAGATTCGTGAGGTTGAGTTTTGATGATGTTTATGATCGGCTTATGCCTTGTATGGCTTTTGAGGTTCGTTAGGTTGTGAGTGAGGTTGATCCTCTAGATCCCTTTGGGTCTAGGTGTGACCCTTATGTGGTTAGGAGTCTGATATATCTCCTTATGCCTTGTTTATAGGATGTGTTGTCCCTCCAGTGTAGAGGTGATCGTGGTTTAGTAGTGATCGAGGTTGCGGTAAGTCCGTAGGAATTACTTAGCTACCATCCTTATATTGGGTGTTTGCATGAGTGGTGTGTGCTTATTGTGTTGTTATGATAGCATGTGATGTCGTTTATACCGACCTATGTTTTATATTGATTGCCCCGTATACGTGGTTGTGATAACCTTTCCCTTTCATCCCGCCGTGGAGTCTGGGAGGTTCGCTTGAGTCAAGCCAGACCTGGTATATTAGGAGGGCACAATACCACTCCCATAGGGTACACGGGTTGTGTGACCGATTCCACTCCAGATGGCTAGCAGGCTTAGAGGCAAGGATGTTTGGGTCCTCGTGTCACATATTTTCCTATATGGATATATATATATATATATATATATATATATATATATATATATATATATATATATATATATATATATATATATATATATATATATATATATATATATATATATATATATATATATATATATATATATATATATATATATATATATATATATATATATGATTTGAGTGAATGACCATTATATAAAGATGATTAAATGGGTAAATGAGTGAAAGCATGCTGATGTGTTTATCTTTCCTTACTTGTGATTGTACTTATGCATTACTCTTTATATGTGTATGGATAGCTAATGGTTTATTACCATTTTGTAGATGCCCCACATGATAGGCATGTTGTTGGGTGACCTAGCAGAGTGGTAGACCGAGGACGTCTCGTACATAGGTTGTGTGGGCTTTTGGGTTTGTTATCTTTCCCTCCTGCGTGAGGATGGTCTTTTGTTACCTCCTATGTGAGCGTGTTATGTTTCATACTCGGCTATGTTGTCTTACCTTTTGGGTTGTACAGTTTAAAACAGTTTTGTGTATTTGTTTTCATATCTGTCACTGCCATGTTGTAAGGTCCAATGAACTTGTTGTCAGGCTAGGGTCAGGATCCATTGTGAGATCCTAGCCCAATGTGGCACTCCGAGTCCCGCGGATTCGGGGTGTTACAGAGTTGGTATCTGAGCATCCCATTGCAGTCCTAGCATGAGGTGTGAGACGCCTGCGTTCGAAGGACATTCCCATGATGAGGATACAATGGTCAAGACGTGGACCTGAGGAGCCTACATAGGAGACTGAGGATAGTATCCAGAGGAACTATCTAGAGTTTTATGCCGAGATGGATGCACCTAGGGTCGATGAGTAGATCTTAGTGCTATCTTGGTGAGTATGTGATTATGTGCTTATGTGCTTACATGCCTTGATGTGTTTATTCCATGCTAGGGATGATGTGCCTTATGATCTTATTAGATCTTGCTATACTAGCATGATGTGTGTTATAGCTGGAGATGATTATTCCCTCCATGCTACTTGAGTATGCTATATGTTCTAGCTGGAGATGGTTCTTTCCTCCATGCTATCCTAGTGTGATTAGGATTCAGCTGGAGATGGTTGTTTCCTCCATGCTACCTTGATGGACATAGTTTCAATGGAGATGTGATTCCTCCATGCGATGTATATGATTATGTTTTGCTAGAGATGTGCTTCCTCTATGCCTTGTGATGTGGTATGGCTAGAGATGTGCTTCCTCTATGCCTTGGATCATCTTTGATCTTCTTTGAGATTTTGTGAGTTGTGAGCCTTGTGCTTGGCCTTGCTTGTGGTTTTCTGGATGATGATGATGCTGTGCCTTATGGAGCCAGCTTGAGGGTGTTGTTGATGTTGTGTTGATCTCCTGGAGAGCTTGTTGGTAAGCTTCCATGGCTTCTCTACTTCCTTTCTTCTTTTCTTCATCTTTTCTCTCTTTCCTTAGCTTAGTTTAGCTTTCCTTAGGATTGGATCACGTTCAGCCATGATTTGGCTTATGTTGATGTATATATATGTATGTCACACATGTATGTTGTTGTTGGAGTGAAGAAGCGTAGAGAATCGAAGGTAGAAGTGAAGAAGGAGCTCAAGTGGTGTCTTCTGCAAACCAGCCGCCCCTGCGCCACCAGTGAGCCGCCCCTGCGCCCACCTGCACCAGCTTAGTGTTTCACTTGATTCTTCAGGTGTGTGTTTCTTCATGGCCTTCCTTAGGGTGCCTTTGTTCCCTCCTTTCCTAGTATGAGTGCTTAGGATCATGCTAGATGTGTGAGGTTGAGTTTTGATAATGTTTATGATCGGTTCACCTTGTATGGATTTTGAGGTTCGTTAGATTTTGAGTGAGTTAAGGTTGATCCTCTGGATCCCTTTGGGTCTAGGTGTTACCCTTATGTGGTTAGGAGTCTGATATATCTCCTTATGCCTTGTTTATAGACTGTGTTGTACCTCTAGTGTAGAGGTGATCGTGGTTGAGCTGTGATCGAGGTTGAGGTTAGTCCGTATGACTTACTTAGTGCCATCCTTATATTGGGTGTTTGCATGAGTGGTGTGTGCTTATTGTGTTGCTATGATAGCATGTGATGTCGTTTATACCGACCTATGTTTTATACTGATTGCCTTGTATGCGTGGTTGTGATAACTGATAGCATGAATTATTGTCTATATTTTGGGACCTGTTTAGACATTTTATCTTCAATAATCTGCATGTTTGGATGTATATTATGTGATTATATTGTCGTTTCATCTACCTTTGCGGGAATCGAGGTCTACACCTAGTTTTGTTGTAATCGTAGGTAAAATGGCACGTTTTGCATCAAAAAGGAGCAAAAGGAGCTAAGGAGTCATTGGAGCTACATTCAGGAGCTTAAGCAAGAATCCAAGAATCATGCAATTGGATTAAAGATTCACTTTGGACCAGATTTGAGAGATTTCACATTCAGTTGTGATTCACCTCGGTTGACTACAGAGTCACCTCGACCGAGGTGATCTAGAGGAGCCGACTCGACCGAGGCGAACACTTGGGACGCGGCGAGAATATTTTATTCTTGGCTGAAATCTTTTATCTTTGGAAAGAGGATCTTATATTTTTGGGCTGGATTCCTGGAAGGAAGAAGATAAGTTAGACCATATATTTTACCTATTTTTATGGGAAGAGATCATTCTTGGCTGAGATCTTATATTTTTGGGCTGGATTCCCGGCGAGAATATTTTATACAGCCTGCATACATCCGAATACACCGCTGCAGCCATACTCCAGTTGGGAGATTTGAAGGACCTTTTTGAAGGTTGAAGGAAGAAAGTCTATAGCTTTTATAGCTTTTTGAAGGGTTTTTGTAAGATCATCTTAGATTCCCTTCTTTGTTGATTGTCTTGTTGGATTTCTATCCAAGGAACGCTTGTTGGTTTTATAATTGATTCAGTTATTGAAGCCTTTCTCTTAAGGTTTTCTTGTTCAATTATTCTCTTTCTTCCCATATATTTTATTTTTACTTTTATGATGATGAGTGGCTAATTTTCTTGTGTGATTCTAGGGTGATTGGCTGAAAGTTGTGGGAAAAACAATGATAGAATAATCTTAATCACAGTAGGACCCTGAAAGCTCGAGTCTTTACCTTAACCCTAAGGCATCTCGCTCAGTCTATGAACATCTCGGCTAGGGTGGAATTTGGCTGACCGAGGTGACTTATTTGATCCGAAACTGAGAGTTAAGTGTTAGAGTTTGCCAAATCCTATTCTTATTACACCTTTCCTGGTTCAATGCAAGCCTAGGATGAGACTTACCCGGTATTTCCTTTGTTTGTTTACCCAAGATCATAAGTATAGGTAAGAAAGGTTTATCCTTTATTGGGGTTTGAGCGTGCTTTCATCCCATCTTTGTGAGTTAGCCTGAGACTTACCCGGTAAAGGTTGATTCTATTCCCTTAGGTGGTGTGTTAGTTTGAGGTTATAGTTCTTTATCTTGATTCCTTGAGACTTACCCGGTAATAGGAGTTACGGTTTGAGATTAGTGAGTAGTGAGACTTACCCGGTGATCTATTCCACTTTAGAAACACCTTCCCTTTGCAAAATCTCAGCTTTGTCCACTTATCTTTAGATCTTGAGTTGGAACCACAACTAGATGCTTTAATCCCTAGAATTGCATATTTTCCTTTATTGACTTTTTATCATCTTTGATTGTTTTAATTGCTTTTGTGGTTAGTAATTATAAAGCTTACCTATTCCGACTTTGTTTCACTAAGTCTCTGTGATCGACCCTTGGAATTCCTTGCTTTTTACTACGATTGACCCGTACACTGCGGGTTCGCATCCTTGTTTTAAGCTTACATCTAGAGTTATAAATTTAAAGCTTGCACACACCGTTTGGAGCGAACAATAACCTTTCCCTTTCATGCCGCCGTGGAGTCTGGGAGGTTCTCTTGAGTTAGGCTAGACTTGGTACACGGGGAGGGCACAACACCACTCCCATAGGATACACGGGTTGTGTGACCGATTCCACTCCAGATGGCTATCAGGCTTAGAGGCGAGAATGTATGGGTCCTCGTGTCACATATTTTCCTATATGGATATATATATATATACGATTTGAGTGAATGACCATTATATAAAGATGACTAAATTGGTAAAGGAGTGAAAACATGCTGATGTGTTTATCTTTCCTTACTTGTGATTGTGCTTATCCATTACTCTATATATGTGTATGGATAGCTAATGGTTTATTACCATGTTGTAGATGCCCCACAGGATAGGCATGCTATTGGGTGACCTAGCAGAGTGGAAGGCCGAGGACGTCTCGTACATAGGTTGTGTGGGATTTTGGGTTTGTTATCTTTCCCTCCCGCGTGAGGATGGTCTTTTGTTACCTCTTGTGTGAGGGTGTTATGTTTCATAGTCGGCTATGTTGTCTTACCTTTTGGGTTGTACAATTTTATACAGTTTTATGTATTTGTTTTCATATCTATCAGTGCCATGTTGTAAGGTCCAGTGAACTTGTTGTCCGGCTAGGGTCAGGATCCATTGTGAGATCCTAACCCAATGTGGCACTCCGAGTCTCGCGGATTCGGGGTGTTACAGTTCGTGTCTTCACATCTTTGTAGAACAAGAGATAGGTTAGCAAGACAATTATCTAATGAGGAACCATAAATAGAAAAGTCATTGACTAAGACTTTTCCTAAGGTCGTTTATATCCTATCAAAGTAATTTCCGAACTCAATACTAAAGCAAGTATAGTGATTAAGTAAGGGTCGAACCCAAGAGAGTTTGTGTTATTTTTATTAAATTCAATTATTGATTATGGGGCAAAGTAACAAAAAGGGGGGTTTTGGAATGAATTGATGCACACAAAACTAAAAAGCAAGTAAATGAGATTGATAAGATGATGATGAATGAATCTACACTAGGTTGATTCTTAGCATGCGATTACTACTTTGGTGAGTTCCTTTTACAAGTTTCAAGTAATGTTCCCGTCTTGATCATATGTATGTGTTGAGCCAACCGGCATCAACACAACTTAACAAGTTAGTGTTCCGTAAACCTACAAGAACAAGTCACAAGTTAGCTTTCAAACAAAGACTAAGGGATATAAAGAGAAGATTAAAACCTTTAAACTAATATTTATAATTGTGTTTCTTTTCCTTCAAGTAATTACAACCCGTTATTACTTTAAGGTTACTACTAGACTAAAGACCCGAACCCGGAATCTATTAATCCTAGTTGTTTGCATGCAGTTAGAACCTAAGGTGATCAATCTTAAGTGATAATGAAAACATGCAATTTAGATAAATGAAGCTCAAGAAACACAAAACATTACTGAATAAAACTTATATTAAAAGAAAACTTACAACCAAAGTAATAATGTAGCCTCAAATCAACCCAATGTAGCAAGGACACTTAGAAGCTCATTACAAAGGAAGCAAGAGAGAATAAAAGTGGGAAAATGATGGATGATTCTAGCAATCAACCATGGGTCTATTAATACTACAAATGGCACTAAATGGGAGTAAATGGCCGGCCAAAACAGCCACCTTTAATGCCATAAAGGTGGTGTAAACGGCCGGAGTAAAGTCTTTGTCCCTGAAACGCAGGGGCGGCCTTCAGATCCGCAGGGGCGGTTCACGCGAAAACGTTTGATCTTCTTCGTGGCCGCAGGGGCGGCAGTGCAGTTCCGCAGGGGCGAATCATTAATGATCTTCAAACGCTGACTCTTCAACTTTCTGTCGCTTCAGAGGCCGAGCCGCAGGGGCGGCCCAGTGTTAACGCAAGGGCGGTGCAACTGACTCTTCAGCTTCACAACTCCACAGGGTGAGACGCAGGTAGAGGCGCAGGGGCGCCGGTCTTCGCTTCTTCAAAATAAGTCACCGTAGGGGTGCCAGGGAGTGGCGCAGGGGCGGCGACAGCTCCGGAACGTGGTGTCACCCCCAGTGGCGGTGACACTGCTTCGTGCATGGTCTTCAACTCCCAAGTGCTAAAACTCTTCTTTTATCTTCTTTTAGTCTTCTTCTTCTGGATTAAGGAGTTAGTAGCATAAACCGATACTAATGTAATAAAAAGACTCTAAAAACTATCCTAAATGATAGTGATTTCATCACCTATCAAACTCCCCCATACTAAGACCTTTTACTTGTCCCGAGTAAAACACATGACAACAGTTTTTACACTCAAAGGCCTCAGGAAGCATGGGTAAGAGGCGTAGACAATGGAAAAGAAAACCAAGAAAGAAAGAAGGAAAGAGGGAAAATGTGAGAAAAAGGTGAGAAAACTACCATCCTTATTGATCCAAGAGTGACCTACCCGGACAACCTCCTTATGACTCCCCTTCTTATGCTGCCAAACGCCGGAAAGGGAACCTACACTCGGTGCCGCTCATTTTGCCAAGGTTCCCTTTCGGGTTTTCACCTTGCCACTCTTCTTCTTTTCTTTGATGATCTCACTTGGAACTTACATCCCTCAAGTCCACTTTTGAACCGACCTATGGTTGGTCGGACTACCTTCTTTTTGCCTAAACCGCCCTTTCTGATTTTTGGTTTATCTAAGGATTTTCATGCCTTTTTTTCATTTTCTTTGTCTTTGTCTTTTTCTATTTTTTTTTTAACTTTTAAACTGAATTTTAATCTACAACTCAAAGCAAACACACTTAAAAACAAACTATACATGCAAAGATATTTCCTCCCCCATACTTGAAGCACACTTTGCCCTCAAAGTGGAAAATGAAAGCAAAGATAAATGTGGAGAAGGAATATGGGATGATACAACTAATGGGATGGTCCGGATGGACCATCCGGACCCTCCTCCGGTGGGTACGGATAGTGGCTGAAGAAGTGCTCCTGCCGGCGGTAGAGCGTGTCGATGCAGTCCTCTTGAGCATCCATCCTCTGCCCAAATAAAGTCTCAAAACTGGCTTGCCAAGCCAGCTGCTGAGCCTCTAGCTACTGCTGATGAGCCGCCTGCCAAGCATCCTGCCGGCGGTCAAAATGGATGGTCATAGAGGAGGCGAAGCTGGACTGCCACGCCTACTGCTACTCAAGCATGGACCGATGGTACTCGGTTTGCCATGCCTGATGCTGGGTGGTTAAGGCTGCCATCTGAGCCTGGAGGCTCTCCATGGCTGGACCGTCGTCCGGTGCGGTAGTAGGCATCTCCTCATCATCCGGTATGGGCATGTGGTCAGCAACAGGAGCCCGGCTGGAGCTCGCTGCATATCTCTCAACAATGGCTCCCTGAGGCCGTCTCGGTACGAAAGGGTCAGCCGGTATCTATAGCTCGGAGAGCTCGTCTCCAAGTGGAAGCGGCCGGGGGAGGTATGTAATGTTACTCCCATCTGCCAATGAGAGCCAAAAGAAATTCTCCCCGCCTCTCTTGAGTAGCTTGCACCTCCTCAACATCCCCTCTATGTAAAGTGGTGCCTCTAACCCATCCTCCAAGTCGGATAGGTCCATCACCTGTGAAGCGATCAACGAGATCACCCCACCACCCACAATGTCTCTTGACTCGTTCCTCCTAATCCGTTTCAAAGCGGTAAAGAAGAGGTATGTCCAATCCGGCACCTTGTCGTTCATGAGGAGGCAGGCGTACAACAGTGGAAGGTCCTTGAGAGCGACCTTGTTCTCCACCTTGTGTCCACAGAAGACACTCATGAAGATCTTTCATAGGAGCCTCAAGCAGGGGTGAGTGAGTTTGTTGGAGTACTCACCCTCAACATGAAATTCGGATCTGGTGGCGGCCTGCCAAAACTCGCACAAGTCGGGTGTCGAACGGGCTCCCACCAATTCTCGGAGGCGCATATAGTTACCCCAAATGCCTCCTGTAGTTGAGTGTAATCCAGTGTATACTTCCTCTTGTTGAACTTGACTGAAAGTCCAACACAAATATGGTCCTCCTTTTCCATGGGGAAGGTGGCGATGAATTGGCGGCTGAGGTCGGGGTATGTTTGGGATTCATGTTCAGAAAGTCCCCGAGCCCAGCGTTGGTGAGGAATGCCTGCATGCTCTCCAACATGCCCAATTTTTCTAAAGTAGGAACGTGCAAAAACCGAGTTGCATAAACAAACCCATTCTTGCACAATCCTATACCGTTCCTTCTCGGACTCCGACAACTTGTATTTCCTCTGGTTTTCCATTTCTTGCAATTGATCAAGTAGAGGAATTAGAATGTTCAGAAATTTGATTAAGAGACGAACCCTCTGTTGCTATTTCCACAGAAGCGGCTGAAGGATGCGTAGGGGCGACTAGGCGCAGGGGCGGCTAGGCGCAGGGGCGGAAGCTTGTAGGCGCAGGGACAGGAGAAGGTGGCGGTGTTGAGGAGCATTTTGGTGGCTTCTTGTTGGTGGAGATGTTGCCGGCGGGGATGAGTGGTGGAGGGAAGAGGGTGTGAGGGGGAAGGGGTTGTAGGATTAGGGTTTTTGAGAGATTGAGGGAGGTGTTGATGGGTAGCAGGGGGACAGTGGCGTAGGGGCGTCGGGCTGGTGGTGGTGGTACAGTGGTGGTGGCACAAGGGCGTCGGGGAGGCCGTTTGTGAGAATTCCGGTGAGGGCGCAGGGGCGTTTGTGAGAGGGAGAGAGAGACGAGTGGTAGATGAGGTGATAGAGGGAGAGATTGGTGGGATAGTTGTAGGTTATTTTTGGGAAGTGTATTTTTTTTCTTTCCTTGATAACAGCACAGGGGCGGGGACTTGTCACCGCGAGGGCGGTGACAAGGAAGAGGAAGGTGCAGGCTCAGCGCCGGGGACGGCGCTGAGGATGCGTGTCAAGGGTGGCCACCGTAGGGGCATAAGGGTGTCACCGCAGGGGCGGCGACCAGTTTGTTCCAAGCACCGGGGGCGGCGCTGGGCAAAGGTGTCACCGCAGGGGCGGGAGCACTAGCCGCAGGGGCGGTTTTCTTGACAGAGACTCCTCTTCTTATTCCTTCGGGTTGCCTCCGGAACAACGCCTTTGTTTTACGTCGTTGGCTCGACGTATGGGTTCTACCTCTCTGATTGTGCCTCCTCCAGCACTGCCTTGGGATTTATAACAGTCTGGGAAGGCAATCCTCCGGAAAATCTAGTTTGATCCTTGTTATGGCTTCCGCCATTTGCCCAACCTGTTTTTCAAGGTTCTTGATGTTGGATTCTGTTATTTGAACATGAGTAGCAAAATGCTTAGTCAAAACCTGCAACATATCCTCAATTGATTGATACTTACCTTGTCGGGGCTGTTGTTGTTTGTTTTGTTGATCCCTCCAACGATAATTCTGTTGGTCACGCCAGTTTTGCATGAAGTTTTGTGCATAAGGATCATTCCTAGGCCTTTGCTGTTGTGGTTGTCCATAACCTATTGCATTCATCTCTGTATCATCATCCTGGACTTGGGGACACATGTCCATTGGGTCATATGGGTCAGCACAAACTCCACATCCCTTTAGCTGTTGTGGGGTTCCCATAAGTGTTAACCTCTTCACCATTTCCTTCAGTTCCACAAGCTCATTGGAGATCTCACTTTTCCCGGAATTTAGAGCATGAACACCTCTGTTGGAAGATGTCCTTCCAAAGTTCCGGGTTCCTTTCGCTAGTTCGTGTATCTTTTCAAAATCAAGTTCAGGGGTAGAGTTAAGAATGTTACCTCCACAAGCCGCATCGACAATCATCCTTTCGGTGTCAAGCAAGCCATTGTACAGGTACAAGACTAGATCCTGAGTTGAATATCCATGGAAAGGACAGCTGGATCGGAGGCGTGCAAACCACTCAAAGTACTCATAAAGAGTCTCGTCCGCCTCTTGCTCGATGTTGCTTATAGATTTCTTCAAGCTATTGGTCTTCTTGGCTAGGAAGTATTTCTCCAAAAATGCCTGGTGGAGATTCTCCCAAGTGTCGATGCTCCCGGATGGAAGGTGGTAATACCAATCATCCGCTGCATCTTTGAGTGTGAAGCCGAATGCCCTCATCTTGATTTGCTCTTCAGTAATGTTGGCTGGCTTCATGCTCATACACATGGTATGGAACTTCCCAAGGTGCTTGATGGGGTCTTCACCACTTAACCCATGGAAAGATGGGAGCAAGTTAATGAGACCCGGCTTGAGCTCGAAGTTGATTCCTTCCCCTAATGCTGGTATAGTAACCGCAAGAGGGAGTTAAGCCAAAGTCGGCTGAGTGAGTTGACGAAGAGTACGATCAGCTATTTCTTGTTGGAGTTGTTGTTGTCTACTGTTAGCATGAAATATTGCGATATTCTAAGCACTTATTTTAGTTGTTTTTCTCTCATTATTGTGTACATGGATGAAATTTAGAAGCAATTGTTATCTTGTTCCTCTATTATTGTCGATATGGATGTCTACACTAGCTTTGTGTTGATTGTAAGTGAAAAGGAGCTAAATGGGAGCTATTGAGAGAGAAAAGCGAGGATTCGATCATATCCGAGGATTAGGAACACATCAATGAAGCTAAGGAAGGAGCTAAGATGAAGAATGTCACGACACAAAGGAAACCACAAGTATTCTACACTTCCACGCCCTGAATTACGGCCGTAGAAGATTCCACGCTCTAAACCACGGCCGTGGATCTTGGCATCATGAGAGTGGAGCATTCCAGTAAGTTACACGGCCTAAAGTACGGTCGTAGAAGTCACAAGAGACCGTAATCCATTTTCACGACCTAAACCACGGTCTTGGAAACCCTTGAGACCGTGATTTAGGCGATCTTTTGACGAGTCTTTATTTGCCACGTTATTTACGTGATGGGCCGGGATGGTTATTTCTTTCCCGTCTTATAAAAAGGTTAGAAAAGAGAGTTTTGAGGATCCGCGCTTACGCCCGCTTAATCTCGCAACATTTGCGTTGGATCCCGCAAAGACGCTGACGGCCGCTTACTTTGCTTGGAGCATTCTTGCCTAGGGTGGATTGAAGATCGCCGAAGTTTTTAACCTCTTTCCTAGGTTTTGTCATTGAAGACGGATTGACAACCTGTTCTTCATACTTACCTTATATCATTGTGAGGTTTTGTATTCTATATTCTGAATGCATCGATTATCGCTTCTTGTGTTCGGATTTGTGAATTGGTTTTGAAGTTTTATTAAGTATTCGAGGGTTTTCATCTTTTATTCCCTTTGATTTGAATATTGATATCATGACAATGATTGTTGGCTAAAACCCTTTAGCAATTCTAAGGTGAAGGTTTGATAGTTGTGGCTTAGATGATGATAGATTGATCGTAAATTGATTGGACCCTGAGAGTTAGAGAGATCTCGTCGACGAACCCAAATCATGGCCTGTTCTTGAAGTTCCACGACCGTGGTTCTCAAGATCTGACCGTGAATTACCCTAGTTTACGACCTTTGCTTTTACTTTGATCCAAGGTTAAAGATTAGCTTTAATCTAGTCTTCGTTTACCCTTTTCTAGGTAGTAGTGAGACTCATCACCCTCTATTTCGATTTCAAGTGTCACAACCTTAATCGTTTTAGTTCGTCTTGATCCTTGGGTTACAAGTTTGGGTATTTGAGATTAATTCTTGTCCATAGATCCTTTCTATACTGAAGCCTCAACAACCTTTATAGAGAGTATCTTTAGATAAGTCATATAAAGTCTTGGAACTTCACCGTACATTGCTTTACTTTAGCATACCTTTGGAACTCTTAACTCTGTCCTTATTTCTTTAGTATATCTTGAATCGATTGCCACAATTATGGTTGGACGCCATAATTGGAAGCAGACCTTCGCAGCTATGTATGCGAATAGGTTAGTAGCACCTCCCTACGTCCCCGATGAGGTACCGGCTGCAGATGTTGAGGAGGAGATAGGAGGAGGTGATGGTTTTGAGGGAGAGGTGAGGAGCAGGACTTTGGTACTTTCCCGGATCAGCTGGCACACTTCCCTGACCCTCCCACGCATTCACCACGACCAGCTAGACATCCAGGAACCTCTTCCTCTCGCCGTGCTAGCGTGAGTGAGAGGCCGACATGGATAGATACTCCGCCCACTTGGTATGGAGCACAGCCAGAGTGGATGGGAGCTCCACCACCATGGTACAGTCAGGCACCAGCAGCACCGGCAGCACCGACTCCACAGGACGCACCAGCTTGGTACGGCCAGCCACCGGCTTGGTGTGAGCAGCTACCGGAGTGGGCTACCAACCTTTCTAGGCAAGTCGGTGACTTGGAGATCCGCCAGGACACTCGAGATGTACGGGCTGATGAGCATGACCGGATGATGAGAGACATTTACCTCCAGCAGTTTGGGCGGCATTTCAGCTCCGAGTTCCATCCATTTCCACCACCACCACCACCACCACCACAGTGATGAGCTTCGAGGATTGACAGTTCAGCCGCCCCACCACCGCTTTCAGTGAGTTCATTTTCCTTTTCTTCTTCTCTTTATTTCTTTTTCGAACATTGAGGACAATGTATGTTCTAAGTATGGGGTGGGGTGTGACTATGTGTTCTAATAATTCTACTACATTTGCTTGCTTGCTTCTATCCATAACACTTTGCATGTTTCATTTTCATAGTCACACGTTTCATTATTGCATTGAATGAAAAAGTTTGAAAAACCCATAAAAATTTGAACATATTGAAAGAGTTCTTGTGCTTCTAAGATTAGAGATGACTTCTATGATAGTTCTTACTTGTGGAATGAGTTTTGATAACAATTCTGATAACACGATTTATAGCATAGTTTTAGGTACACATTTAGGTAGAATTCTCGCTCAATCATGCATTGTCTAGCACTAGTCCAATACGTTTTGCACTCAAAACATGTATTTGGTCGAGATAGACGTCTACACGGACTTGTGTGCGTTTTGTAGATATTTCGGGAAATTTCGGGCTAAAACGAGGCGTTTGAAGGTCGCTCATTCAGAGGACGCATTTCCAACTCATAAGAGCACAAAGAATGACTCAAGGAACCTTGCCAACACAGGCCATACACCAAACCACAGCCTATTGAGCGTAAACAAAGTTTCTGTTAGAAATCACGGGTTCCTGGAGAATCACGGCCGTGGAAATGGCCGTGATTTTTGCCAGATTCTCGTGACAGCTGTGCCACGACTCTCATGGCCAGCTCATGAAGAAATTGGTTATAAAAGTGGTCCTTGAATGTTGTTAGAGGCAGCTGGGATTTGGGTAGTTTTGGGAGCAGCTCACACATTCTCTATTGCTTTGAACAAAATATATTCAAAGAAGAAGAAGGATTTTTCTAGGTAGGAAAGTGCAAGAAGAAGAAGAAAGGAGCCATTGCCATTGAAGAGGAGAGGAGAAGATACCCCTAACTCTTGTATTTCGGATTTATTTCTAGAAGTTTTTGAACCCTTGAACCTTCCTTTGGAAGGGTTGTAAGTCATTCTAATTCAATCTTCAGATTCGGATTGTGTTTGGAGTTTATTTGTTCATCTTCTTTCTCTTATCTTTCTTGCTATGAAAATCATGAATCTATGCTTGTTTGTTTTGAATTCCAATATGAATGTTGTAGGCTAGATTGATGTGATTCTAGGGTTAGGGAAGGACGGTTATGGCTAGATCTATGATAGGATGAACTTAAATATACCTTTGGATGATTTTTGTTTATGGACATAGCTACTGTTAGAAATCACGGGTAGTTCTTGAAGAACCACGGCCGTGGTTTCTGTAGAACGAACCGCGATTTTTCCTGGTTCGAAGGATCTCACCCTAGGTTCATAAGATTGTTGAAACCCTAAGTTTTTGCTGAGTTAACCTACCCTAGGGTGCCCTAGTGTAGAGACTAAGTGTAGGGAGAGACTTACCCGGTAATCCTTGCCCTTAGAATCCAAAATAGTAAAGCCTTAGGTAATGGTGAGCCTAATAAGCCTCCATTGGATTTAGTGTGCTAGGATATTTACTTAGAACTTCCCTTTCCGAGACTTACCCGGTAAGGATAGGTTAGACCTCTAGGTAATAATCCGGTTCATGTTAAAATCCTATCCTTAGGTACTTAGAAACTTAACCGGTAATGAGACCTTAGGTGCGGACTAGTTGATCATGAGACTTACCCGGTACTTGATCCCATTTTAGAAACACTAAATCCCAAACATATCATAATCAATCCAAAGAATGAATAGATAACCTTAGATTATGCCATAACCGGAATTTCCAACCCCTAGAATCCGTTTTCCTTCTCTCTTGATCACATCTTGTTCGATTTGTTTATTTGTGCCAACTTCCCGATCGAGTTTGATTTGGTTGTTTGCATGAGTAGTGATCTTTAAATTGATCAATTAAAACCAACAAAAACAAATTGCGATTTCCTCCTTTCTTTGCTTAGGTTAGACCTTGCTAAATTCAATCACAACTTAGTTCGATTTCACCTTAGTCTTTGCGTTCGACCTTGGAATACTTATCTTTCTACATTCGTCCCGTACACTGCGGGTGCGCTAAGAATTAGGATAATTATAACAAGTATAAATTTAAGACTTATTGCGTACACACTTTCTAGCGTAACAAGTTTTTGGCGCCGTTGCCGGGGACTAGGTCTAGATTGAGTCTATTTTGTGATTGATTCTAGTATAGATCTTTCTTGTTTCTTTTGATCTCTTTTTGGTTTGTGTCTTTGCTTTTCAGGACATCTACTTCTCTTTAGGTGTATGCGAAGATCTCGTGGCAAGGATCTAGCTCCATTCGATCCCGAACCGGAGAAAACCCTTCGATCTAGATCTAAGAACATCCGAAAAGAGAGAGAGATGGCCGGTAGAAATCTTCAAGCTGAATTGGATGAAGCCTTGGAGCAAATAAGGCTAAGAGATGAGCTCTTAGAGGAAGAGAGGAGACTTGCCAATGAGAGGCAAGAGGAAACAAGGAGAGAGATTGAAGAGATTAGGCAAGCCCTTGTTCAAGGAGAGCTTAATCGCCGACAACCTCCACCACCTCCACCACAACCGCAACCGGCGGCCAATATTAGGGGTGTTCCCATTGCTATTGAGGAGCCACAAACCCTAGGGAGACGTATGGATCCGGCACAAAGAGCACACCGACCGGGTGTGAATCTAGGAGATCCCGCAACCCACAACTATGAGCTCCGCCCTCAAGTTCTACAAATGATCTGGCACAATCAATTTGGAGGGATGGAAGGAGAGTCCCCTCATCAACACTTGATGAATTATGAGATCTTGATGGAGACTCTTAGGCCACCAAGATTGGAGAGCAACAACCATAAGCTAAGGGCCTTTTCCTTCTCTCTTAAGGACAAAGCCTTGGCTTGGTATCAATCTATTCCGCAAGGGCGAGTTGGTACTTGGGAGGAGATGACAACCGAGTTCTTGACCAAGTTCTTCCCACCTTCCAAGACCACCGAGTTAAGAGGGAAGATCAATGCCTTTGTGATGAGGGATAGAGAGAGTTTGTTCAAGTCTGGGGAAAGATTCAAAGATCTTCTCCTAGATTGTCCGCACCATGGCATACCGAAGATTGAGCTATTAGAGATCTATTTCAAGGGGCTTGATGAAGATAGTCAATTCAAACTTCAATCTCTTTCCGGTGGGACATTTATGGAGAAGCATGTAGATGATGCTTGGGAGTTTGTGGAGAAGCAAGCTCTAGTGATTGAAAAGTACTCTCATAGGAAGAGCGAAGGAAGAAAGGCGGGAGCATATGAGGTGAGTGAAGTCACCATGAGCAATTTCAAGCTTGACGCCATCAACAACGAGTTGAAATCCTTGAGAGAGTTATGTACTACCACCTTGAAGAGCCAAGCAACTCCTCAAGCACCTCCAAGAGCTAACTTGTCTTCCAAGGAGGAAGATGTAAATTATATGGGAAGGGGCAACTTCAACAATTACCAAGGCCCAAGAAATTTCAACAACAACCGGCAATTCAACAATTACCGGCCAAACCACAACCATCCCGGATTTTCTTACTCAAATCCGGATGGAGCCTTGAACCCTCCCGCCTCCACAAGTGCAACTCCACCACAAAGAGCCTCACAAGAACCTCCACCCGGTTTTACTCAACCTTCAAAAGATAGGACCGAAGTCATGTTTGAACAATTGCTAGGAAGATTGAGTGGACTTGAGAGCACCGTCACTTCAATTTCTAAGGCTCAAAAAGTCTTGGAAGCACAAGTCTTTCAAAAGGCGGGTGAAGCACATAGAGATCCGGGGAAGCTTCCCGGAAGAACCGAAGACAACCCAAGAGGTCAAGTTTTGGCTATCACAACAAGGAGTGGGTTGAGCATGAAGGATCCTTTGCCCAAGGACCAAGCTAAGGAAAGTCAAGTAGTGGTAGAAGAGGGAAGAAAGCATGAAGATGGAGGGAAGAGCAAGGATGTAGAGCCAACTTATGTAGCACCGCCTCCATACAAGCCACCACTACCATTCCCGCAATCAAGAGCAAGAGCTCGATTGGACAATCACTTTGGTAAGTTCCTTGAACTAATGTCCAAATTACATATTAATATTCCGTTCATGGATGCCATTTTAGGAATGCCGGCATACGGGAAGTTCTTGAAGGAAATACTCTCCAACAAAAGGAAGTTGGAAGAGTATGGGGAGATTAGGATGACCAAGAGATCTTCGGAGTTGATCCAAACAATGAAGGAGGAGATGCCTCCCAAGCTAAGGGATCCGGGCTCTTTTTGTGTTCCAATTGGAGTAGGAGATGTGAAGTACGAAGCCCTTTGTGATCTTGGGGCAAGTGTAAGCATCATACCGCTTGCACTTAGTAACAAGGTCGGGCTAGGAGAGCCAAAACCGGTCAAGATGACCCTCTATATGGCGGACCGATCCATCACTCACCCGGTTGGGATTCTTGAAGACATTCCGGTGCAATTGGGAGGATTCTATGTACCTATCGACTTTGTAGTGTTGGACATTCCGGCGGATTACCCGGTTCCCATCATCCTAGGAAGACCTTTCCTAGCCACATCCGGATTCTTAGTGGATTGCAAGAACGGGACTCTCTCCTTCAACATTGGAGAGGAGAACATCAAGTTCAAGCTGTCCACAATGATGAAAGGGCCAACCCTAGATGAGGATATCTTCAACATAGTCGAGCAAGAAGAATCTAGAGAAATGGTGAGCTCGATTTTGATCAAGGATCCCTTGGAAAAGGTTCTCACCTTGAGTATGATGGAGGAAGACATTGAGGAAAATTGCAATGAAGAGATCAAAGCCTTGGGGGCATTGGAAGAGGAGCCAAGGGTTGGATTTGAGAGCCATGAAGAAATTGTGAACAGCTGCAAATTCCACGGTCGAGATTTAGGAACCACGGCCGTCAAACTCTCTGGACAACTCCGAGAAACAAGCCTGGAAGGAACCACGGCCGTGGAAGTTGAACCAACCGTAATTCCAGCCGTGGTTTCCCCTGAATCAACTCTTAATGATGATCAAGCTTCTAGGAGCCAAGGGGAGTCTTCATTTGCTTTGAATTCATCTCATCCAATCTTATTTGGATCGTCTTCAACCGAAAAAGGTCCTCCCTCACTTGAACTCAAACCCCTTCCCTCTCATTTAAAGTATGCATTCCTTGGTGACAATTCTACATATCCGGTGATTGTTAATGCATGCTTGAGTGATGATGAACTTGCTAAATTGCTACATGAATTGAGATTGCATAGGAAGGCCATTGGTTATACTATTGATGATTTGGTTGGTATTAAGCCATCTTTGTGCATGCATAAGATAATGATGGAAGATAACCACAAACCCTCTATAGAGCATCAAAGGAGATTGAACCCTATAATGAAAGAGGTGGTCAAAAAGGAAATCATTAAGTTGCTAGATGCGGGAATTATCTACCCTATCTCGGATAGTAAGTGGGTTAGTCCCGTTCATGTAGTACCTAAGAAGGGTGGAATGACGGTAGTAACTAATGAGAACAATGAATTAATACCAACTAGGACGGTCACGGGATGGAGAATGTGTATAGACTATAGGAAATTGAACATGGCCTCTAGGAAAGACCACTTTCCCCTCCCCTTCATTGACCAAATGCTAGAAAGATTAGCTCAACATTCTCACTTTTGCTACCTAGATGGGTATAGTGGGTTCTTCCAAATCCCTATCCACCCCGATGACCAAGAGAAAACAACTTTTACATGTCCATGGGGTACATTTGCATATAGAAGAATGCCATTTGGGTTGTGTAATGCACCCGCCACCTTTCAAAGGTGTATGATGGCTATCTTTTCGGAATACATAGAAAATATCATGGAGGTGTTCATGGATGATTTCTCTGTTTATGGTTCTTCTTTTGATGATTGCTTGGCTAACTTGTCATTAGTATTACAAAGATGTGAGGAGACAAATCTTGTCTTAAATTGGGAAAAATGCCACTTCATGGTAAGTGAAGGGATTGTGTTAGGACACTTGGTGTCTAACCGTGGCATCGAGGTTGATAGGGCTAAGATTGAAACGATAGAGAAGTTGCCACCACCTACCTCGGTGAAGGGGGTAAGGAGTTTCTTAGGGCATGCCGGTTTTTACCGGAGATTCATCCAAGATTTCTCTAAAATTTCTAAGCCTCTAACTAACCTACTAATGAAGGACCTTGATTTTGTCTTTTCCAAGGATTGTCTTGAAGCGTTTTGTAGGTTGAAGAACGCCTTGATCTCCGCACCCATCATGCAACCTCCGGATTGGAGTTTACCGTTTGAGATCATGTGCGATGCAAGTGATGTAGCCGTGGGGGCTGTTTTGGGGCAAAGGAAAGAAGGGCGCACTCATGCTATTTACTATGCTAGCAAGACGCTAGATGATGCCCAACTCAATTATGCTACTACCGAGAAGGAGTTATTGGCGGTAGTGTACGCATTTGAGAAGTTCCGCTCGTACCTTGTTGGAGCGAAGGTCATAGTTTACACGGATCATGCGGCGATCCGTTATCTACTTACAAAGAAGGATGCCAAGCCAAGGTTGATTCGGTGGATCCTTCTTCTTCAAGAGTTTGATTTGGAGATAAGAGATAAGAAGGGATCCGAGAACTCGGTAGCGGATCACCTTAGTAGACTCCCACCATTGGAGCTTGGGAAAGACAACATCCCGATAGATGATTCATTCCGGGACGAACAATTGCAATTGGTGGAAGAATGCTTATTCCAAGTGGCTAGAGGAAGTGAGCCGTGGTATGCCGACATTGTGAATTACTTAGTGTGTGAGGAGGTGCCTCCCGGACTAACGTATGCACAAAGGAAGAAGTTCTTCAACGATGTAAGGCATTACTATTGGAGCGAGCCACTTCTATTCAAGAGAGGCCCGGATGGGGTGCTTAGGAGATGCATACCCGAAGATGAAATGGAGAGTGTGATCCGGCATTGTCACTCCTTACCATGTGGAGGCCATGCTAGCTCACACAAAACGTGTGCCAAGGTATTGCAATCCGGTTTTTATTGGCCTAACTTGTTTAGGGATGTGCAAGGTTTTGTAGCGGCATGTGATGCTTGCCAAAGAACGGGGAACATCTCAAGGAGGAATGAAATGCCCTTGAACAATATCCAAGAAGTTGAGATTTTTGATGTGTGGGGTGTGGACTTCATGGGACCATTCCCTTCTTCATGTGGCAATCTATTCATCCTATTGGCGGTGGACTATGTGTCAAGATGGGTAGAGGCAATCGCCTCTCCTACGAATGATGCCAAGGTGGTGGTGCGGTTCTTCAACCGAGTGATCTTCCCTAGGTTTGGAACACCAAGGGTGGTCATTAGTGATGGAGGGAAGCACTTCACAAATAGGAACTTTGGAGCACTTTTGGCCAAGTATGGGGTGACTCACAAAGTGGCAATACCCTACCACCCTCAAACTAGTGGTCAAGTGGAAATCTCCAACCGTGAGATTAAAGCCATACTCGAGAAGACGGTGTCTAGAACAAGAAAGGATTGGGCCATGAAGCTCAATGACGCACTATGGGCATATAGAACCGCCTTCAAGACACCTATTGGCACCACTCCCTACAAGTTGGTCTATGGCAAGTCTTGCCATCTTCCGGTGGAAATGGAGCATAGAGCTTATTGGGCCATTAAGTGGCTAAACTTTGACCTCAAGGAGGCGGGAGAAAAGAGATTGCTTGATATCAATGCACTTGAGGAACTCCGGTTTGAGGCTTATGAGAATGCCCGGATCTACAAGGAGAGAACTAAAAGGTGGCATGACAAGAGGATCATTCCAAAGGAGTTGAGTGAAGGAGATCTTGTCCTTCTCTTCAACTCAAGGCTAAGACTCTTTCCCGGAAAGCTCAAATCAAGATGGACCGGACCATATGTGGTGAAGAAGATCTTTCCCCATGGAGCAATTGAAATAGGAGGGGAGCATTGTGGAAATTTCAAAGTGAATGGACATCGCTTGAAGAAATACATTCCGGGAGCACCGGTAGACATGATTGCCCCACTTCACCTTGCATAAACACTCCCGAGTTTGGTCAAGCTAATGACCTTAAAGAAGCGCTTGGTGGGAGGCAACTCATCGGTAACATTTTTCCTTCATTTTAGCTTAGATTTTTCTGTTTTTGTGTGCTTTGTGTGTTTTGTCTATTTTGTGTGTGCTAGAACATTAGTGGCATTGGAGGCCTTTCTTGGAAATGATGATGATGAAACCCTCACCAATTATGGGTGGAGCGGACGCGGAACTTGGACGGCTAGCGGTGCCTAGCGCGGGTTTCAAAGCTTGAAGGATGCTTAGAGCTCCCTACCATGATTGAAAGGATCATCCAACATCAATCCTCTTGAGAATTCCCAAATACCAACGAAAACCATTTTACATTGTGAGAACCTTCTTTCACTCTCTTTTCTTGTATACCACATTGGGGACAATGTGTTTCTAAGTATGGGGTGGGGTTTGCATGATCCTTTGCATGAAGAGCATCTAGGATAGGTTAATATTTGCACATCTCTTGCATTGTACATACTCAAATCGAAAATTCCATAAAAATCAGAAAATTTAAAAATTTTTGTGCTTTCTAGGCTTGGATATGATCCTAATGATGAAAACTTGTCTTGTGATTGGCTATGAATGGCCTTATGTGTTAAATTGATAAATACATATGTGGACTTGAACTACTTCTCTTGAATTCCATGAATGACTTGAGAGCATGATGATTGCCTAGAACGGATTGAGTATTGAAAATCGAAATTACATGATAGTTCTTGCATACCATCTAGGAATGAATAAGGCATTTCATCTTTCTCTACTTCTCATCTTGATCATGATTGCTTGAGCACCTCAATTGATATAAATTTAACCTCCTTTTAAACCCATCCGGGAATAGGAGCATGCTAGTGTGTTTGAATGTGTGAAAAGCAAGTGCGGGGTGAAGGCGTAATGAAAAGAATGTCATGAATAGAATGCCGAAATTATTGTGGAAGTGTAGCCAAAATAGGTTTGGGGGCGTTGGTTTAAATGACAAGTAACTCGGTACACTTCACATGATCGGGTGTTGGTGCCTTGCCAAAGTCAAATGAACCAATAGCCCTAACGAGCTTTGGTATGTGTGCCCGGTGTGGATGCACCTCGAAAAAGAGAAAAAGCCCGAGGATGGCTAATCACCGAGGTTTCGGCTATTGTACACCAATGCCATTGTCTCAAAAATGAATCAAAGAAAAAAAAAGAAAAGAAAGAAAGATAGGGAAAAATATGCACTTGGGGGAAGTTGATCGAGGACAAGGAGTGAAGTTAGTTCCATTCCCGGATTAGCATCACACACCTAGAAAATTCCCCTCCTAACTACAACGTTTCTTGGCCTTTTATGTCACAAGCCCTTATGACCTACTTGCATGTTTGTAAGACTTAGTAGTTTAGATTGGATAGACTCTTGATCTTCTTGACATCTCCGTCCTCCCAACTCATTCATATTTTTGAGTTAAGTAAAATTGTCTTTCCATGACGTTATCATTTGATACATAATTGCTTATTCAATTGCCATTGATCATGACTATGAAGGTGATCCAATAGTAGAAGCACAAAACCAAAAAGATTTTGCCATTTTTCTGCATACATAAATCATGTCATCTCTTAGTCTATAGTTGGGAATTTGCTCGGGGACGAGCAAACCTTAAGTATGGGGTATTTTGATAACACGATTTATAGCATAGTTTTAGGTACACATTTAGGTAGAATTCTCGCTCAATCATGCATTGTCTAGCACTAGTCCAATACGTTTTGCACTCAAAACATGTATTTTGTCGAGATAGACGTCTACACGGACTTGTGTGCGTTTTGTAGATATTTCGGGAAATTTCGGGCTAAAACGAGGCGTTTGAAGGTCGCTCATTCAGAGGACGCATTTCCAACTCATAAGAGCACAAAGAATGACTCAAGGAACCTTGCCAACACAGGCCATACACCAAACCACAGCCTATTGAGCGTAAACAAAGTTTCTGTTAGAAATCACGGGTTCCTGGAGAATCACGGCCGTGGAAATGGCCGTGATTATTGCCAGATTCTCGTGACAGCTGTGCCACGACTCTCATGGCCAGCTCATGAAGAAATTGGTTATAAAAGTGGTCCTTGAATGTTGTTAGAGGCAGCTGGGATTTGGGTAGTTTTGGGAGCAGCTCACACATTCTCTATTGCTTTGAACAAAATATATTCAAAGAAGAAGAAGGATTTTTCTAGGTAGGAAAGTGCAAGAAGAAGAAGAAAGGAGCCATTGCCATTGAAGAGGAGAGGAGAAGATACCCCTAACTCTTGTATTTCGGATTTATTTCTAGAAGTTTTTGAACCCTTGAACCTTCCTTTGGAAGGGTTGTAAGTCATTCTAATTCAATCTTCAGATTCGGATTGTGTTTGGAGTTTATTTGTTCATCTTCTTTCTCTTATCTTTCTTGCTATGAAAATCATGAATCTATGCTTGTTTGTTTTGAATTCCAATATGAATGTTGTAGGCTAGATTGATGTGATTCTAGGGTTAGGGAAGGACGGTTATGGCTACATCTATGATAGGATGAACTTAAATATACCTTTGGATGATTTTTGTTTATGGACATAGCTACTGTTAGAAATCACGGGTAGTTCTTGAAGAACCACGGCCGTGGTTTCTGTAGAACGAACCGCGATTTTTCCTGGTTCGAAGGATCTCACCCTAGGTTCATAAGATTGTTGAAACCCTAAGTTTTTGCTGAGTTAACCTACCCTAGGGTGCCCTAGTGTAGAGACTAAGTGTAGGGAGAGACTTACCCGGTAATCCTTGCCCTTAGAATCCAAAATAGTAAAGCCTTAGGTAATGGTGAGCCTAATAAGCCTCCATTGGATTTAGTGTGCTAGGATATTTACTTAGAACTTCCCTTTCCGAGACTTACCCGGTAAGGATAGGTTAGACCTCTAGGTAATAATCCGGTTCATGTTAAAATCCTATCCTTAGGTACTTAGAAACTTAACCGGTAATGAGACCTTAGGTGCGGACTAGTTGATCATGAGACTTACCCGGTACTTGATCCCATTTTAGAAACACTAAATCCCAAACATATCATAATCAATCCAAAGAATGAATAGATAACCTTAGATTATGCCATAACCGGAATTTCCAACCCCTAGAATCCGTTTTCCTTCTCTCTTGATCACATCTTGTTCGGTTTGTTTATTTGTGCCAACTTCCCAATCGAGTTTGATTTGGTTGTTTGCATGAGTAGTGATCTTTAAATTGATCAATTAAAACCAACAAAAACAAATTGCGATTTCCTCCTTTCTTTGCTTAGGTTAGACCTTGCTAAATTCAATCACAACTTAGTTCGATTTCACCTTAGTCTTTGCGTTCGACCTTGGAATACTTATCTTTCTACATTCGTCCCGTACACTGCGGGTGCGCTAAGAATTAGGATAATTATAACAAGTATAAATTTAAGACTTATTGCGTACACACTTTCTAGCGTAACAAATTCTATATATGCTTAAACGGAATAATGGATTGAAAAGAAATCGAATGTGTTGGTTATCCTTTCTTGCAAGTTTCATAATGTGAAAGTTCTATCTAAATCATATTGAGAAATTGAGGTTGAAATCACATGATGAGTTCTTATACTTCTTTATGAAATGATTAAGGCAATTCGATTTTCTTTCTTCTTTCTTTGATCACTTAGCCCCACAATGAAAGTAATTACCTTCCTTACCTATCCGGGAATTTGGAGGAGTTAATATTTGGCATGTTTGATGTGGGAGGGCCATGAAAGAAAATTTTTGCATTCAAAGAATAGGATCAATAGGTTTGGGGAAGTCAATCATGACGATGAGTAACTCGGCACCATTCACATAGCCGGGTGTTTGTGTCTTGCCAAAGTCGGATTGAGCGATATTCCTAACGAATTATGGTATGTGCATCAAGGGTTTGAGGCATCGTGAAATTGAGAAATGCCAATCTCCTAGACTTCGGTTTTTGTGCACCTCTGTCCATCTTTCAAAAAGTAAAGTTGAAAAATAATGTGAAAACGAAGAGAGTGAAGCTCAAAGTTGATGGTGTTGTAATTCAAAGTAAAAAGAAAAAGAGTTGGGGTTATCCATTTTCCCGGATTCATGCACCACATCCCTTATAAGTTTCCCTCCCTTCCGCATTCTAGACCTTACTTGAAAGTCCTTAAGATCAAAAGAATGTTATTTGACTTGGTGATCTAAATTTAAGTTTCTTATGCTTGATTTTGACAATACTTGAAGGTTTTGATGTTTGTCTTAAAGTTTAAGCGATTCATGATGTTTCTTTGCTTTACATTCTTTGGTTTATGTATATAAGCGTTTCAAGGATGAATGAAGCAAGGTTCGAGGATGATCTATTGACTAGAAGCGCATTTACCTAAAGGATGTTTTTGTTTTGAGATTGCATGCATATTTCATTCTAACTTGTATTTTAGTGCTTTCAAAGACCTTGCTTGGGGACAAGCAAGTGACAAGTATGGGGTATTTTGTTAGCATGAAATATTGCGATATTCTAGGCAATTATTTTAGTTGTTTTTCTCTCATTATTGTGTACATGGATGAAATTTAGAAGCAATTGTTATCTTGTTCATCTATAATTGTCGATATGGATGTCTACACTAGCTTTGTGTTGATTGTAGGTGAAAAGGAGCTAAATGGGAGCTATTGAGAGAGAAAAGCGAGGATTCGATCATATCCGAGGATTAGGAACACATCAAGGAAGCTAAGGAAGGAGCTAAGATGAAGAATGTCACGACACAAAAGAAACCACAAGTATTATATACTTCCACGCCCTGAATGGTTGATAGTTGTGGCTTAGATGATGATAGATCGATCGTAAATTGATTGGACCCTGAGAGTTAGTGAGATCTCGTCGACGAACCCAAATCACAGCCTGTTCTTGAAGTTCCACGACCGTGGTTCTCAAGATCTGACCGTCAATTACCCTAGTTTACGAACTTTGCTTTTACTTTGTTCCAAGGTTAAAGATTAGCTTTAATCTAGTCTTGGTTTACCCTTTTCTAGGTAGTAGTGAGACTCATCACCCTCTATTTCGATTTCGAGTATCACAACCTTAATCGTTTTAGTTCGTCTTGATCCTTGGGTTACAAGTTTGGGTATTTGAGATTAATTCCTGTCCATAGATCCTTTCTATACTGAAGCCTCAACAACCTTTATAGAGAGTATCTTTAGATAAGTCATATAAAGTCTTGGAACTTCACCGTACATTGCTTTACTTTAGCATAACTTTGGAACTCTTAACTCTGTCCTTATTTCTTTAGTATATCTTGAATCGATTGCCACTATTAGATACCTGGATATTTAGGGTTGTTGTTTTACCAATATTTGCTAAGCTTTACTTTTATTTGCTCGATAACTTCAGACTGGGTTTTGTTTCACCAAATCCCTGTGATCGATACTCTAGAATATTTGCTAATCTACGTCGATTCGTACACTGCGGGATTCGCTTGCTTTTATTCTAGTTTTATAAATTTAAGACTTGATTTCACGCACACTTTTGAGCGAACAAGTTTTTGGCGCCGTTGTCGGGGATTTGGTCTAAACCAAACTTCGGTTTTTGGTTGTCGAGCTTGGGAGCTTTGCTCTTGTTATTTGATATCTCTTGAGAGTGTTATTTGAAGGTTTTTTTAGGTATATGCTTAGGTCTAAATCCAACAAAGACCTCGTACCTTTTGATCCGGAACTTGAGAAAACTCTTAGGAAGAAATCCAAGGAAAGAAAGATGGTTGAAAATAAAGAGAGAGATGTCCAAGCGGAATTAGACGAATTTCCACGTCAACTTAAGTTGAGTGAGAAAGCTCGTATAGATGCGGAAACGAGTCATCAATTCCAAATTGATGAACTCAGGGCTATGATGTTGGACATGAAGTTGGAGCTAAATGATTCTAAAAAGAAGAAGAAGGTCAAGAAGCCAACTAAGTCCATTCGGGTGGAATCATCCGATGATGAGGAATTTGATCCGGACAGTCCACCACTAGAGGAGATTGATCCAACGATCAATCCAGTCCGGATTAATCCAATACCAGCCGCTATTCCTCGTGTTCCAGCTGGAGGGGCGAGAGCTTCTCGTGTAGGTGAAGAGCCAAGAACTCTTGGCCAAAGGATGGATCCGATTCAGCAACCACGCCGTCTAGGTGTGAACTTTGATGTTGACGATATTCAGGGGTTTAGCTTTAACCCACAAGTTATTACCATCGTTCTCCAAAACCAGTTTGGAGGAACGAGTGTTGAATCTCCACATCAACATTTACAGAATTTTGAGATTATGATTGAGACAATGAAGCCGAAGAAAGCAACCACCAACAATTACAAGATCAAGCCATTATTCGTCTCCTTGAAAGGGAAAGTTTTATCTTGGTATCAAGCTCTTCCAAATGGAAGACTCAACACATGGGAGGATCTCTCTTCGGAGTTCCTAACCAAGTTCATTCCGCCATCCAAGACGGCGGAGTTGAGAGGTAAAATTAATGTTTTTTCTGTGAGATCTAATGAAAGTTTATTTCAGTCTTGGGAAAGATTTCAGGATTTACTATTGCATTGCCCACACCATGACATTTCCAAATTGGGATTGTTGGAGATATACTACAAGGGGCTAGATGTGGAAACACAATTCAAGCTCCAATCTCTTTCATGTGGCTCATTCATGGACATGAGGGAAGATGACGCTTGGGACTTCATTGAGAAGCAAACCCGAGTCATTGAGAAATACTCTCATCGGAAGGTGGAAGTTAACTAAGTGGAGCAAGTAGCGAAGCTAACACAAGCTGCTCAAACACAAATCTTTTCTCTCAACACCGAGATTAAAGAATTGAAGAAAGTCATCAAAGCTAGCTTTAAAAAGCCTAAGGAGCAAGGTGTGGGTTATTTAGGAAACACCAATAACCATAATGGGAATGAGAACACCGATCACAACAACCGGAACAACAACCGGAATAATTGGAACAACAACAACCGGAACAATAATTGGAACAACAATAGGAATTCAAACAACAACAATTGGCGTTCCAACCAACAACAAAATTCCGGTAATTCTTATCCCAATTCAGGAAATTCACTAACTCCACCATCTTCTTCTTCCATTCCTTTGAAAAGCCAGGGGCAAACATCTAATAGTGGAAGCACTTCGGGGAAAGAGAAGCCCGATCCCATGCTGAAAACGATTTTGGGAAAACTTCAAGGGCTAGAGAGTCACATCACTAAAGTTGATAAAGCTCAAAGGGTTTTAGAAAACCAAATGTTCAGCAATGTTGAGGAAGTTCCTAGAAGCCAAGGAAAACTTCCAGGAAAGATGGAGGATAACCCGAAAGGAAGGGTTATAGCTATCACAACTAGGAGCGGAGCAACAACCACCGACCCGCAGCCTAAGTTTGTTGAAGTTCCCGTCAAAAAGGAGAAGGAAAAGGGGAAGGAGAAGGAAGACATCTATATTCCTCCTCCAGCTTACAAACCTCACCTACCATTTCCACAATCTAGAGCAAGAGCGTGTCTAGACAAATAATTCGGTAAGTTCATTGAACTCATGAGCAAACTACATATTAATATACCTTTTATTGATGCAATTTTAGGTATGCCTGCTTATGGGAAGTTCTTAAAGGAGATCCTCTCTAACATGAGGAAACTGGAAGACTTTGGAGAAGTCAAGATGAGTTCGGAATCATCGGATCTCATCAAAACGATGAAGGAAAAGATGCCCCCAAAGCTGAAGGATCCGGAGTCATTTTGTGTTCCAATCGGAGTAGGAGATGCCACATAAGATGCATTATGTGATTTAGGAGCAAGCGTTAGCATCATTCCACTTGCCTTATGCAGGAAGATCGGTTTAGGCGAACCTAAACCAATGAAGATGACATTATACATGGGGGATCGATCCATAACTCGTCCCGTCAGTATAATTGAAGACGTCCCGGTCAAGCTTGGTAAGTTCTATGTTCCAATAGACTTTGTTGTGCTTGACATTCCTGCAGATAGTCCGGTCTCGATCATACCCGGAAGACCGTTTCTTGCAACATCCGGTTGTATGGTGGATTGCAAGAATGATAGACTCGCCTTCGACATAGGAGAGGAAAAAGTAAAGTTTGTTCTTTCCACTTTGGCGAAAGAGCCAGCTCTTGAAGAGGATATGTTTAACATCCATGACGAACAGGCATCTAGAGAGGAAGTAAGCTCAATTCTATTCAAGGATCCATTGCAAAAGGTGATCACTATGAGCATTATGGAGAAAGGAGAGGAAGAGGAATTCAATAAGGAAACTGAAGCCTTAGAGGAGCTAAAGGAAGTGCATGAAGAAGAGTTTGAAAAACTCTTCGATGGGTCAGAAAGCGTGAGAAATCACGGCCAGTCGTGCTATTCCACGGCCGTGGTTCCCACCAACATGACCGTAGTTAGCTATTCAGAGGACTCCAGTAAGTTACACGGCCAAAACCACGGCTGTGGAACTATCAGAGGTGCCGTAATTGACTTCCACGCCCTAAACCACGGCCGTGGAGGAAACAGAGGTGCCGTAATTTTGGGAAAATCTAAGAACAATTACGTTCCTTCCACCAATGCTCTTGAGTCTTCTTCAACAACTTCTATACCTTTAGAGACTTCTAAGGAAGCATTGGACACTCCTCAAGAGCCACTAGAGACTCCGATAGTGATGGAATTGAAGCCACTTCCCACACATCTAAGGTACACATTTCTAGGATCTAATTCTACCTTTCTGGTAATTGTTAGTTCCGATCTAAGTGAAGATGAACATAGTTAGCTTATGGATGTTCTAAGGAAACATAGGAAAGCCTTAGGTTACACTTTAGAGGATCCAATAGGAATTAAGCCTTCATTATGCATGCATAAGATCCTAATGGAAGAAGACTTTAGAACTTCGCGACAACCTCAAAGGCGGTTAAATCCGACCATGAAGGAGGTTGTCAAGAAGGAAATTCTTAAACTACTTGATGCAGGTATCATCTACCCTATCTCCGATAGGAAGTGGGTGAGTCCCGTACAGGTTGTTCCAAAGAAGGGATGAATGCCGGTTATCACCAATAAAAACAATGAGCTCATTCCTACAAGGACCGTGACTGGATGAAGGATGTGCACTAATTACCAGAAGCGAAACAATGCAACTAGAAAGGATCACTTCCCATTACCCTTCATTGATCAAATGCTTGAGAGGTTAGCACAACGCTCTCATTTTTGCTATCTTGACGGCAATAGTGGTTTCTTTCAGATCCCGATTCATCCTGACGATCAAGAGAAGAACACATTCACGTGCCCATGGGGTACGTTCGCTTATAGGAGAATGCCGTTCGGGCTTTGCAACGCCCCAGCCACCTTCCAAAGGTGCATGATGGCTATCTTCTCGGAGTACATAGAGGAGATCATGGAGGTTTTCATGGATGAATTTTCTGTTTATGGTTCCTCTTTCGATAATTGTCTCTCTAACCTTTCTCTTGTGCTACAAAGGTGTGAAGACACTAACCTAGTTCTTAATTGGGAGAAGTGTCAATTTATGGTGAAGGAAGGCATTATACTCGGACATTTGATCTCTAGTAGAGGGATTGAGGTAGATAAGGCTAAGATAGAAACCATAGAAAACCATACTCGGACATGCTGGATTTTATAGACGTTTTATAAAGGATTTCTCTAAGATATCAAAACCGCTTACTAATCTATTGATGAAGGATGCAATTTTTGATTTCTCGCAGGAGTGCTTAGATGCGTTTCATAAGATTCGGGAAGCTCTAATCTCAGCCCCGATCATTCAACCTCCGGATTGGAATCTTCCATTCGAGGTTATGTGTTATGCAAGTGACTTAGTTATAGGAGCTGTTATTAGCATGAAATATTGCGATATTCTAGGCACTTTTTCTAGTTGTTTTTCATCCATTATAGTGTTCATTGATGAGGCAATTGCAGCATTTGTTAGCTAGTTTATCTATATTGTCGATATGGAGGTCTACATTAACTTTGTGTTTATTATAGGTGAATAAGAGCTAAAACCAAACCAATTAAGAGAGATAGGAGAAGATTTGAGCACATCCAAGGATTAAGGACACATCAAAGATATCAAAGGAGATGCTAGGATGAGGAATGGCACGACACAAAGGAAACCACAAGCAATTTACACTTCCACGACCAAAACCACGGCCGTGGATCTTGGCAACATGAACGTGGAGTATTCCAGAGAGTTACACGGTATAAAGTACGGTCGTGGAAATCATATGTAACCGTAATCCACTTCCACGCTCTAAACCACGGCCGTGGAACACCATGAAACCGTGATTTAGGCGATCTTTTGTCGAATTAATTATTGCCACATCATTTACGCACATGGGCCGGACGGTTATTTTATCCTTCTATATAAAAAGGCTGGAGAGGAGAGATTTTGAGACACGTGCTTAGGGCTGCATTAGACGTCCGGAGATTTTGCATTGGCAAACGGTGATTCACGAGGCTTTGAAGATTTGGAGTTGCTTGTGGCGGAAGTTACTCCTTTTTTCCTTAGGTTTGATTAGAAGACGGATTGACATCCCATTCTTCGTTCTTATCAAGGATTATTATTAGTTTGTGTTTATTCTAAATCTGATATACATTATTCCCTTGTGTGTGGATTTGAGATTGATTTGAGTTATATTGAAGGTTTTCGAAGGTTTTCATCTTTTATTCTTCTTAAACTTGATTTTGATATTATAATGGAAGTTATTGGCTAAAACCCTTTAGCAATTCTAAGATGAAGGTTTAATAGTTGTGGCTTAGATAATGATAGATCGATCGTAAACAGATTGGACCCTGAGATTTAGAGAGATCTCGTCGACGCCCAAAATCACGGTTTGTTCTTGAGGTTCCACGGCCGTGGAACTCATGATATGCCCGTAATTTATACCAGTTTACGAACTTTGCTTTTACTTTGATCTAAGGTTTAAGATTAGCTTTAACCTAGTTTACGTTTGCCCTTTTCTAGGTAGTAGTGAAGCCTCAACAACCTCTACTTCGATTTCGAGTGTCACAACCTTAATCGTTTTAGTTAGTTTTGATCCTTGGGTTACAAGTTTGGGTATTTGAGATTAATTCTTATTCATAGATTCTTTCTATACTGAAGCCTCAACAACCTTTATAGAGAGTGTCCTTATATAAGTCAGATATGGTTCTGGAACTTCACCGTACATTACCTTACCTTAGTATACCTTTACAAACCTCAACTCTGTCCTTATATCTATAGTATATCTTGAATCGATTGCCACAATTAGATGCCTGGATCTTTAGGGTTGCTGTTTTCCCAATATTAGCAAAACTTATTACATTTACTTGCTTGACAATTTGCGAACTGAATTTGTTCCCCCCAAATCCCTGTGTTCGATACTCTGGAATACTTGCTAATCTACGCCGATCCGTACACTGCGGGTTCGCTTTCTTTTATTCTAGTTTTATAAATTTAAAGCTTGATTGCACGCACGCTAAGTGGCGAACAAGTTTTTGGCGCCGTTGCCGGGGATTTGATTTAGGCCGAATTCGGTTATCGGTTGTCAAGCTTGGGAGCTTGCTCTTGTTATTTGATATCTCCTTTGAGTGATATTTGCTGGTTACCTTAGGTATATGCGCAGGTCTAGGAACAACAAGGACCTCTTACCTCTTGATCAAGAACTTGAGAAGACTTTAAGGAAGAAGCTCAAAGAAAGAAAGATGGCTGAAGACAAGGAGCGGGATCTTCAAGCAGAGTTGGCGGAATCCGAAGCTCAACTTAGATGGAGCGAGAAGACTCACAAGGAAGAATCGGACCGTCATCAATTTCAAATTAATGAATTAAGGGATATGATGTTTCAAATGAGGCTGGAATTGAGCGATTCCAAGAAGAAGAAGAGGAGGAAACCGGCAAGGTCAGTTAGAACCAACTCATCCGATGAGGATAGCGACTCTTCCATGCCACCGCTAGAAGATATTAATCCGACAATCAATATGAATCAATTTAATCCAAGACCGGCTGCCAACTATCGTGTCCCGGCTGGGGGTTTGAGAGCCGCTCGTGTAGATGAAGAGCCAAGAACTCTTGGCCAAAGGATGGATCCAATTCAGCAACTACTCCGTCTAGGTGTGAACTTTGATGTTGATGATATGCAAGGGTTTAGCTTCAACCCACAAGTCATTACCATCGTTCGCCAAAGTCAGTTTGGAGGAACGAGTAGCGAATCTCCACATCAACATTTATAGAATTTTGAGATCTTGATGGAGACAATGAAGCCAAATTATGCAACCACCAATAACTACAAGATCAAGCCATTCTTCTTCTCTTTGAAAGGGAAAGCTTTATCTTGGTATCAAGCTCTTCCAAATGGAAGACTAAACACATGGGAGGATCTTTCTTCGGAGTTCCTCACCAAATTCTTCCCACCATCCAAGACGGCGGAGTTGAGAGGTAAGATTAATGCATTTTCTATGAGATTTAATGAAAGTTTGTTTCAATCTTGGGAAATATTTTAAGATTTACTATTGGATTACCCACATCATGGCATTTCCAAATTGGAGCTATTGGAGATATACTATAAGGGGCTGGATATGGAAACACAATTCAAGCTCAAATCCCTTTCATGTGGCACATTCATGGACATGAGGGAAGATGACGCTTGGGACTTCATTGAGAAGCAAGCCCGAGTCATTGAGAAGTATTCTCACCGGAAAGTAGAAGCAAATCGAGTGGAGCAAGGAGCAAAGCTAACACAAGCCGCTCAAACTCAAATCTTTTCTCTCAACTCCGAGATTAAAGAATTGAAGGAAGTCATCAAGGCTAGCTTTCCAAATCAAAAGGAGCAAGATGTTGGTTATTTAGGGAACAACAATAACCACAATGGGAATGAGAACACAAATCGCAACAACCGGAATAACAACCGGAACAATTGGAACAACAACAACAACAACCGGAATAACAATTGAAACAACAATAGGGGTTCAAACAACAACAATTGGCGTTCCAACCAACAACAAAATTCCGGTAATTCTTATCCCAATTCAGGAAATTCACTAATTCCACCTTCTTCTTCTTCCATTCCTTTGAAAAGTCAGGAGCAAGCATCTAATAGTGGAAGTACTTCGGGGAAAGAGAAGCCCGATCCCATGTTGGAAACAATTTTGGGAAAGCTTCAAGGATTGGAGAGTCACATCACTAAAGTTGATAATCACATTACTAAGGTTGATAAAGCCCAAAAGGTTTTAGAAAACCAAATGTTTAGCAATGTTGGGGAAGTTCCTAGGAATCAAGGAAAACTTCCAGGAAAGACGGAGGATAACCCAAAAGGAAGGGTGATGGCTATCACAACTAGGAGCGGAGCAACAACCACCGACCCGCAGCCTATGTTTGTGGAAGTTCCCGTAGAGAAAGAGAAAGGGAAGGAGAAGGAAGACATCTACATTCCTCCTCCAGCTAACAAACCCCCTCTACCATTCCCGCAGTCTAGAGCAATAGCGCATCTAGACAAGCAATTCGGTAAGTTTATTGAACTCATGAGCAAACTGCATATTAATACACCTTTCATTGATACAATTGTAGGTATGCCAGCTTATGGAAAGTTCTTAAAAGATATCCTCTCTAACAAGAGGAAATTAGAGGATTTTGGAGAGGTCAAAATGAGTTCGGATTCGTCGGATCTCATTAAGACAATGAAGGAAAAGATGCCCCCAAAGCTGAAGGATCCGGGGTCGTTTTGTGTTCCCATAGGAGTGGGAGATGTCACATATGATGCATTATGTTATTTAGGAGCAAGCGTGAGCATAATTCCGCTTGCCCTATGCAGGAAGATCGGTTTAGGCGAACCTAAACCGGTGAAGATGACGTTATACATGGCGGATCGATTCATAACTCATCCTGTCGGTATAGTTGAAGACGTCCCGGTCAAGCTTGGTAAGTTCTATGTTCTTATAGATTTTGTTGTGCTTGACATTCCTGCAGATAGTCCGGTCCCGATCATACTCGGAAGACCGTTTCTTGCAACATCCGGTTGTATGGTTGATTGCAAGAATGCTAGACTCGCCTTCGACATAGGGGAGGAAAAGTTAGAGTTCGTTCTTTCAAATTTCGTGAAGGAACCAGCTTTTGAAGATGATATATTCAACATCCGTGACGAAGAGCTATCTAGAGAGGAAGTCAGTTCGATTCTCTTCAAAGATCCCTTGCAAAAGGTGATCACTATGAGCATTATGGACATAGGGGAAGTAGAGGAATACAATGAGGAAATTGAAGCTTTAGAGAAGCAAAAGGAAGTGTATGAAGAAGAGTTTGAAAAACTCTACGATGGGTCAGAGAACGTGAGGAATCACGGTCAGTCGTGCTATTCCTCGGCCGTGGTTTCCACCAACATGACCGTAATCAACTATTCAGAGGACTCGAGTAAGTTACACGGTCAAAACCAAGGCCGTGGAACAAATAGAGCCACCGTAATTGACTTCCACGCCCAAAACCACGGCCGTGGAGGAAACAGGGGAGTCGTAATTTTGGGTGAATCTGAAGACAATAGTGTTGTTTCTATCACTTCTTTTGATTCTTCTCCAACAACTTCTACACCCTTAGAGACTTATACGGAAGCATTGTACACTCCTCAAGAGCCATTAGAGAGTCCTATAGTGATGGAATTGAGTTCACTTCCCGCACATCTAAGGTATGCATTTCTAGGACCTAATTCTACCTTTTCGGTAATTGTTAGTTCCGATCTAAGTATAGATGAACATAATAAGCTTATGGTTGTTCTTAAGAAACATAGGAAAGCCTTAGGGTATACTATAGAGGATCTAGTAGGAATCAAGCCTTCACTATGCATGCATAAGATCCTAATGGAAGAAGATTTTAGAACTTCGCGACAACCTCATAGGCGGTTAAATCCGACCATGAATGAGGTTGTCAAGAAGGAAATTCTTAAACTACTTGATGTAGGTATCATATACCCTATCTCCGATAGCAAGTGGGTGAGTCCCGTACAGGTGGTTCTAAAGAAAGGAGGAATGACGGTCATCACCAACAAGAACAATGAACTCATTCCTACACGAACCGTGACGGGATGGAGGATGTGCATAGACTACCGCAAGCTAAACAACGCAACGAGGAAGGATCACTTCCCACTACCATTCATCGACCAAATTCTTGAGAGGTTAGCACAACACTCACATTTTTGTTATCTTGACGGTTATAGTGGTTTCTTTCAGATCCCGATACATTCGGATGATCAAGAGAAGACCACATTCACGTGCCCGTGGGGTACGTTTGCTTATAGGAGAATGCCGTTTGGGCTTTGTAACGCCCCAACCACCTTTCAAAGGTGTATGATGGCTATCTTCTCGGAGTACATAGAGGAAATCATGGAGGTTTACATGGATGACTTTTCTGTTTATGGTTCCTCTTTCGATGATTGTCTTTCTAACCTTGCTCTTGTGCTACAAAGGTGTGAAGACACTAACCTAGTTCTTAATTAGGAGAAGTGTCAATTTATTGTGAAAGAAGGCATTGTATTAGGACACTTGATCTCTAGTAGAGGGATTGAAGTAGATAAGGCTAAGATAGAGACTATAGAAAAGCTTCATCCTCCAACTTCGGTGAAAGGGATAAGAAGTTTTCTAGGACATGCCGGATTTTATAGACGCTTTATAAAGGATTTCTCTAAGATATCAAAGCCGCTTACTAATCTATTGATGAAGGATGCAGTTTTTGATTTTTCACAGGAATGTTTAGATGCATTTCATAAGATTCGGGAAGCTCTAATCTCAGCCCCGATCATCCAACTTCCGGATTGGAATCTTCCATTTGAGGTTATGTGTGATGCAAGTGACGTAGCTATAGGAACTATGCATTTGAAAAGTTTCGTTCTTATCTTGTAGGTGCAAAGATGATTGTATACACGGATCATGTTGCGATCCGGTATTTACTTGCAAAGAAGGATGCGAAACCAAGGCTAATTAGATGGATTCTTCTCCTACAAGAATTCGATCTAGAGATTTGTGACAAGAAGGGTTCGGAAAATTCTATTGCGGATTATTTGAGTCGTCTACCACATCTAGAGGACGACAATCTACCCATAGATGACTCCTTTCCGAACGAGCATTTACATATCATAGAGGAGTGCATTGACAAGATCACTAAAGGTAATGAACCATGGTTTGCTGATTTTGTTAACTTGGTTTGCCAGGAATTACCACCCGGATTATCCTATGCACAAAGAAAGAAGTTCTTTAAGGATGTTCGGGAATACTATTGGAACGAACCTCTCCTCTTCAAGAGAGGTCCTGACGGCATCATTCGACGATGTGTGCCGGAAGACGAGATGCAAAGCGTCATCCGTCATTGTCATTCACTACCTTGTGGAGGACACGCTAGCTCGAACAAGACTAGCCCTAAGGTATTGCAATCTGGATTCTTTTGGCTTACTTTATTTAAAGATGTGCAAACCTTCGTTTCCTACTACGATGCTTGTCAAAGAACAGGGAACATATCTAGGAGAAACGAGATGCCTCTTAACAACATTCAAGAAGTGGAGTTCTTTGACGTTTGGGGAGTAGACTTCATGGGACCTTTCCCATCATCTTGTGGAAACCAATACATACTTCTAGCTGTAGATTATGTTTCGAGATGGGTTGAAGCAATTGCCTCTCCTACTAATGATGCCATGGTTGTTATTAAGTTCTTTAACAAGACCATTTTCCCACGATTTGGGACACCACGGACTATCATTAGTGATGGAGGCTCTCACTTCATTGCCCGACGATTCGAAGCTCTACTAGCTAAGCATGGGGTGACTCACAAGATCGTCACCCCTTACCATCCACAAACAAGTGGACAAGTGGAGATTTCAAACCGGGAGATTAAAGGAATCCTAGAGAAGACGGTTTCAAGGACAAGGAAGGATTGGTTCTTGAAGCTAGATGATGCATTGTGGGCATACCGGACTGCATACAAGACTCCCATCGGTACAACACCATACAACCTTGTGTATGGGAAATCTTATCACTTGCCGGTAGAGCTGGAACATAAGGCGTAGGCAATAAAGTGGTTGAATTTCAGCATGAAGGAGGCAGGCGAGAAGCGCCTCTTGGACCTTAACGAGCTTGAAGAACTTCGCTTAAACGCCTATGAAAACGCCAAGATCTGTAAAGAGAGAGAGCGAAGCGTTGGCATGATAAGCATATCATTCCAAAAGACCTCAAAGAAGGAGATCAAGTTCTCCTCTTCAATTCAAGACTTCGTCTCTTTCCAGGTAAGCTTAAATCTCATTGGACCGGACCTTATCTAATCAAACGTGTTTTTCCCCATGGTGCAGTTGAAGTATGGGGTGAAAAGGGCGGAAGTTTCAAGGTGAACGGCCAAAGACTCAAGAAGTACTCACCGGAACTCCAAGCTGAAGAGTTCGCGCCTACCGCACTCGAATAAGTGCAAGTACGCTCTAGCTACGGACCTTAAACAAGCATTTCTTGGGAGGCAACCGAAGGTATTGCACTTATGCTTTAGTTTGTCATTCATAGATTAGATTAGTTTAGACGTTTTTGTTTTGTTTTGCCTTCGATACCTTCCGGTATGTTCGTGTTTTTGGATGTAGGAGCAATGGAACAAGCAAGGGAGAAGGAAAAGTTGGAGGAAATTGACGAAACTTGGACTTTGGCACATTACAGAGAGTTCCACGCCTAAAACCACGGTCGTGGAAGCCTCTGACACCGTAATTTGTAAAAGCCTGAGAAAAATCACCAAAACCACGGTTCCGTACATTTCCACGGCCGTGGAAACCCTCGAGTGACCGTAATTTTCCAAAAATTTTACGGTTACTATATAAACCACCTTCTTCACAAAAACCATACCAAAACCCCTCTTCCACGACCCAAACAGCCGTAATTCGCCACCCTCTCTCAAATCTTTGTTCGTTAATCGTTTCGAATGATTCTTGATCCCACAGTGAAGCAAATTCAACCATCTACAAGATCCAAGCAACAAATCAAGTGGACAATCACTGGAGAAGACCGAATTTGGATTTTAAAAATCCAAAACCTAGGTTTTTCCCTCTTTCTTTACTTTGTCGATTTGGCTAAATTTGTACAAGAATTTTTAGGAGAACTGATTGGAATTGGATTGGAATTAGTCTAGGGTTGTTGTTTGGTGAATTTGGTGTTGATTGATTGAGTTTTGAGAAATTCAGAGCCGAACCACGGTCTCTGCGTATTCCACGGCCGTGGAATTCAAGCACAGGCCGTAATTTTGGGGCTGAAATGGATTTGAGTAGGAGAATGTCCACTAGGAATAAGAAGAGGAAAGGTGATGCTTCCTCCTCCTCTCAGGTACTCCCTAGTGAGCCACCATCACCCCCACCCCCTAAAATTCCAAAGATCCATGATGATTACCTCGATCCCTTAGAATGGATCGAGAAGAGACCGGTCATAGGACCACGTTATTTGCTTCTTGAGGATTTAGAGCCAATGAATGTGTTGAGTGACCTTACGTGGCTTTTAGATAGAGCCGGGTTGATCATCTTCTCCACTATTAGGGAAAATGCATATGAGAAGATCACTAGAGAGTTTGTGACCTCTTTTGAGCATAGTCATGTGGAGAGGACAGTTTCTTTTAGGCTGATGGAGGAGAACTACGAGTTCTCGATCTTAGAGTTCGGAGCCTTCTTTGGGTTCCACGAGACCTTCAATGGTCGTTTTCCTAGCGGTGTATACGCTAAGGATTTCTGAGAGGACATTGCCATGATCTATGCTAGCGAGGACCGCTGGCAACCTGCTGATACCAAGGCTAAGCTTATCTATCACTTAGCCTTGAAGATAGCCCATAGAGTACTTTCTGAGTGTCTTTTCCCTGGGACCGAGACTCCTCAGAAGATCAAGACGGATGAGTTGTTTCTTTTGTATTGTATGCTGCACGGTAGACCTGCTGACTGTGCTACCCTCTTAGCTTCCACCATGAGTAAGCTCAAGAACAAGAGGGCTGGGAATATTGGATATGGTAGGATAGTCACCCACATTGCTAGACAGTTGGGGATTGATTTTTCTGCGTGTATTAGGATAGCAACTAGACCATTGGGACTCTAGAGCCTTGTTCGCTCAAAAGGGTATGCGTCAAAGTCTTAAATTTATATCTAGAACTCAAAAGCAAAGCGAACCCGCAGTGTACGGATCAGCTGTAGAAAGGTAAGAATTCCAGAGTCGAACTCAGGGATTTGGTGAGAAAAATTCCAATTTCAGTTATCTAGCGAAAGTATAAAAGCTTTTGTGATATGATAAAGAGAGAAATGATTCCAAGGATTCAAGTATCCGATTTAGGCTTTCGATTCAAGACACTTCTATAGATATAGGACAGAATTTATATTGCCAAGGTTAAATGTTCAAAGGTAGGATTCGTACGATGAAGTTCCGAAACCTATATGACTAATCTATAGGTTCTCTCTATAAGGGTTGTTGAGGCTGCAATATAGAAAGTTCTAAAGACAAGAATTATGCTCAAACTAACTATCTAAAACTCCAGGATATGACTCTCCAAAGTATGAATAGAAAGCACACTTAAAATCTTAATAAAGGATGTTGAGTCTCTTTATTATCCAAATCTTGCGATTTTAATCTATTAATTGTAGAAACAGGTTTGAAGTGTATTCAAGCATTCAATTAGAAGGTAAAAAGGTTAATCAAGATTGGGATTTAGGCAAGGGTTAGTTTTGATTAAAGATTGATCCAATTAAAGTTCGTCAGAAGAATAAATCGCCCTGTTCATAAGAAAATCGGCCGATTTTCCTCAAGAACAGCCCGATTTTCCTGTTTGTCGCAAAACTAAAATCTAAATTCTCAGGGTCCTAATGTTTGAATGAGTTCAGTCTATCATCATCTAAGCCTTAATCATCAACTATTCTCCCCAGAATCACAAGGTTTTTAACCAACCATTTTCAAAATCGAATCAAATTAATTATTGAAGAAGATATCGCAAAGAAACCAAATCTTGAACGAAAAATTCAATAACTTTCAAATCTGTAAAACAATCGTCAAATCTGTTCAATATATCTCTCAAACAACTCAATGTCGTGCTCACAAACCACAACAATGCAATGGAATAAAGAAATCTCACAATCAAAGATCAAGAATGACTTTCCGGCAAAAGCTCTTCAATCTCTCTCCAAGAATAGTTGATTTCTTCAAAAACGTGTAAAGATTCTCTCTTCCGACCTCCCGTCTTCGCTCGTAGGGTTCTCTTCTATAGTTTCTTGCAGGTGGCCCGTTTGGCAAAGCCTCTATCTAGCCCAAATTAATTGGGCTTTATGTCGTCTTTTCAATTGGCCGAATCATGAAGAAAATCGACCTAGTCGATTTAGGTGCAAAACCGTTCGATTTTCATCCAAAGAAAAATCGTCCGATTTATACATCTGTTGGCACGATTTTCTTCAACAGAAAGTGTTCTTCTTTTGCTTCGTTTTCTATGTTTCTCCTTTGTAATTCCCTAGCTCTTTGTGATCCTTCAAAGGCTCCTTTAGCTTCCTTAACATCCTTGGATGCTTCTTGCTCCATTATTGCTTCCAATTCAACTCTATTTACCTGTAATTCATCAAAATCTCGTGTAGACCTCTATTTCCGACAATTGATTGAATAGAACATAAAAGGTATGCAAGATCCCTCTAATTGCAAGGTAAATAGAGATAATATGCTGCAATATGCATGAATATGATGATACATAATTCATGTCATCAAAATACCCCATACTTGCCTCTTGCTTGTCCCTAAGCAAGACTCAAATTTAGAACAAAAGATGCCATGGATTATGTACGCATGAAAACTTAAAAACTTTTCTTTTGGTAGTGCTTCTTCTTATTGGATCACCCTCAATGTGATATTTCAAGGCGCAAAAGGGCAAAGAATGTATCAATGATGACTATAAGATGAACAAATTCCCTTTTCTTCCTTGAAAGCATAAATAAAGAACATGATAAAGGTGTAGAGGCAATCAAAGTCAAACAAATCTAAGCCATTAAGTCTTAAACACATACATAAAAGTCTCAAGGTCTTCTAATCAAAGGAAAGGTTCAAGAAGCGTATTAAGGGAAGGAGTTCTTTTTGGCAATTGTGGTGCTAATCCGGGAAAGAGGAACACATAACACCTTCAAGAATTTTCTTCACCGCACATGCTTTGCATGTAGAAAGCTTTGCTTTCATTATACTTTACTTTTTGAGAGTATGGACAGCGGTGCACAAAAACCGAAGCCTAGGAGATCGGCGTTTCTCAATTTCGAGATGCCTCAAACCCTTGATGCACATACCATATCCCGTTAGGACTTGTCGTTCAATCGGATTTTGGCAAGACACAAACACCCGGCTATGTGAATGGTGCCGAGTTACTCATCCTCATGTTCAACGTCCCCAAACTTATGAAATTTTGCACTTTTTCAATACATTTTTCTTGGCCCTCCCACATCAAACATGCCTTTTTCAATCGCCTATCCTAATTCCCGGATGGTAAGAGGAGGGTTACATAATTCATTGAGGAGCTAGCATGATCAAGATATGAGAAAAGAAAAGAAGTGAATTGCCTTAGTCATCCTTAAATGGTGTAAAAGAACTTGCAATATAGCTTCGACTATTATTTCATTCTCTCATCAAAACAACTAAATCATATAACTTATTCATGTATTCAAGCAACAAAAGCAATTTCATTCATGCTATAGTCAAGATCTCAACATAACTAGGCGTCTTTTTGCCTATCCATATACACAATATTCATCATAGAGGTCATTTCCATATAAGAAGCACTTAAAATTTTTTTTTTTTTTCAAAGGTCATGCAAATGCAAATGCAAGTGTTGATAGTAGAAAGCAAGTAGTGCAAGAGTTATTACAAGCCAATTTGTCAAGAGTAGTGGAAAGTACATAGAGTGCTAAAATGAAAAATAAGGTATTGTAAGTACCCCCACCCCATACTTGACATCCACATTGTCCCCAATGTGAAAATCAAGCATAAGAAGGAGAAAAATACTTACAATGTAAAAGGAGTGGAAGCTCAATCCTCTGTCGGTGGTGGAGGTGGTGGATATGGATACATCGGTGCGGAGGGATCGTAGAAGTGGCCGAACTGGTGGTAGTACATGTCCCTCATCTGGCCATCATAGGATGAATGCCTAGCGTCCGTCTCCTCTCTGTAGCTCCTGAACTGTGTGTTCAGGGTGTCATAATCGGTGCGGAGGGCATGGTAGTCGGTGCTGAGGCTCTGGAAGCTAGTGACTAGCTCCCTGAAGTGGCGCGGAGCTCGGCGTCCTCGTCTAGGGCCTGGAGCATGTGCATAGGAGTGTCGAGGTGGCTGCATGTCATCCTCCGTCTCCTCATCCTGTCTGCTAGTCCTGCTCGGTCCTACTCCATGAGTGTTAGTGTCCATGGCGTCCGTAGCGTGTCCGCTATGAGTATCACTCTCAAACTCGAGCATGGTCTCCTGTCCGCCATCCTCATCCTCCTCATCTGAGTCACCTGCATCATCATCATTATAAGTAGGAGGTGAGAGCTCCTCAAGCATCGCCTCAAAAGTCTCCTTCCAGTACCTCTTATTCCGAATGGTGTATTCGGATTTCCATATGATCCCGGATGGCTTCTTCTTCGGATCCCTGTGCCATGGCATCGGTACATGAAGAGTTCCTCTTCCTCGAGGAATCAAGACCTGGCGGACTACCAACCTCTGTGAGCCTAAAGGTAGGGTACTCTCAGCTAGAGTGCATCCTGAGAAGTCATAACCTAGAGTCCTAGCCACGTGGGTGACTAAGCCTCCTGCACAAATGTCGCCCTTAGCTTTGTTGGCTATCTTTCCTAGATAGTCAGCAAGCATGGTGGCAATGTCGGGAGTGGTGGTAGATGCCATGCAGTAGAGGATAAAAAGCTCATCAGCCTTGAGCTTCTGCGGGGTCTCGGTCCTGGCAAACAAACTCTCACTGAGTATCCTATGTACTACCTTGAAGGAAAGGTTGTACATGCTTGTCTCCTTGGAGTTTCCGGGTCTCCACTTATCCCCGCCGTACTCTCCTACGGAAATAGCTTCCCAAAAATCACTAGCACTGGTGCCTCTAGCAAATGTGCCTGCATGTGAAGAAGAGAAGCCAAACAAGTCGCCAAAAGCATCAATAGACAAAGTGTGGTCTTGGCTCATGAGGCGGAAAGTGACCATCCTTTCCCTAGGATCGTGCTCAAATGTGCTAAGGAATTCTAGGGTGATCTCCCTATAAGCATCTTCCCTGATAGTAGCAAACTGTCTCAACCCTGCTCTGTCAAGCATCATATCAACATCCTCTCGAACATATAAAGAATCTAAGTCATCGAGCACTATGTAACGAGGAGGGGTGAATGGGCGATCTATAATGCGTTCATAGCGTTTCTTATGCTTGGATAGGGGAGGGGGAAGCCTAGGGATGTTGGTAGGTGGTGGTGGTGGTGGGTTAGGGGCTTTGGAAGAAGATCCCTTCTTCTTCCCCGTGTTTCTAGTTATCCTCTTGACAAGATCCATTCTAAGTCCTAAAAATCGACCTGTTCTTCACAAAAATCGGCCGATTTTTCTGGGCTGGGTCGATTTTTATCTCGATTCCAACGATTCTCACAATTCTGTAAAGTTCTGTTCAATCTATCACCACACACAGTTCTCTATAATGAATCCTAAGCAAATTCCTCTATCGGACGATTTTTCTTGGCAGGTCGATCTCCAGGTCGATTTTTGTTTCTGTTGTGAAAAATCGTCTTGCTCTGTTACAGAATCGGACGATCTTTTTGTGGTAGGTCGATTTCTTTCCTTGTTTTTCTTGAATCTCGAGGATATAACTTAATTGTGCTCCATTCTCTGTAAATCTCTCACATTTGAGCCTAGTTTCCTGCGATTAATGACATGACAACCCAAGAGTGCATCGAGGAACAAACAAAAACGAAAAACGAAGAAACAAAACAATTAATCTATTCTAATTTAAGCGAGGGAAAGAAGGGAAAACTATACTATCATTGGGTTGCCTCCCAAGAAGCGCTTTATTTATCGTCTTTAGCTAGACGGTGTATGATGTTGTGTTCATTGGAGGAGGATAGGAGCTATCTCCTTGACTGGAGCTTCCGGTGTGTATTTCTTCAACCGTTGGCCATTAACCTTGAAGCTTCCGCTTTGTTCACCCCATACTTCAACTGCACCATGGGGGAAAATTCTTTTAATCACAAAAGGTCCTGTCCAACGGGATTTAAGCTTACCTGGAAATAGACGCAGCCTTGAATTGAATAGGAGGACTTGGTCTCCTTCTTTCAAGTCTTTTGGGATGATGTGCTTGTCATGCCAGCGCTTTGTCCGTTCCTTGTAAATCTTTGCGTTCTCATACGCGTTCAGTCGGAGCTCATCTAGCTCATTGATGTCTAAAAGCCGTTTCTCTCCGGCTTCTTTCATGTCGAAGTTGAGCCACTTGATAGCCCAATAAGCCTTGTGTTCTAGCTCTACAGGAAGATGACATGATTTACCATAAATGAGATTGTAGGGAGTCGTACCTATTGGTGTTTTGAAGGCTGTCCTGTACGCCCATAGTGCATCGTCAAGCTTCATTGACCAATCTTTCCTCGTTTTAGAGACGGTCTTCTCTAAAATCCCTTTAATCTCTCTATTGGATATCTCGACTTGTCCGCTGGTTTGCGGATGGTAGGGAGTAGCTATCTTATGGGTCACCCCATACTTAGCCAGTAGAGTCTCGAATCGACGGGCTGTGAAATGCGTTCCTCCGTCACTAATGATGGTTCGGGGAGTTCCAAACCTTGGGAAGATCGTTTTGTTGAGGAACTTCACCACTACCATTGCATCATTAGTAGGAGAAGCGATTGCCTCTACCCATCTCGAGACGTAGTCTACTGCAAGAAGTATATATTGGTTGCCGCATGAAGATGGGAAAGGTCCCATAAAGTCGATGCCCCATACGTCAAAGATCTCTACTTCTTGTATGTTGTTGAGAGGCATCTCATTCCTCCTGGATATATTACCTGTCCTTTGACAAGCATCACAAGAAACAACAAACTTTTGTACATCTTTGAAAAGTGTAGGCCAATAAAAGCCGGAACGAAGTACCTTAGCACAAGTCTTGTGGGAACTAGCATGTCCACCACATGGTAGAGAATGGCAGTGTCGGATGACACTATCTATCTCGTCTTCGGGGATACATCTCCTGTAGATACCATCTGGACCTCGTTTGAATAAAAGAGGTTCGTTCCAATAGAATTGCCGGACGTCTCTAAAGAACTTCTTCTTTTGAGCGTATGAAAGTCCGGGTGGAATCTCCTGACAAACAAGGTAATTTACAATGTCAGCAAACCATGGATCATTACCTTGTGATATGTGTTGAAGGCACTCTTCAATTTCGTGCAGCTGCTCGTCAGGGAAGGAGTCGTCTATCGGAAGTTCATCCGACTTGCCGGTGAGTTGCGGGAGACGACTAAGGTGATCGGCGACGGATTTCTCCGATCCTTTCTTATCACGGATCTCTAAATCAAACTCTTGTAAGAGTAAGATCCATCGTAGAAGTCTTGGCTTCGCATCCTTCTTCGTGAATAAGTATCGGATTGCGGAGTGGTCCGTATAAACTATCACTTTCGCACCTACAAGATAGGAACGAAATTTTTCAAATGCATATACTACGGCTAAAAGTTCCTTTTCCGTAGTTGCGTAGTTGTATTGAGCCTCATCTAGCGTTTTGCTAGCGTAGTAGATGGCATGAGTGCGACCATCTTTCTTCTGTCCAAGAACGGCTCCTATAGCGACATCGCTTGCGTCGCACATGACTTCGAAAGGAAGGGTCCAATCGGGTGGTTGGATGATTGGTGCCGAAATCAATGCTTCTTTGATCCTGCAAAAGGCATCTAAGCAATCTTTCGAGAATTCGAAAGTCGCATCTTTCATCAAAAGATTAGTCAAGGGTTTTGAAATCTTAGAAAAATCCGTTATGAATCTCCTATAGAAGCCTGCATGTCCTAAGAAGCTTCTAATTCCTTTTACTGATGAAGGGGGAGGTAACTTCTCAATGGTCTCTATTTTTGATCGATCTACTTCTATTCCCCTTTTTGACACTAAGTGGCCTAACACAATTCCCTCAGTGACCATGAAATGACACTTTTCCCAGTTTAGGACTAAGTTAGTGTCCTCACATCTCTTAAGAACTAGTGAAAGGTTATAGAGACAGTTATCAAAGGAAGAACCATATACCGAAAAGTCGTCCATGAAGACTTCCATGATATTCTCTACGTATTCAGAGAAGATTGCCATCATACACCTTTGGAAAGTGGCTGGAGCGTTGCATAAACCGAATGGCATTCTTCTATAAGCGAACGTACCCCATGGGCACATAAAGGTTGTCTTCTCTTGATCATCCGGATGAATTGGTATCTGAAAGAAACCGCTATATCCATCTAAATAACAAAAGTAGGCATGTTGGGCTAACCTTTCCAACATTTGATCGATGAAAGGAAGGGGGAAGTGGTCCTTCCTCGTGGCTACGTTCAGTTTGCGGTAGTCGATGCACATTCGCCATCCTGTAACTGTCCGTGTGGGGATGAGCTCGTTGTTCTTGTTGGCAACAACGGTAATGCCTCCTTTCTTGGGTACTACTTGTACCGGACTCACCCATTTGCTATCAGAAATAGGGAAGATGATACCTGCATCAAGTAGCTTAAGGATTTCTTTCTTCACGACTTCCTTCATTGCCGGGTTCGATCCCCGGCAACGGCGCCAAAAACTTGTTCGCTCAAAAGGGTATGCGTCAAAGTCTTAAATTTATATCTAGAACTCAAAAGCAAAGCGAACCCGCAGTGTACGGATCAGCTGTAGAAAGGTAAGAATTCCAGAGTCGAACTCAGGGATTTGGTGAGAAAAATTCCAATTTCAGTTATCTAGCGAAAGTATAAAAGCTTTTGTGATATGATAAAGAGAGAAATGATTCCAAGGATTCAAGTATCCGATTTAGGCTTTCGATTCAAGACACTTCTATAGATATAGGACAGAATTTATATTGCCAAGGTTAAATGTTCAAAGGTAGGATTCGTACGATGAAGTTCCGAAACCTATATGACTAATCTATAGGTTCTCTCTATAAGGGTTGTTGAGGCTGCAATATAGAAAGATCTAAAGACAAGAATTATGCTCAAACTAACTATCTAAAACTCCAGGATATGACTCTCCAAAGTATGAATAGAAAGCACACTTAAAATCTTAATAAAGGATGTTGAGTCTCTTTATTATCCAAATCTTGCGATTTTAATCTATTAATTGTAGAAACAGGTTTGAAGTGTATTCAAGCATTCAATTAGAAGGTAAAAAGGTTAATCAAGATTGGGATTTAGGCAAGGGTTAGTTTTGATTAAAGATTGATCCAATTAAAGTTCGTCAGAAGAATAAATCGCCCTGTTCATAAGAAAATCGGCCGATTTTCCTCAAGAACAGCCCGATTTTCCTGTTTGTCGCAAAACTAAAATCTAAATTCTCAGGGTCCTAATGTTTGAATGAGTTCAGTCTATCATCATCTAAGCCTTAATCATCAACTATTCTCCCCAGAATCACAAGGTTTTTAACCAACCATTTTCAAAATCGAATCAAATTAATTATTGAAGAAGATATCGCAAAGAAACCAAATCTTGAACGAAAAATTCAATAACTTTCAAATCTGTAAAACAATCGTCAAATCTGTTCAATATATCTCTCAAACAACTCAATGTCATGCTCACAAACCACAACAATGCAATGGAATAAAGAAATCTCACAATCAAAGATCAAGAATGACTTTCCGGCAAAAGCTCTTCAATCTCTCTCCAAGAATCGTTGATTTCTTCAAAAACGTGTAAAGATTCTCTCTTGCGACCTCCCGTCTTCGCTCGTAGGGTTCTCTTCTATAGTTTCTTGCAGGTGGCCCGTTTGGCAAAGCCTCTATCTAGCCCAAATTAATTGGGCTTTATGTCGTCTTTTCAATTGGCCGAATCATGAAGAAAATCTACCTAGTCGATTTAGGTGCAAAACCGTTCGATTTTCATCCAAAGAAAAATCGTCCGATTTATACATCTCTTGGCACGATTTTCTTCAACAGAAAGTGTTCTTCTTTTGCTTCGTTTTCTATGTTTCTCCTTTGTAATTCCCTAGCTCTTTGTGATCCTTCAAAGGCTCCTTTAGCTTCCTTAACATCCTTGGATGCTTCTTGCTCCATTATTGCTTCCAATTCAACTCTATTTACCTGTAATTCATCAAAATCTCGTGTAGACCTCTATTTCCGACAATTGATTGAATAGAACATAAAAGGTATGCAAGATCCCTCTAATTGCAAGGTAAATAGAGATAATATGCTGCAATATGCATGAATATGATGATACATAATTCATGTCATCAAGCCTCATGACTAGAGGTTTGATCTTTCCTAGGCATAGAGGTCCACCTACCGCTGTCATGCCTTGGGAGGATAGAGGAGGTAGAGGTGTTGCATGGCTTCTTGAGTATTCTATTATGGCTGGACGCCATAATTGGAAGCAGACATTCGCTGCTGTGCATGCGAATAGGTTAGTAGCCCCTCCTTACGTCCCCCCTGAGGTACCAGCTGCAGATGAGGAGGAGATGAGAGGAGGTGATGGTTTTGAGGGAGGAGGTGAGGAGTATGACTTTGGCACTTTCCCGGATCAGCCGGCGCACTTCCCTGACCCTCCCAGACGTTCACCACGACCAGCTGGACCTTCAGCAGCCTCTTCCTCTCGCCGTGCTAGTGTGAGTGAGAGGCCGACATGGATGGATGTCCCGCCTGATTGGTATAGATCACAGCCGGAGTGGATGGGAGCTCCACCGACATGGCATGCACAGCCGCCGTCTGCACCAGCACCACAGGATGCACCAGCTTGGTACAGCCAAGCACCGGGGTGGTACGAGCAACTTTCGGATTGGGCTACCGACCTCTCCAGGAGAGTAGGAGCTTTGGAGGTCCGGCAGGACGCTAGAGATGTCCGAGCTGACGAGCATGACAAGATGATGAGAGACATCTACCGCCAGCAGTTTGGGCGGAACTTTGACTCCAGCTTCTTCCCGTTCCCACCACCACCAGCACCACAGTGATGATCATGCATGATTGCTAGCATTAGCCGCTCCACCGCCGTTTTGTGAGTTCATTTTCTTTCTTTCTTTTCTTTATTTCTTTTTGAACATTAGGGACAATGTTTGTCTCAAGTATGGGGTGGGGTGTGACTATCGTTTGTAATAACTCTACTCACTTTTGCTTGCCTTGATTGAGAACACTTTGCATGTTTCATTTTATTGTCACATGTTTCATTATTGCATTGCATTAAAAAGTTTTTGAAAAACCATAAAAATTTGAAAATTTTTGAAAATTTTGTGCTTCTAAGAATTGAGATGATTCCTATGATAAATCTTACTTGCGGAATGAATCCTTGATGATAATTGCATGCTTCAACGGAATCATGGATTGGAAAGAAATTGAATGAGTTGTTTGTCTTTACTTGCAAATTTCGTAATGTGAGAACTTCATCTAAATCAATTTGAGAAATTAAGGTTGAAATTACATAACAAGTTCTTATGCTTCTTTATGAAATGATTAAGGCAATTCGACCTTTCTTCTTCCTTTTGTTTGTTCATTTAGCCCCTCAATGAAATAATAGCCTCCCTTACCTATCCGGTAATTGGAGGAGTTGATACTTGGCATGTTTGATGTGGGAGGGCCATGAAAGCAGTTGTTTGCATTCAAAGAATATTAAAAAATAGGTTTGGGGAAGTCAATTATGACGATGAGTAACTCGGCACCATTCACATAGCCGGGTGTTTGTGTCTTGTCAAAGTCGGATTGAGCGATATTCCTAACGGATTATGGTATGTGCATCAAGGGTTTGAGGCATCTCGAAATTGAGAAACGCCAATCTCCTAGGCTTCGGTATTTGTGCACCGCTGTCCATACTCCAAAAGTAAAGTTTAAAAATGATGTGAAAAGAAAAGAGCAAAGCTCTAAGTTGAAAGTGTTGTAAAACCACAAGAGAAAAAGTAAAAGAGTTGGAATATTCCCTTTCCCGGATTCATGCACCACGCTCCTTATAAGTTTTTCCTTCATTTCCGCATTCTGGACCTCACTTGAAAGTCCTTAAGATCAAAAGAGTGTTATATGACTTAGTGATCTAAATTGAAGTTTCTTATTCTTGATTTTAATGGTATTTGAAGGCTATGATGTTTGTTTTGAGGATTAAGCAGCTTGTGATGTTTCTTTACTTTACATACTTTAGTTTGTGTATATGAGCGTTTTCAAGGATGATTGAAGCAAGGTTTGAGGTTGATCTATTGACTAGAAGCACATTTACCTAAAAATTGTTTTGTTTTTGAGATTGCATGCATATTTCATCCTAACTTAAGTTCTAAAGCTTTTGAAAGACCTTGTTTGGGGACAAGCAAGTGGCAAGCATGGGTATTTTGTTAGCATGAAATATTGCGATATTCTAGGCACTTTTTCTAGTTGTTTTTCATCCATTATAGTGTTCATTGATGAGGCAATTGCAGCATTTGTTAGCTAGTTTATCTATATTGTCGATATGGAGGTCTACATTAGCTTTGGGTTGATTATAGGTGAATAAGAGCTAAAACCGAACCAATTGAGAGAGATAGGAGAAGATTTGAGCACATCCAAGAATTAAGGACAGATCAAAGAAGTCAAAGGAGATGCTAGGATAAGGAATGGCACGACACAAAGGAAACCACAAGCAATTTACACTTCCACGCCCAAACCACGGCCGTGGATCTTGGCAACATGAATGTGAAGTATTCCAGAGAGTTACACGGTATAAATTACGGTCGTGGAAATCATATGTAACCGTAATCCACTTCCATACTCTAAACCACGGCCGTGGAACTCCATGAAACCGTGATTTAGGCGATCTTTTGTCGAATTAATTATTGCCACATCATTTACGCACATGGGCCGGACGGTTATTTTATTCTTCCTTATAAAAAGGCTGGAGAGGAGAGATTTTGAGACACGTGCTTAGGCCTGCATTAGACGTCCGGAGATTTTGCATTGGCAAACGGTGATTCACGAGGGATTGAAGATTTGGAGTTTCTTGTGGCGGAAGTTACGCCTTTTGTCCTTAGGTTTGATTAGAAGACGGATTGACATCCCGTTCTTTGTTCTTATCAAGGATTATTATTAGTTTGTGTTTATTCCAAATCTGATATACATTATTCCGTTGTGTGTGGATTTGAGATTGATTTGAGTTCTATTGAAGGTTTTCGAAGGTTTTCATCTTTTATTCTTCTTAAACTTGATTTTGATATTATAATGGCAGTTATTAGCTAAAAACCCTTTAGCAATTCTAAGGTGAAGGGTTAATAGTTGTGGCTTAGATGATGATAGATCGATCGTAAACAGATTGGACCCTGAGAGTTAGAGAGATCTCGTCGACGCCCAAAATCACGGTTTGTTCTTGACGTTCCACGGCCGTGAAACTCAAGATCTTCCCGTAATTTATACCAGTTTATGAACTTTGCTTTTACTTTGATCAAAGGTTAAAGATTATCTTTAATCTAGTTTAGGTTTGCCCTTTCTAGGTAGTAGTGAATCCTCAACAACCTCTACTTCGATTTCGAGTGTCACAACCTTAATCGTTTTAGTTAGTTTTGATCCTTGGGTTACAAGTTTGGGTATTTGAGATTAATTCTTATCCATAGATTCTTTCTATACTGAAGCCTCAACAACCTTTATAGAGAGTGTCCTTAGATAAGTCAGATAGGTTCTGTAACTTCACCGTACATTACCTTACCTTAGTATACCTTTGCAAACCTCAACTCTGTCCTTATATCTATAGTATATCTTGAATCGATTGCCACAATTAGATACCTGGATCTTTAGGGTTGCTGTTTTCCCAATATTAGCAAAACTTATTACATTTTCTTGCTTGACAATTTGCGAACTGAATTTGTTCCCCCCAAATCCCTGTGTTCGATACTCTAGAATACTTGCTTATCTACGCCGATCCGTACACTGCGGGTTCGCTTGGTTTTATTCTAGTTTTATAAATTCAAAGCTTGATTGCACGCACGCTAAGTGGCGAACAGCTGTGTTTGGGAAAAAGAAGGAAGGACGAACCCATGCTATCTACTACGCTAGCAAGACGCTAGATGAAGCGTAGCTTAACTACGCCACTACTGAAAAGGAATTTCTAGCTATTGTTTATGCATTTGAAAAGTTTCGTTCTTATCTTGTAGGTGCAAAGGTGATTGTATACACGGATCATGCTGCAATCCGGTATCTACTCGCAAAGAAGGATGCGAAACTAAGGCTGATTAGATGGATCCTTCTCCTACAAGAATTCGATCTAGAGATCCGTGATAAGAAGGGTTCAGAAAATTCTGTTGCGGATCATTTGAGTCGTCTACCACATCTAGAGGACGACGATCTACCTATAGATGATTCCTTTCCGGGCGAGAATTTACACATCATAGAGGAGTGCGTCGACAAGATTTCTAAAGGTAACGAACCATGGTTTGCTGATTTTGTTAACTATTTGGTTTGTCAGGAAATACCACCCGGACTATCCTCTGCACAAAGGAAGAAGTTCTTTAAGTATGTCCGGGAATACTTTTGGAATGAACCTCTCCTCTTTAAGAGAGGTCCTGACGGCATCATTCGAAGATGTGTGCCGGAAGACGAGATGCAAAGTGTCATCCGTCATTGTCATTCACTACCTTGTGGAGGACACGCTAGCTCGAACAAGACTAGCGCTAAGGTATTGCAATCTGGATTTTTTTGGCCTACATTATTTAAAGATGTGCAAACCTTTGTTTCCTGCTGCGATGCTTGTCAAAGAACAGGGAACATATCTAGGAGAAATGAAATGCCTCTTAACAGCATTTAGGAGGTAGAGATCTTTGACGTTTGGGGAGTAGACTTCCTGGGACCTTTCCCATCATCTTGTGGAAACCAATACATACTTCTAGCTGTAGATTATGTTTCGAGATGGGTTGAAGCAATTGCCTCTCCAACTAATGATGCCATGGTTGTGGTTAAGTTCTTTAACAAGACTATTTTCCCAAGATTTGGGACACCACGGACTATCATTAGTGATGAAGGCTCTCACTTCATTGCCCGACGATTCGAAGCCCTACTAGCTAAGTATGGGGTGACTCACGAGATCGCCACCCCTTATCTTCCACAAACGAGTGGACAAGTGGAGATTTCGAATCGGGAGATTAAAGGAATCCTAGAGAAAACAGTTTCGAAGACAAGGAAAGATTGGTCTTTGAAGCTAGATGATGCATTGTGGGCATACCGGACTGCATACAAGACTCCCATAGGAACGACACCATACAACCTTGTGTTTGGGAAGTCTTGTCACTTACCGGTGGAGCTGGAACATAAAGCGTATTGGGCGGTTAAGTGGTTGAACTTCAACATGAAGGAAGCGGGCGAGAAGCACCTTTTGGACCTTAACGAGCTTGAAGAACTTCGCTTAAACGCCTATGAAAACGCCAAGATCTATAAGGAGAGATCGAAGCTTTGGCATGATAAGCATATCATTCCAAAGGACCTCAACGAAGGAGATCAAGTTCTCCTCTTCAATTCAAGACTTCGCCTCTTTCTAGGTAAGCTTAAATCTCGTTGGACTGGACCTTATCTAATCAAACATGTTTTTCCCCATGGCGCAGCTGAAGTATGGGGTGAAAAGGGCGGAAGTTTTAAGATGAACGGTCAACGACTCAAGAAGTATTCACCGGAACTCCAAGCTAAGGAGTTCGCGTCTACCGCACTCGAATAGATGCAAGTACGGTCTAGCTACGGACCTTAAACAAGCGCTTCTTGGGAGGCAACCCATGGTATTGCACTTATGCTTTTGTTTATCATTCTTAGATTAGATTAGTTTAGTCGTTTTTGCTTTGTTTTTGCCCTCGATACCTCCCGGTATGTCGTGTTTTTGGATGTAGGAACAATGGAATAGGCAATGGAAAGGAAAAAGTTAGAAGGAATTGACGAAACTTGGATTTTGGCACATTATAGAGAGTTCCACGCCCTAAACCACGGTCGTGGAAGCTATAGTGACCGTAATTTGCAAAAGTTTGAGAAAAATCACCAAAACCACGGTTCCATACAAAAACACGGCCGTGGAACACCCCGAGTGACCGTGATTTTCAAAAAGTTTTACAGCCATTATACAAACCACCTTCCTTCACAAAAACACCCCATTCCCCAATTCCACGCCCCTCTTCCACGACCTAAAATCCGAAAATCCTCCCCATCTCGCAATTCTTCGTACGGAAAGCGTTTCGAGCGATTCTTGGTGCTAAAGTGAAGCATTTCCGATCATCTACAAGATCCAATCAACAAATCAAGTCGACAATCCCTGCGAAAGACAGAATTTGGATTCACAGATCCAAAAACCTAGGTTTTTCTTCTATTTCTCTACTTTGTCAATTCGGGTCAATTTCTGGCAAGAACTTGGAGGCATTGTATAGGATTGAGATTGAATTAGTCTAGGACAGGCTTTGCTGAGTTTGGTGATTGATTTGTTGAGATTTGAGCAAAACAGTGCCGAACCACGGTCCCTGTAGGTTCCACGGCCGTGGTTTTGTAGAACAAACCGTGATTTCTTCTCTAAAATGGATTTGATAAGGAGAATGTCTACTGAAGCAAGAAGAGGAAAGGTGATACTTCCTCCTCCTCCCAAGTACCCCCTAGTGAGCCACCATCACCCCCACCTCCTAGAATTCCAATAATCCATGAGGATTACCTCGATGCCTTAGAAAGGATCGAGAAGAGGGCGGTCATAGGACCACGCTACTTAGTTCTTGAGGAGTTAGAGCCACTGAATGTGGTGAATGACCTGACTTGGCTTCTAGATAGAGCCGGTTTGATAGTCTTCTTTGCCATTAAGGAAGACGCATACGAGGAGATTACTAGGGAGTTTGTGATCTCTTTTGAGCATAATGCTATGGATAGGACAGTTTCCTTTCGACTGATGGAGGAGAACTATGAGTTCTCGATCTTAGAGTTTGGAGCCTTCTTTGGGTTCCAAGAGGCCTTCAATGGTCGCTTTCCTAGCGGTGTATACGCTAAGGACTTCTGGGAGGATATAGTCATGATCTATGCCAACGAGGACCGCTGGCAGCCAGATGACACCAAGGCTAAGCTCATCTATCACTTAGCCTTGAAGATAGCCCATAAAGTCCTTTCTGAGTGTCTTTTCCCTAGGACCGAGACCCCTTAAAATATTAAGACAAATGAGTTGTTCCTTTTGTACGCTATGCTGCACGGTAGACCTGCTGATTGTGCTACCCTATTAGCCTCCACCATGAGTAAGCTCAAGAATAAGAGAGCCGGCAACAGTGGATATGGTGGTATGGTTACCCACATTGCTAGGCAGCGGGGGATAGATTTTTCAGCTTGTACTAGGATTGCAGCGAGACCTTTGGGTCTCAATAGTTTGATGACGAGGGGTATCATCTTCCCTAGGCATCGCGGTCCACCTACCGCCGGTATGCCATGGGAGGAGAGAGGAGGTAGAGGCATCCCGTGACTCCCTGAGTATTCCATTATGGATGGACGCAATAATTGGAAGCAGACCTTCGCAGCTATGCATTCGAATAGGTTAGTAGCACCTCCCTACGTCCCCGATGAGGTACCGGCTGCACATGTTGAGGAGGAGATAGGGGGAGGTGATGGTTTTGAGGGAGGAGGTGAGGAGCAGGACTTTGGTACTTTCCTGGATCACCCGGCACACTTCCCTGACCCTCCCAGGCTTTCACCACGACCAGCTGGACATTTAGGAACCTCTTCCTCTCGCCGTGCTAGCGTGAGTGAGAGGCCAACATGGATAGATACTCCACCCACTTGGTACGGAGCACAGCCAGAGTAGATGGGAGCTCCACCACCATGGTACAGTCAGGCACCAGCAGCACCGGCAACACCGACTCCACAGGACGCACCAACTTGGTACGGCCATCCACCGGCTTGGTATAAGCAGCTACCGGAGTGGGCTACCGACCTTTCTAGGCTAGTCGGTGACTTGGAGATCCGTCAGGACACTCGAGATGTACGGGCTGATGAGCATGACCGGATGATGAGTGACATTTACCGCCAGCAGTTTGGGTGGCATTTCAGCTCCGAGTTCCATCCATTTCCACCACCACCACCACCACAGTGATGAGCTTCGAAGATTGGCAGTTCAGCCACCCCACCACCGCTTTTAGTTACTTCATTTTCCTTTTCTTCTTCTCTTTATTTCTTTTTCGAACATTGAGGACAATGTATGTTCTAAGTATGGGGTAGGGTGTGACTATGTATTGTAATAACTCTACTACATTTGCTTGCTTGCTTCTATCCATAACACTTTGCATGTTTCATTTTCATAGTCACACGTTTCATTATTGCATTGCATGAAAAAGTTTGAAAAACCCATAAAAATTTGAAAATTTTGGAAAATTTTGAAAGAGTTCTTGTGCATCTAAGATTAGAGATGACTTCTATGATAGTTCTTACTCGTGGAATGAGTTTTGGTGACAATTCTATGCTTAAACGGAATAATGGATTGAAAAGAAATCGAATGTGTTAATTATCCTTTCTTGCAAGTTTCATAATGTCAAAGTTCTATCTAAATCATATTGAAAAATTGAGGTTGAAATCACATGATGAGTTCTTATACTTCTTTATGAAATGATTAAGGCAATTCGATTTTCTTTCTTCTTTCTTTGATCACTTAGCCCCACAATGAAAGTAATTACCTCCCTTACCAATCCGGGAATTTGGAGTAGTTGATATTTGGCATGTTTGATGTGGGAGGGCCATGAAAGCAAATTTTTGCAATCAAAGAATAGAATCAATAGGTTTGGGGAAGTCAATCACGACGATGAGTAACTCGGCACCATTCACATAGCTGGGTGTTTGTGTCTTGCCAAAGTCGGATTGAGCGATATTCCTAACAAATTATGGTATGTGCATCAAGGGTTTGAGGTATCTCGAAATTGAGAAATGTCAATCTCCTTCGGTTTTTGTGTACCTTTGTCCATCTTTCAAAAAGTAAAGTCGAAAAATAATGTGAAAACGAAGAGAGCAAAGCTCAAAGTTGATGGTGTTGCAATTCAAAGTAAAAAGAAAAAGAGTTGGGGTTATCCATTTTCAAGGATTCATGCACCACATCCCTCATGATGTTTGTCTTAAAGTTTAAGTGATTCATGATGTTTCTTTGCTTTACATTCTTTGGTTTATGTATATAAGCGTTTTAAGGATGAATGAAGCAAGGTTCGAGGATGATCTATTGACTAGAAGCGCATTTACCTAAAGGATGTTTTTGTTTTGAGATTGCATGCATATTTCATTCTAACTTATATTTTAGTGCTTTCAAAGACCTTGCTTGGGGACAAGCATGTGACAATTATGGGGTATTTTTTTAGCATGAAATATTGCGATATTCTAGGCACTTATTTTAGTTCATTTCTCTCATTATTGTGTACATGGATGAAATTTAGAAGCAATTGTTATCTCGTTCCTCTATTATTGTCGATATGGATGTCTACACTAGCTTTGTGTTGATTGTAGGTGAAAAGGAGCTAAATGGGAGCTATTGAGAGAGAAAAGCGAGGATTCGATCATATCCGAGGATTAGGAACACATAAAGGAAGCTAATGAAGGATCTAAGATGAAGAATGTCACGACACAAAGGAAACCACAAGTATTCTATACTTCCACACCCTGAATTACGGCCGTAGAAGAGTCCACGCTCTAAACCATGGCCGTGGATCTTGGCATCATGAGCGTGGAGCATTCCAGTAAGTTACACAGCCTAAAATACGGTCGTGGAAGTCACAAGAGACCGTAATCCATTTCCACAACCTAAACCACGGTCGTGGAAACCCTTGAGACCATGATTTAGGCGATCTTTTGACGAGTCTTTATTTGCCACGTTATTTACGTGATGGGCCGGGACGGTTATTTCTTTCCCGTCTTATAAAAAGGTCAGAAAAGAGAGTTTTGGGGATCCTCACTTACGCCCGCTTAATCTCGCAACATTTGCATTGGATCCCGCGGAGACGCTGACGGCCGCTTACTTTGCTTGGAGCATTCTTGCCTAGGGTGGATTGAAGATCGCCGAAGGTTTTAACCTCTTTCCTAGGTTTTGACATTGAAGACGGATTGACAACTTGTTCTTCATACTTACCTTAGATCATTGTGTGGTTTTGTGTTCTATATTCTGAATCCATCGATTATCTCTTCTTGTGTTCGGATTTGAGAATTGGTTTTGAAGTTTTATTAAGTATTCGAGGGTTTTCATCTTTTATTCCCTTTGATTTGAATATTGATACCATGACAATAATTGTTGGCTAAAACCCATTAGCAATTCTAAGGTGAAGGGTTGATAGTTGTGGCTTAGATGATGATAGATCGATCGTAAATTGATTGGACCCTGAGAGTTAAGGAGATCTCGTCGACGAACCCAAATCACGGCCTGTTCTTGAAGTTCCACGACCGTGGTTCTCAAGATCTGACCGTGAATTACCCTAGTTTACGAACTTTGCTTTTACTTTGATCCAAGGTTAAAGATTAGCTTTAATCTAGTCTTGGTTTACCCTTTTCAAGGTAGTAGTGAGACTCATCACCCTCTATTTTGATTTCGAGTGTCACAACCTTAATCGTTTTAGTTCGTCTTGATCCTTGGGTTACAAGTTTGGGTATTTGAGATTAATTCTTGTCCATAGATCATTTCTATACTGAAGCCTCAACAACCTTTATAAAGAGTATCTTTAGATAAGTCATATAAAGTCTTAAAACTTCACCGTACATTGCTTTACTTTAGCATACCTTTGCAACTCTTAACTTTGTCCTTAGTTCTTTAGTATATCTTGAATCGATTGCCACTATTAGATACCTGGATCTTTAGGGTTGCTGTTTTCCCAATATTTGCTAAGCTTTACCTTTTATTTGCTCGATAACTTGAGACTGGGTTTTGTTTCACAAAATCCTTGTGATCGATACTCTGGAATATTTGCTAATCTACGTCGATCCGTACACTGCGGGTTCTCTTGCTTTTATTCTAGTTTTATAAATTTAAGACTTGATTGCACGCACACTTTTGGGTGAACATCTACGTCGCTAGATGTGTGTCCTCTCGATTTCTGGATCAAAGGGAACAAAACCGGAGTTAGTAGCACGGGTTTGGACCATAAAAACGGTCCAAACCAATAATCAATAATAATAGAATAAAAATAACTAAACTCCCCGGCAACGGCGCCAAAATTTGACTAAGACTTTTCCTAAGGTCGTTTATATCCTGTCAAAGTAATTTCCGAACTCAATACTAAAGCAAGTATAGTGATTAAGTAAGGGTCGAACCCAAGAGAGTTTGTGTTATTTTTATTAAATTTAATTATTGATTATGGGGCAAAGTAACAAAACGGGGGGTTTTGGAATGAATTGATGTACACAAAACTAAAAAAAAAAAGTAAATGAGATTGATAAGATGATGATGAATGAATCTAAACTAGGTTGATTCTTAGCATGCGATTACTATTTTTGTGAGTTCCTTTTACAAGTTTCAAGTAATGTTCGCGTCTTGATCATATGTATGTGTTGAGCCAACCGGCATCAACACAACTTAACAAGTTAGTGTTCCGTAAACCTACAAGAACAAGTCATAAGTTAGCTTTCAAACAAAGACTAAGGGATATAAAGAGAAGATTAAAACCTTTAAACTAATCTTTATAATTATGTTTCTTTTCGTTCAAGCAATTACAACCCGTTATTACTTAAAGGTTACTACTAGACTAAAGACCCGAACCCGGAATCTATTAATCCTAGTTGTTTGCATGCACTTAGAACATAAGGTGATCAATCTTAAGTGATAATGAAAACATGCAATTTAGATAAATGAAGCCCAAGAAACACAAAACATTACTGAATAAAAATTATATTAAAAGGGAACTTACAACCAAAGTAATAATGTAGCCTCAAATCAACCCAATGTAGCAAGGACACTTAAAAGCTCATTACAAAGGAAGCAAGAGAGAATAAAAGTGGTAAAATGATGGATGATTCTAGCAATCAACCATGGGTCTATTTATACTACAAATGACACTAAATGGGAGTAAATGGCCGGCCAAAACAGCCACCTTTAATGCCATAAAGGTGGGGTAAACGGCCAGAGTAAAGTCTTTGTCGCTGAACCGCAGGGGCGGCCTTCAGATCCGCAGGGGCGGTTCAGGCGAAAACGTTTGATCTTCTTCGTGGCCGCATTGGCGGCCTGGCAGTTCCGCAGGGGCGGATCATTAATGATCTTCAAACGTCTGACTCTTCAACTTTCTGTCGCTTCAGATGCCGAGCCGCAGGGGCGGCCCAGTGTCAACAAGGGCTGTGACACTGACTCTTCAGCTTCACACCTCCACAGGGTGAGACACAGGTAGAGGCGCAAGGGCGCCGGTCTTCGCTTCTTCAGGATAAGTCACCGCAGGGGCGCTAGGGAGTGGCGTAGGGCGGCGGCGACAGTCTTTGTTCCTAGAGCTGGCGAAGGCGCAGGTTGCGGTCCGGAATGTGGTGTCACCCGCAGGGGCGGTGACACTACTCCGCGGGGGCGGTGGGGCAAAATAATCTTTGCTTCGTGCATGGCCTTCAACTCCCAAGTGCTAAAACTCCTCTTTTGTCTCTTTTAGTCTTTTCTTCTGGATCAAGGAGTTAGTAGCATAAACCGACACTAATGCAATGAAAAGACTCTAAAAACTATCCTAAATGATAGTGATTCCATCACCTATCAGTCATCCATAAAAACCTTCATGAATTCCTCAATGTATTCCGAGAAGATGGCCATCATACACCTTTCAAAGCCAGCTGGAGGGTTGCACAATCCGAATGGCATCCTCCTATAAGCAAACGTACCCCATGGGCACGTGAATGTGGTCTTTTCTTAATCGTCCGGATGAATCGGAATTTGAAAGAAACCACTATAACCGTCAAGATAGCAAAAGTAAGAATGGTGCGCTAACCTCTCAAGCATTTGATCAATGAAGGGCAGTGGGAAGTGATCCTTCCTCGTCGTATTGTTCAGCATGTGATAGTCTATACACATCCTCCTATCCTGTTACCGTTCTCGTTGGAATGAGTTCGTTGTTCTTGTTAGCCACAACGGTCATTCCTCCCTTCTTTGGGACAACTTGAACAGGACTCACTCACTTGCTATCGGAAATCAGGAATGTGATACATGCATCAAGCAATATAAGGATTGCCTTCTTCACGACCTCTTTCATGATCGGGTTTAACCGTCGTTGAGGTTTACGTGAAGGCTTATAATCCTCTTCCATTAGTATCTTGTGCATACATAAAGATGGTTTAATTCCTATAAGATCCTCTATGGTGTAGCCTAAAGCTTTCCAATGTTTCTTCAAAACAATCACAAGCCTATCATGTTCATCTTCACTTAAACTAGAACTAACTATGACCGGAAACGTAGAGTTAGATCCAAGAAAAGCGTACCTTAGATGTGCGGGAAGTGACTTCAATTCCAAAGTTGTAGATGCCTTTGGAGTGTTGTGAGGACTGTCCGAGTTCTCCTTGGATGACTCCAAGGGTGTAGAAGTGGTGGAAGAAGAAGCAAGAACGTTTGTAGAAAGAACGGAATTTTCCTCAGCATTTTCAAGTTCCACGGTGCCACTGTTACTTCCACGGCCGTGGAAAGTGCATTTTCGGCCGTGATTTTGTGTGTCATTACAATGGTTGCTCTCAAAATACTTTTCCACGGGTGGAATTGGTGAAACCACACCCGTGGAAAACACCGATTGATCGTGATTTCTAGTGTTTTCCGAACCATCGTACAATTTTTCGAATTCTTCAACTTGCACTTCTTCTAACTCTTCCAAAGCATCAATCTCAGCATTACAGTCCTCTTCCACTCCCTTTTCCATGATGCTCATAGTTACAACTTTTTTGTAACGGATCTTTGAACAAGATCGAACTCACTTCCTCTCTAGATACCTCTTCATCATATATGTTGAACATATCCTCTCCAAGTGCTGGTTCGTTTGTCAAAGTTGAGAGAACAAATTCAATTTTCTGTTCTCCAATATCGAAGACTAATCTAGGGTTCTTGCAATCAACCATACATCCGGAAGTTGCAAGAAAATGTCTCCCAAGTATGATCGGGACCGGACAATCTGTAGGAATGTCAAGCACAACAAAGTCTATAGGAACATAGTATTTACCGAGCTTAACCGGGATGTCTTCAATGATTCCAATGGGTCGAGTAATGGATCGATCCGCCATATACAACGTCATCTTCACCGGTTTAGGTTCACCTAAGCCGACTTTCTCATACAAAGCAAGTGGAATGATGCTCACACTTGCTCCCAAGTCACAAAGTGCATCATATGGGACTTCTCCCAGTCCTATTGGTATGCAAAACGACCCCGGATCTCGCAGATTTGAGGCATCTTTTCCGTCATCGTTTTAATGAGTTCTGAAGACTCCGAACTCATCTTAACTTCACCAAAGTCTTCAAGCATCCTCTTGTTAGAGAGGATCTCTCTCACGAACTTCCCATAAGCGGGCATACCTAAAATCGCATCAAAGAAAGTTATGTTAATGTGCATTTTACTCATGAGATCAACAGACTTACCGAAATGCTTGTCTAGACGCGCTCTCGCTCTAGATTGCGGGAACGGCAAAGGAGGTTTATAAGCTGGAGGAGGAACATAGACATCTTCCTTCTCATTTTCCTTCTCCTTCTCAACGGGAACGTCAACGAATGCGGGCTGCGGGTCGGTGGTTGTTACACCACTTCTTATTGTAATTTCCATAACCCTCCCTTTCGGGTTGTCCTCCGATTTTCCGGGAAGCTTCCCTTGATCTCTAGGAACTTCTCCGTCCTTGCTGAATACTTGATTTTCCAAAGCTTTTTGTGCTTTAGAAATCAAAGTAATGTCATTCTTCATTCCTTGTATCTTCCCCAAGATCGTTACCATCATCACATCAAATTTGTCCTTCTCCGGCTGGTTTGAATTATTTGAAGTTTGTCCTTGACTTTTCAAAGGAGTAGAAGAAGAAGGAGGTGTTTGTGAATTTTCAGCATGGGAATAGGGATTACCGGGATTTTGTTGGTTGGATCTCCAATGGTTGTTGAAGTTCCTGTTGTTGTTGTTCCAATTATTGTTCCGGTTGTTATTCCTATTCCCTTGATTGCTCTTCCTTCCTAGATAGCCGACATCCTGCTCCTTTTTCGATTGAAGGCTAGACTTCAAAACTTTTTTCAGCTACTTAATTCCATTGTTGAGGGAGAAAATTTGAGCTTGGGCTGTTGGATTAAATCTTACTCCTGGCTCTCCGGAATCTCGATTCCCACTATCAGCCTTCCTATGAGAATACTTCTCAATCACTAGATCTTGCTTGTCAATAAAATCCCAAGCATATTCTTCTCTCATATCCATAAAAGTTCCACAAGAAAGGGATTGAAGTTTGAATTACATTTCCACATCCAATCCCTTGTAGTAAATCTCTAATAATTCCAACTTTGAAATGCCATGTAGCGGGAAATCCAATAGAAGATCTTGAAACCTTTCCCAAGATTTAAAGAAACTTTCATTAGGTTTCATAGCAAAAGAATTTATTTTACCTCTCAACTCCGCTGTTTTAGATGGCGGAAAGAATTTGGTGAGGAATTCCGAAGTCAACTCCTCCCAGTATTAAATCATCCAATTGGAAGAGCTTCATACCAAGCTAAGGCTTTGTCCTTCAAAGAAAAGAAGAACGGTCTCAACTTGTAGTTGTTGTTGACAGCTCTTGTAGGCTTCAAAGTCTCCATAAGAATCTCTTAATTCTGCACATGTTGATGCGGTGATTCAACTTCCTTTCCACCAAACTAACTTTGGCAGATCATAGTAATAACTTGAAGGCGAAACCCATAGTCATGCTCATCCGGATTTCCAAGATTCACACCTAAACGGCGCGGTTGCTGAATCAAATCGATACGTTGCCCAAGGGTTCATGGTTCAGCCACGACATTAGCAACTCTCGCATCTCTAAGATGAACGCGAGGATCGACATAGACACGAGGATTAAATGGTGGTATTTCCTCCAGCTCAGGCATAGAATCATCATCGGATGATTCATCTTTCTTACTCTTGGTGCCTTCATCTAATTTTGATTGTAAAACCATCGCCCTAATTTCATTTTCTTGAATTTGCATTCGCTCCCTATCAGCACGAGCTACAACTTGTTCCTCAATACGTCTCCTTTCACTTGTATTAAGAAGAGCTTGATTTTCATCTAACTCCTCTTGAAGACTCTTTTCATTGTGTTCACACATCTTTTTCTCCCTTAGCCGTTTCTTGAGAGTTTTCTCCGGTTCAGGATCAAAAGGAACGAGGTCTTTTGTGGATTTAGACCTTCACATATACCTAAAGAGAAATCTGCAAAATCACTAAGGTAGATAGATCAAATAACAAGAGCAAAAGCTCTCAAGCCCGACAACCGAAAACCGAATTTGGCCTAAACCAAATCCCCGGCAACAGCGCCAAAAACTTGTTCGCTCGAAAGTGTTGTTCGCTCAAAATTGTGCGCCACTAGTTTCAAAATTTATAAAACTGAAATCAAAGCAAAGTGAACCCGCAGTGTATGGATCGGCGAAGTAAAGCAAGAATTTCAGAGTATCGAACTCAGGGATTTGGGAGGAAAAAGTTCAGTTCACAAAGTATCAGGCAATCAAAAAGCTTTTGCAAAGATTAATTGGGAAAACAACGATTCTAAAGATTCAGGTATCCAATTGTGGCAACCGATTCAAGATATTCTAACAGTGTCGGGATTGCAAAGGTATATCTAAGGTAGGGAATTGTACGGTGAAATTCCAAAACCCAATTGTCTCACCCAAAGGCTCTCTCTATAAAGGTTGTTGAGGTTGCAGTATTGAAAGGATCTAAGGATAGGATTAAATTCTCAAATACGCATGCCCAAACCCAAGGGAATCAAAGATAAGCCAAAACGGTTAAGGTTGTGACACTCGAAACCAAAGTAGAGGATGTTGAATCTCACTACTACCTACAAAAGATAAGCCAATGATATGTTAAAGCAAATCTTTAACTTTGGATCAAAGCAAAAGCAAAGAACGTACGACAGAGGAAAAATCACGGTCAGATCTTGAAGAACCACGGCCGTGGAACTCAAGAACAGGCTGTGGAAAGCCTCGACGACGAGGTTTCTCGCAACTCTCAAGGTCCAATCTGTTTTGGATCAATCTATCATCATCTATGCCACAACTATCAACCCTTCACCTTAGAATCGCTTAAGGGTTTTAGCCAACATTCATCATAATGAAATCAATAATCAAAATCAAAGGTAAGAAAAGGTGAAACCTTGAAATCTCAATAAAAATCACAAAACCAATGTTGAATAAACACAATAATCGTAACTTGTGTTCAATGAATGTAGAACAAGGTAAGAATCTCTCACAAATCTCAAGGAACAAAGAAGAACGGGATGTCAATCCTCCTTCAAGATGAAACCCGAAGATCTTTTCCAAATATGCAATCTTCGAGTGCGTACTTTTTCAAATCTTCCTTCCAAAATCTTCTCACAATAAGATCGTCAAGCCTCCCTCTGTTTGGGGAATTATGGCTCCCTCTAGTCTTGATGTCTCCCCGTCTCAGGTCTACCTTTCAATATTAAAGGCTATCAAACATTTATAGGGATAAATGTAGGGTTTAAAGATAAAACCCTATATATTTGGGCTGAAAGAAGTTGAGCCCGCTGGTATCAAAAAAAACTTTGGGCCGTATCAGACGGTATCAGAAGATACTTTGGCGCGTCAGACGGTATCAAAAGATACCATGGCGCGTCCTAGCTTCCTTTTATGCTCCTTTTTGTCCCTCTTCAAGGCTTGATCCATAAATATTCAATTTCGCTCCATAATTCGTCAAATTACCTACAAGTGCAATAAAACTTCGTGTAGACCTCTATTCTTGCAAAGTAGGTGAATATAATCATAAATGCCATGAACGTATCTCTATGCATCCAAATAAAGGGAAAATATAACTAAATACATGCCTAAATATAGGTCACAATCCATGTCATCAAGTGTGTGTCACTAAGTCTTAAATTTATAAAAACTGAAATCAAGCAAAGCGAACTCGCGGTGAACGGATCGGTATAGTAAAGCAAGAATTCCAGACTATCGAACTCAGAGATTTGGGGGATCAAATTCAGTTCGTAAAATCGTCACACAAGTAAATAAGATTTTGTAAAGATAATTGGAAAAAAAACAACGATTCTAAAGATTCAGGTATCCAATTGTGGCAATCGATTCAAGATGTTCTAAAGATGTAAGGACATAGTTAGGATTGCAAAGGTATAGATCTAAGGTAGGGAATTGTACGGTGAAAATCCAAAGCCCGTAAGTCTCACCCAAAAGGCTCTCTAAATAAAGGATGACGAGTCTCGTTATATAGAGAATTGAAGGATAAGATTAAACTCCCAAATACCCATGCCCAAACCCAAGGTAATCAATGATAAGCCAAAAAGATTAAGGTTGTGACACTCGAAACCAAAGTAGAGGATGTTGAGTCTCACTACTACCTAGAAAAGGTAAGCCAGGGCTAGGTTAGGGTCAATCTTTAACTTTGTATCAAAGCAAAAGCAAAGAACGTACGACAAAGGAAAACCACGGTCGGATCTTGAAGAACTACGGCCGTGGAACTCAAGAACAGGCCGTGGAAAGCCTCGACAACGAGATTTCTCGCAACTCTCAGGGTCCAATCTGTTTTGGGTGAATCTATCATCATCTATGTCACAATTATCAACCCTTCACCTTAGAATCGCTTAAGGGTTTTAGCCAACAATCATTGTCATCAAATCAATAATCAAGATTGAAAGAAAGAAAAGATAAAACCTTGAAACCTCAATAGAAAACACAAAACCAATCTCAATCAAACTCAAATCCGTACTTGTGTTCAATGAATGTAGAATAGAGTAAGAAATGTCTCACATATCCTAAATAATAAAGAAGAACGGGATGTCAATCCGACTTCAAAGTGAAACCCTAAGATCTTCCAATTACGCAATCTCAAAGTGCATACTTCTTCAAATTTTCCTTCCAAAATCTTCTCGCAATAAGATCTTCCGCAATGATTTCAACTTCTCTCTAGCGTGGTGTGTATTTTCTCTCTTCCTTCAGCCTTCTTATAGGAGAAAATAGGGTTACGAAAAGCCTATAACCGCTGCTGACGTGGCAAATATGACACGTGGCATCCGTTAGAAGAATCACGGCCAAGAACATATTTCCACGCCCGTGGAAGCCATCGTGGAATGACATTATTTCTCTCGACATACTTTCCCACGGTCTTAATTAATTTAATTCCCAAAACCACGGCCGTAGTTCTTTGTACTTGACCGTGGAATGTCCAAACTCTTCGTAAAAGCCTTTGTTTCGCAAAGCTTTCTACTCATACACCTTCCTTAGCTACTCCAATGAATCCTCTCAATGCCTAGCATGTTCAATCACTCCTATGTACTCCATTTATGCTCCAATCCAAGCCTTTATTCACCTAAAATCACAACAAAGCTTGTGTAGATCTCTATACCAACATAATAGGTGAATGTGTTCATAAATGCTTCAAGCTCATGTCCATATACACAAAAGAACGGGAAAAACAACCAAAACATGTGCCTAAAATATTGTCATATTTCATGTTATCACCTTGAAGTAGTGAAAGTGTTCTTGAAGTTCTTCATAATTCTCTTCTCTAGATCTTGTTAGGAACTTGTTTCGGCCATATCTTTGGATTGGTAAGTCTGATTCGTCCACTCTTTTTCCTACATTCCTTATTCTTAGTCTAGTTATTCACCATGATATTCATTACCACTGTTTTTGTTCTTGGATTTTCCGTCATGAGTGAGTAGTCTTCTTGCTAGGATTTAGGGTGAAATATCCAAATCATGGTAGGATGATGCTCTATGTTGTGTTTAAAAATATGTCGAGAATCAAATGCACGTCTTGTAGCATATAAGGGTTCTCAAATTCATATTAATATTCATCCATGCTTGATCTTATGTTGAATACCAAATGTTAGATTAGTAATTTTCTAGATTGTTCCCAAAGCACATTGTGTATTTTCAAGCATGGATGAGTGTTTTATAAGTTAATCATCTCATATGAGACCTATAAGTAATTCGAAGATGATTGTGCAATGTTTGATGTCTATATTGTTTGAGTGATACTAGCTAGGGATGAAAGGATGGCTAGTACACTTGTGATAACATGTATTATAGTCTATGTTTGGGGATTGGTTTGGACGTTTATCTTCATAAATCTGCATGCATGGATGTAAATTCTTGATCATTATGTTGTATTGTTTATATTTGCAAGAATCGAGGTCTACACCTAGTTTTGTTGTAATTGTAAGGAAAATGACACGTTTTGGAGCAATATGGAGCTAAGGGATCTAAAGAGTCATTGGAGCTACATTATGGAACATTTAGGAGCTACAAGAAAGGGATATATAGAAACGATGGAAGTTGGACAGAAGTTTGATTTTGGACCAGTTTTGAGAGATTTGCACGAAGCTGAGGATCAACTCGGTTGGCTATAGTACCACCTCGACCGAGATGATTTCGCTGGGCTGGATCGAGACGAACGGCCCATGGCCCATGAGATATTTTATTTTTGGCAAGTGAATTTCCTATATATTGAAGATATGTTCCAAATGAAAGTATGTCTGGTTGGCTGATTAGTTTGGAAGATTGAACATATTCCAAGAACGGAAGGAAGGAAGTTGAAGGAAGTTGAAGGAAGTTTGCATTTGAAGTTGAAGTTGAAGACTTTTGAAGGAAGTTGTAAGGTTTTTTTAGATTGTTTGATTGTTGTCTTTTGGTTTGTGATTAAGGAACATAGTTTGCTGGTGGTTCGGTTTGTTGATTGTTTGATTGATTGATTATTGAGACCTTTGTGTTAAGGTTTTCTTGTTTGGATATTGTTTCTTATCCATATATTTGATTGTTATTATCATGATGATTATTGGCTAAATTCTTGTGCGATTCTAGGGTGATTGGCTGAAGGTTGTGGGAAAGACGATGAAAGAATGAGACTTTACCTTAGTGGACCTTGAAAGCTCGAGCCAAACCTTAGCTGAACCTCACCTCGGTCGGTTCATAGAACATCTCGACCGAGATCGGAAATGAACTGAACGAGGTGTGACCTTATCTGATCCATACCTGAGTTTAGGTTTTAGTTTGCCAAATCCTATCCTTGTTGCGCCTTTCCTGGTCCATACGCAAGCCTAGGATGAGACTTACCCGGTGATTCCTTTGCTTGTATACCGATGATTATGAGTGTTAGGTAATAAAGGTTTATCCTTTATTAGGATTTGAGTGTGCCTTCATCCTACCTTTGTGAGTTAGCCTGAGACTTATCCGGTAAAGGTTAGTTCTATCCCCTTAGGTGGTGTGTTGGTTTGAGATTATAGTTCCTTTCCTTAGTTCCTTGAGACTTACCCGGTGAGAGGATCTTTGGTTTGGGATAGTGAGTAGTGAGACTTACCCGGTGATCTATTTCCACCTTAGAAATACCTTCCCTTGCAAACCTCGGCTTTGTCCACTTTATCCTTTGAGATCTTGAGTTGAAACCACAACTGGATGCTTTGACCTGTAAAATATGCATTCCTTTATCTGATTATTACATCATCTTTGATATCTTTGCTTTGTTGCTTGCTTTTGATTGACAACCTTATATACCGTGCTTTGTTTCACCATAGTCCTTGTGTTCGACACTGGAGTATTTGCTGTTATTACAATTGATCTGTACACTGCGGGTTCGCATATTGTTTCAGGCTTATATTTTAGGTCATAAATTAAAAGCTATATCGTTCACGATTACACACAAGTCTCAGAGCGAACAAGTTTTTGGCGCCGTTGTCGGGCACTTGGTCAAGACCAAGTTCGGCTTTTGGTTGTCTTTTAGGGTTGGTGTCCTTGTTGTATTGATTACTTTACTTGAATGATTTCGCAAGATCTTTCTTTAGGTTTATGCGGAGAACTCGTGTTGGGAAATAAGTCGTTCTCTACAATCCCGAACTAGAAAAGACATACAAAAGGATATTGAAAGAAGCTAAGATGGGTGACCAAGATAATTGAGATCTTTAAGCCGAATTGAAGATGCATTAGAACAACTTCGGCTGAGTAAAGAAGAGTTACAAAGAGAAAAAGAGAATACTCGTGCAAGAACAGAAGAGATCCAAGCTGATATGGCCGAACTGTGAGCCCAAATCTTACCTCGACCGAACCAAGTTGTTGGACTGAGGCAGGATCCTGCCCTAGTTGCACCGGCCGAGATACACCCACCACCTCAGTTTCCGGCTATGGTTGACCGAGGTAACCTTTTCGCTGGAGCACCGCAAACCCTAGGTCAAAGGATGGACTTGAATCAACAAGTGCGGCGTCCAGGAGTTAATCTAGGAAATCCAACTGAGCATGATTATGAGCTTCAACCTCAAGTCCTCAAAATGATTCGACAATGTTAATTTGGAGGCATGAAAAGAGAATCTCCACATCAACACTTGCAAAACTATGAGATTCTTATGGAGACGTTGAGACCATCAAGCGTGGAGAACAACAACTACAAGATAAGGCATTTTTACTACTCTTTGAAAGATAAGGCATTGGCTTGGTATCAATCTCTTCCAGTTGGAAGAGTTAACACATGGGAAGAGATGACTACGGAGTTTCTTACTAAGATATTTCCCTCATAAAAAACTGCTGAATTGAGGGGTAATATCAATGCTTTTGTCATGAAGGATAAAGAGAGGTTGTTCAAGTCATGGGAAAGGTTCAAAGACCTTTTATTGGATCGCCCTCACCATGGGATTCCAAAGATTGATTTGGTAGAGATTTACTTCAAGGGGTTGGATGAAGAAACTCAATTCAAACTCCAATCACTTTCTGTTGGCACTTTTATGGAAACACCATTTGATGAAGCTTGGGAGTTTGTTGAGAAGCAAGCTTTACACATGGAGAAGTACTCCCATCGAAGAGCTAAAGATGGAGTGAAGCAATTTAGTTTTCCGGATCTGAATCTTACAAATTCAAGCGTTGCTCAACTCACTACACTCGACAATGAAGTCAAGGCTTTGAAAGAGCTTTTATTAGCTCAAACTAAAGCATCAAAGGAGCAAAATGATGGATACTTGGGGAGAAGAAACTATCAAGGGCTGAGGAACAACAATTACAACAACAAAAACAACAACAACAACAACAACAACAACAACAATAGGAATTTCAACAACAATTGGAGATCAAATCAACAAAATCCCGGTAACCCTTATTTTCATGCTGAAAATGCTCTAAACCCCTCATCTTCTTCTTCTACTCCATTGTAGAGTCAAGAACATCAAGTTTTCAACAAGGCTAATGAAGCACCAAGAGATCTTTGTAAAATTCCAGGAAGGACATAGAACAACCCAAAAGGGCAGGCCATGGCAATCACCACACGAAGTGGATTGAAGACAATTGATCTTGTACCTCGGTCGGACCACGACCAGACAAGGAACACCTCGGTCGAGGTGCCAACCGAGATGGACCCCCAAAAAGCGAAAGAGAAGTCTGATGTTTATATTCCACCAATTGCTTACAAACCTCCACTCACGTTCCCTCAGTCTAGGGAACAGGCACATCTAGACAAGCACTTTGGTAAGTTTCTTGACCTTATGAATAAGCTATATATTAACATCCCTTTCATTGATGTTACCCTAGGAATGCTCGCCTATGGGAAGTTTCTGAAAGAGATCTTGTCAAGGAAGAGAAGGCTGGAAGACTTCGGAGAAGTGCGGATGACCTCTAGATCTTCGGAGCTCATTCAAATCATGAAAGAGAACATGCCACCTAAGTTGAGAAATATCCGTTCATTTTGCATTCCCATCCAAGTTGGGAATGTGACTTTTGATGCTCTTTGTGATCTAGGAGCTAGTGTGAGCATCATTCCTCTAGCACTTTGTGAGAAGATCGGCCTTGGAGATCCCAACCCCGTGAAGATGACGTTATACACGGCAGAACATTCTATTACTCGTCCCGTTAAAATCCTAGAGGACGTTCCTGTCAAGCTAGGTAACTTCTATATACCTATAGATTTTGTGGTATTGGACATTCCCGCAGATTATCCCATTCCCATCTTTCTCGGAAGACCATTTTTTGAAACATCTGGTTGCAACGTTGATTGTAAGAACGCCAAGTTGTCATTCAACATTGGTGGCGATCATGTGGAGTTTGCACTTTTAGCTACAATGAAAGAGAGCCTTTGGTAGATGATATCTTCAACATCTATGATAAAGAAGATTCTCGAAGATTGGTGAGCTCTATCCTAATTAAAGATCCTCTTGAGAAAGTTTTGAGTTTTAGTATGATGGAGGAAGGTGTATATGTTTTGTGTGATGTTGATGTACGAAGCTTGGAAGCATTGGAAGTAGATCCAAGAGCTGGATTCAACAAACTCATTCAAGAGACGAAAAGCACATTAGGTTTCGGTCACAGTCCCAGTACCTCGACCGAAATGGTTTCCGGAGCAAGCGAGGTGACCTTTGGAAAGTACCTCGTTCCATCATCTCGGTCCACGACCGAGACAACTTCCAAAGCAAGCGAGATGGGGTCCACTGAAGACCACCTTGGTTCAGCACTTCGGTCAAAGTCCTTTTCACTGGATGAAGGAGGTAAGGATCCACCACTTAAACCACCTCCTATCTTAGAGCTTAAACTACCCCCGACTCACTTGAGGTACGCTTTCCTTGGTCCATGAAAACTCCACCTTGTTAATAATGTTTTACAGGTGTTTATGATGGAAGACTTAACACAAATGTAGTAGTTGGATATACTAACAATGTATTGATTATATTCTCTAGATGCTTGGTTGGTTTGAATTCAGTACAGGTCTTTGATAACGTGATTTGTGACGTTAGTATAGGCATACATTTAGATAGTTTTCCCATTATTCATGCACGGTTTTGGCAATAGTTCACGGCGTTTACACTCATTTCATGCATAATTCTAGAAAAGACGTCTACACGAGCTTTTGTCGGTGTTGTAGGTATTTCGGGGGTCTTTTGGACATTAACCGATGCATTCGAGGGTCAAGCCTCATGGTGGTACACATCCAAAGCTTTGAAGGAGCATAATTGGAGCAACAAAGGACACAAAGACCACTATTGGTGCAAGCAATGGAGCAACTCATGGCTAGACGATCATAACATGTTTCTGTTGAAGAAAATCGGACCATCACTCAGGAAAATCGGCCGATTTTCCTGACTGGGTCGATTTTTTGGCCTTCAACAGCTTAAGCCACGTGTCCCACGATCTCTTAGTCCGGCCTTGCTCTTGGTGGAGAATATAAGTGGGCCTGCAAGCTATTGCTGAGCATCTCTCCTCTCCCACATTCTCTCATTCACAGCTCATTCCATTTGGGAGGGAGACTTGGAGAAGAAGAAAAACTCTCTCAAATTGAAGGAAGAAGAAGAATACCAATCTTAGAGTGATAGTGAGGTTTTGAGTGGTTTTGAGTGATTTTTGGAGTCTTTGATTGAAGAACTATTGCAAGGATTGTTAGGAACGTTTTGGAACTTCATTTGAAGGGTTGTAAGTCTTGCTAAAACTTAGATTCAGCTGAGATTTATTGTTTTTACTTGCTTATTTTTCATCATCCATCTATGAAAACCATGTATGCTTGTGTGATGATTTTGGATCTTGATATGCATATTATTGGCTAGTTTATTGTGATTCTGGAGTGATGGATTGATGGTTATGGCTTGGGTGATGATAGGATGGACTTATATGTTAGTTTAGGATGATTTATATGCACGAAACCCATTCCAGAAGGAAAAATCGGGCTGTTCTTCAGTCAAATCGGCCGATTTTTCCATGATCCACCCGATTTTCCTATCTGTTGCTCTTTAATTGATGAATCTGTATGTTAGGGTGTTAGGTTGTTGAAATCCTAGTGTTTATTAAGCTCAATTTAGCTTAGGATCACCTAATGCTATCAACCTAAGTGAGGGAAGAGATCTACCCGATGATTTCCGAACTTAGATACCTAAGATGATGAATTTTAGGTAGTAGTTAGCCTCACAAGCCGCTATTGGATTGAGTGTGCTAGGATTATTGCTTGAGACTTACCTTTCCGAGACTTACCCGGTAAGGAGGGGTTTGCCACTTAAGTAGTGTCCGGTTTGTGTAGAATTCCCTACTTTATCTCCTTGAGACTTACCCGGTAATAGGAGTTTGATGCGGGATTAGTGAAGTAAGAGACCTACCCGGAAATTGCTTCCATTAGTGAAATACCCCTTCCCAACACCGCAGCCTTATCCTTATCCTTAGAGTTTTAGAACCTTGAGTCCAATGCCATAACCGGAAATCTTGACCTCTAGAATCCACTTTTCTCTCTTTGATCACATATTCTGCGTTACTTGTTTCCTTGCTAGCTTGAGTTGTTAGTTTGTTTTATTATCTTGCTTGATTGGTGATCTTTGATTGATCACCACAAAAACCAACAAAAAATATCAAGATTTTCATTTCTTTGTTCCTTTCCCCTTTCTTAGACTAGTTCTACAATATCTATGCTCACTTGTTGATTCGATTTCACCTTAGTCTTCGAGTTTGACCTCCGAATACTATCCTTACTACAAAACGACCTATACACTGTGGGTTCGCTAGGAGTTAGGAAAAATATAACGAGTATAAATTTAAGGCTTATTGCGTGCACACGTTCTTAGCGTAACAGTCTTATCAAATGTCAAGGGCCTTGATTCAAGGGCCTTGAAGTATAACTTAACGACAAGGAAGATAGCATTTACAAAGGAATGATCTCAAAGGCCTTGGAGTTATATATAGATGCACGAAACAAGGATTCAAATGCAAAGAAGATTTTCCAGGAAGATTTGCTCAAACAGAAAGATTGTAGGGAAGATCTTTTTCAACCAAAGATCTCAACCGAAGATTTTCTAAAAAACAAAAGCGGCAAAATATCTTCTCTTTCGATTCAACAGAGGATGAGAAGATCAAGGAGCTAAGGACTCCACGTGTTCTCAGGAGTTGAAGATTTGCAACGTCTACCTTATCTCGAAACAAGAAACGATCTTCATGGAGAAAAAGATTCATCTTGAAACGGTCATCTCTCCAACGGCTAGAAGACCTCTTCATAGAAGAGTATAAATGAAGATGGTCGAAGAAGAAAGGACACAGAAGCACATACGGAAAATATCTTTACGTCTTCAAGCAACTAAATCATCTTCATTTATTGTTTTTATCTCTCCTTTACGCAAAAGCTTTATCCCCTTAGAGAGAGAAAACACAAGAGCTCCATTGGAAGATCTAAATAGTGTTATACTAGAGTGTGTGTTACTCTGCGAAGTAACTAGGCTATTATATCTAGGTTGAGAGTTGGAGCTAGATCGTAGCATTGGCTACAGTGAGAGAAGAAGGGGATTTCTTCTAGTTTATATCTAGGACTCTTTGAAGCTAATAATAGATAGTTAGATCCTAAGGCTATATCCTGGGACAGAGGGTAGGCTATTTAGAGCCGAACTTCGTAAACATATTCTCGTGTCAATCTTTTACATTCCGCACTATATTCTGCTATTGTGACTAACTTTGTTTTTGCAAGAGCACGAAGTCAAGGCTCTTGAAAGTTGTTTCAAAACCCTTGAAATCAAATCTTCACTAAGAGTACAGATTGACATCAAGGCCCTTGAAAGGAGTTTCAAGGCCTTGAGATTTGGTTTGTCAAAAGTTCTCATACTCTCTCAAATTGAAGGAAGAAGAAGAATACCAATCTTAGAGTGATAGTGAGGTTTTGAGTGATTTTTGGAGTCTTTGATTGAAGAACTATTGCAAGGAGTGTTAGGAACGTATTGGAACTTCATTTGAAGGGTTGTAAGTCTTGCTAAAACTTAGATTCAGCTAAGATTTATTGTTTTTACTTGCTTATTTTTCATCATCCATCTATGAAAACCATGTATGCTTGTGTGATTCTGGAGTGATGGATTGATGGTTATGGCTTGGGTGATGATAGGATAGACTTATATGTTAGTTTAGGATGATTTATATGCACGAAACCCATTCCAGAAGGAATAATCGGGCTGTTCTTCAGTCAAATCGGCCGATTTTTCCATGATCCACCCGATTTTCCTCTCTGTTGCTCTTTAATTGATGAATCTGTATGTTAGGGTGTTAGGTTGTTGAAATCCTAGTGTTTATTAAGCTCAATTTAGCTTAGGATCACCTAATGCTATCAACCTAAGTGAGGGAAGAGATCTACCTGATGATTTCCGAACTTAGATACCTAAGATGATGAATTTTAGGTAGTAGTGAGCCTCACAAGCCGCTATTGGATTGAGTGTGCTAGGATTATTGCTTGAGACTTACCTTTCCATGACTTACCCGGTAAGGAGGGGTTTCCCACGTAAGTAGTGTCCGGTTTGTGTAGAATTCCCTACTTTATCTCCTTGAGACTTACCCGGTAATAGGAGTTTAATGCGGGATTAGTGAAGTAAGAGACCTACCCGATAATTGCTTCCATTAGTGAAACACCCCTTCCCAACACCGCAGCCTTATCCTTATCCTTAGAATTTTAGAACCTTGGGTCCAATGCCATAACCGGAAATCTTGACCTCTAGAATCCACTTTTCTCTCTTTGATCACATATTCTGCGTTACTTGTTGCCTTGCTAGCTTGAGTTGTTAGTTTGTTTTATTATCTTTCTTGATTGGTGATCTTTGATTGATCACCACAAAAACCAACCAAAAATATCGAGATTTTCATTTTTTTGTTCCTTTCCCCTTTCTTAGACTAGTTCTACACTATCTATGCTCACTTGTTGATTCGATTGCACCTTAGTCTTTGAGTTCGACCTCGGAATACTATCCTTGCTACAAAACGACCCATACACTGTGGGTTCACTAGGAGTTAGGAAAAATATAACGAGTATAAATTTAAGGCTTATTGCGTGCACACGTTCTTAGCGTAACAAGTTTTTGGCGCCGTTGCCGGGGACTAGGTCTAGATTGAATCTTTTTGTGATTGTTTATAGTGTAGATCTTTCTTGTTGCTTTTGATCTCTCTTTGGTTTGTGTCTTTGCTTTTTAGGACATCTCTCACTCTTTAGGTGTATGCGAAGATCTCGTGGCAAGGATTTAGCTCCATTCGATCCCGAACCGGAGAAAACCCTTAGATCTAGATCCAAGAGCATTAAAAAGCGAAAAGAGATGGCCGGAAGAGATCTCCAAGCTGAGTTGGATGAGGCTTTAGAGCAAATTAGGATAAGGGATGAAGCTTTGGAGAATGAAAGGAGACTTGCCAATGAGAGGCAAGAGGCAACTAGGAGGGAGATTGAGGAGATTAGGCAAGCTCTTGTGCAAAGAGAGCTTAACCGTCAACAACCTCCTCCACCTCCACCACAACCGCAGCCGGCGGTTAATATTCGGGTTGTGCCCATTGCTATGGAAGAGCCACAAATGTTAGGGCAACGTATGGATCCGGCACAAAGAGCACATCGTCCGGGTGTGAACTTAGGAGATCCCGCAGCCCATGATTACGAGCTCCGCCCTCAAGTTCTACAAATGATCCGGCATAATCAATTTGGAGGGATGGAAGGAGAGTTTCCTCATCAACACTTGATGAACTATGAGATCTTGATGGAGACTCTAAGACCGCCTAGATTGGAGAGCAACAACCATAAGCTTAGGGCTTTCTCTTTCTCACTTAAGGATAAAGCCTTGGCTTGGTATCAATCTATTCCGCAAGGGCGAGTGAGTACTTGGGAGGAGATGACAACCGAGTTTATGACTAAGTTCTTCCCACCTTCCAAGACTACCGAGTTAAGAGGGAAGATCAATGCCTTCGTGATGAAGGATAGAGAGAGTTTATTCAAGTCTTGGGAGAGGTTCAAAGATCTTCTCCTAGATTTTCCACACCATGGTATACCAAAAATTGAGCTATTGGAGATCTACTTCAAAGGACTTGATGAAGATAGCCAATTCAAGCTCCAATCTCTTTCCGGTGGGACTTTAATGGAAAAGCATGTGGATGAAGCTTGGGAGTTTGACGCCATCAACAACGAGCTAAAGTCTTTGAGGGAGTTGTGTGCTATAACTTTGAAGAACCAAGCAACCCCTCAAGTGCAAGTGCAAGCAAACTTGTCTTCCAAGGAGGAAGATGTGAACTACATGGGAAGGGGCAATTACAACAACTATCAAGGCCCAAGGAACTTCAACAACAACCGGCAATTCAACAATTACCGGCCTAACCACAACCATCCCGGGTTCTCTTATTCTAACCCGGATGGAGCCTTGAACCCTCCCGCTTCCACAAGCACAACTCCACCGCCAAAAGCCTCACAAGAACCTCCACCCGGATTTACTCAACCTCCAAAGGATAGAACCGAAATGATGTTTGAGCAATTGCTTGGAAGGTTGAGTGGTCTTGAGAGCACGGTGACTTCTATTTCCAAGGCTCAAAAGGCTTTGGAAGCACAAGTGTTCCAAAAGGCGGGTGAAGCTCAAAGAGATCCGGGAAAGCTTCCCGGAAGAACCGAAGATAACCCAAGAGGCCAAGTGTTGGCTATTACAACAAGGCGTGGGCTAAGCATGAAGGATCCCTTACCTAAGGGAAATGACAAAGGGAAGCAAGTGGTGAATGAAGAAGAGCAATTGCAAGAAGATGGAGGGAAGAGCAAGGAAGATGAGCCAATCTATGTGGCACCACCTCCATACAAGCCACCACTACCATTCCCACAATCACGAGCAAGGGCTCGTTTGGACAAGCACTTTGGTAAATTCCTTGAAATTATGTCTAAATTGCATATTAACATTCCGTTCATGGATGCTATTTTAGGAATGCCGGCATATGGCAAGTTCTTGAAGGAAATACTCTCCAACAAGAGGAAGTTGGAGGAGTATAGGGAAGTAAGGATGACAAAGAGACCCTCGGAGTTGATTCAAACGATGAAGGAGGAGATGCCTCCTAAGCTAGGAGACCCGGGATCCTTTTGTGTGCCAATCGGAGTGGGAGAAGTGAAGTATGACGCCCTATGTGATCTTGGGGCAAGTGTAAGTATCATCCCGCTTGCACTTTGCAACAAGGTTGGGCTAGGAGAGCCAAGGCCGGTCAAGATGACCCTTTACATGGCGGACCGCTCAATCACTCATCCGGTTGGAATCTTGGAAGACATTCCGGTGCAACTAGGGAAGTTCTATGTGCCCATAGACTTCGTTATTTTGGATATCCCGGCGGATTATCCGGTTCCTATCATCTTGGGGAGACCTTTCCTAGCTACTTCCGGATGTTTGGTGGATTACAAGAATGGAGTTCTCTCTTTCAACATTGGGGAAGAGAACATCAAGTTCAAGCTGTCCACAATGATGAAAGGGCCAACCCTTGACGAAGATGTATTCAACATAGTTGAGGAAGAGGAGTCTAGAGAGGTTGTGAGCTCAATCTTGCTTAATGATCCACTTGAGAAGGTTCTTAGCTCAAGTTTGATGGAGGAAGGAGTTGAGGAGAGTAGCAATGAAGTAATCAAGGCCTTGAATGCATTGGACAAGCTACCAAGTGTTGGATTTGAAGCACTAGAGGAAGAGAGAATCACCCAGAAAAATCGGCTTGTTGGAGCCAGATCGGCCGATTTTTGGACTTATACTGAAGTGCCTTCAAATTCTACAAATACAGAAACTCAGATCGACAATCACTCAGGAAAATCGGCCGATTTTCCTGACTGGGCCGATTTTCCTGAGTCTTTTGAGCATCATCCAAGTGTTTGTGAGCAATCATCAAGGGACTTAGGGGAGGCTTCCATGGCTTTTCAATCATCTCAACCTACATTGTATGGATCATCTCCAACCGAAAAAGGTCCTCCTCAACTTGATCTTAAACCTCTTCCTTCTCATTTGAAGTATGCTTTCCTTGGTTCAAATTCTACTTATCCGGTGATTGTGAATGCATCTTTGAATGATGATGAGCTTAATAGATTGTTGAATGAATTGAAACTGCATAGAAAGGCAATAGGATACACCATTGATGACCTGGTTGGCATTAAGCCCTCTTTGTGCATGCATAAGATAATGATGGAAGATAACCATAAACCCTCTATTGAACATCAAAGAAGATTGAATCCTATAATGAAAGAGGTAGTCAAGAAAGAGATCATTAAGTTGCTAGATGCGGGAATCATCTACCCTATTTCGGATAGTAAATGGGCTAGTCCCGTACATGTGGTTCCTAAGAAGGGTGGGATGACCGTAGTAACTAATGAGAACAATGAACTAATCCCAACTAGGACGGTTATGGGATGGAGGATGTGTATTGACTATCGGAAGCTAAATGTGGCCTCTAGGAAAGACCATTTCCCTCTTCCTTTCATTGACCAAATGCTAGAAAGATTAGCTCAACACTCTCATTTTTGCTACCTAGATGGCTATAGTGGATTCTTCCAAATCCCTATCCACCCCGATGACCAAGAGAAAACCACATTTACATGTCCATAGGGAACTTTTGCATATAGGAGAATGCCATTTGGGTTGTGTAATGCACCCGCCACCTTTCAAAGGTGTATGATGGCTATCTTTTCTGAGTACATTGAGAATATCATGGAAGTATTTATGGATGATTTTTCTGTTTATGGATCTTCCTTTGATGATTGCTTAGCTAACTTGTCTTTGGTGCTTAAGCGATGTGAGGAGACAAATCTTGTCTTGAATTGGGAAAAATGTCATTTCATGGTAAGTGAAGGTATTGTGTTGGGACACTTGGTGTCCAACCGTGGCATTGAGGTTGATAGGGCCAAGATTGAAACGATAGAGAAGTTGCCACCACCCACCTCGGTGAAGGGGGTAAGAAGCTTTCTAGGGCATGCCGGTTTTTACCGGAGATTTATCAAAGATTTCTCTAAGATTTCTAAGCCTCTTACTAACCTACTAATGAAAGATGTTGAGTTTGTTTTCTCCAAGGATTGCCTTGAAGCTTTTTGTAGGTTGAAGAACGCTTTGATCTCCGCACCTATCATGCAACCTCCGGATTGGAGTCTACCGTTCGAGATCATGTGTGATGCAAGTGATGTAGCCGTTGGGGCTGTTTTGGGGCAAAGGAAAGATAGGCGCACACATGCCATTTATTATGCTAGCAAGACGCTAGATGATGCCCAACTCAATTATGCTACCACCGAGAAGGAGTTGCTAGCGGTTGTGTATGCATTTGAGAAGTTTCGCTCATATCTTGTTGGAGCAAAGGTCATAGTGTATACGGATCATGCTGCGATCTGTTATGTCCTTACAAAGAAGGATTCCAAGCCTAGATTGATTCGGTGGATCCTTCTTCTTCAAGAGTTTGATTTGGAGATCCGGGACAAGAAGGGGTCCGAAAATTCAGTGGCGGATCACCTTAGTAGACTCCCACCATTAGAGCTTGAGAGAGATGACATCCCGATTGATGACTCATTCCGGGATGAGCAATTGCAAATGGTGGAGGAGTGCTTGTTCCAAGTGTCTAGAGGAAGTGAGCAATGGTATTCCGACATTGTGAACTACCTAGTGTGTGAGGAAGTGCCTCCCGGTTTGTCATATGCCCAAAGGAAGAAGTTTTTCAAGGATGTGAGGCACTACTATTCGAGTGAACAACTTTTGTTCAAGAGAGGGCCGGATGGAGTGTTTAGAAGATGCATACCGGAGGATGAGGTAGAGAGTGTGATCCGCCATTGTCATTCCTTGCCATGTGGAGGGCATGCTAGCTCACACAAGACATGTGCTAAGGTGTTGCAATCGGGCTTCTTTTGGCCAAGTTTGTTCAAGGATGTACAAAGCTTTGTGGTAGCTTGTGATGCTTGCCAAAGGACGGGCAACATCTCAAGGAGGAATGAGATGCCCTTGAACAACATACAAGAAGTAGAGATATTTGATGTGTGGTGTGTGGACTTCATGGGACCATTCCCTTCTTCATGTGGCAACCTCTACATTCAATTGGCGGTAGACTATCTTTCAAGATGGGTGGAGGCAATCGCCTCTCCCACAAATGATGCCAAGGTGGTGGTGCGGTTCTTCAACCGAGTGATCTTCCCTAGGTTTGGAACACCAAGGGTGATCATAAGTGATGGAGGGAAGCACTTCACTAATAGGAATTTTGGAGCACTTTTGGCTAAGTATGGCGTGACTCATAAGGTGGCAACACCTTACCATCCCCAAACTAGTGGCCAAGTGGAGATCTCCAACCGGGAGATAAAAGGAATCCTTGAGAAGACGGTTTCTAGAACAAGAAAGGATTGGACTATGAAGCTCGATGATACCTTGTGGGCTTATAGAACCGCTTTCAAGACGCCAATTGGCACCACTCCCTACAAGCTAGTTTATGGCAAGTCTTGCCACCTTCCGGTGGAGATGGAGCATAGAGCATATTGGGCTATAAGGTGGCTGAATTTTGACCTCAAAGAGGCCGGTGAGAAGAGGTTGCTAGACATGAACGCCCTTGAGGAGATCCGGTTGGATGCTTATGAAAATGCCCGGATTTACAAGGAGAGGACCAAGCATTGGCATGACAAGCGCCTCATCCCAAAGGAGTTGAATGAGGGTGACTTAGTGTTTCTCTTCAACATGAGGCTGCTGCTTTTCCCCGGAAAGCTCAAGTCAAGATGGACGGGTCCCTATGTTGTGAAGAAGGTCTTTCCTCATGGCGCGGTGGAGATAGGAGGTGATCATTGTGGTAACTTCAAGGTGAATGGGCACTGTTTGAAGAAGTACATCCCGGAAGCCCCGGTGGAAGTGATTGCCCCACTTCACCTTGAGTGAAACGCTCCTAAATTTGGTCAAGCTAATGACCTTAAAGAAGCGCTTAATGGGAGGCAACCCATTGGTACATATTTTTCCCTTTCGTTTTTTCTTATTTTTGTTTGATCTTACTCTTGGTGTGCTTTGTTTTTCTTTTGTGTTTTTGAGTGCTAGATCTTGTTGATTGTCATGTGTGATGAGATGTTGGAAGTCATGTGAAAACCTCATGGAACTGTTGAAGGTACAAGACCCAAGCACATGGACGAGGAAGAAACTACCCAGGAAAATCGGACCGTTCTTCACTCAAATCGGCCGATTTCCTGGGCAGTTGGTCCGATTTTTCCTTCTGTAAAGGAAAGTGATGATCTCAAATCAAGCATGGGTGGAGCGGACGTGGAACTTGGACGGCTTGCGGTGCCAAGCGCGGGTTCCGACACCATAATGAACATCAAGAGCTCTCTACCATCCTTGATCGATCATCCACCATCATCATTCGATGTGAACCGAAATACCAAAGCATCACCAATTTTACATTGTGAGGACTCTTTTTCACTTCTTTATTTAGTTTTCACATTGGGGACAATGTGTTTCTAAGTATGGGGTGGGGTTTTCATGATCACTTGCATGATTAACATCTTGGATAGTTTAATATTGTCACATGTTTCATTATGTCTTGCATTGTACATACATATTTCGAAAAATCCAAAAAAAATCAGAAAATTTTAAAACTTTTAGTGCTTCTAAAGCTTGGGAATGACCCTTATGATGAAATTGTCTTGTGAATTGGCTATGGGTGGCCTTATGTGTTGAATAGATGAATGCATATGTGGACTTGAAGTACTTATCTTGAATCCCATGAATAATTTGTGATCATGAATGTTTGCCTTGATTGAATTGAGAATTGAAAGTCGAAATTACATGCTAGTTCTTGCACATCATTTAGGAGTGATTAAGGCAATTCATCTTTCTCTACTTCTCATCTTGATCATGTTGTTTGAGCACCTCAATTGATGAAAAATTTGACCTCTTTTGACCCATCCGGGACTAGGAGCATGCTAGTGTGTTGATGTGTGTGAAAAGCAAGTGTGGGGTGAAGTTGTTGATGAATGAATGATGTGAATGAAGTGCTGAATTTGTTGTGAAAAGTGTAGAAAAAATATAGGTTTGGGGACGTTGGTTTAAATGACGAGTAACTCGGCACCATTCACATAATCGGGTGTTTGTGCCTTGCCAAAGTCAAATAAACCGATAGTCCTAACGAGCTTTGGTATGTGTGCCCGGTGTGGATGCACCTCGAAAAATAAAAAAGCCCGAGGACGGCTAATCACCAAGGTTTCGGCTTTTGTACACCAATGCCATTGTCTCAAAAATAAGTGAAAAAGAAAAGAAAACAAAGAAAAGATGGAGAAAATTATACATTTGTTGGGAAGTTGAGCAAAAACGAAATTGTGGAGTTAGTTCCCTTCCCGGATTAGCATCACATGACCTAAAAATTCCCACCTAATCACAACGTTTCTTAGCCTCTTCTTTCCTAAGTCCTTGTGACCTAATTGCATGTGTGTAAGACTTAGTGATCTAGATTGGACATACTCATGATCATCTTGACTTCTTCATTTTCACCTCTCATGCATGCTTTCTAGTTAAGTATAATTGTATTTCCATGCCTTCATTCATTTTATGCATGATTGCTTGTCCATTGCTATGAAACATGACTTTGAAGGTGATCCAATGTTAGAAGCACAATCCCAAAAAGATTTTGTTGTTTTTCTACATGCATAAATCACGTCATCTCTTAGTCTATAGTTGGATCTTGCTCGGGGACGAGCAAATCTTAAGTATGGGGTATTTTGATAACGTGATTTATGACGTTAGTATAGGCATACATTTAGATAGTTTTTCCCATTATTCATGCACGGTTTAGGCATTAGTTCACGGCGTTTACACTTATTTCATGCATACTAGAAAAGACGTCTACACGAGCTTTTGTCGGTGTTGTAGGTATTTCGGGGGTCTTTTGGACATTAACCGATGCATTCGAGGGTCAAGCCTCATGGTGGTACACATCCAAAGCTTTGAAGGAGCATAATTGGAGCAACAAAGGACACAAAGACCACTATTGGTGCAAGCAATGGAGCAACTCATGGCTAGACGATCATAACATGTTTCTGTTGAAGAAAATCGGACCATCACTCAGGAAAATCGGCCGATTTTCCTGACTGGGTCGATTTTTTGGCCTTCAACAGCTTAAGCCACGTGTCCCACGATCTCTTAGTCCGGCCTTGCTCTTGGTGGAGAATATAAGTGGGCCTGCAAGCTGTTGCTGAGCATCTCTCCTCTCCCACATTCTCTCATTCACAGCTCATTCCATTTGGGAGGGAGACTTGGAGAAGAAGAAAAACTCTCTCAAATTGAAGGAAGAAGAAGAATACCAATCTTAGAGTGATAGTGAGGTTTTGAGTGGTTTTGAGTGATTTTTGGAGTCTTTGATTGAAGAACTATTGCAAGGATTGTTAGGAACGTTTTGGAACTTCATTTGAAGGGTTGTAAGTCTTGCTAAAACTTAGATTCAGCTGAGATTTATTGTTTTTACTTGCTTATTTTTCATCATCCATCTATGAAAACCATGTATGCTTGTGTGATGATTTTGGATCTTGATATGCATATTATTGGCTAGTTTATTGTGATTCTGGAGTGATGGATTGATGGTCATGGCTTGGGTGATGATAGGATGGACTTATATGTTAGTTTAGGATGATTTATATGCACGAAACCCATTCCAGAAGGAAAAATCGGGCTGTTCTTCAGTCAAATCGGCCGATTTTTCCATGATCCACCCGATTTTCCTATCTGTTGCTCTTTAATTGATGAATCTGTATGTTAGGGTGTTAGGTTGTTGAAATCCTAGTGTTTATTAAGCTCGATTTAGCTTAGGATCACCTAATGCTATCAACCTAAGTGAGGGAAGAGATCTACCCGATGATTTCCGAACTTAGATACCTAAGATGATGAATTTTAGGTAGTAGTGAGCCTCACAAGCCGCTATTGGATTGAGTGTGCTAGGATTATTGCTTGAGACTTACCTTTCCGAGACTTACCCGGTAAGGAGGGGTTTGCCACTTAAGTAGTGTCCGGTTTGTGTAGAATTCCCTACTTTATCTCCTTGAGACTTACCCGGTAATAGAAGTTTGATGCGGGATTAGTGAAGTAAGAGACCTACCCGGTAATTGCTTCCATTAGTGAAATACCCCTTCCCAACACCGCAGCCTTATCCTTATCCTTAGAATTTTAGAACCTTGAGTCCAATGCCATAACCGGAAATCTTGACCTCTAGAATCCACTTTTCTCTCTTTGATCACATATTCTGCGTTACTTGTTGCCTTGCTAGCTTGAGTTGTTAGTTTGTTTTATTATCTTGCTTGATTGGTGATCTTTGATTGATCACCACAAAAACCAACAAAAAATATCAAGATTTTCATTTCTTTGTTCCTTTCCCCTTTCTTAGACTAGTTCTACACTATCTATGCTCACTTGTTGATTCGATTTCACCTTAGTCTTCGAGTTTGACCTCCGAATACTATCCTTGCTACAAAACAACCTATAAACTGTGGGTTCGCTAGGAGTTAAGAAAAATATAACGAGTATAAATTTAAGGCTTATTGCGTGCACACGTTCTTAGCGTAAAGTCTTATCAAATGTCAAGGGCCTTGATTCAAGGGCCTTGAAGTATAACTTAACGACAAGGAAGATAGCATTTACAAAGGAATGATCTCAAAGGCCTTGGAGTTATATATAGATGCACGAAACAAGGATTCAAATGCAAAGAAGATTTTCCAGGAAGATTTGCTCAAACAGAAAGATTGTAGGGAAGATCTTTTTCAACCGAAGATTTTCTAAAAAACAAAAGCGGCAAAATATCTTCTCTTTCGATTCAACAGAGGATGAGAAGATCAAGGAGCTAAGGACTCCACGTGTTCTCAGGAGTTGAAGATTTGCAACGTCTACCTTATCTCGAAACAAGAAACGATCTTCATGGAGAAAAAGATTCATCTTGAAACGGTCATCTCTCCAACGGCTAGAAGACCTCTTCATAGAAGAGTATAAATGAAGATGGTCGAAGAAGAAAGGACACAGAAGCACATACGGAAAATATCTTTACGTCTTCAAGCAACTAAATCATCTTCATTTATTGTTTTTATCTCTCCTTTACGCAAAAGCTTTATCCCCTTAGAGAGAGAAAACACAAGAGCTCCATTGGAAGATCTAAATAGTGTTATACTAGAGTGTGTGTTACTCTGCGAAGTAACTAGGCTATTATAGCTAGGTTGAGAGTTGGAGCTAGATCGTAGCATTGGCTACAGTGAGAGAAGAAGGGGATTTCTTCTAGTTTATATCTAGGACTCTTTGAAGCTGATAATAGATAGTTAGATCCTAAGGCTATATCCTGGGACAGAGGGTAGGCTATTTAGAGCCGAACTTCGTAAACATATTCTCGTGTCAATCTTTTACATTCCGCACTATATTCTGCTATTGTGACTAACTTTGTTTTTGCAAGAGCACGAAGTCAAGGCTCTTGAAAGTTGTTTCAAAACCCTTGAAAATCAAATCTTCACTAAGAGTACAGATTGACATCAAGGCCCTTGAAAGGAGTTTTAAGGCCTTGAGATTTGGTTTGTCAAAAGTTCTCATACTCTATTCAACCCCCCCCCCCTTCAAGAGTATCTTTCACTTATTTATTTCACCTATCGGTTCTTCAATTGGTATTAGAGCCAGGTTCACGTTTATTGATTTAACCATCAGTGAGACTAATCATGAATCCTGTAGTTGATGGTGGATTTTCTCAAGGAAGATCCTCATCTCGACCACCACTCTTTTGTGGCAACAACTTTGCTCATTGGAGAGCACTCATGCGTATGTTCATTATTGACCCGGACATGGAGCTTTGGAGCATCATTCAAAATGGACCTAAAGTTCCAATGACAACGGTTCAAGGTGTCCAAGTCCCAAAGAAGGAAGATGACTTCACACAAGCTGACCTGCACAGTGTGTCAAAGAATTACAAAGCAATGAACCTACTATATTGTGGATTAGATGCAAATGAATTCAACCGCATCTCATCATGCAAGAGTGCTAAGGAAATATGGGACAATCTAGTTGTCACTTATGAAGGAACAAGTCAAGTCAGGGAAACAAAGATTAGCATCTTCCTCAGACAATACGAGCTGTTCAAGATGAATCCAAATGAAACCGTCAAAGATATGTTCACCAGATTCACTGAGATCGTGAACAACCTCGATTCACTAGGAAAGATCTTCACAAATGAAGAGAAAGTGAGGAAGGTTCTAAGGAGCCTACTTAAAGCCAAGTGGGTACCAAAGATGACTGCTATTGAAGAACCTCAGAATCTTACAACTCTTCCTCTTGATGACCTCGTTGAAAAAGTCATCACACATGAAATGGTTCTTGGTGAAGAAGATGGAGAGCTCTCATCCAACTCCAAGAATTTGACATTAAAATCAAGAAGAGACGAATTACCATCTGACGAAGAAGAGAGTGATGATGATGATGATGAAGATGCAATCGCCATGATCTCTAAGGGTCTCGCAAGAATTCTCAAGATTAAGAAATAATCTGCTAATAGAGAATATCCACGAGTATCAAAACCCCGAGATAAGTTTTCTAACTCTAATAAGAAAATGAGAATACTAACTTATATTGAATGTGGTGAAAAAGATCATCTTGTGAAGGATTATCCACAAAAGAAGAAGACCAACTTCAAGAAAAATGATAGAAAGAAGAAAGCTATGGTTGTTTCATGGAGTGATTCGGAATCAACAAATGAATCAGAAGACAAAAAAGAACAAGCAAACTTGTGTCTTATGGCCGATCATGAAGAAGATTCAAATCTGTATGTCGACAATGTGGTAAGTAAAATTATGTCTCCACCTGAAATCGACCTGAAACAATTACTTAAAAATATTATCATATGTGATAAGGAACATAGGATAAGGATAAATTCTTTAAAAGAAAAGCTACTTGAACAAGAAAAAAAACTAAGTGAAATGACTCTAGAGATTGAAAATCTTAACATAGAAAAGGTAGACCTTGATGACAATATCAAGGCCTTGGAATCAGCGAACCTAATTCTTAAGGAAAACCTCTCCTCTCTCCATCGAAACTATATCGATATAGAGAAAGAGAAAGTTAATCTAACTTTGACATGTCAACACCAGAAGGCTGCACATATCAAGTTTACTCGTTCAAAAGTTAATCTTGAGAGAATGATGGGTGAACAACAATCCTCCCTTAAAAAAATGGTATAGGTTATCATAGGAGCTTTCCTAGAAAACATGTCACCACTTTTGTCAAGGTCAAAGGAAGCATTCATATGCCTACTTCTACTGTTGTAAAAAGGGTCATGTTAAATCTACATGTCCTTATAGAAGAAATGATCCTTATATCATCAGAAACACCTATCCTTTATGTTTAAGGAAACAGGTCAAACAAATTTGGGTTCCTAAAGGTACTAGACCACCAAACATGATCGAACTTGAGTATGAACCAAAATATGTCATTTGGTCGAACCGGAAAGGTTGATGTTTGCTGTTTTGTAGGATATCACCATGGTACAGCAGCACAAATGGATATTGGATAGTGGTTGCTCAAGACACATGAGTGGAAAAAGCTCTTTATTCTCAGATTTAAAGAAGCAATCATCTGGAACCATTAAGCATGTCCACGGGTCACGGGTCACCCGTGACCTGACGGGTTCTGACCCGGCAAGAACCCGGCGGGTACGGGTTCCCCCTGGTCACGGATACGGGTAAGGGTCATGAGATCCTTACCCGTCGACCCGGGTAACGGTCATATTTTGAAAAAAATAAAAAAAATTTCCAACGGCTATATAGCCGTTGGGTTAGCCGTTGTAACGGCTAGTTTATAAAAAAAATTAAAAAATAGTAAACTATAATAAATCTAACCCAAAAACATTTCTATAAATACCCAAACCCAACATTTCATCTCACATCAATTCTCATTCAATCATCTATTCACTCTCCATAATTTCCAACTCTTACATTCAATTACTCTCCTAATCTCATATTCTCATTTTCTTATTTTATTACACTTACTACTACATTATATTCTTCAAAAAAAATGTCTAGAGAGGAAAACGTTCCGTTAGCGGTGCCGGTCCTTTATCCGGCGGAGGTGTTAGCCGAGGACGTCATTCCGATAGCGGTCCTCCAACCGGTTCGAATTTAACGCGGAGCTTATTAAGTGGATATCACGAGATCCTCGAGGAGGAGGATATCAACATGGAATCACCTCCTTTCCCCAACACCCAAGAATCCGAGACTCAATTCAAGGAGGAGCCGGAGGAGGAGCCGCCGTTGAACAACACTCAACTAACGGCGGCGGTCTTCGGATTTTGGTTTACAAAAGGTGCTCCCGATGCCAACGGAGTTTACTATGCCAAATGCAATTTTTATTCGGCACAATACAAGCACAAAAAGGGAGAAGGCTACGGGAACTACAAGAGGCATATTCGGAACAAGCATCCCGAAAAATGGGATTGACACGAGGGCAAACACAACTTACCGGGTACGCATCTACCTCTAATCAACCTCCTTCTTTATTTACATACGATCATTCTTCTTCTATGGATGCATTTTCTGAAATGTTAGCCGTAGATTCTTTGGCATTTAGTTTTGCACAAAATGTTTGTTTTAATGATTGGATGCAAAATCATGCTCAACCCGCATATAAACCGATTTCTCGCCAAATCGCTAAAAGAAAAATGATGCATAAATATAGAATTCGTAAAGAAGAATTGATTAAATATTTTATGGAAAACGGTGATATTCAAGTTTCTATTTGTAGTGATATATGGACCGACGGTTTTCAAAAAAAATCATATATGGGTATTACTTGTCATTTTGTTGATAAATTTTGGATTTTAAACAAAAGAGTTTTAGCATTACGACTTTTCAACAAACAACACACGGACCAAAACATTGCCCGTTTGATTGCAAATGTTTTGGAAAATATAGATTAGTTTCACGAGTTTTTTCAATCGGTTTTGACAACGCCTCCGCTAACACGGCTTCCATTAGAGATTTAACCAACTATTGTAAGCCGACGATTGGAGGTAAAATTTTTTACATTAGGCGTGCCGCTCATATTTTAAACTTGTGTGTTCAAGAAGGTTTAGCATATGTTGGAGATTTAGTACAACCTATTCGAAAAATTCGTAATGAACTTTGGTCTAAAAAAAGTATACGTACTAACTGGTATGCATATTGTAAACAAAATGGCGTTTATCCTAAAAAATTTCCAAAAGATGTTTGTACAAGATGGAACTCTACTTACAAAATGATTTCCGAATCATATGAATATCGAGATCTTTTAAGTGGTTTTGCCGCACAACATATTGACGGTGATTTTGTTTTCGGTGAATCTTGGGTTTTAGTAAGAGATGTAATGGAGGTTTTTAAATATTTTTATGATGCTACTTACACTTTTAGTTATGTTTATACACAAATTTCAATCATATTTTTTTATGTAGCAATTATATTGCATTTGCACTTCAACAATGTCTTTTAATTGATAATATTTCACAAGCTATTTATACAATGCGAATTAGATGGTTAGATTATTATACAATTATACCCGATGTTTTTCTTGTTGCATTTGTGTTAGATCCTAGAGGTAAAATGGATGGTTTAAAACATTTTTTAGAAAGTTATTATGAATTTTTAGATTTACAACAAAATCCCGATTGTCATGTTTCTACCATAATTGCTAGAGTTAGAAAATTATTTGATGAATTATTGGTTCAATATCGTGTTCCGATCAAGGTCAATCTTCTCAACCCCCTCCTCGTCCTTCATCTTCAACTTCATCTAAATTTAAATCAATTGCTAGAGATTTGTTTGGCCCGAAAAGGGCAAAAACCACGTCGAGTTCTCATTCGGAACTCGACGAATATCTAACCATTTCTTTTGAGTTTGCCAATGATGAAGAAGAAGAGGATTTCAAAATATTAAAATAGTGGAGCCAACTGGAGAGAATGAGGTTCCCTACCCTCTCAAGGATCGCGGCACAAATTCTCGCCGTTCCCGCCTCAACGGTAGCGGTTGAGCAAACCTTTAGCCGGAGTGGAAAGGTGCTCGATCCGACGAGATCAAACATGTTGCCCGAGACGTTGGAGGCACAAGTCCTACTAGCCGATTGGAGGAAAGCGGAAATGCGAACACAAAAAAACAACCTCTCGGCGGAGGAAGGTGACGAACATGACGACGAGCGACAACAAACGCCATCGGATGTATCGGCGGGAGAGTCTGACGACTAAGGTAAGGGCCAATCGGGGATATAAACAAAGGTAAGAGAACTACGTGGGATTTGATTCCTCCTCCCCGAGAGGATACGTAGGCAACCGGGATTTCGGTTCAAGCCCAATTCTTCCCCTTTTTTTATTTAAGTTCAAGCACAATAACAATTCTCCTCTCTTAATTATTTTTTAAAGTTTAAGTCCAATTATTTCTTATTTTTTTAAGTTGAGGTGGCCAACCCGTTGACCCGCCGGGTCCAACCCGTGACCCGGCGGGTCGCCAACCTGGCAGGTTGGCCAATTATACGGGTCCGGATCCGGGTCACCCTTCCTGGACCCTTGACCCGGCGGGTCGGACCCGTCGACCCGGCGGGTCCAACCCGTGGACATGCTTAGGAACCATTACTCTTGGTGATAAAGGAAAGTGTGACATAATTGGTATTGGTAAAATTTGCTATAATTCATCGAACTTTATTGATGATGTTTATTTGGTTGATGGTTTGAAATATAATCTGCTAAGTATATCTCAAATTTGTGAAGTGTTGCTTACTGCTCCTAGATGTAATAATTTTTATTCTATGAGTACTAACCAAGTTTCAGGATCTAAGCTAAAATGTCTAAAGGCCTTGACTGATGATCCAAGGCTTTGGCATAGAAGACTTGGTCACGTAAGCATGCACACCATGCAGAAGCTACTTACAAAAGATTTGGTACGTGGTTTGTCAAACCTAAATTTCAAGGTTAATGATCTTTGTAAGGCGTGTACACAAGGTAAACAAACAAGAGGTTCATTTGAACCTAAGAAAGCTGTAAGTCCTTCTCACCCATTGAAATCTTACACATGGATCTTTGTGAACCTATGCGTGCCAAATCTCCCAGAGGCAAGCAGTACATCCTTGTCATAATGGATGATTTCTCTCGTTTTACATGGATTTCTTTTCAACGAGAAAATCTGAAGCTTTATTTGAATTTTCAAAATTGTGTAAGGAGTTACAAACTTTGAAAAACCTACCAATTGTTTCTATAAGAAGTGATCATGATAGAGAATTTGATCAATTGAAGTTTGATTTGTTTTGTGAAAAATATGGCATTTCAGATAATTTTTCAGCTCCTAGAACTCCTCAACAAAATGGAGTTGTGGAACGTAAGAACCGCACTCTTGAGGATATGTCTAAGACAATGCTTTTAGAAAACAATTAGCCAAAAAGTTTTTGGGCTGAAGCAGTAAACACTGCAAATTATATTTTGAATAGATGTTTAATTCGCCCTATTTTGAAAAAGACTTCTTATGAACTCTTTAAAGGAAGTAAACCAAATATTTCATATTTCAAACCTTTTGGATGTACTTGTTTTATTTCATAACAATGGCAAAGATAATCTTGGGAAATTTGATGCACGTAGTGATGAAGCTATATTCATTGGATATGCTTCAAATAGCAAAGCTTATCGTGTCTATAACAAACGTACCAAAATTGTTGAGAAAATAATTCATATTATTTTTTATGAAAGCAATGATGGTACTTTGAGTGAGAGTTTTGCATATCTAAATCTAAATCAAAGAGAGGATCATAATTCGGATGAAGAGGAAGATCCTAAAGATAGAGACAAGAATATGCAGGAAAAGATTCAAGATACCGAAGAAAACCCTCAAGACCTTGAAACATTAAATTGTGATAACAGAACTCCGCTTCAAGGGCTTGAAACCCAACTTCAAGGCCTTGAGATTGGATCAACAGGTAATATACCAATTGTACCTGAATCTAGTCAAACATATGAAGCTCAAACTTCTAGATCTGCTCCATTTGTCAAAAGAAGAAAAGTTCAACACTCCTCGTATCATCCACAAGAGATTGTGATCTCAAATCCAAATGTTGGAGTTCAACCTAGATCTAAAGTAAACAATCTATGTGTCTTCTCCGCTTTTGTATCGCTTGTCGAACCAAAGAACTACGCTCAAGCTCTTCAAGAGCCTGATTGGATCATTGCCATGCAAAATGAATTGAGTTTATTTGAGAGGAAAAAGGTATGGACTCTTACTTCAAGACCAAAACAACAATCCATTATTGGCACGAAATGGGTCTTTCGAAACAAATTGGATGAAAGTGGCAAAGTCATACGAAATAAAGCACAACTTGTAGCACAAGGCTATAACCAAGAAGAAGCTATTGATTATGAGGAGACTTTTGCTCCAGTTTCCAGGTTAGAAGCTGATGTGATCTCCGAGAGCCCCAAGATGAAGCCGAAAATGTTCACTCCGAGTGTGGTCAAGTTAAGTCATTTCGCTCGATCCGGCTAAGCTGTCAAATGTATGCACTCTCAGTAAAATGTCTATATATGGAGCTTCGATTGGAGTTAGAAGACCTACAAGTACTACTTTCAAAGGTATCTTCAAGATCTACCACTTTATAGCTTATGAGAAGTCGAGACTCCAAGAGGAAGAAGGTGAAAATGACCCGACAATGAAGCAGCGTTTATACTTGAGTGGGTTTTTTACAAAGATCACGCATGGACGCATGAAAGATGGTTATACAAAACATATGCACGTCCACCCAATACATATTTTATGCAGCATATTATCCTCATATTATTCATATATTTTGCATGAATTTATGTATTAATTATGGAAAAGTAGGTGGAGAAAAGTAGGTGGAAAAGTAGGTGGAGAAAGTAGGTGGTTGAAAGTCCCTATTTTTGCTCTATTTTTAATGTCACAACTCTTGAACTTGTAAGCCTTTAATGTTGGGAGTAGGTGCTGAATTTTCAGCCTATATAAGGCCTCTCTCACAAACCTTTTTAAGGACGAAATAGAGTTAAGTTATCAATCAAAAGTTGTGTTTTCACTTTGAGAAAAACAAAACCCGAATTCTAGGTGAGATGCTTAGTTTTCAAACATCTAGGTGAGATGCTTAGGTGGTTCTAAGGTGAGAGGCCGAAGAACAAAGGTTCAAACCCCAAAGTGAGATTCCGAGGGTAGTTCGTTCGAGTTGAGGGATTCCCAAAGTGAGAGGACGAGGGAATTTTCTCTTCATATCCAAAAATACAAAATCCAAAAAAAAGGAGTTTCATTTCACCGATTCCAATCCGAGTGTGAACTTGTGCCGGTGGATCCTCGTGTTCGAATCGAGTTCGATCACATTAAGTGGTATCAGAGCCTAACGGTGCGAGTTCAATCACATCAAGTGGTATCAGAGCCTAACGGTGCGAGTTCAATCACATCAAGTGGTATCAGAGCCCAACGGTGTGAGTTCCTCAAGCTTCGGGTTGTGAACTGTTCGATAATGTCAAGACACGATCGAAAAAGAATAATAAATGAAGAATACGTTCGATGGGCTATTCGAGAGTATGACGATGACTATCTTCGTTTGAGTGAAATGGAAGACGATCTTTACGAGGCCGTCTATGAAGAATTATGAAGCGACGAAAGAGAAGAGAAGCCCGTCGCCGTGAAGACAAAGCTCGTAAACAAAAAGGAAGAAGACCGACGTCGTCGTCAAGAAAAGGAGGCTCGAAAAAAAGAAGAGGAAGATCGGCGCCGTAGAGTGGTCAAAAAATGGATGAAAGAGGCGTCTTACTTTCCAACGAGCCGAGTTGAGAAAGCAACAAGCAAAACAAAGTACATATCACCGCCTATACCACCCCCGAAGGCTGCTCCACTATCCCAGCGTCCTTGTCCACCGGATCACGTGCTTCCATCACCATCGAACATCAACGAAAAAGGAAACGGTGGTAATCGAATCGACCAACATTTGGACAGGATTGAAGCCCAACTAGTTGAGATATGGAGAAGGTTGTCTCCCCTTTCCTTGAACCCGGATCGTAGTCAAGCATCTCGACATGATGGAGACGAAGTTGAGAGAGGTAGTTACCATGGTAATAAATCCGACAATCACTTTCCCAAGGATGGTATGACGGATTCGAGGACGAATCCTTTTCAAGGGAAAGGGGATGATGTGATCTCCGAGAGCCCCAAGATGAAGCCGAAAATGTTCACTCCGAGTGTGGTCAAGTTAAGTCATATTTCGCTCGATCCGGCTAAGTTGTCAAATGTATGCACTCTCAGTAAAATGCCTATATCTGGAGCTTCGATTGGAGTTAGAATACCTACAAGTACTACTTTCAAAGGTATCTTCAAGATCTACCACTTTATAGTTTATGAGAAGTCGAGACTCCAAGAGGAAGAAGGTGAAAATGACCCGACAATGAAGCAGCGTTTATACTTGAGTGGGTTTTTGACCAAGATCACGCATGGACGCATGAAAAATGGTTATACAAAACATATGCACGTCCACCCAATACATATTTTATGCAGCATATTATCCTCATATTATTCATATATTTTGCATGAATTTATGTATTAATTATGGAAAAGTAGGTGGAGAAAAGTAGGTTGAAAAGTAGGTGGAGAAAGTAGGTGGTTGAAAGTCCCTATGTTTGCTCTATTTTTAATGTCACAACTCTTGAACTTGTAAGCCTTTAATGTTGGGAGTAGGTGCTGAATTTTCAGGCTATATAAGGTCTCTCTCACAAATCTTTTTAAGGACGAAATAGAGTTGAGTTATCAATCAAAAATTGTGTTTTCACTTTGAGAAAAACAAAACCCGAATTCTAGGTGAGATGCTTAGTTTTCAAACATCTAGGTGAGATGCTTAGGTGGTTCTAAGGTGAGAGGCCGAGGAACAAAGGTTCGAACCCCAAAGTGAGATTCCGAGGGTAGTTCGTTCGAGTTGAGGGATTCCCAAAGTGAGAGGCCGAGGGAATTTGCTCTTCATATCCAAAAATACAAAATCCAAAAAAAGGAGCTCCATTTCACCGATTCCAATCCGAGTGTGAACTTGTGCCGGTAAATCCTCGTGTTCGAATCGAGTTCGATCACATCAAGTGGTATCAGAGTCTAACGGTGCGAGTTCAATCACATTAGAAGCCATACGTATGCTACTTGCATTTGCATCTTTCATGAGCATAAAACTTTTTCAAATGGATGAAAAATGTGCTTTTCTAAACCGCTTCTTAGAAGAAGAAGTCTACGTTGCTCAACCTCCTTGTTTTGAAAATGATGAATTTCCGAATCATGTTTTTAAACTAGATAAAGCTCTTTACGGTCTTAAGCAAGCTCCTCGAGCTTGATATGAAAGATTATCTAAATATCTTCTTGAAAACAATTTCAAAAGAGTTTGATTGATAAAACATTGTTTATCAAAACTAGAGGCAACGACATTCTAGTAGTGCAAATCTATGTTGATGATATATTATGTATAGGGAATTTGAAATGAGCTTAATGGGAGAGCTAAATTTCTTTCTTGGACTTCAAGTTACACAAGCAATGAAAGGAATTTTTCTCAATCAAAGCAAGTATACTAAATACTTGCTTAAGAAGTACAAAATGGATCAATCTAAGGTTGCAAAGACTTCTATTAGTTCAACACTTTCGCTAGATCATGACAAGAATGACAAAAGTGTAGTACAAAAGGAGTATCGAGGTATAATCGGTTCATTGTTGTATCTAACTACTAGTCGTCCTAACATTATGTTTAGCGTATGCATGTGTGCAAGATTTCAAGCTGATCCTAAAGAGTCACACTTGATAGCTGTGAAAAGAATTTTTCGGTATCTCAATGGCACTAAGGATCTAGGGTTATGGTACCCATGTCAAAGCTCGTTTCATCTTGTTGGCTATTCGATTGCAGACTTTGCAGATTAAAAGTTCGATAGAAAAAGTACTTCTGGATGTTTCCAATTCTTAGGATCATCCCTAATTAGATGACATTCTAAGAAGCAAAACTATGTTGCCCTATCCACAGCTGAAGCTGAATATATAGCTGCAGGAGGCTATTGTGCACAAATTCTTTGGATTGTTCAACAACTTCGTGACCTTGGCTTTGACTTGAAAGGTATTCCTATAAAATGTAATAATACTAGTGCTATTTCTATAACCAAAATTCCTGTGCAGCATTCAAGGACTAAGCATATTGATGTAAGGCATCACTTCATACGTGATCATGTTGAGAAAGGTGATGTTTCGATCTCGTTTATCTCAACTAACTTGCAGCTTGTAGATATCTTTACCAAGCCTCTTCTTGAGGAACAATTTAATTTTATTAGATTGGAGCTTGGTATGTTGAACAAGGAAGCATTAACGTAGGGGGAGTAAACGAGTTTAATTGTTCCTACGCATGCAGCCCAATTGATGTTTTCAAGGGCCTTGAAATAAAATTCAAGGGGCCTTGAAACATATTTCACAAGGTATATTAAATTTACGGATCTTTTAAGAATTAATATCTCTTAGATATTTCAATTCTTAAAATATTTTTATAAATCTTTTGTTTGAAGTTTTGAAAAAGATTTGTTGTTGTTGGTTTTTATATAGGTCTTTTAAAAGCTTGATTTTCTCAAGATCTTGTTATTTCCATGTTAAAAAGGACCTACTTTCTCTATCTTTTTTATTCTTTCACAAGAAATCCTATTTCAAAATCCCTTTATTTCTCTCTCAAACTTCCCTCATGGGACCTAGAAGCAAGAGATCTACTCCTCAAGCTCCCAAAAAGAAAGTCGTTCAGAGTCCCTCAATTGCTAAAGAAGAAAAATCTTCTAAGGATCTGGATACATCTCAGACAACCGGTCTTCCCTTATCATGGTTCGTTAATTTTCAAGCTTACGGAACTTGGCTTGATGGGTTTCACAATCAACCGCTCTGTATGTGTGATCTGGTGGACACTAATTTTCTCAACACTCTTAAGATACCCTGCATAGACAAGCTAAAGAGTTCAATTATCTGGAAGGTTCTAAACCCTGGAGATTTTGCTTTTCCACGACTCACGAGACTATTTTATGTTAATCTCACCACAAAAAGGGACAAAGGTTGTATCACTCTTGAATCTTCAGTTAAAGGTACTCCGATTTCACTCACTCCTATTTTAAGTGAAATTTTTGGAATTCCTACAGATGTGGTATTCAACCATCCTTCAAGATCAAAGAGTGTTTGTATTGCTTAGGGGAAATTTCTAGTTCCGAATTCAACCTCACGTCAACTTACTCATACATCTCTAACCTTAGAGGCTAAAATAGTGTTTACCATACTGGTTCGATGTGTTGTTCCTCGTGCAAACTCAAGAGAGTTGCTGACTGATCAATCACTGGAATTAATTCAGTTGCTTATGTCCGATTTGGACATAGATGTGCCTAATCTGATTCTCAACCATATGATGCATTTTGTCAATTCTAAGAGACCTATTCCTCTGCCTTATGGAAATTTGTTGCCTAAGGGCTTTGATTATTACAAAATTGACACATCCTCTGAAGAAAGACAGTCTATTTCTGGCAAAATTGATGATAACTGCTTTGAACGTCTAGGGATTGAGAAAACTCTTGCAGGAACATGGACTTTAAAAGGAAAAGGAACTACTCAAAATCCAAGTGAAGAAGCTAAACCTTCTCCTACTTCAGAAATCATGTTAGAAGGTTGTGAAAAAGATATAGCTTGTCTCAATCGTGAATTATCTGATTTTCAGTTTGACACCAAGAGGAGATTGGATACAAATCTGGAGTTGCTAGCTACCATAAATGCTAAAGTCAATGAAATGTATTTCATGAATGCTCTTACACTGACTACAATGGGAAGCATTTTGCCCATACCTGAAGATGTAGCTCAACATACTCAAGAGAAAGTTGAGAATGTGCTGATAAATTGTAAAAGGCGTGTACAGAATAAAATAATTTTGTATCCAACTTATGTTGAGACAATGTTTTTGCCAACAGTTGAGTACGAAGTAGTTAAGAAGAGAAAAGCTGAAGAAAAGAGAAGACGTTTGGCAGCTGAAATGGATGATTGACGCTATAAGAAATCTTCATCCAAAGGAAAGAGGAAGTTCTATGAGGAGAATTGAGCATGACTGGTTTTCTGAAAATCTTTTTATGTGGTTTGTGAAAATACTCTTTTTGGGTCTATAATCGTGTTTCAAACTCCCGTGCTTTGACTGTTTTTTGTACCTTGTTGAAAGACAAAGAGGGAGAAATGATGATCCGACATTTCGATATACTGCATTCTACATTTTAGTTTTGATTTTCATATGTATTACTAAACTAACAAATGCTGGTACGATAAAACATTTGTGTTGTCTTCCATCAAGGGGGAGATTGAAAACTCCACCTTGTTTATAATGTTTTACAGGTGTTTATGATGGAAGACTTAACACAAATGTAGTAGTTGGATATACTACCAATGTATTGATTATATTCTCTAGATGCTTGGTTGGTTTGAATTCAGTGCAGGTCTTATCAAATGTCAAGGGTCTTGAAGTACTTAAGGACAAGGAAGATAGTGTTTACAAAGGGACGATCTCAAAGGCCTTGGAGTTATATATAGATGCACAAAACAAGGATTCAAATGCAAATATGATTTTCCAGGAAGATTTGCTCAAACAGAAAGATTTTAGGGAAGATCTTTTTCAACCGAAGATTTTCTAAAAAATAAAAGCGGCATAATATCTTCTCTTTCGATTCAACAGAGGATGAGAAGATCAAGGAGCTAAGGACTCGACGTGTTCTCAGGAGTTGAAGATTTGCAACGTCTACCTTCTCTCGAAACAAGAAACGATCATCATGGAGAAGAAGATTCATCTTCAAACGGTCATCTCTCCAACGGCTAGAAGACCTCTCCATAGAAGAGTATAAATGAAGATGATGGTCGAAGAAGAAAGGACACACAAGCACATACGGAAAATATCTTTACGTCTTCAAGCAACTAAATCATCTTCATTCATTGCTTTTCTTTCTCTCATTTACGCAAAAGCTTTATCCCCTTAGAGAGCAAACACAAGAGCTCCATTGGAAGATCTAAATAGTGTTATACTAGAGTGTGTGTTACTCTGCGAAGTAACTAGGCTATTATAGCTAGGTTGAGAGTTGGAGTTAGATCGTAGCATTGGATACAGTGAGAGAAGAAGGGGATTTCTTCTAGTTTGTATCTAGGACTTTTTGAAGCTGATAATAGATAGTTAGATCCTAAGGTTATACCCTGGGACGGAGAGTAGGCTATTTAGAGCCAAACTTCGTAAACATATCCTCGTGTCAATATTTTACATTCTGCACTATATTTTGCTATTATGACTAACTTTGTTTTTGCAGGAGCACGAAGTCAAGGCTCTTGAAAGTTGTTTCAAAGCCCTTGAAATCAAAGTTTCACTAAGAGCACAGATTGACATCAAGGCCCTTGAAAGGAGTTTCAAGGCCTTGAGATTTGGTTCGCGAAAAGTTTCCATACTCTATTCAACCCCCCTTCTAGAGTATCTTTAACTTATTTATTTCACCTACCGGTTCTTCAGTCCTGATTCTACATATCTTGTCATTGTTAGTGCTTCTCTTTCTGAAGATGAGTTGTCTAAGTTGATGCATGTGTTAAGGACACATAGAAAGGCTTTGGGTTATACTATTGATGATCTTGTTGGTATTAAGCCTTCTCTTTGTATGCATAAAATACTAATTGAAGATGATCACAAGACTTCATGGGAACCTCAAAGACGGTTAAATCCGATCATGAAAGAGGTTGTGAAGAAGGAGATTCTTAAGTTGCTTGATACAGGTATCATATTTCCCATATCATATAGCAAATGGGTAAGTCCGGTGCATGTAGTTTCCAATAAAGGTGGGATGACCGTTGTGACTAACAAGAACAACAAATTGATTCACACAAGGACCATTACGGGCAGGAGGATGTGTATTGACTATAGGAAGTTGAATTTGGCCACAAGAAAGGATCATTTCCCTCTTTCATTCATTGATCAAATGCTTGAACGGTTAGCACAACACTCCCATTTTTGCTATTTAGATGGTTACAGTGGCTTCTTTCAGATTCCTATCCATCCGGATGATCAAGAGAAGACCACTTTTACTTGTCCATGGGGGACATTCGCTTATCGGAGGATGTCATTCGGATTGTGCAACGCACCCGCCACTTTTCAGCGTTGTGTGATGGCTATCTTCTCCGAGTATATTGAGGAGATCATGGAGGTTTTCATGGATGATTTTTGGTATATGGTTCCTCTTTTGATAATTGTTTGACTAACCTTTCTCTAGTGTTACAACGTTTTGAAGACACTAATCTCGTTTTGAATTGGGAGAAGTGTCACTTCATGGTTAGCGAAGGAATTTTTCTAGGACACCTCATTTCCGACCGAGGTATAGAGGTTGATCGAGCTAAGATCGAGACCATTGAGAAACTTCCTCGCCCCTGTTCTGTTAAGGGTGTGCGGAGTTTTCTTGGGCATGCAGGCTTCTACATGAGGTTCATCAAGGATTTTTCTAAAATATCTAAACCGCTCACTAATCTTTTAAATAAGGATATTGTTTTTGAGTTTTCGCAAGAATGCCTTGATGCTTTTTACAAGATAAAGGAAGCATTGATCACCGCTCTCATCATTCAACCTTCTGATTGCACTTTGCCCTTTAAGATCATGTGTGATGCTAGTGATGCGGCCGTAGGAGCGGTACTTGGACAAAAGAAGGATGGCCGAACCAACACCATTTATTATGCTAGCAAGACGCTAGATGAAGCTCAACTGAACTAGGCCACCACTGAGAAGGAACTATTGGCACTTGTTTATGCATTTGAGAAGTTTCGCTCTTACTTAGTGGGAGCGAAAGTTATTGTTTACACTGACCATGCAGCTATTCGATACTTACTAGCTAAGAAAGATGCAAAGCCGCACCTTATTCGTTGTATTCTCTTGCTTCAAGAGTTTGACCGAGATATTCGCGATAAGAAAGGATCCGAGAATTCCGTAGCGGATCACCTCAGCTGACTACCACCTATCTCGCTCGAGGAGATGATCTACCCATTGATGGTTCATTTCCTGATGAGCATTTGCATTTTATGGAGCATTGGACATAACCTTTGTCTTCCCCCATGGTGCAACTGAAGTATGGGGTGAGGCCACCACCTATCTTGTTTGAGAGTGACGTACGGTCCAATTAATGACTTTAAACAAAACGCTTCTTGGGAGGCAACCCAAGGTATTGCTTTCTTTTCCCTTATCTAGTTTAATTTAGATAGTTTGCTTTGTATTTTGTGTGTCCTCCTAGACAGGAATCAGGTATTCTCGAAGAAGAAGTTACAACTCAGGAGCTACAGGGAAAGATTGATGTTCGGGAAATTGAAAAAACGGAGTTTGACCGAGACACATCTCGGGTGTTGTCAGAGTTCCTCGACTGAGATGTTCTTCGCCAACCGAGATGTCGTTGTCTGACAACTACCTCGTTCTGACAACTCGGTTTGTCCAGAAAGACCTCGACCGAGGTGAAATCGAAATCTGCGAGGGGTATAAAAGGGGATCAATTTTCTCTCTCCTCACTACTCTTCCCTCTCTTTGCTCTACCTCGACCGCGGCTACCCTCTACTCCCAAATTCTCTATACTCACTCGTTTTCAACGATTCTTTGCTTCAAATCATCGGGAGATACAAGAGAAACAGTTTCCGAGCATCAAACAGCACGAAAATCCACTGCAATCTGCGCATTTGGTGTATTTTGCTCCAAACCCTAACTTGGTTCTTTTCTTTCGATTTTGCTCAGATCAGGAATAGTTTGTTGTGGTTTATTGTTGAAAAGAGTATAAGTACCCCATAGGAAGCAATTGGTAGTGAAATCCGGGGGAAAAGCTTACAGTTTTACGAGCCTCGATCGCACAACAGTTCGCCTCGGTTGCCTTTGCTGCGTCTCGGCTTAGGTTTTCTTGGGGCAACCGAGGTACTTTTCAGTTATGAGTAATTTGAGAAGATATTATCGCCATCTAGCCCTTAGGGATGGGCCCAACAGTTCCCGACATTCCTCTCCTTTGCCTCCTCCTAAGCTTAAAGTCCCGGTGATCCACGAGAGATTTCAACGGGACTTTGATCGGATTTGTGGGCGTCCTATTGTTTCCCTTAGGTATGCTGGTATTGATGACTTTGAGTGTCTGCATGTGGTGGAGGACCTAAAGAAGATGGTCTCCATGGTTGGCCTGGAGGACTTTATGGCCATCCGGACGCCGGTTTATTTGGAGCCGACGTTTGAGTTTTTGAGCTCGGTGGACTACATGCCGGAGAACAGAGGGATAAAGTACCGGCTGCTGAATAAGAACTACACCGTCCCCTTAAAGCAGTTTGGGAAGATTTTTGGGTTTCCTACTCCTACAGCCACCGATTTTTCTTCTCAAGTGCAGGCTCGTAGCTTTTGGGAGGGTATTGCTTATGTTACCTCCCGCCGTGATAGATGGCATCCCGGGGATTCTCGGAAGCGGATCATCTTCCATCTGGCTTTCCGTATTGCTCACAAGATTTTAAGTGAGATGCTTCTGGCGCGTAATGAGACGCCCTAGAAGGTCCGACAAGGTGAGCTTTTCAAGTTGTTTTGTATGGTGATTGGAGGTGTCCCGGACTTTGCTGCTATGCTAGATGAGGATCTGCAGAGAGTGAAGGGGAAGACGAAAGGACATATCTGTTGTGGTGGACTGGTGACCCACATTGCTACTTACATGGGGTTGGACCTCTCAAGATGCACCTTGGTTGCGGCGGCAAAGCCGCTTTGTTTGCAGGTGATGATTACACGACGTATACTCTTTCCCCGCGGTCTTGGCACACCTTGTGTAGCCATGCTATAACAAAGTTTCCTAGAGGTATTGTCTGGTCTTCCCAGTTCTCGGTCTATGACCACGATAAATTGTGTGCTGTCTGGTTCCCGATTATGCAGGATGATGCAGCTAGAGAGGAAGCACGAGGATACGCAGATGGAGATGGCATTGGAGGAGCTTATGCCATGGATACCGGTACTGATACCGGAGGACCTAACATCCCCACCGTTGACCTTGATGACGAGGCCACGGAGGACGAGAGAGACGCCTGCACCTCTACCCGAGGCAAATAGCAGGATAGATGATCTGATGAGGCAGATGACAGATTCTTACCAGGGTTTTTGGATCGACCTCACCCAGCGCTTCGATGCACATACTCGATCCATTGAGGGATGGACGTAGTGTATGGAGGAGAGCATGCGCTATTAGCGTCACATGGCGATGGTGTCGTTCCAGTAGACTATGGGCTACCCTTTCGATCTATCTCAGAACCCTTACATTCCACCACCACCACCGCCAGCTGATCAGGAATGAGCGTTCATGGAGTTTAATTTCTTATTTTTATGCAAATTTGCTTATGTCTGGTAAGTAATTTGTTCTTATGACTTCTAATTTGACCCATTGGGACAATGTGTCCTAAGTATGGGGTGTTTGTATCTATTTGACCTACTTGCTTATGGTGTATGACTCTTAACTATCGGATATTATCTTATTTGGCTTACATGCGCGTATATGTCATTTACATGCATTGCATACAGGTTTCTGTTTGAGAAAAACGTCAAAAACCGATTTGAAAAATCTTTTTGGCTTGACCGAGACGTTTTTGATCAAACGAGGTCGTGATAACTTAGATTCATCTCGGTTGAACACCTCGGGCGCTGTCAAATCATCTCGACCGAGATGGGTTTTAAACTGAAAAGATTTTCGAAACGTTTTGTGCTTCTATTCCAGATAAGACCTCGATGAAGATATTTGTTTTGAGATTAGCTTTAAAATCTTTATATGCTCGAAAGGTTTTATGATATGTTTAAGTTGCTAAATGTTTTGTTTGAAATTCTAGCATGTTTAATAGTTTGTTTTTTATCAAAATTATGTTGGATTTGAAGGTTGACACCACATTATGAGTTCTCTCACATTCTTGATGGGATGATTAGGGCACTCCATTCTCTTCTTGTTCTTCTTGATCATGCTTTAACCCTTCATATACATATTTCCCTCCCTTTACTTATCCGAGAATTCGGATGTAGTTGATGAAAAGCGTGTGAAGTGAAGTTGAGATCTTGGCTGAAAGTGTTAAAAAGAAACAAATTAGGTTTTTGGATGTTGATCTTGATGATGAGTAACTCGGCACCATTCACATAGCCAGGTGTTTGTGTCTTATCAAAGTCGGATTGATCGATATTCCTAACGGGTCATAGTATGTGCATAAAGGGTTTGAGGCATCTCGAGAAATTGATGATTGTTGATTTCCTAGGCTTCGTTTATTGTGCACCTATATCCATGTTCTCAAAAATTAAGTAAAAAAGTGAAAAATAAGCAAAGCTTATTGGTGGAAGATGTTTGTGATTCAAAAAAGTGAAGTAAAGATCCTATTCCCGGATTCTAGCACCACATTATCCTATATACATTCCACACTAGCACGTTTCTTGTCCTCTTTTGAAAGCCCTTAAGACCTTCAGTATGTTGATTGACTTTGTGGTTTAAACTGGATTATACATGATTAATTTCGATAAATGTGAGTTATTATGTATTCTATGATTTTATGCAAAGATGATCAGCTTTCTTATATTTGTAAAATGTTTTGACCATATGTTGATTTTATTTGCTATGAAGCATTATCTTAGGGTGATCTATGAATGGAGCGCACCACCAAAAGGTTTTGTGAAATGTTTTTCATTGATCTTTTTGATGACTTACAATTCACTCTATCTTGTACTAAGATTTTAATCTTTCTTGGGGGCAAGCAAGGGACAGGTATGGGGTATTTTGATAGCATGTATTATAGTCTATGTTTTGTGATTGGTTTGGACGTTTTATCTTCATAAATCTGCATGCATGGATGTATATTCTTGATCATTGCGTTGTTTTGTTTACCTTTGCAAGAATCGAGGTCTACACCTAGTTTTGTTGTAATTGTAGGGAAAATGACACGTTTTGATGCAATATGGAGCTAAGGGATCTAAGGAGTCATTGGAGCTACATTATGGAACACTAAGGAGCTACAAGGAAGGCATAGGAACCATGGAAGATGGACAGAAGTTTGATTTTGGACCAGTTTTGAGAGATTTGCACGAAGATGAGGATAATCTCGGTTGGCTACAGTACCACCTCGATCGAGATGATTTCGCTGGGCTGGATCGAGACGGACGACCCATGGCCCATGAGATCTTTTATTTTTGCCAAGTGATTTTCCTATATATTGGAAGATATTTTCTGGATGGAAGTATGTCTAGTTGGCTGATTAATTTGGAAGATTGAAGATATTCCAAGGAAGGAAGGAAGGAAGTTGAAGGAAGTTGGCTTTGAATTTGAAGTTGAAGACTTTTGAAGGAAGTTATAAGGTTTTCTTAGATTGTTTAATTGTTATCTTTTGGTTTGTGATTGAGGAACACAGTTTGCTGGTTTTTCGGTTTGTTGATTGTTTGATTGAGTGATTATTGAGACCTTTGTGTTAAGGTTTTCTTGTTTGGATATTGTTCTTTATTCATATATTTGATTGTTGATATCATGATGATTATTGGCTAAATTCTTGTGCGATTCTAGGGTGATTGGCTGAAGGTTGTGGGAAAGACGATGAAAGAATGAGCCTTTACCTTAGTGGACCCTGAAAGCTCGAGCCAAACCTTAGTTGAACCTCACCTCGGCCGGTATATAGAACATCTCGACCGAGATCGGACATGAACTGAGCGAGGTGTGACCTTATCTGATCCATACCTAAGTTTAGGTTTTAGTTTGCCAAATCCTATCCATAGTGCGCCTTTTCTGGTCCATATGCAAGCCTAGGATGAGACTTACCCTGTCATTCCTTTGCTTGTATACCAATGATGATGAGTGTTAGGTAATAAAGGTTTATCCTTTATTAGTGTTTGAGTGTGCCTTCATCCTACCTTTATGAGTTAGCCTGAGACTTACCTTGTAAAGGTTAGTTCTATTCCCTTAGTTGATGTGTTGGTTTAAGATTATAGTTCCTTTCCTTAGTTCCTTGAGACTTACCCGGTGAGAGGATCTTTGGTTTGTGATGATGAGCAGTGAGACTTACCCGGTGATCTATTCCCATCTTAGAAATACCTTCCCTTGCAAACCTCAGCTTTGTCCACATTATCATTTGAGATCTTGAGTTGGAACCAACGGGATGCTTTGACCTCTAGAATGTGCATTCTTTTATCTGATTATTACATCATCTTTGATATCTTTGCTTTGTTGCTTGCTTTTGATTGACAACCTTATATACCGTGCTTTGTTTAACCATAGTCCTTGTGTTCGACCCTGGAGTATTTGTTGTTATTACAATCGATCCGTACACTGCGGGTTTGCATAAATTTAAAGCTATATCGTTCACGATTACACATACGTTTGAGAGCGAACAACTGGTCATGTGAATGTCCAAAATATTGCTATCTTTAATTGTGCAAGCAAATAGAAAATACATAAAAAAAACCCAACAGCCGAGTATAAATCATCAACAACGTATACATAACAAAACCCAAAAGCACATAACATCATAGATATAAGGAAGTCCTCGGCTGATCAGTCCTCTAGATCACCTTGCGGTCTTCCTATCCTGCAAAGGATCTACAACACGGTATGAAACCGTTAGCTAACAATTCATATATTAGATAATGCATAAGCACATACACACATCAGAATCACGATAAACACCAAACATGCCATCACACATTTATCAGTTTAATTATATTTATTACGTTATATACTCAAAACCATATTTATGGTTGTGACATGAGAAGTATATATTTCTCGCCTCTAGGTACCATATCCATTTGGAGTGGAAAACAGGCGCACTCCCCGTGTACGTCTTGATGGCGAAATACCCTGCTTGTATACCAAGTCTGGCCTAACCTCAAAGAACCTATCAGACTCCATACAAGATGAAAGAGAAAGGTTATCACCGCCTGCTTCAAGGTGGCCATTCATATGTCGATAATAATCAATATCGCGTGCTATAAAGCACATAACAATCACCACTCATGCATACATCCAATATAGGAATGCATCTAAGTAAGTCCTACAGACTAACCTGAGTTACAATATAATCATCAACCACGATCAACCTCCAATTCCCGTAGGAATGAGCATTGCCTAATAGCAAGGCATAAACATACATCAATCCTCCTATCAATCAACAGGATCAAACCTAAACCTCAAACCCACATCAGGGCATACATCATCATCATGATATCATCAATATACTCGTATATATGTATCCTATCATGCTTCTAAACCCAAGCAAAAGTCAAGGAAAGGAAGGAAACATATCAACACTTTGTATGTTCTGATGGAAGGCGCACCCACGGGAAGGAATAGGCGCGGGGGTGGTGACAAGCCACGACAGCAGGAAGAAGTCACCGCAGGGGCGGTGACAAGCTCTAGCCGCAGGGAGGTAATGACAAACGCAAGGGCGGTTACCTTGATAAACAACAACTTCCAAGAGCTGTTCCACCACTCTCTCGTTCGATTCTTCACCACTCCACCTCATGGAGTAACCAAGGCTGAAAAGCCAACATATACATACATACACATCCAAAACATCCATAACTCATCGCAAGATCAATCCTTGTTGAAATCACAAGGAAAGAGAGAGGAAGGAAGAAAGTAGAAGAACAAGGAAAAGAGATAGGAAAGACTCACCCCTTCTTTGCCCAAAAGTGATGAAGAACTCAAACTGCAGGTTCTTAGCAACCCACACAAACATCAGCACACAACATCATCATCAAGCTCATTTGCAACTTGAAGAATATCCAAGATCAAACCAAGGAGAAGAATCAAGAGAAGGAAGAAGAAAAACGTGAGAGGAAGAAGGTGAGAAAGAAGGATGGAGAAAGATAAAACCCTCATCAGGACGGAGAGGGTGAAAACTTATAGGGTAACAAACGGAAAGCAAGAAGTCAAAGAAGACGGCATGATCACCGCCTATTCCACGACCGCAGTCTAACAACGCCGCGCCTACGGTGGCCCGCGTCTGCGGGCAGGAACCGGCGCGGTCGCTGGATTCTAATAAAGGGAAGGCTATCACATCAGATCCCCCAAAAAACAAGTGTCGTCCCAAAACTTGAACAAACCCAAAGACCCATATGCAAAGGTATAACACTCACTCTAATGGAGGCATAACATCTCCAAAACCTAACTCATCCTAAAGGCATGGAGGCAAAACATCTTCGGCAATCTAAACCCATCACAATGGCACGAAGGTAAAACATCTCCAGCAAACCATAATCATAACTCAATAGCATGGAAGAAGAACATCTCCAGCAACTATAACCATAACAATAGCGTGGAGGAAGAACATCTCCAGCACTAGAATCACTACAAAAGCATGTAGGAAGAACATCTCCAGCTAACTCATAACTCGGTTGTATGGAGGTAGAGCATCTCCAACCATAGAAACATCGCTCAAGGGCCTGGAGGTAGAACCTCTCCAGCCATATAAATCTCACTTGTGTCACAATAGCATGGAGGAAGAATCGTCTTCAGCTATTTCATAACTCGTGCTAGCATAAATAATCTACTAAGATCACACATCAGAATCTATCACAAAAATAATATCATATCATATAATCACATAATCATATCATCATATAACTCACCAAATATACTAAGACTCGCTCAGCAAGTCTACAGATGGAGCTATCTCTGCATAAAATTCGGGATAGTTCCTTCGAGTGCAAGTGTCTCGTACTTCGCTCTAAGACTACAACGGGATGCTCAACAAATGTGTGGTCTGGCTCGCCCACAAAATCCCCATAGTTGATAATGGGTCTCGGGTGTAACACCCCAAATTCTGAGAACTCGAGGAGCTAATGGTTAGGACCTCACAATGGGTCCCGACCATAGTTTGACAACAATTTTACATGGATCTTACAACAAGGCACAAAAGTATTTAAAACATTTAGAAACTGTAAACAATATATACATGGAGAATATGTATCAGCCTTACAAGAAAAGCTACTAAAATTATGCATATGAAGAACATAAGACATCCCCGTCCCCAACTAAATGAGTATGTGGACCCGGCTGACCATTTCCTCCGGATCTCTCTACAACTGTCTTAACCTGCAAGGCATCTACAAGCGGTATAAAACCGTTAGCTAACATTCTATGCATTAGTATAAAGGTAAAAGCACAAACACACAACATACACAATCAACATGCAACACTCAATCCTTTTATTATCTTTAATTAGGTGATAGGTTATTACAAATGATACTTATTTTGTGACACGAGGGATTCCCAAACCTCGCCCCTGTCCCGGTTTACCAACGCGGAATGGTACTAATGCATCTGACCGTCTACCGGACTGGGCTGGTCGCAAGGAACCTCCTAGACTCTCGCAAGAGCTAGGCAGATGATGTCACGACCCGTTATCATACACTTGAGTCAATTACGTAAATAATAAAGTCGGCCTAATCCGGTTTCGTTGTTTATCATAACTAACAAACATCACTCATACACATTACACTCATACAAGAAGCCAGCAAAGTAAGTCCGTGGACTTACCTGAATCAGATCTCGACTCCTAATTCGCAAATCGATCTGTACAGTAGGAATTCAGTGGCCTGTCAAAGGAGGCAAGTGTGTCAGCACACTTTCTGGGTGGTTAGAAGTCTAAGACTTTTAAGATAGTAGATCTTAATAGAACGGAATTGATTACAATATTAATTTATGGTAAAATGACTATTTTACCCTTGGTCTCGAAACTTCCAAAAATTCCCTAATTCATGCCTAAACTCTTATTTGAGACTAAAGAGTCATATTCTAACTCCTAAAGATGAGTTTGGTTACAAACTGGCAATTTACCCATTTCCCTATTTTCGGAAAGATCGTTAAGGTCCAACTTCGGCTTCAAATATAAAATTCGAATAATCTTATAAAAATTCCGAAATAATACCCTAGATCATCTATGATATCTCATCTACTCCTAGGAGAAAGAATTTCTTAAAACTGTTCAACCATCACTTCTACAAAAATTTCCAAAGTTGGTTACAACACTTAACAAACAGCACATTGTTAACTTTGAAAAATCATAACTCCTAAACTACTCGCTGGAGTTATCCCAAATTTTGATACGTTCTACTATAAAATCTTATCTATAATATATCCAAAATTCATCCGCAAAGGAGATCAAAATCATATTTAAAACTATCTCACAAAACCGAATTTCAGCACAACAGAAAAACTGCTTACGACTTCATCTTTGAAAAATCATAAATCCCAAACCACTCGCTGGATGCCTCTCAAATATTAATATGTTCTAAAACAATATGTCAACTATATCATATCCAAAATTCAGGCCCAACGGAGATCAAGAGCTTATTCAAAATCATCTCACAAAACAGCATCACTTGTTGTTTTCCCCAACACTCAGCACATATATACAAACTGCATGAGGCGTCAACTTTGGAACACAATAACTCTCAAACCATAACTCTGATTCCTCTAAAATTTTAGTATGCTTTACTATACAATATCTACTAAAACATATCCGAAAATCAGCAGTAAAGGTGGAGTCTAACCTACCCAAAACTGGAGCCGAATTTGACTGTTCTTCACTTCCGAAAACTCAGCAAACTCCTATATCTTCACTGTTTCTTCTATGGATGTTCTAGCATGATTAGGAGACATGAAGAGCATTCATTAGACACAAAAGGTGTGGAAAGAAGTGCGAGGAAGCAAGGGTATCCACCTTATTCGATTCCAAGACTTGAAGGGAGATAGGAGATTGCACAAGGTTGTTGTCGAGCCAGTTGTTGCACAGAAACGGAGAGGCCGCTTGCAAGAGATCTATTGGTGTGAAGAGGGGAGATTTGTCCCTATGATGTTGGTGGCGGTTGCACGACAGGGAAGGGGCTGCTTGGTGCAAAGGAGACAAATCTTGGATGGCTTGTTGCTTGCGAGATCCACGTGCAGAAGATCAATGTTGAAGACCGTTGTTGCTGCCTACTGCTGCGTTGAGGACCTATGTGCAGCGTTAGAGAGGTTGTAATTGAACGTGTGCAGGAAGAGGCGTGATCTGGTGAGAATGGAAGATATCAGAAGAGAGCAAGAGGAGGCGTGATCGGCTGGGAGTTACGATCTTTGAGATGTCTAGAACGTGTGTGCTCTTGGGCTAGAGGAAAATGCTGAACGGCCTGCAGGAAGAGGGAGTTACGGCTGGCATGTAAGCAGGGTTGTCATGGGCTGCGGCTGGGCCTGTACAAGCAGTCCGGGAATGGGTCACAAGCAATTAAGGAGGAGAAGGTGGGTTGTGGTTGTGTGGGCTGAAGATCATAGTCATAAGTTTGGGCTGTAGCAAGGTAAGAAAGAATGGGCTGAGATTGTCCAACCTTGTCAAAACCTTGTCAACAGCTTGTCGGGCTTTCTCAGGACCTCGTCTCAGCTTTGTCGTGATCTCGTCACAGCTTTGTCGTGATCTCGTCTCAGCCTCGTCATGATCTCGTCTAAAGTCGTCGTTAAGGATTAATTATAAGAATTAGGGTTTGATATGTATCTATTATTTTATGTGAATTAAATTCTACATAAAATGATAAATAATTATAAGAATTAGGGTTTGATATAATTCTATCATTTTATGTGAATTAAATTCTACATAAAATGATAAAATTTGTGAAGAAAGAAATACTAGATAGAATGGGAACCGTCAACGGCTCGAAGTCCAAAATGTTTCGGAATTAAACGGAATAAAAATTCTGGATATTACATCAGTACCCCCTTAAAATAAGTTTCGTCCCGAAACTTAGAACAAAGTACTTAATTAAACGACTTCCATAAATAAACTGGTATGTCCTAGTCTCACTAAATTTTTATTCGTTTCTTAAACTTCTCTAACTCTATCAAAGCGTAACGAAAAAAAATTGGTCGTTACATCAGATCCCCCTCAAAATAAGTTTCGTCGCGAAACTTAGGGTAAGACAATCCTGATCGGCCTTTAAGACACCAAATGGGTGTTTTTGATCACTACACAAAAGTCTCGTCGTTTCCACATCCAAGTATCCCACACATCAAGGTAATCAAAAGCACACATCACTGACTAAGCACTCAATCATGAAATAAACAAGTAGTCAAACAATATCACACATCCAAGGTCAAGCCCTAACTCGTCACTCTCGAGGTTACAACTATCACTACATAGGTCTTTGAAGGGTTACGTCTCTTACTATCCCCAGTATCTTAGGTAGCCTTATCAGCTTTTCATAAAACCACTAAATCATAAATCTTTTCAGGTATTTAGATCACAAGCTCCTACTACCACGTTCTTGAGTGGTTACCGGATATCTCACCGGTATTATCCGACTTAACTGTCTGATTCTCTAATATGATAACCTAACCCGTGTCTGGTAGGTATCTCTCCACTGAAATTCTCAAACTTAGTTCCCAAACTTAGTCTCCGTGGAAAACTGAAGCTACCCTCTCCAATAGGGTGAGGAATACTAGTCCCTCAGTCCCTTTTAAACCGCTTTACAACTTCCAATGGTTGCCTTACACAACTCACTTCTAGATCCTTTGATGACCCTACGGAAAATGATTTATTCAACTTTCTTCCCTTTGTTATGACCACTTGCGTCCGGCCTTCTGAAAAGGTTCTGACTACACACTAAGGCCAAAGGTCTTGGACATCCACCAACACTTTACCAAGTGTCTAATGCTCTTCGTACCACGACCCACTTGGTTTTGTCTTTTAATATGACTCAGTCCTATTATTCCTCAAGTAAGGAATCATCACTTATCCCCTTTTCTACTCTAACACTTGAGACAACTAAAAATTAACCCAATGGTCATCCTTTGTGTGCACTTGGCGTTATAATACTATTTATAGATCTATAATATATATTTATCTCAACCTTAGGCTTCTCATGAATTTTACAAGATCTTAAGTGACATAGAATATGTCCGGAATGACGGCATTTGATAATAACTACTCAATAAATGTTAACATACCATCAGTAGTGCGCCCTTTTATCCACCATTGTTACCGGCCCGATAGTATCCCTCTGACTCAAAACGCAACTCGGATCCGTTCTGCTATCACATTACACATAAAATCTACTCCGAGATTACGCTTTCTTTAAGCACGGTTACTGGGTTGTAAGTATACTCCCGTCGCTTCTCTTTCTTATGTATCTTTGACTCAGAATGGTAGTTACTCACTTTGAGCTTTCTAGTGCATACCATGCACAATACTTTTATTACATCGTTAATTCTTCTCTCAATCCATCAAGAAACTCACTCTAACGTACTCTGTTAGGTATAGAATTCCAAAACTACTTGCCTAGCAACCTGCAACAATGCCATCACTCTACACTCGGATCCATAATAGGGTACCAGTCTTCTTCTATTACCTCTACATGGACATAAGTTTCCGTACAACATTTTTAGTAACTCCCCATAGCCTATCTCACGTTCCTTCCAACCAGAATGCATTTCATAACTATCACCATCTTAAACTCGACACGACATCCCTCAACACCCTTGAGCTTCTTGCTCTGTGGGTTAGGACCCACCACGCTTCCGTTGCGCTACTCTGATTATTTTGTTGTTCTCCGTAATCATAAGGACGTGTTCTATCAGTCAAAACTGATTAACCGGATGAAGTACCAAGTACTTTCCTTACTTTGTCTTCTTGAAATAAAATTATGATTGGAAAACAACCATCTTCCGTTTACTTCCTTAATTCTTTTAACACGGATCCAAACTACTAGACTCGACCGGAGTTTGATCTTAACCAGCCAAGAAGTAACCTCTAACACGATTCTCTATACCCTTAGTTGTCTAAGAAGATTGTTGTTGCATACTTGAGGAAATCCTTCCAGGAGTCGGTAAAACCACCCCATAACTCCACAGTCGCAATTATCTTTTCTTAACGGTATATAACTCGTCAATACCAAACAACACTTACACATCCTCAACTGACGTCGGTCAGTCTATAGTTGACTCATCTCAGTATCCCGAACTTACTCTTCTCATAACCCGTCTGGTATTAAAATTCTTTGGTAAGCATCACCTATACAATTAATCCTTTTACACTTCTTTAGTTCGTCTTATCTTTCACTCTTCTGCTTCCTCTGGGACAACTCTCTTTCTCAAGTCTCACTGTGCCACTCGCTTGATGTCAAAAGTCGTTCCTAACACTCCACGATAGATGGTAAGTGTCTTGTAGTTCTGATGACTTTTAATTACCTCCCAATTATAGTCCCTTTACAGGGACCGTCTGTGTTGATGGCTTAGGTCCCGTGATAATTCGGGTTACCCTGGACTCTCGAGTCTAGCAAGGCCGTTCTCCCATACACATTTCTTCACTCATGTTGGTGGTAATATCGCCTTCACGAAACTCCGTTGACCCTACTAAAGGCTTCCATTCTTTGGATATTGGCGTCTCGATTTCTTTCAAACTTCTTATATCTCTGAGGAGGTCAAAACCTCCCCACGCTTGTGGGGTCTGCCTTTCCGCTTTTACACTCAATTGTAGGTCTTCATTCCGTGCACCTTAGATTCTCATACCCGGATTGACACTCTGTTTCTTCTGGTTTCTTATGCCCATAATGGTCTAAGGGGCATCCGTTCCGATTGTAATGTCCTTGATTCCGCAATCTTGGTTGTACTCAATTCTACTTGTCCTGTTCCAATATTGTTATCTCTATTCCGCACTCTTGTAGTCTCTTCCATGGTTCTTCTAATTCCGTCTCTCGGCCTCGTATGCCCGAGTTCCTTGAACGATCTTCTATTCCTTCTAACTGAACTACCTCAGGGATTTCTTCCTCATCTGATTGTGCATGTGGTAAAAATTATCTTCACAACGTTACTTCCTTGCTCACTTGTTCTTTGGATAATTTGTAAGGATCACCAAGCAACCTACCCGAGTACAATACTCAATTCAAGGTCCGATTCCATTGCCTCGTGTTGGAGATTCTTCAAGTCCGCAGTTGATTTATCATGAGGCGATAATCGCTTCGTGATATCACGACTAAAGGATATAAAATATCCTTTAGGATACTAACAAACTAAGCATGCACATGTATATAACATATAATAAGAAACATCATAAAAATTCTATATACTAACTCATATCGATCCAAGTTGCAGAGATCCACGGAGAGCGATGGTGGTCCGACGTACTACTAACCCAACAACCCGACTATGCGTGTGTGTAAAAACAGAAATCCGTTTTGAAAATTTAGACCCCTTTCGGGTTCTATTTATTTTATACATTCGGCCTTTCAGAAGATTTCAAGTGCCATTGTTGCCAACCCAGAGCTTTGATACCATATTGTAATACCCCAAATTCTGAGAACTCGGGGAGCTACTAGTTAGGACCTCACAATGGGTCCCGACCATAGTTTGACAACAATTTTACATGGATCTTACAACAAGGCACAAAAGTATTTAAAACATTTGGAAACTGTAAACAATATATACATGGAGAATATGTATCAGCCTTACAAGAAAAGCTACTAAAATTATGCATATGAAGAACAGAAGACATCCCCGTCCCCAACTAAATGAGTACATGGACCCGGCTGACCATTTCCTCCGGATCTCTCTACAACTGTCTTAACCTGCAAGGCATCTACAAGCGGTAAAAAACCGTTAGCTAACATTCTATGCATAAGTATAAAGGTAAAAGCACAAACACACAACATACACAATCAACATGCAACACTCAATCCTTTTATTATCTTTAATTAGGTGATAGGTTATTACTAATGATACTTATTTTATGACACGAGGGATTCCCAAACCTCGCCCCTGTCCCCGTTTACCAACGCGGAATGGTACTAATGCATCTGACCGTCTACCGGACTGGGCTGGTCGCAGGGAACCTCCTAGACTCTCGCAAGAGCTAGGCAGATGATGTCACGACCCGTTATCATACACTTGGGTCAATTACGTAAATAATAAAGTCGGCCTAATCCGGTTTCGTTGTTTATCATAACTAACAAACACCACTCATACACATTACACTCATACAAGAAGCCAGCTAAGTAAGTCCGTGGACTTACCTGAATCAGATCTCGACTCCTAATTCGCAAATCGATTTGTACAGTAGGAATTCAGTGGTCTGTCAAAGGAGGCAAGTGTGTCAGCACACTTTCTGGGTGGTTAGAAGTCTAAGACTTCTAAGATAGTAGATCTTAATAGAACGGAATTGATTACAATATTAATTTATGGTAAAATGACTATTTTACCCTTGGTCTCGAAACTTCCAAAAATTCCCTAATTCATGCCTAAACTCTTATTTGAGAATAAAGAGTCATATTCTAACTCCTAAAGATGAGTTTGGTTACAAACTGGCAATTTACCCATTTCCCTATTTTCGGAAAGATCGTTAAGGTCCAACTTCGGCTTCAAATATAAAATTCGAATAATCTTATAAAAATTCCGAAATAATTCCCTAGATCATCTATGATATCTCACCTACTCCTAGGAGCAAGAATTTCTTAAAACTGTTCAACCATCACTTCTACAAAAATTTCCAAAGTTGGTTACAACACTTAACAAATAGCACATTGTCTTAACTTTGAAAAATCATAACTCCTAAACTACTCGCTGGATTTATCCCAAATTTTGATACGTTCTACTAAAAAATCTTATCTATAATATATCCAAAATTCAGCCGCAAAGGAGATCAAAATCCTATTTAAAACTATCTCACAAAACCGAATTTCAGCACAACAGAAAAACTGCTTACGACTTCATCTTTGAAAAATCATAAATCCCAAACCACTCGCTGGATGCCTCTCAAATATTAATATGTTCTAGAACAATATGTCAACTATATCATATCCAAAATTCAGGCCCAACGGAGATCAAGAGCTTATTCAAAACCATCTCACAAAACAGCATCACTTGCTGTTTTCCCCAACACTCAGCACATATATACAAACTGCATGAGGCGTCAACTTTGGAACACAATAACTCTCAACTCGTAACTCTGATTCCTCTAAAATTTTAGTATCCTTTACTATACAATATCGACTAAAACATATCCGAAAATCAGCAGTAAAGGTGGAGTCTAACCTACCAAAAACTTGAGCCGAATTTGACTGTTCTTCACTTTCGAAAACTCAGCAAACTCCTATATCTTCACTGTTTCTTCTATGGATGTTCTGAGCATGATTAGGAGACATGAAGAGCATCCATTAGACACAAAAGGTGTGGAAAGAAGTGAAAGGAAGCAAGGGTATCCACCTTATTCGATTCCAAGACTTGAAGGGAGATAAGAGATTGCACAAGGTTGTTGTCGAGCCAGCTGTTGCACAGAAACGGAGAGGCCGCTTGCAAGAGATCTATTGGTGTGAAGAGGGGAGATCTGTCCCTATGATGTTGGTGGCGGTCGCACGACAGGGAAGGAGCTGCTTGGTGCAAAGGAGACAGATCTTGGATGGCTTGCTGCTTGCGAGATCCACGTGCAGAAGATCAATGTTGAAGACCGTTGTTGCTGCCTACTGCTGCGTTGAGGACCTATGTGCAGCGATAGAGAGGCTGTAATTGAACGTGAGCAGGAAGAGGCGTGATCTGGTGAGAATGGAAGGTATCAGAAGAGAGCAAGAGGAGGCGTGATCGGCTGGGAGTTACGATCTTTGAGATGTCCAGAACGTGTGTGCTCTTGGGCTGGAGGAGAATGCTGAACGGCCTGCAGGAAGAGGGAGTTACGGCTAGCATGTAAGCAGGGTTGTCATGGGCTACGGCTGGGCCTGTACAAGCAGTCCGGGAATGGGTCACAAGCAATTAAGGAGGAGAAGGTGGGTTGTGGTTGTGTGGGCTGAAGATCATAGTCATAAGTTTGGGTTGTAGCAAGGTAAGAAAGAATGGGCTGAGGTTGTCCAGCCTTGTCAAAACCTTGTCAACAGCTTGTCGGGCTTTCTCAGGACCTCGTCTTAGCTTTGTCGTGATCTCGTCACAGCTTTGTCGTGATCTCGTCACAGCTTTGTCGTGATCTCGTCTCAGCCTCGTTATGATCTCGTCTAAAGTCGTCGTTAAGGATTAATTATAAGAATTAGGGTTTGATATGTATCTATTATTTTATGTGAATTAAATTCTACATAAAATGATAAATAATTATAAGAATTAGGGTTTGATATAATTCTATCATTTTATGTGAATTAAATTCTACATAAAATGATAAAATTTGTGAAGAAAGAAATACTAGATAGAATGGGAACCGTCAACGGCTCGAAGTCCGAAATGATTCGGAATTAAACGGAATAAAAATTCTGGATATTACATCGGGTCTGGTATATACTCCTTCTACTGAGCCACGTGAAATACGGGGTGAACACCCTCTAATCTAGGTGGCAACGCAAGACGGTATGTCAACTCACCGAGTCGCTCCAAAATCTCAAAAGGGCCAACATATCAAGGACTAAACTTCCTCTTTATGACTGATATCATGTATTATAGTCTATATTTTGGGGCTAGTTTGGACGTTTTATCTTAATAAATATGATATATGGATGTATATTCTGCGATTATATTGTTGTTTTGTCTACCTTTGCGGGAATCGGGGTCTACACCTAGTTTCATTGTAATTGTAGGTAAAATGGCACGTTTTGCATCAAAATGGAGCAAAGGAAGCTAAGGAGTCATTGCAACTACATTCTGGAGCTTAAGGAAAACCTCAGGAAACATGGAAATGATTAAGAAGATTGAATTTGGACCAGATTCGATAGATTTCACATTCAGTTGAGATTCACCTCGGTCAGCTACAGTATCACCTCAACTGAGGTAATCTTGAGGAGCGTCCCGACCATGAGATCTATATTTTTGGCTGAGATCTTCTATTTTTGGAAGGAGGATATCTTATATTTTTGGCTGGATTTCTGGAAGGAAGATATTATATTTTGCAGATTTATTTTGAGAGATATGGATATTTTCTAGGAACTTATCTTTTTAAGATATTATTATCTTTGGAAGATAATTCTCCTATATAAAGGGTTGGATTTTCTACAATTCAGCCATCTTCGGATCAAGAGATTTTTGGGGTATTTATGAGAGTTTGGAGGAAGATATGAAGGAAGTATTGAAGGATTGAAGTTCAAGGAAAGAAGGAATCATAGTTTGAGTTAGCTTTTGAAGGAGTTTGTAAGACTTTCTTATATTGTCTTTTGGTTTGTTGTCTTTGCTGATTTGTGATTGAGGAACGCTTGTTTGTTGATTATTTGATTTAATTATTGAGACCTTTTTCTTAAGGTTTTCTTGTTTGAATATTGATTCCTTTCCTATTAATTTGATTATTGTTATCATGATGATTGTTGGCTAAGTTTCTTATGCGATTCTAGGGTGATTGGCTGAAAGGTATGGGAAAGACGATGATAAAATGATCTTAATCCCAATAGAACCATGAAAGCTCGAGTCTTTACCTTAACCCTATAACACCTCGCTCAGTCATTGAACATCTCGGCCAGGGTGGGATCTGACTGAACAAGGTGAACCTTTTCCAGAACCTATTCTGAGTTAGGTGTTTTAGTTTACCAAATCCTATCCTTATTACACCTTTCCTGGTTCAATGCAAGCCTAGGATGAGACTTACCCGGCGATTCCTTTGTTTGTTTACCTAAGATCATGAGTGTAGGTAATAAAGGTTTATCCTTTATTGGGGTTTGAGTGTGCCTTCATCCAATCTTTGTGAGTTAGCCTGAGACTTACCCGGTAAAGGTTGATTCTATTCCCTTGGGTGGTGTGTTGGTTTGAGTTTATAGTTCCTATCCTTAGTACCTTGAGACTTACCCGGTGATAGGAGCTTTGGTTTGGGATAATGAGTAGTGAGACTTACCCGGTGATCTATTCTCACCTTAGAAGAACCTTCCCTTTGCAAACCTCAGCTTTGTCTGTGTTATCCTTTGAGATATTGAGTCAGAACCACAACTAGATGCTTTAATCCCTAGAATCCGCATTTCCCCTTACTTGACTTTATATCATCTTTGATGGCTTTAATTACCTTTAGTTAATTGCAATATTTGACAACCTGATTATGTGCTTTGTTTCACCTAAGTCCCTATGATCGACCCCTGGAATTCTTGCTTTTATTATAATTAATCCGTACACTACGGGTTCGCATATTTGTTCAAGAAAACTTCTTGGGATATAAATATCCAAGCTTGCACACACCGTTTGGAGCGAACAATGCCGAAGCGTGCTACCCTTCGCGTCGGGGATACTCTCAATCAGACATGAGCTCCAACCCTGAAGTTTAGAGGTCGACGTGAGCTTCAACCCTCAATCAGACATGAGCTCCAACCCTCACGTCGGGGATACTCTCAATCAGACATGAGCTCCAACCCTCGCATCGGGGATGCTCTCAATTAGACATGACCAGTACTGTTGGTCTTCAAGAGATGATCATGAGGCGTATTCTCGTCCCTCGTGGTCTTAGTACACCATACGTCGCTATGCCATGGGAGACGACAGCTCCACAGGGCATTCTATGGTCATCCCAGTTTTCAGTCTTCGACCGACAATACTGGTATTCTGCTTGGCTTCCTTACATGCTGGATGCCAGAGACGGTGCTGATGATGATGAGGAGGAGTTTGATGGAGAAGCTTCCATGGAGACCAGTACTGCTACCGGAGGCCCTAGTGTTCCAGTTGTCGACCTTGATGACGAGGCGACAGAGGAGGAGACAGCACCACCACCACCACCTCAGTGCAGGTCTCGTCGTAGGTTCAGAGATCAGAAGGCACACTAGAGGATTGATGACCTCATTGATCAGATGGTCGATGCTTACGCTGCCCTGATAGTTGACATCCATGAGCATTTCGAGGACCAGCGTCGAGGGATTGAGAGTTTGATGCAGCAGATGTTGGAGAGTCAGCACTATACTAGACGTATGATGAAGATCCAGCACCAGCATATCATGATTATTCCCTTTGATCCATCTCAGCACCCCTATTTCCACATCCACCACTGCGACCAGCTGACGAGGATTAGAGCTGCATGGAATTTTCTTTCTTATTATTTATTATATAGTTCAGCTGGGTCCGGTGAGTATTCTGTTCTTTAGACTTCTATTTTGACCCATTGGGACAATGTGTCCCAAGTATGGGGTATTTGGATGTATTACTTGACATTATGTGTGTATGTTTGTATGACTCCCAGATATTTATGATCTTATTCTTCTTTACTTGGCTTTATGTGTTTATTTGCCATTACATGCATACATACTTGGCTTTATGACCTCAACCGGGATGTTCTTGACTGGACGAGGAAGACACCTCGGATAACGTCACAACACCTCAACCGAGGCAGGTTCTTAAATGAGAGTTTTTTCGAAAACGTTTTGTGCTTCTTCTCTGGATATGACCTCAATGATGATTATGTTTGCAGATTGGTTTTGAAATCTTTATATGCTCGAAAGGTTTTATGATATGTTTAAGTTGTAAAATGCTTTGTTTAAAGTTTTAGCATGTTTAATACTTCATTTTTATTAAAACTATGTTGGATTTGAAGGTTGACACCACATGATGAGTTCTATCACATTCTTCCTGGGATGACTAAGGCAATTCATTCTCTTCTTTTTCTTGATCATGCTTTAGCCCCTCATATACATATTTGTCTCCCTTTACCTATCTGGGAATTTGGAAGCAAGCAAAGAAAAGCAAGTGAAAGTGAAGTTGAGATGTTAGTTTAAGTGTTAGAAAGAAACAAATAGGTTTGGCAAGTTAATCATGATGATGAGTAACTCGGCACCATTCACATAGCCGGGTGTTTGTGTCTTGCCAAAGTCGGATTGAGAGATATTCCTAACGGGTCATGGTATGTGCATCAAGGGTTTGAGGCATCTCGAGAAATTGATGATTGTTGATTTCCTAGGCTTCGGTTATTGTACACCTCTGTCCATGCATCCCAAAAAGTAAAGTAAAACAAGCAAAGCCTATTAGTGGAAGATGTTGAGATTCAAAGAAAGTGAAGTAAGATCTTTTTCCCGGATTCTAGCACCACATTACCCTATATACATCCAAACCCTGACACGTTTCTTAACCTCTTTTTGGAAGCCCTTGAGACCTCGAGCTTGTTGATTGACTTGGTGGTTTAGACTGTATTATACATTATTAATTTCGATAATTATGATTTATTATGCGTTCTATAATTTTATGCAAAGATGAACAACTTTGTTATATTTATAAAATGTTTTGATCATGTCTTGATTTTATTTGCCATGAAGCATTCTCTTAGAGTGATCTATGAGTGCAGCACACCACTAAAAATGTTTTTAAATGCTTTTCATTGATTTTTCTAACTTGTAATCCATTCTATCTTGTATCTAAGATTTGGAACATGCTTGGGGACAAGCAAGGGACAAGTATGAGGTATTTTTTATAGCATGTATTATAGTCTATATTTCGGGGCTAGTTTAGACGTTTTATCTTCATAAATCTGCATGTATGGACGTATATTCTGTGATTATATTGTTGTTTTTTCTACCTTTTCGGGAATCGAGGTCTACACCTAGTTTCATTGTAATTGTAGGTAAAATGGTACGTTTTGCATCAAAATGGAGCTAAGGAAGCTAAGGAGTCATTGGAGCGACATTCTGAAGCTTAAGAAAAACCTCAGGAAGCATGGAAATGATTAAGAAGATTGAACTTGGACCAGATTCGAGAGATTTCACATTCAGTTGAGATTCACCTCGGTCAGCTATAGTACCACCTCGACCGAGGTGATCTTGAGGAGCATCCCGACCGAGGCGAACACCCTGTCGCCGGCGAGATCTATATTTTTGGCTGAGATCTTCTATTGTTGGAAGGAGGATATCTTATATTTTTGGCTGGATTTCTGGAAGGAAGATATTATATTTGGCTGATTTATTTTGAGGGATATGGATATATTTTCTAGGAAATTATCTTTTTAAGATATTATTATCTTTGGAAGATAATTCTCCTATATAAAGGGTTGGATTTTCTACAATTCAGCCATCTTCAGATCAAGAGATTTCTGGGGTATTTTTTGAGAGTTTGGAGGAAGAATTGAAGGAAGTATTGAAGGATTGAAGCTCAAGGAAGGAAGAAATCATAGTTTGAGTTAGCTTTTGAAAGAGTTTGTAAGACTTTCTTACATTGTCTTTTGGTTTGTTGTCTTTGCTGATTTGTGATTGAGGAACGCTTGTTTGTTGATTATTTGATTCAATTATTGAGACCTTTTTCTTAAGGTTTTCTTGTTAGAATATTGATTCCTTTCCTATTAATTTGATTATTGTTATCATGATGATTGTTGGCTAAGTTTCTTATGCGATTCTAGGGTGATTGGCTGAAAGTTATGGGAAAGATGATGATAGAATGATCTTAATCCCAATAGGACCCTGAAAGCTCGAGTCTTTACCTTAACCCTAGAACACCTCGCTCAGTCGTTGAACATCTCGTCCGGGGTGGGATTTGACTGAACGGGGTGAACCTTTTCTTGAACCTCTTATGAGTTAGGTGTTTTAGTTTGCCAAATCCTATCCTTATTACACCTTTCCTGGTTCAATGCATGCCTAGGATGAGACTTACCCGGCGATTCCTTTGTTTGTTTACCTAAGATCATGAGTGTAGGTAATAAAGGTTTATCCTTTATTGGGGTTTGAGTGTGCCTTCATCCCATCTTTGTGAGTTAGCGTGAGACTTACCCGGTAAAGGTTGATTCTATTCCCTTGGGCGGTGTGTTGGTTTGAGTTTATAGTTCCTTTCCTTAGTACCTTGAGACTTACCCGTGATCTATTCCCACCTTAGAAACACCTTCCCTTTGCATACCTCAGCTTTGTCCGCGTTATCCTTTGAGATCTTGAGTCGGAACCACAACTAGATGCTTTAATCCTAGAATCCGCATTTCCCCTTACTTGACTTTATATCATCTTTGATTGCTTTAATTAACTTTAGTTAATTGCAATATTTGAACCTGATATTGTGCTTTGTTTCACCTAAGTCCCTGTGATCGACCTCTGAAATTCTTGCTTTTATTACAATTGATCCGTACATTGCAGGTTCGCATATTTGTTAAAGCATACTTCTTGGGTTATAAATACTAAAGCTTGCACACACCGTTTGGAGCGAACAATGCCGAAACGTGCTACCCCTCACGTCGGGGATACTCTCAATCAGACATGAGCTCCAACCCTGAACTTTAGAGGTCGACGTGTTTTGTCTGCATACGATTTATGGCGGCTCTGTGCGGCCAGCATCCACTCTCTAATCAATCCCACTCGGGCAATATCATCCTAAATCTAATCAAGAGTCATACCACTAAAACTGCTCGGCTCATCCCAACATAAAGGTGTACGACACCTCCGTCCATACAATGCCTCATAAGGGTCCATCTTGATCGATGCATGCCAGTTGTTGTTGTACAAGAACTCGACTAACGGCAGGTGATCTGACCACACCTGTCCCTAGTCCAACACGTAAGCTCTCAACATATCCTCTAACTTCCGGATGGTCCTCTTTGATTGACCATCTGACTGGGGATAAAAACCTGTCGTCAAATGAAGGCTTATACCCAAGGTAGTATGCACCTTTGCAAAAATCGGGAGGTAAAATGTCCAGCTCGATCAGACACAATGGTCCTCGGTCCTCCATGGAGTCTCACTATCTACCTAGTGAACTCCTCAACTAACCGACTAACCGGCCATGTTTCCCGAATAGGGATAAAACGTGTCTTCTTCGTCAATATATCAACTACTACCTAGATGGCATCAAAACTTCAGCTCGGCCTCAATCCGGTGATAAATCCATGGAGATATCCTCCCACTTCCACTGCGGTACTAGTAGTGGATGGAGCTCTCCTCTAGGTCTATAGTGCTCTATCTTGAACTGCTGATAGGTTCCACTGCGGCCACAAACCGGGCCACATCAGGCTTCAGCCCGCCCCACCAAAATGAATTCCTCACATCCTATTACATCTTACTCACACCTAGGTGCACTGAGTAAGTGTGGTGTGGGCCTCCTGCAGAATTCTCTGCCTTAGATCTCTATCAGAAGGTACACAAACAAGCTCACAGCGTCTCATCAATCCATCAGCATCCATGGTGAACTGTGGGGCCTCACCTCGAGACATCTTATCTCGGATCCGTCTCAATATCGGGTAGGTCTCCTGTTTCTGTTGGATCTCTCCCAAGAGATCAGATAGAACCTCTAAAGTAGACAGATGATTGTCCACATCTAGGAACTGAATGTCCAAATCTAGCCATGCTAAATCCCTCTACAACTGAGGTTGAACCGTCAGTTGTGCAATCGCCTTCTCTCGAGGCGTCTTTCTGGTAAGGGCGTCGGCAACAACATTCACCTCTCCTGGATGATACATAATCTCAAGGTCAAAGTCATTGATCAACTCCAGCCATCTCCTCTGGCGGTTATTCAATTCCCGCTGCGTGAAAATATACTTCAAACCCTTATGGTCTGTGAAGATGTGACATGTAACTCCGTACATGTAATGCCTCCAAATCTTCAAAGCATGCACTACCGCAGTTGTTCGCTCTCAGACGTGTGTGTATGTTGAACGATATAGCTTTAAATTTATAACCTAAAATATAAGCCTGAAATAATATGTGAACCCAAAGTGTATATATCAATTGTAATAACATAAAATACTCCAGGGTCGAACACAAGGACTATGGTGAAACAAAGCACGGCAATTCATGTTGTCAATAAAAAACAAGCAACGAAGCAAAGGTATCAAAGATGATCAAATAAAGAGAATGCAGGTTCTAGAGGTCAAAGCATTCAGTTTTGGCTCTGACTCAAGATCTCAAAGGATAACGTGGACAAAGTTGAGGTTTGCAAGGGAAGGTATTTCTAAGGTGCAAACAGATTACCGGGTAAGTCTCACTACTCACTATCCCAAACAAAAGATCCTCTCACCGGGTAAGTCTCAATTAATTAAGGAAAGGAACTATAATCTCAAACCAACACACCACCTAAGGGAATAGAACTAACCTTTACCGGGTAAGTCTCAGGCTAACTCACAAAGGTAGGATGAAGGCACACTCAAACCCTAATAAAGGATCAACCTTTATTGCCTAACACTCATCATCATCGGTATACAAGAAAGGGAATCACCGGGTAAGTCTCATCCTAGGCTTGCGTATGGACCAGGAATGGTGCAACAAGGATAGGATTTGACAAACTATAACTTCAACTCAGATTTTGGGACTTGTTTAGACGTTTTATCTTCAATAATCTGCATGAATGGATGTATTTTATGTGATTATATTGTTGTTTCATCTACCTTTACGGGAATCAAGGTCTACACCAAGTTTCGTTGTAATCGTAGGTAAAATGGCACGGTTTGGATCAAAATGGAGCTAAGGAGCTAAGGAGCTAAGCAGTCATAGGAGCTACATTCTGGAACTCAAAGAAGAACTCAGAAAGCAAGGAATTAATGAAGAAGATTTACTTTGGACCAGATTTAAGAGATTTCACATTCAGCTGAGATTCACCTCGGTCAGCTACAGTGTCACCTCGACCGAGGTGATCTTGAGGAGCGTCCCGACCGAGGCGAACACCTCGACCGAGGTGATCTTGAGGAGTGTCATATCTTTTGGGTGAGATCTTTTATTTTTGGAAAGAAGATATCTTTTATTTTTTGCTGGATTTCTGGAAGGAAGATCTTATATTTGGGAGATCTATCTTAGAGATATCGATATATTTTATAATAAATTATCTTTTTAAGATATTATTATCTTTGGAAGATAATTCTCCTATATAAAAGGTTGGATTTTCTACAATTCAGCCATCTTTTGATCAGCAATATTCTCCACACAGCAGTTAGAAGATTTTTTGGAAGTTTGAAGGAAGGATTGAAGATTCAAGGAAGGAAGATTCATAGTTTGAGATAGCTTTTGAGGGAGTTTGTAAGACTTTCTTAGATTCCTTTTTGCTTTATTGTCTTGTTGATTTGTGATCTAAGGAACGCTTATTTGTGATTATTTGATTCAGTTATTGAAGCCTTGTTCTTAAGGTTTTTGTGTTCAAATATTCATTCTTTTCCCATATGTTTGATTATTGCTTTCATGATGATGAGTGGCTAAATTCCTTGTGCGATTCTAGGGTGATTGGCTGAAAGTTGTGGGAAAGACGATGATAGAATGATCTTAATCCCAGTAGGACCCTGACAGATCGAGTCTTTAACCTTAACCCTAGAGTACCTCGCTCAGTCGATGAACATCTCGGCCGGGGTGGAACTTGACTGACCGAGGTGACCTATTCTGATCCGAAACTGAGGGTTAAGTGTTATAGTTTGCCAAATCCTATTCTTATTACACCTTTCGTGGTTCAATGCAAGCCTAGGATGAGACTTACCCGGTAATTCCTTAGTTTGTTTACCTAAGATCATAAGTGTAGGTAATAAAGGTTTATCCTTTATTGGGGTTTGAGTGTGCCTTCATCCCATCTTTGTGAGTTAGCCTGAGACATACCCGGTAAAGGTTGATTCTATTCCCTTAGGTCGTGTGTTGGTTTGAGATTATAGTTCATCTCCTTTGTACCTTGAGACTTACCCGATGATAGGAGCTTTGGTTTGGGATAGTGAGTAGTGAGACTTACCCGGTAATCTATTTCCACTTTGGAAACATTTTCCCTTTGCAAAATCTCAGCTTTGTCCGCGTAATCTTTAGAGATCTTGAGTCGGAACCACAACTAGATGCTTAATCCCTAGAATTTGCATTTTCCCCTTATTTGACCTTATTATCATCTTTGATTGCTTTAATCGCTTTTGTGGTTATTAGTTGCATTGACAACCTATTCTTGCTTAGTTTCACTAAGTCCCTGAGATTGACCCCTGGAATTCTTGCTTTTTACTATAATTGATCCATGCACTGCGGATTCGTATCCTTGTTTTAAGTATATTTCTTGGGATATAAATTTAAATCTTGTACACACCATTTGGAGCGAACATTGGCCTTTCAAGAAGATTACAAGTTCCATTTGATAACTCCACCTCGGTTATACATTTGTATATGTGATGATGAAAGACTTAACATTATGAGTGGTTTATACACTAACAAATATCGATTATATTTCTAGATTGTATGGTTTGGTTTTGTGTTTAGTTTTGTGTTTATTAATTGTTTCCAGGACTTGGAGAGCATTTCAAAGGATGAACGGAGGGCTTGAAGCACGTTATAAGGGAGAAGCGCAAAGATTGAAAAACAGTTCAAGGGTTCAACACGGAAGCCTTGAAAAACATTTTAAGGGATTAAAGCCGAAGCCTTGAAAAGTGATACAAGGGAAACATCGGCTGGAAGTATTTCAAAATCAAGATTCAATCTCAATAACCAAATCTACCAAGGATCAAGAGAAAATCTTCAAACAAGATATCAAGAGAAGATCTCGGCCAGCTCAATAAAGAGAATCTCTAACGGACTTTGAAGAGGAGATATCGGCCCAACAAAAAGATCTTATAAAGATCTTAACCGACGCAAGGTTGAAAGATTTTCTCCAACGGATCTTACAAAGATCTCGTATCCTAGGAAGATCTTAAACGGCTATCAAAGAGAGATATCTTCAACCAAAAGATCCTTAATAACTTAGAAGATCTCAGTGTAACACCCCAAATCCATGGGACTCGGGGCGTCACATGGGCTAGGATCTCACAGTGGATCCTGACCCTAGCCTGACAACAAGTTCACTGGACCTTACAACAAGGCACCGACAAATATAAAAACAAATACATAAAACGATACAACTGTATAACAAAAGAGTATACAAAACTATAGCCGAGTGTAAAACCATAACAACAACATATACAACATGTATAAACATCCCCAAAAGCCCATGCAACACCTATGTACGGAAGCTCTCGGCTAGTCACCCTTCCGGATCACTCTGCAGTCCTCCTATCCTCCAAAGCATCTACAACACGGTATAAAATTGTTAGCAAACTATTCATATATAAGGTAAGCAAGAGCACAAGCATAAATCATAGAATCATAAACACATAATCATGTTGCCACACATTTACATGTTTTAATTATCTTTATATATGTGGTCATCCACTCAATTGTATATATATATATATATATATATATATATATATATATATATATATATATAGAGAGAGAGAGAGAGAGTATAGATCCTATGAGAACAGGCTTATCGTGTAATCATGAGAACAAATTCGTAATTATTATTAGTTTTGTTACGAAGGTGTCATATCGTTTAATGTATTATTCGTAGTTATTGTTGGTTGAGTGGATTATTCGTAGTTATTGTTGAATTTCTAATTATTATTATTCGTAGTTATTATTAATTATGATATCTACTCTAAATCTCAATCCTTAATACTCACCATCCAACGGTGTACGATTGTTCTCATGTATACACGTTAGGGGTGTTCTCATGGGAACCACACCCTATATATATATATGAAACTATGTGACACGAGGAACGTATCATCCTCACCTTTGGGTGCTATAGCCAGCTGGAGTAGTATCGGCACACTATCCGTGTACCCTATGGGAGTGGTGAAGTGCCCATCCCGTATACCAGTCTCGCCTGACTTCAAAGAACCTCCCAAACTCCTTACAGGATGAAAGGGAAAGGTTATCACACCCACTGCTAGGGGGCTTACAAGAAAACATAGGTCGGTAATAATCGATATTGCATGCTATCAAGCATATAACACACATCACTCATGCATACACCCAATATAAGGATGGTAGCTAAGTAAGTCCTACGGACTTACCACAACCTCTGATACTCTCAACCACGATCAACCTCAACCCAAATAACAACACTACCGAATAACAAGGCACAGAAATATATCAACCTCCTATCAATCAAAGGGGTCACACCTAGACCCAAGAGATCCATAAGGATCATGATCATCCTATAAGGCTCACAACCTACTAATCCTCAAAGCCATAACCGGTATATAGATATCATAATCACCATCATCCTATCCACATACACATGCCTAGCATGCTAATAAACACTCATACTAGGGAGGGAAAGGGTCCATGCCATCCAATGCAAGCCCTAGATAAGACGCACCTGCGTGACAAGGAAGGTGCAGGGGTTGGACACAGGAAGGCGCAGGGAGGCACCACCATACGCAGGGGCGGTGGCTCACCAGGCGCAAGGGCGGCCCTGAGGTGGCGCAGGGGCGGCTGGTGTGCAGTGAGAACGTCTTCAACTTCTCTTCGATTCTTCACTAGCCTCTCTTCTCTTCTTCATCATCCAGAAGCCATACACATACATATATAGAAAAATAGACATCAACACATGCCTAGGAAGCTCATCACAAGATCAAACTTTTGGAAACCTAAGCTAAAAGGAAGAAAATAAGAAAGGAAGAAAAAAATAAGATGAAGATGAAGAGCTTACCAATCTGAGCTCTAAAAGAGGAAGAAACCTCACACCACAGCCATGGTTGGCTCTCTCAATAACACAGCAACATCCATCAACATCATCAACATCAACCAAGAACTCAAACTCTCTTCAAAACAAGGAAAAATCAAGAAGAAGATCCAAAGGTGTAATATCCGGAAATTTTATTCCGTATTTTTCCGTTATAAACTCGATCTCAATCAGTTTAGGCATATCCGTCTAATTAGTTAGACATACTATCATAAGATTTATCATTTTATGTAGATTCCTTCACATAAAATGATAGAATCTTTTAAATAATTTATCATTTTATGCAAACTACTTCCGCATAAAATGATAGAAATATTAACCGAGCTTAATCTATAATAAAACCCATATCCGTCTAGTCCGTATATTTAGGTGTCAGAAACTCGTCCAGCCAGAATATCACTAATTTAAGCAGCCAGTTTAGCCCATCTATACTCTATAATTCAGCCCACTGCTGCCTTGCTCCTCTGCGGCCCAGCTCCTCTGCAGCCCGGCGCCCAGCTTGCCAATCTTCAGCCAGTCCGGCCCTGCAATCTTCAGCAACCCAGCAGCAACGTCACTCCAGCCCAGCGCTACTCCAGCCCACTGTTTTGCCAGTCCGTGAGCTGCTCCAGCGTTGCCCAGCCCAGCGTCGCCCCAGCCCTATGCGCAGCCCAGCTCTTCTGCAGCTGCCAGCTTCAGCCCAGGAAGGAACTGCTGCTTCGCCTTCTTCAGCCCAACAGCAGTCCGTGCCCAGCTGGAAGGAGTTAATCAACAACATTTATGGCCCTTTGAAAATAAAACGTAACAGCCTTCTGTTCAGCTACAATCACGCAGCCAGCAGTTATTCTTGGCGTCCAGATTCATCTACAGAAAACACGTTTCATTCTTTGCCCACAGCCACATTCGTTTGTTCCGTCTCTTCTGTCTACGGTTTTCAACAGCAAACCGTTCCTTCTCTTCTGCACACACACCCAGCAACGTCAAGAGCCATTGGAATCTGCAACGAGTCCTTACCGACCTTCTACACGTAGCCAGCCGCGTTAAGAGGTTAGTGCAGCAATTTGATTCTCCCATCTTCACCTTATTCTCTCTACCGACTCCTCTCCTGCTTGTCTCATTTTCGTTCCATCTATCCTTAGGTTAGGAAGCACATACGAGCCTTCTTCGAAAACGAGAGTAGACGTCTCAGAACCGTCAAACTGAAGAAGGTAAATTCCCTCTCTCCCACAGCTTGATCCCATGTATTCTAGGTGTAAAGAATTAAATTGGTACAAAGAGCTGCATAGTATTCCGATTAGTTTAAGTGGAAGGTTATTATATAATCTTTTGTGTGTATATTAATTCCGTAAATGATAGATTGATGAGCTACTGTAATTCGACCTTGAGCATAGTTAAAATAGTGATAAGTAGCTGCTGAAAGTTATACATAAAATGATAGACATAAGGGCTGCTGTAAAATTGTATTTCAGGCCTTCAGCTTTTGACCTATAAACTGCCTATCTTGTCGGCCAATTATTGAACGTTTAGATAAAGATCCACCGTTGAATTTTGGATATGTTGTAGATGGATATATGTAGTTTAGCATATTAAAATTTGAGAAGAAATGAACGGTCGGATTGAAAGTTATGAGCTCCCGAAGTTAGGTAGTTGAGCAGTTTGGTAAACTTAAGTTTTTGGCTAAGTATAGGAATTTTGAGTGAAGTAGCCAACTTTGTGAATTATTATAAAAATATTGGCTGAACAGTTTGGAGAAATTCTTTCTCCTAAGGTTAGATAGAACCTCATAGATGATCTAGAGATTTAATTCGGAATTTTTATAAGCTGTTAAGAATTTTATATTTAGAGCCGAAGTTAAACCTTTACGATTCTTCCGGAAAATAGAAACATAGGAAAAATGTCAGTTTGGAACCAAATAAAATTTTAGGAGTTAGAATATAAATTTAGAACCTCAAATAGGAGTTTAGACATGAATTTTAAGGTTTTCGAGAAAATCGGAACCAAGGGTAAAATGGTCATTTTACCCTAAAACTAATATTGTAACTAGTACGTCTTAATACCTTATTTGATCTTAGAAGTTTTAGACTTCTATCTACGTGAGAGTGTGCTAATACACTTATCGCCTTTGACAGTCAACTGAGTGGTTACAGTTTACAGAGCGAGTGGTTTATAAAGAGTCGAGCGTTATAACAGGTAAGTCCTTTGGGCTTACTTAGCTGACTGCTAAATATGAGTATAAATGATGATGGTGGTGTGTGATTGAAATGTTTAGAGAGATAGGTTGTGATATATAATTACCGACCTATATTTTGGCCTAAGAGTAACGGGCGGTGGCATTCTGCTCAGTAGCTGGCTGGCGTTGGGGGTTTCTTTCGGGACTAGTCCATACATGGTTTGTAGTGATGCTACCAATGGAAGTCAGCTAGACCTACACCAGTTGGATAAGAAACGGAGGCGAGAACTAATAATAATTCTCGTGCCACAACTTAAATTGAACAATGTGAATCACTTAAATAATAGATAATAATTGGTTGAGTGCCAGCATGATGTTTGTTTATTTTTGTTTCTGCGTGTGTGTGTGCTGTTATCATTTTGCTTATATTTGGATAGTTAGCTAACTGTTGATATGTTGTTTAGACTTGACACAGGTTAGAGCAGATGCCGAGTGATCCAGATGGTAGTGGTCAGCCGGGGTGTCGTACTTTAGGACGTTTTACAGTTTCTGCATTTGTGGGTTTTACAGTTGAACATTGTTTCCTTTCGTACTTTGTTATATTCCGTTTTCCGGCTGTAGTCGATCTGGTCACATTCATGCATTATTAAGAACTATTTTATGATTTCTGATTTTCCTTATCTGTGCCTTGTTGTAAGATCTCGTTAAGTTGTTGTCAAACTAAGGTCGGGACCCACTGTGCGGTCCTAACCAGTAACTCCCTAAGTGGTAAAATTTGGGGTGTTACAAAAGGAGGAGAAGGGAAGAAAAAGATCGTAAGGAGAGATGATGGAGTTGGAAGAAGATGAGAAACCCTCCTTCAGAAGAAAAGGGATGGCTTATAAAGGAAGCCAACCAAAAGCACGTTTCAAGAGTCAACAAAAACGGTTGCAGCCACCAGAACCCATAGCGGCGGACCCTAGAGGCACAAGGGCGGATCAGGTGGCCCGCAGGGGCGCATGGTTTGGCCGTGTGGGCGGCTCAGGCAGGGCTCAAAACCTGCGTCTCAGTTGAGGCGCAAGCGCGGGATCTCTAAAAGACTAAGGCTCTTACACTCAAAGCTTGAAACAAGGACTTTAAGGACAAGATCTTCAACGGATCTTTCAAGAAACGATCTCGAAGAAGAAGACTCTAAACGTGTATCAAGGATATGAAGAAGATTTAAGATCTTACAACGGCTACTTCATCTCAACCTAACACCATTTTTCATGGAGAAGAAAGAACATCACAACGGTCATTTTTCTACAACGGATAGAAGACTTCTCAATAGAAGACTATAAATGAAGATGGAGATTGAAGAGAACAACAACAAGCTTACATGGAAACATCTAAGTCTTCAAGCAATCACAAGTATCTTGGTTCGTTCAAAAAGTTTTTCTTCCTCTTAGTTTACTAAAGCTTACATCCCTAGATAGGGAAAAACACGAGAGCCTCATTGGAATATTTAGAGAGTGTTATACTCGAGTGTGTTACTCTGCGAAGTAACTAGGTTATTATTGCTAGGTTAAACGTTAGAACTTGATCGTAGCATTGGCTATAGTAAGGGAAGAAGGGATTTCTTCTAGGTTGTATCTAGGACTCTTTGAAGTAGATAATAGATAGTTAGATCCTACGAGCAAAGAAATCCTATGACGGAGATGTAGGCTTTTAGAGTTGAACTTCGTAAACATATCACCGTGTCGATCTTTTCATTCCACACATTTCTTGCGTAATTGTGACTAACGTTGTTTTACATGTTTTCGGAGTCAAGGCCTTGAAATCACTTTCAAAGCCCTTGAAAACCAGTTGTTTCACAAAGAGCACAGATCGACATCAAAGCCTTGAAATTAGTTTCAAAGCCTTGAGATAGGTTTTTGCGAAAAGTTTCCATACTCTATTCAACCCGACCCCC
>BSUD01000007.1:90728478-90770602 GCA_033239045.1 Fagopyrum esculentum | reverse complement strand
CCACCCCCCCTTCTCTAGAGTATTTATATCCTTTATATACACCTATACGGTTCTTCAATTGATATCAAAGCTAGACTCACGTATATTGATTTAACCATTAATGAGACTAATCATGAACTTTGTAGGTGATGGAGCATTTGCTCAAGGGACATCCACATCTCGACCACTACTCTTCTGAGGCAACAACTTTGGCCATTGGAGAGCAATAATGCAAATGTTTGTTATTGATCAGGACATGGAACTATAGAGCATCATTCAAAATGGCCCTAAAATCCCAACCACCACGGTTGAAGGAGTCCAAGTTGCAAAGAAGGAAGCAGACTTTACTCAAACCGACTTGGATAGCTTTTCAAAGAACTACAAGGCCATGAACTTGATCTATTGTGGATTGGATGCAAATGAATTCAGTTGTGTCTTATCATGCAAGGGTGCTAAAGAAATATGGGACAAACTAGTTGTCACGTACGAAGGAACAAACCAAGTTAAGGAAATGAAGATAAGAATTTTCCTCAAACTATATGAGCTATTCAAGATGAACTCAAACGAATCAGTCAAAGAAATGTTCACTCGATTTACCAAAATCATGAACAACCTCGACTCACTTGGAAAGGCCTTCACAAATAAAGAGAAAGTAAGGAAGGTTCTCAGGAGCTTACCTAAATCCAAGTGGGGACCAAAAGTGACTGCAGTCGAAGAGAATCAAAATCTCAAAACACTTCCTCTTGACAACCTTCTACGAAAGCGTATCACCCATGAAATGGTTCTTGGTGAAGAAGATGGACAGCTCCCATCCAACACAAAAAAAACTAGCTCTAAGATCCAAGAAGGAAGTTATGCCATCAGAGGAGGAAGATAGTGATGATGAAGATGAGGGTCCGTTTGCCTTGATCTTGAGGGGTCTTGCAAAAATTTTTCAAATGAAGAAGCAGATCGCAAACAGTAAAGATTATCCACGATCATCAAGACCTCAAGGTAAATTTTCTAACCCTAATAAGAAAACTAAGGTATTAACTTGCTTTGAATGTGGTGAAGCATATCATCTCGTAAAGGATTGTCAACAAAACAAGAGGAACAACTTTACGAAGAATGATCGAAAGAATAAAGCTATGGTAGCTTCATGGAATGATTCAGATTCTACCAATGAATCAGAAGACGAGAAAGATCAAGAAAACTTGTGGCTAATGGCCAATCATGAAGAAGATTCAAACCACTATCTTGATGGTGTGGATATCACCAAGGTAAAGGAGAATAAATAGATATTAGATATTGGTTCCTCAAGATATATAAGTGGAAAAAGCTCATTGTTCTCAGATCTAAAGAACCAATCATCTAGAACCATTACTCTTGGTAATAAAGGAAAGTGTAATATCTTTGGCATTGGTAAAATTGGTTATAATTCATCTAACTTAATTGATGATGTTTATCTTGTTGACGGTTTAAAGTATAACTTGTTTAGTATCTCTCAAATTTGTGATAAAGACAACAAGGTGATTTTTTATTCAAAAAAATGTGAAGTTCAAGATAATATATCGGGTGATGTTATGCTTAGTGCTTCTAGATGAAACAATGTTTATTCAATGAGCACTAAACAAGTTTCAGGAACTAAATTAACATGTCTCAAGGCCTTGACTAACGATACCAGGCTTTGGCATAGACGACTTGGTCACGTAATCATGTATACGATGAAGAAACTACTTTCAAAGGATTTGGTACGTGGTTTGTCAAACCTAGACTTCAAGGTAGATGAACTATGTAAGGCTTGTACACAAGGTAAACAAACAAGAGGTTCATTCAAACCAAAGATGATTGTAAGTTGTTCTCGACCCATTGAACTTTTACATATGGATTTATGTGGTCTTATACGTGTCAAATCTCCCAAGGGTAAACAGTACATCCTTGTTATTGTTGATGATTTTTCCCGTTTTATATGGATCTCGTTCTTACGAGAAAAATATGAAGCTTTGTTTGAGTTTTCAAAACTGTGTAAGGAGTTGCAAACTTTGAAAAACCTACCTATTGTTTCGATAAGAAGCGGTCATGGTAGAGAATTTGATCAACTAAAGTTTGATTTGTTTTGTGAAAAATATGGTATTTCACACAACTTTTTAGCTCCTAGAACTCCTCATTAAAACGGGGTTGTGGATCGTAAAAACCGCTCCCTATAGGACATGTCTAGGACCATGCTTTTAGAAAATAGTTTGTCAAAAAGTTTTTGGGCTGAAGTTGTTAACACGGCTAACTACATCTTGAATAGATATTTAATCCTTCCTATTTTGAAAAAGACTCCTTATGAACTCTGAAAACTCCACCTCAATTATATATGCATATGTGATGATGGAAGACTTAACACAAATGAGCGGTTTATATACTAACAAATATCAATTTTATATCTAGATTGCTTGGTTTGTTTTTGTGTTTGTCAAATGTATGCAGGCCTTGAAAGCATTTCAAGGGATGAATGGAGGCCTTGAAAATGGATACAAGGGACAAGCGTAAATATTGGATAGCATATCAAAGGTTTAACACGGAGGCCTTGAAAACTATTTCAAGGGATCAACGCCGAAGCCTTGAAGCAAGATTCAAAGGATATGACGGTTGGAAGGAATTTAAATCAATCTCAAACAACCAAATCTACCAAAGATCAACAGAAGATCTTTCAAGAAGATATCAAGGAGATCTCGACCAACAAAGAAGATACGGTTCAACCAAAAAGATCTAACAAAAGATCTTAAACCAAATTGACGCAAGATCTCTTCCCAACAAAATATCGAAGATCTTATGCCAAAAATTCTCAACAAACTTGAAGATCTCGATGCTTGAACGAACGTGATTCAAGAGACATCAACAGCGTATGTTAAGGAGATGAAGAAGATAAGGAAAATCTACAACGGCTATCTCATCTCAGTCAAAAAGCGTTTTCTATGGAGAAGAAGAAACATCAACAGCGGTCATCTTCTCAAAAGCTAGAAAACTTCTTCATCGAAGACTATAAATAAAGATGTCGATTGAAGAGAAGAACAACAAGCTTACACGGAAATATCAAAAGTCTTCAAGCGATCCAAAGCATCTTCATTCGATCCAAGAAGTTTTTCTTCCTCTAAGTTTACTAAAGCTTTATTCCTTAGAGAGAGAAAAGCACGAGGGATTCATTGGAATATCTAGAGAGTGTTATACTCGAGTGTGTGTTACTCTACGAAGTAACTAGGCTATTATAGCTAGGTTAAGAGTTGAAACTAGATTGTAGCATTGGCTACAGTGAGAGAAGAATGGGAGTTCTTCTAGGTTGTATCTAGGACTCTTTGAAGTTGATAATAGATAGTTAGATCCTACGGGTAAACCCTAGGACGGAGAGTAGGTTGTTAGAGCCGAACTTCGTAAACATATCACTGTGTTAATCTTTTCATTTCCGCGCCATATCTTCTTATAGTGGGAGTAACGTTGCTTTGTAGGTTCACAAAGTCAAGGACCTTGAAATCACTTTCAAAGCCCTTGAAAACAAGTTGTATCACTAAGAGCTCAAATTGACATCAAGGCCTTTGAAATCAGCTTCAAAGCCTTGAGATATGTTTTTGTGAAAAGTTCTCATACTCTATTCAACCCCCCTTCTAGAGTATTTATATCATTTTTAATCACCTTACGGTTCTTCAATTGGTATCAGAGCTAGACTCACGTATATTGATTTAACCATGAGTGAGACTAATCATGAACTCTGTAGGTGATGGAGGATTCCCTCAAGGAAGATCCACATCTCGACCACCATTCTTCTGTGGCAACAACTTTGCCCATTGAAGAGCACTAATGCAAATGTTTGTTATTGATCAGGACATGGAACTATGGAGAATTATTCAAAATGGCCCTAAAATCCAAACCACCACGATTGAAGAAGTCCAAGTCGCAAAGAAGGAAGTTGACTTCACACAAACCGACTTGGATACTGTGGATTGCACACAAATGAATTCAACCGTGTCTCATCATGCAAAAATGAAAAAGAAATATGGGACAAACTTGTTGTCACATACGAAGGAACAAGTCAGTCAAGGAAACAAAGATCAGTATCTTCCTCGGACAATATGAGCTATTCAAGATGAACTCAAATGAATCAGTCAAAGAAATGTTCACAAGATTCACCGAGATCGTGAAGAACCTGGACTCGCTTGAAAAAGTCTTCACAGACGAAGAGAAAGTAAGGAAGGCTATAAGGAGCTTACCTAAAGCCAAGTGGGGACCAAAGGTGACTGCAATCGAAGAAGCTCAAAATATCACAACACTTTCTCTTGATGACCTTCTTGGAAAGCTCATCACGCACAAAATGGTTCTTGGTGAAGAAGATGGAGAACTCCCATTGATAGCATGCATTATAGTCCATATTTTGAGATTGGTTTGGATGTTTTATCATCATAAATCTGCATGCATGGCTATATATTCTCGATGATAATGTCGTTTTATTTACCTTTGCAAGAATGGAGGTCTACACCTAGTTCCGTTGTAATTATAGGGAAAATGGAACGTTATGGATCGATATGGAGCCAAAGGCATTAAGGAGTCATTTGAGCTGCATTTTGGAACATCAAGGAGCTATAAGGAAGGCATAGGAACTCTGGAAGTTGGACAGAAACGAGATATAGGACTAGTTATGGAGATTTGCACGTAACAGGTCGACCACCTCGGTTGACTATGTGATCACCTCGGTCGAGATGGCTTACCGGGCCTAGATCGAGACGGTCGGCCCACAACCCATGAGATCTTCTATTTTTGGCATGTGAATTTCCTATAAGATTGAAGATAATTTATGGATAAAAGGTGTGTTTGGATAGCTTATTATCTTTGGGATTGAAGATATTCCAAGGAAGGGAGGGAAATTGAAGGAAGATTCTTTGAAGGCTTTGAAGGGAAGTTGTAAGGTTTTCTTAGGGAACCTTGATTGTTGTCTTTTGATTCGATTATTGAGGAATACAATTTCTGCTTGTTTGGATTGTTTGAGTGATTGATTATTGAGACCTTTTTGTTAAGTTTTTCTTGTTGCTTATTTTATTATATATTTGCTTGTTGTTATCATGATGATTGTTGGCTAAACTCCCTTGTGATTCTAGGGTGATTGGCTGAAGGTTGTGGTGAAGACGATGAAAGAGTGAATCTTTACCTTAGTGGACCCTGAAAGCTCGAGCCAAAACCTAATTGCACCTCGCCTCGGTCGGTTCATCCTACCTTTGAGAGTTAGCTTGAGACTTACCCGGTAAGGTTAGTTCTATCCCCTTAGGTGGTGTGTTGGTTGAGATTATAGTTCCTTTCCTAAGTTCCTTGAGACTTACCCGGTGATAGGATCTTTGGTTTGGGATAGTGAGTAGTGAGACTTACCGGAGATCTATTCCCACCTTAGAAATACCTTCCCTTGCAAACCTCAGCTTTGTCCACGTTATCCTAAGAAATCTTGAGTCGAAACCACAACTGGATGCTTTGACCTCTAGAATCTGCATTTCTTTATCTGATTTATACATCATCTTTGTTTTGTTGCTTTGTTCTTGATTGACAACCTGATATTTATCGTGCTTGATTTCACCATAGTCCCTGTGTTCGACTCTAGAGTATCTGCATTCCTTTATCTAACACAAAGAACCTAGATCTAAGATCTAAGAAGGATGAGATAGCATCAGAGGAGGAAGATAGTGATGATGAAGATGGGGAAGATCCGTTTGCCTTAAATCTAGAGGTCTTGCAAAGATTCTTCAAATGAAGAAGCAATTTGCAAATAATAAATATTATCCATGCACATCAACACCTCGAGGTGAGTTTTCTAACCCTAACAAGAAAACTAAAGTTCTGACTTGTTTTGGATGTGGTGAAATACATCATCTCGTAAAGGATTGTCCACAAAATAAGAGGAAAATCTTTAGGGAGAATGATGGAAAGAAGAAAGTTATGGTAGCTTCATGATGTGATTCAGATTCCACAAATGAATTAGAAGACGATTAAGAAAAAGCAAACCTTTGTCTCATGGCCGATCATGAAGATGATCCAGATCACTACATTGACAATGTGGTAAGTACCATTATGTCTCAACCTGAATCTGATCTCACACAATTCCTTAAAGACATAATCATATGTGATAAAGAACATAGGGTAAGGATAAGTTCCTTAAGAGAAAAGCTTCTCAAACAAGAGAAAGGATTAAGTGATATGTCTTTGGAAATTGAAAATCTTAACACTGAAAATTTAGACCTTGATATCAATATCAAGGCCTTTGAATCAGAAAATGTGATTCTCAAGGGCAATCTTTATTCTCTTCATCGAGAATATATTGATCTAGAGAAAGAAAAGGTTTATCTAACCGTGACGTGTCAAGACCAGAAGGCTACGCTTCTTCAATTCACTCGTTCGAAAGCTACCCTCAAAAGGATGATGGGTGAGCAACAATCTTCTTTTAACAAAAATGGTATAGGCTATCATGTTATTTTACCTAGAAAAATGACTACCACTTTTGTCAAAGCTAAAGGAAGTATTCACATGTCCACTTGTTTATATTGTTGTAAAAAGGGTCATGTAAAATCAACATGTCCATATAGAAGAAATGATCCTTACATCATTAGAAACACTTATCCTTTATGTCTAAGGAAAAAAATAAAGCAAATATGGGTTCTTAAAGGTACTAGACCACCAAACATGATTAAGCATCAATATGGACCAAAATATGTCATTTTGTCGACTCAGAAAGGTTGATCTTTGCTGTTTTGCAAGATATCACCAAGGTAAAGGAGCATAAATGATATTAGATAGTGGTTGCTTACGACATATGAAAGCTCACTGTTCTCAAATCTAAAGAAGAAATCATCTAGAACCATTATGCTTGGTGATAAAGGAAAGTGTAATATTATTGGCATTGGTAAAATTGGTTATAACTCATCTAACTTACATGTTGATGTCTATCTTGTTGACGGTTTAAAGTATAATTTGCTTAGCATCTCTCAAATATGTGATAAAGGCAACAAGGTGCTTTTGGATTTAGAAAAATGTGAAGTTCAAGACAAGATATCGGGTGATGTTGTGCTTACAGCTCCTAGATGTAACAATATGAGTACTAACCAAGTTTCAGGAACAAAGCTAAAGTGTCACAAGGCCTTGACTCACGATCCAAGGCTTTGGCATAGAAGACTTGATCATGTAAGCATGCAAACAATGAAGAAGTTACTTTCAAAGGATTTGGTATGTGGATTGCCAAACCTAAACTTCTAGGTAGATGAACTATGTAAAGCTTGTACACAAGGTAAACAAACAAGAGGTTCATTCAAACGAAAGAAAGTTGTAAGTTCTTCTCGACCCATTGAAATTTTATACATGGATCTATGTGGTCCTATTGCGTGTCAAATCTCCCAAAGGTAAACAGTACATCCTTCTCATTGTGGATTATTTTTCTTGTTTTACATGGATATCATTCTTACGGGAATAATCTGAAGCGTTGTTTGAGTTTTCAAAATTATGTAAGAAGTTGCAATCTTTGAAAAACCTACCTATCGTTTCGATAAGAAGTGATCATGGTAGAGAATTTGATCAACTAAAGTTTGATTTGTTTTGTGCAAAATATGGTATTTCAGACAACTTTTCAGCTCCTAGAACTCCTCAACAAAACAGGGTTGTGGAACGTAAGAACCGCACCCTAGAGGATATATCTAGGACCATGCTATTAGAAAATAGTTTGCCAAAAAAAATTTGGGCTGAAGTAGTTAATAGTGCTAACTACATCTTGAATAGATGTTTAATCCGCCCTATTTTGAAAAAGACTCCTCACGAACTCTTTAAGGGAAGAAAACTTAATATTTCCTATTTTAAACCCTTTGGATGTACATGCTTTGTCCATAACAATGGAAAAGACAACCTTGATAAATTTGATGCACGTAGTGACGAAGCAATATTCATTGGATATGCTTCAATTAGCAAAGCTTATCGTGTTTAAAATAGACGTACCAAAATCGCTGAGGAAAGTATTCATGTTATATTTGATGAAAGCAATGATGGTACTTTGAGTGAAACTTTTGCACATCTTAATCTAAATCAACATGGAGATCACAATTTTGATGGAGAAGAAGATCTTAAAACTCAACAAAAGAATATGCAAGAAAAGATTCAAGATACTAAAGAACCATCTCAAGACCTTGAAACGCATCTTCAAGACCTTGAAACAGAAATATTGATGTCAGAACTCCGTTTCAAGGCCTTAAAACTCAACTTCAAGGCCTTGATATAGGATCCAAGGGAAATACTCCAACAGTACCTGAATCTAGTCGAGCAAATGAGCCCCAATATTAAGGATTATTTCCATCTTACAAAAGGAATAAATTTCAACATTCTTCATACCATCCACCAGAGAATGTAATCTCATATCCAAACACAGGAGTTCAGACTCGATCTAGGGTTAATAACCTATGTGCATTTTTGGCGTTCATGTCTCTTATTGAGCCCAAGAACTATGTTCAAGCTCTTCAAGAACCCGACTGGATCATGTCCATGCAAAATGAACTAAATGAGTTTGAGAGAAACAAAGTTTGGACCCTCACGTCCAGACCGAAGCACCAATCCGTCATTGGCACAAAATGGGTTTTTCGAAACAAGTTGGATGAAAATGGGAAGGTTATTCAAAACAAAGCACTACTTGTAGCTCAAGGCTATAACCAAGAAGAAGGTATTAATTATGAGGAAACTTTTGCTCCGGTTGCCATGTTAGAAGTCATACGTATGCTACTTGCGTTTGCATCCTTCATGAACATAAAGCTCTTTCAAATGGATGTTAAATGTGCTTTTCTAAATGGCTTCTTAAAAGAAGAAGTTTACGTTGCTCAACCTCCTGGTTTTTAAAATGATGAATTTCCGGATCATGTTTTAAGTTGGACAAAGCTCTTTATGGTCTTAAGCAAGTTCCTCGAGCTTGGTATGAAAGATTGTCTAAGTATCTCCTTAAAAATGATTTCAAAAGAGGTTGGATGGACAAAACTTTATTTATCAAAACCAAAGGCAATGATATTTTAGTAGTACAAATTTATGTTGATGATATATTATGTGGTGCAACTAACAATTCTCTGTGCAAGGAATTTTCAGATATTATATGTAGGGAATTTGAGATGAGCTTAATTGGAGAGTTAAAATTTCTTTCTTGGACTTCAAGTCACACAAGCAAAGAAAGGAATTTTTCTTAATCAAATCAAGTATACCAAAGACTTGCTTAAGAAGTATAAAATGGATCAATCCAACGTAGCAAAAACTCCAATGAGTTCCACACTTTCACTAGATCATGACAAGGGATGTAAAAGTGTTGTACAAAAGGAGTATCGAGGTATGATTAGTTCTTTGTTATGTCTAACCGCTAGTCAACATGACATTATGTTTAGTGTGTGCATGTGTGCAAGATTTCAAGCTGATCCTAAAGATCACACTTGATAGCTGTGAAAAAGGATATTTTGGTATCTCAATGGCACTAAGGATTTAGGGTTATGGTATCCACGTCAAAGCTCGTTTCACCTCATTAGCTATTCAGATGCTGACTTTGCAGGCTATAAGGTCGACCGAAAGAGTACTTTTGGATGTTTCCAATTCTTAGGGTCATCCCAAATCAGTTGGCACTCCAAGAAGCAAAACTCGGTCACCCTATCCATATTTGCGGCAGAATATATAGTTGTGGGAGCCTGTTGTGCACAAATTCTATGGATAGCTCAACAACTTTGTGATCTTGACTTTGATCTTAAAGGTATACCTATTAAATGTGATAATACTAGTGCTATTTCGATTACTAAAAATCTTGTACAACATTTAAGAACAAAGCATATCGATGTGAGGCATCACTTCATACGTGATCATGTTGAGAAAGGTGATATTTCGATATCTTTTATATCGACTAACTTGCAGCTTGCAGATATATTTACTAAGCCTCTACCTGAAGATCTATTCAATTTTATAAGATAAAAGTTTGGTATGTTGAACAAGAAAGCATTAACTTAGGGGGAGCAAATCGTTTTATTTCCTCCTCATAGTGCAGCCCACTTTTCAATTTCAAGGCCTTGAAATGCAATTCAAGGGTCTTAAAACAGAATTCAAGGACCACAATGAAAATCACGGATCAATTTATTTGTTAATATCATTTAGATATTTGATCATTAAATTATTTTAAAGATGGATTTTTAAAATGATTTCAAAAGTCTTTGTTTTCTAATTCAAAAGATTTTTTCAAAAATGTGGTTAAAGATTAAATGGGAAAGAATGCAAATCAAAATCGGTTTTTGAGATTTTGATTCTTTGAAGATCTTATTAAACCATAAATTGATTTGACATTCTCCATTTAAATACCACTCCTCTCCCTTCTTTAATTCTTTCCGCCTTCAACGCTCGTGCATAACCACCAGCTTTACTCTTTCATCTTCCAAAACCCTTTAGGCTTCTCTCACAAACAAACTTCATGGCTTCCAATTGTCAATCAACTGATGAAGCATCATCTTCGGTTACCAAATGCTCCAAAATTGTTCATATCTCATTGGACTATGACTCTCCTACTCCCATGGAAGATTTTGAGATTTGCGCTCAAACGGGATTGCCCTTCAACTAGTTCAGAAGTCACACCACCGTAGGAAAATGGCTTGACGGGTTCAAAGATCGAACCCTTTGCATGTGTCAGTCAGTGGATTTGGAGTTTTTCCTCTTGCTTGGTCTCTCATGTATCACACTACATAGAGGATGCTCTATGTGGAAGGTCTTAAATCCAAGAGAAGTGGGATATCCAAGATTGACCCGGCTGTTCTTTGCCAATCTCATTGCAAGAAGGGAAAGAGGGGAGTTAATCCTCGAATCAGTGGTAAGAGGTAAAACCACTGCCCTCTCTTCTCTAGTTATCGCTTAAATATTAGGGCTTTCCACCTTCACTTCTTACGACCGCCCTCACAAAGCCAAATCTGTTAAATTAGCCAAAGAACAGTTTCTCCTACCCAACTCTCCTTTGCAGCCTACCTTGACATCTCTCACTCTCGAAGCCAGAATTTTCTTTGATGTACTTGTGAGATGTGTTGTTTTGAGAATAAAGTGCGGGGATTTGCTGACTAGTCAACTCTTTGCGTTTTTGAATCACGTGTTAAATTGATTAGATATTGACCTGCCCAACATTATCCTTAACCACATGCTTCACATGATCAACGCCCCCAGTGATACCCCTCTCCCATATGCCAATTTTCTTCCACAAATATTTCGATATTTCTCTGTTGATACTGCTGATGAGGAAAAACATTTTGTTTTTGGAAAGATCGATGAGGAGTTTTTTGAAAGCATAGGATTGAGAAGACACTCACTAGAGAGTGGATCCTTACGGAACAACGTGATGGTTAATCTTTTGTATCTCAGAGGCTTGATGCGGTGGAATTTGGTCTGGAATCTCTAAGGAAGGACATGTTGGATTTTAAGTCTAAGATTGCAGATAAGATGGATGAATCACATGGTCTGCTGGCCATCATGCACCAGAAAATTAACCAGATGTTCCATGTGAATGCCCTTACTTTTACCTTTGTAGGAAGCCTCAAACCCTTAACAGAGGAAGATGTTGAAGCACCCAGGAAACAAGTAGAAGAGGTTATGCTTCAGTGCTACAAAACTGTCAAGGGTCGCCCTATTCGTCAACCAGTAGATGAGGAACCGGATATTCTACATATTGAGGAGTTTGGCGTGGTAAAAAAGTACAAGAACCAAAAGGATCAACGAAGAGTGGATGAATATATAAAAACCATCGATCTGGATAATGCTCATGCCCGATGGAAAAAGAAGTGCTACGATGACATCCGGTGAAAGGGCCGTCTGAATCCCAAATGGTACCAAGAGTAGCCATTCAAAGTCTTCAAATTAGTTTCAAGGCCTTGAAATGGATGTCAAGGCCTTGACATGGATTTCAAAGCCCCCTTGGTTTTGATTTCAAGGCCTTGAATTCTGTTTGTGGGACTTGCCTTTTAAACTGTTTTTTTGTTTTTGGAAATACATTATGTGGGTTTGTAATAACTTTTAAACCTCCGTGCTTTAATTCCTTTTTCTCCTTGTTGAAAGACAAAGGGGGAGAAATTATATGCGTGATCCGATATTTTTGCATTCTGCATTTCATTTTTCGATATTATTGCATATGCATCGCTAACTTTAAATGCAAGTTTGATATTTGTTTTGTCTTCCATCAAGGGGGAGATTAATTACTTCACCTTGGTTATACATTTGTATATGTGATGATGGAAGACTTAACATTATGAGCGGTTTATACTCTAACAAATATCGATTATATTTCTAGATTGCATGGTTTGGTTTTGTGTTTGTTAATTGTGTGCATGCCTTGGAGAGCATTATGAAGAGGCTAAAGAAAGAATAGAAAGAGTAAAGGAAGAAAATATCGGTTTGTAAATCTGATTTTTGGCATTATGAAGAGGACAAAGCAACCAGCCAATAATAATAAAGAGATAAGAGAGAAGCGATCTAAGGAATATGTATCATGAAATCAAGATATAACCAAGTATATAAACATAATTGTCATTCCACATCTTTGTGTGTAAAGGTTGTGCTCAACCCAACACAAAGACTTTCTCATTGTCGCAATGGGTAAAAGTCATACACATTAAGGGCCCGTTTGGTTAAACTACGGAAACGGAAACGGAATGGAAACAAATCTAGTCCATACATATATCCTCGTTCATGATATTTTTTGGAATCATTCCTTGTGATTTGAACTAATTGGAGTACAATTTAATTACTTTTGATACCTTATAGGGAAACAAAATAGGAGGAAACCAATGCATTTTGCATGAGAGCACAAGGAATGATTCCAAAATAATTCATGAACAAGGTACATATATGGACTAGATTCATTTCCATTATGTTTCCATTTCTGGAGTTACAACCAAACGGGGGGTAAGTATATAGCAAATATGAAGAAAACCCAAAAGACCACGCTATTGCAGAAAAGCCAAAAACGAAACAAAAACCGGTTAAACTTTGACAATTAGGAATCCTTGAGGTAAAAATGAATGACATTTCCCACACCAAGTTAAGTCCTAGAAGGTCTAATAGAATCAACACCCTATCGTACAAAAGTGATCTAGTTCTATTTCCAAGGAAAACACTATTTCTCAACATATGTCAATAAAGGGATATGAATAAGGTCACTAGGCTAAACAAAGCTAACTGATTTCCTTTCAACAATCCATAGACAATAATTATAAATCAATGCATCATAGGGTTCAACCAATCCTTTACATCTTAAGAAAACCAACCGGACATGAAGAAAGAAAGAAACAAAGCAATAAAATAAATAGCAAACTGAATTCATAATCAATAATCCAAAAGAAAACATCTAGGAATTCGCCAGAAAATTGTTCTTGGAAATCCGAGTAGAAAGGGAAAATTGTCGTCTAACTAGGGTTCAAGAATAAGTTAACGTGAACCCTTATAATATCTAATTACTAGCAATATATAGGGTACCAAATCGGGTCCTAAGAGATATGAAAAAATCCCAAGGAAATAATATCAACGGATTTTCTCTTCAGAAATAATCACGTTGGTGAAACGGTGATGAAACGGGGTCGGCACGGGGATAACACATGCAACTTGCCAATGGCCAGGACATCTCAAGGCCTTGTTGATCCTTCTTTGCGATGAGCTCAAATATTGTCGTATTGGACATCTTTTGGGTGCAGGTGATATTGTATGATATCTGATTCTTAGATCATCAGTCATGTATGATGCTCCAATACAGCTCTTGACCTTATGAAATAAACCGAAGGAGTCACCATAATATGCAATATGAATGATTTCTACACTATATGAATGTAAAACATATCAAATGAGACATGAAATACATGAATCTAACCACAAACATGGTAGCAACACTTGTTCACTTGGTAGATAAGACGATGTATTTCTTCAAAGGGAGACAAAATGATATTTGGGCATGCATTCAATGGAAACTTCAAGATGTTCATGAAAGGATGGCGAAGATGTGGATGGGACTCCTTGATAGGGTAGAGACTAGGAAGCACGTGAATCCCCTACGAACTGAGCAAACTAGGTCCAATTAAAAGACAAAAAATAAGTGTTGATACTTGATAGGGAGAAAACCTTACACCATTTTGTGAGTTTTTTATACTTTGATCTTATCTTTTTATGTTGAGGAAAATGTGATATTTAAGTACCGGTGGTGAAAAAAATAGTTTGTAAACATTTATAAAATTTTTCCTTCTTTTTCAAAATTTCTTTTTGTTTTTAAAACTCTTCCTCCCCGCTTTCTAGCCTCAATCAATCAGTATAGGCTATAGAGTTGGACATTTAAATAGTTAGCATTTTTCCGACATTTAAATAGTTAGCAGCAAAGTTCGTTCATGAACCAATAATCTTAACTTGAGAATAAGAGAGTAAGAATAATGGAAACATAAATACAAATATGTAAAAAGTGGTTGTAAGTTGTAAGCTGACTTAAAAGTATGAGGTGTGGTTGCAGCGTGGCCATAATATTAATAGGGTATATATATGGTTGGACAAAAAGGTAAATAAAATGAAATATGGTGGGAGCTTCAAAATTGTGCTTTCTCGGATCCTGCGAGAGACAATCCACAATGTCCATCAGGCCAAAGTTAAAGCTACCCAGGAATGATGAAAAGGTCCCCCCACCCCGCCCTGCAAATAACTCACACACTGTCCCCAAATACTAACACAACTATCTTTTTATTTCATATCATTTGCTGCACTCTTCCTTACCAACAAAACAACCTACAACACCAAAATCTTCCTTAAATATTTTAATCTTTCCTCAACTGCTTAGTTTATAAATTTTGATTTTGTTATAATAATTATGTGAAAATGATTGACAAATAACATGAACAACATATGTAATCTATAATTTGGCAAAAGAAAACTCAACCAAAGTTGATTTACGAAAAAAAAAAATATCAAAATTTCAACTTTTATATATATATATATATATATATATATATATATATGGCAACGAGTTTAATGGGGTAGTAACTCCCTTCGCCTCCTCCAACTAAGTCACTTTCTAGTTTCACGACTAATCTTTTATTGGTCAAATCGGTTTAAATATACTCTTCTTCATTAAGTTTTAAAGTTTAAGACTCACATTTTACCTTTTTTTATTTATCATTTTTTTATACCGTTACAAACCGTTTTCAATAATTTTATATTACTCTTATTCATATATATATGTATCTAAATACTAAAATAATCTATGAACGGACATTTGTCATTGTTTCATACAATCATCTCGTTAATTCTATATACGTCACTTTTTCATTAAGCTACATCACATTTATATTTAATTTCATTTAATCAATTAAGGGTCAGGTTAGACATGCCCATAAATTTTATTTATAAAAACTACTCAATTCTGCACTTCGGGTGCGAAATCAATTAGGACATTTGAAAAATAGTTCTAGTTTTGGGACTCTAGTGCGGAATTGATTAAACTCAATTTTGATTTTAGGCCCCAAGTGTGGAATTGATTAAACTCAATTTTCAAAAATAGTTCTAGTATTGGGACTCTAGTTTGAAAAGCCAAAAATAGGACACGTTTGCGGACTCAAGGACAAAGGTAGAATACATTGTTGCGTCTGAAGCGGCTAAGAAAGCAATCTAGATTAGGCAGTTTATAGCTTAGCTTAGTGTTGTCCTAGCGCGACGAGGGTAGTTGACATCTTTTGTGACAACAATGACGTGATTGCTCATGCGAAGAAACCTAGCTTAAGCTCCAAATCCAGACATGTTATGCGAAAATATCACATGAACAGGCACTATGTTGATTTGGGTGATGTAAGGGTGTGCAAGGTGCACACAAATGATAACATTGTAGATCCACTGACTAAACCCATGAATAGGACTAAGTATGATAATTATACTCATCCAAAGGGCTCAAACACGTTAGAGAATTTTTTTTTTGAACTTTTGCGTTTGGATTGATAAAATATTTGTTTATCTCATGGAGTTTATAATTGATTTATATATGAATTTTTCATTTTCTTATTTGATTATTACTTGAATATTATATAAAGTATCCAAATAATCTGTTAATTATCAAATGTGTTCACTAGAAAAGTTTCGGTGAATGAAATCACATTAAGTGAACTGAAATTTTTAAATTGAAAGGGAATGTGGTCTGAATCATTAACCTGGATACACATGATTTTAAAGTAGACCATCTTCTGAGTGATTGATGAACGTGGGTTTCATAGTTCATAGGACATGGAGATATCCAGTCGCTTGCATAGGTGAGTATGGAGATACTCATCGACAAACCGATCACATAACTCTCATAACTTATTGAGGAGTTATAGCGATTATCATTATCAGTGAGTTCCTTAACATGAGCTTGATATAGCTTTTATTTGAAGGAAGACATATCTTAGACGTTGTTAAACGCTGTCGGTAACAAACAGATATATGCAGTGATCAGGGTGGTCAAAATTTGAGTGGGAGGTATAGTCGTTGCAAGCTTGGATTAATCCTCTTATATCAGGTATACCTTGATGCACTGGGAAGGATCGGTGTCCTAATCACTTGAAGAGTGAGAACTGTGTAAACACATGACCATGCTCAAATATGATATGTACTGATAGTTTGATCTCACGAGTTCAAGAAGCATATCTAATGGTAAAGATGGTTTACATCACATAGTTAGACAAGGACATTAAGCAATAAGAGAATTTTGACATTACACACTTGTATGAAAGTACAAGTGGGAGACAGGAAGAATTGTGTCTTTTATCCAATGTGCAATTAGTGATGATGATACATGACATTAAATATAGGGATATATATAATCCGATAATATTAGGGGTCATGACGTTTTGCTAGAAGCTAACAATGATTGGTACGTTTATATGATAAAATGTATTGCTAATATTATCAGGTCCTACGAGGTCACACCATAACGAGTAGGTGAATTAGATCAATTAATGAAATAATTACTATATAAGAGTATATGGTGTAAAATGATATATTTTGTAGGAGTACAAAATATATTATGGAGTTGGTAATTAATAACAATAATAATAATAATAAAATAGTTAGTTAGTCCAATTTAATCTTAATAAAATATAGCATTGTACACTATAATAATAATATTTCACTTTTGCTATACTCAACTTAATTAATACATGTTTAGTATGACTATGCGGTGAAAGTCTTAGTGCAATTATTTAAGGTGATAACCCGTACTTGAGAGATTGAAATGCTAACTAAGGTAATGTTGGCATCTTGTCTTGATTCATCGATAACTAAGAAAATGTAAGAGCATCTTCAAACTTAGTTCGATTCGATAACATAGATTATGCACAATAGGAGGAAAGGAGTGAAGATCGCTCTAAGGTGAAAAAAATGAGTAATAAAGATCACTCAAGATCAAAGCGAAATAAAGATCAATTTCATAAGAGAAATGAAGATCATTTGTAGAAAATGAAAAGCATCAAGAATTGAAATGTCAGATACTCGAGTCAAACCAATCCTGTCAAATTTGACAAATTAAGCATCTTTACAGATGTTCAAAGGGAAAATTTTGGATTTGAATAGATCTTATTTTTCTGCCTATAATTAACACATTTAATGATGAGTTATTAAGTAATAGGCCTATTATGTTAGTTTTGAGCTCAAGTTCTATTTTATGTTTTTATGTTATTTTAAGTCATATTAGAGAAGACGTAAAGATATATTTTATTTAGATCTTATCTTATGGTAGATCTTTTATATATATATATTCAAGCTTGTCCATTCTTATATTTAAGAGGAATCTGAACCAATTGTTATAGACCGATTTATCAATCGATAAACACATTTGTTTTCGCACATTTTCGTGTGTCTTCTTGATGTCTTCAAATTGTACTTTATATTAGTGGCTACAGTCATTCATATTCATCTTCATGTAGTATAGTTTTGTCTAGATTTAATGTATAAAACATTCTTATTCTATATTTCGGGGTTACCTTGATTTTTTTGTGTTTCAAGCATTCAAGGCCATTTTCGGAGCGTTTCGGTTGAAATACGAGAGTTCAACCTTCCCTGAAGTCAAGAGTTACATTGAAACCTCATTCATGATTACGGATCGATGAATCAAGTAGCATAACATACCCATGGATGTCCTGTAGAATGCCAAAAAATCAAGATTTGATCTCGCCACAAAGACGGATGCGACAACATCAGTCACACGGTGTTGAGACGACCAAGTTGGTCGTTCCATGCTGGTGAGGAAGTTTAAAACCTGATGGTCCTAAAAACTTACCCGTAAGGATAACAGGATCGGTTGTACTATATCGGATATCGAATCACGGGGACTGCATCTGTTAGGATGTAAATGATAGACAATGATGCTAAGCAAAACGGAGAAGAGAAAGAGAAAGAGACATGAAAATCTATTTTGTTGGTTTTATGTTTATGAAAAGAACAAAGAAAGCAATGATTACAATTGATGAAAATATGGAAGGAAGCGATCTAAGAAAATAAGTATCACAACTATGATGGACAAGAGAAAACTATATATGCATGTAAACCCTTTAAGCACTTAGAAATCCAGAAAAATATCAAAGAAAGACTATACTTCCGGTGCATATCCGCAATCACAACAAATCTTTAAAAGGTGCAAAAACTAGAATTTTCTATCCTCGAGGTCAAGACAAAATATTACTCTCAAAACCAATTGTTTTTCAATCAGTCAATAAAACGGGCACGGTTTTGGCGGAAGACCAATTTTATCCAGAAATCTTTTATAAACGTCACTTCTTTCAAAGGTAAATAAGAGATTATAATGAAGGTCTTTGAAAATAAGATAAATAAAAGATAAAAACAATGAAAGACGAAGTTGATATCTAATAATTATACGTATTTTTCTAATATTTTATAGCAATCTAACCACTAACTAACTAAATTTGTTGGTTATATCAAGAATACAACCATTATATATTTAGACTAGGGTGTATATTGTATAAATACGCATACACGACATGGATCGAGTTCCAAACTAGTTCACAAGGATAAGAGTTAGTGTTGGTTCCGGTTAGACCTAAACCGACAAACCGACGATTTAGCTTTGACAATTTTGGTTTAAGTTTAGGGGGTGAGGGGGATTTTACCGGATGATAAATTGACGGTTAGTTTTTTATGTTTAATTTTTTTCAATAAATCTATGTTAAACTGGCGGTTTGGTTAGTTTTTTTTTTTTATTTTCAACAAACCTATGTTAGCTTCCGATTTATCGGTTTGAAAACTCAAGGTTAACTAAACCGCCGGTTCATAACGGTTTAGGTTTATGCCCAAGACTATTAGTAGAGGACGGTGATGGTGAAGAAACAATGAGGAAGGCGGCATCGAAGGAATGCCGTCGGTATAGAGGTACGAGGAGGATGAGATAGGTTATATGTGTAGTGTATGGATGGATTAAAGTGGTATGCATGCATTTGGGGTGGTATATGAGCTTCTTTTTTTTTTTGAAAGGGGGCTGGTATTGAGCTTTATTAGACGAAAACGGTGGAAGTAATTGATTTGTTAGATGGAGGAGCTTCCTTTTTGGTTATATCACTCTCCTCTCCTCACTCCCACAGACCCACTCAATACCAAAACCATGATGAAACACCCATCACACTCCACCTTAAATCTCCTCCCCGGAGTTGCTTCTTTTCATTTTCCATGAAAGCCCTCGCCATGAACACCACCACCTTCTTCTTCCTCCTCTTCCTCATCCTCAGACTCTCCCTCGTCCTCTCTTCCGAGCTCGCCGCCCTCCTCTCCCTCAAGTCCTCACTCTTCGACCCCCTCTCCACTCTCCACGACTGGCACCCCACACAAAACAATCACCACAATGCCCTCCCTACCTGGTGCTCCTGGTCCGGAGTCGTCTGCGATACCACCACCCGACGAGTTATGGCGCTCGACCTATCCGGTCGGAACCTCTCCGGTTCTATCCCGCTTCAAATCCAACACCTCGACCACCTCCTCCACCTCAACTTGAGCCACAATGCATTCCAAGGCCCCTTCCCTACATCAATCTTTGCGCTACAAGCCCTTCAAACTCTTGACATTAACCACAACTCCTTTAATTCAACTTTCCCACTTGGAATCTCCAACTTGACATTTCTTACACTTCTCAACTGCTACAGCAACAGCTTTACCGGTCCCTTGCCGGAGGACCTCTCCGGGAACAACCATAATCAACTTCAATACCTCAACCTCGGTGGTAGCTACTTCCAAGGCCCAATTCCCTCTGCATACGGTACCTTTCCCAACCTCACATTTCTCTACCTTGCTGGCAATAATTTGAACGGCTCAATTCCGCCGGAGCTCGCTTCCTTATTGGAGCTCCGCTGGATGGAGATTGGTTACAATGCCCAACTCTCCGGTCATATACCTCCCCAACTCGGCCACCTCTTCAACCTCAATTACATTGACATCTCTAACTCCAATATCTCCGGCCAGATACCGCCGGAGCTGGGTAACCTAACAATGTTGAACAGTCTTTTACTCTTCAACAACCGCCTTTCTGGGTCAATCCCGTTGACGATTTCGAGTCTGAAGAGTCTCCAGATTCTAGACTTTTCCTTCAACCAGCTGGTAGGAAGCATACCAGAGGGCATTTCAACGTTGAAACAACTCACTATCATCAACTTGCAATGGAACAATCTCACCGGTGAAATACCGTCTGGGATAGGAGATCTCCCTACACTCACAATTCTTCAGCTATGGAATAATCGCCTTACGGGATTCCTCCCTGCAAACCTCGGCAACAACGGGAAACTCGAAAAGCTCGACGTCTCCACCAACTATCTCACCGGCGCCTTGCCGGAGAATCTCTGCAAGGATAACAAGCTTGTCAAGTTGACCATCTTCAGCAACCTTTTCGAGTCCGAGTTACCGAGGTTGCTCGCCAATTGCACCACATTGACTAGAGTCAGAGTCCAGGATAATCTCCTAACCGGACAAATCCCCAAAGGATTCGGAAATCTCCAAAACCTCACCTTTTTGGACCTGAGCATGAACAATTTCACAGGCCAAATTCCGACGGATTTGGGGAATTCGATCTCTCTAGGGACTCTGAATCTGTCACAGAACAGCTTCAACTCGGAATTACCGGAAAACATTTGGCAGTCGCCGAATTTACAGATCTTCTCTGCCTCGGGCAGCGGTATAATCGGAAAATTGCCCGATTTCGACGGATGCCAGAGCATTTACAAGATTGAGCTGTCCGGAAATTCATTGAACGGAACAATTTCCTGGAAAATTGGGCACTGCAAGAAGCTTGTTTCACTAAACTTGGCACACAATTCCCTCACTGGAATCATTCCATGGGAGTTGTCTACGTTGCCGGTGATCACCGACGTTGATCTCTCCCACAACCTCCTAAACGGCACGATTCCATCAAATTTTGACAACTGCACGACTCTGGAGTTGTTCAATGTCTCATACAATCTCCTAACCGGTTCGATCCCATCTTCCGGCTCCATGATAATGAACCTCCACCCCTCCTCCTTCACCGGTAACCCCGGTCTCTGCGGCAAGCTCATCGGTAGCCCTTGTAGGGGGCTGGAACAGTCTGTTGAGACTCCGGTTCCTGAGACGAAGCTGAACTCGGGGACGGCTATCCTGTGGATTACGGCAGTGGCGTTTGGAGTAGGGCTCTTCGTGCTCCTGGCAGGAATCCGGTGGTTCCGGGGAGAGTCATCCGACGGGCGTAGATTCGGAAGAGAAACTGACCGGAAGGCATTGGCGACGGTGGGAGGACAGTGGAAGCTGATCGCGTTTCAAAGGCTCAACTTCACGGCGGAAGACGTGTTGGAGTGCCTGGCGATGAGCGATAAGATTATAGGGATGGGGTCCACGGGGACAGTGTACAGAGCGGAGATGCCAGGTATTACAATATATATATATATTTGTACAGTGACTCTACGTGTTGCAATGTCTAACGTAAATTAATATATATACAAGAGTTTGAATTTTAAGAAGATAACTAATCGTAACTATATATGTTAGGTGGCGAGATGATAGCAGTGAAGAAGTTGTGGGGGAAGAACAAGGAGACGGCAAGGAGAGCGCGGAGGGGAAGCAGCGTGTTAGCGGAGGTAGACGTGCTTGGGAGCGTTAGGCACCGCAACATAGTGAGGCTACTGGGGTGTTGCAACAATAGGGAGACCACAATGCTGCTGTACGAGTACATGCCTAACGGTAGCCTCGACGACCTCCTACACGGTCGGAGTAAGGGCGGCGCCCCAGATGACTGGAATACACGTTACAAGATCGCCCTCGGGGTTGCCCACGGGATTTGCTATCTTCACCACGACTGCGACCCCGTTATAGTTCACCGTGACCTTAAGCCTAGTAATATCCTCCTTGATGCTGACTTGGAGGCTAGAGTCGCCGATTTTGGGGTGGCCAAGCTCATACAGTCCGACGAGTCCATGTCCGTCATAGCTGGCTCCTATGGCTACATTGCTCCAGGTGAGAATTATTTACTTGAAGAGTGAGTTACTAAAACTTTTTTTTAGACCTAATACAAATTAGGTCAAGAATTCTAATTATATTTTATCTGTATAATAACATCCCACAATTTCATTTTACCCTTTATTTATCTACTTAGTTAAAATACTTTGACTAGATAGCTGCCATTGATCAATAAGGATGGCAAAAGAGGACATATTTCACTTTAGTAGATGAATGAAACATGGCATGTAGCTCCAAAGCTTCTTTTTGTACTTGTCTTGCTGGGGTAGACACCATAATATTACGCATGAAAGAGCATATAGAGAGAGAGAGTGCTCCTTTACTTATAGCGATATGATTTCACTTTGGTCCCACTCACAATATTTTTCCAAAAGCACTATCATTAAGATGGAAATATTTGAAATTCTCTGATCATCATCACTTTTGACACAGAGTATGCATACACCCTACAAGTTGACGAAAAGAGTGACATATACAGCTTTGGAGTAGTCCTACTAGAGATCCTTACAGGGAAAAGATCGGTCCAGCCCGAATTCGGGGACGGAAACAGCATCGTCGAATGGGTTCGCTCCGTTATCAAAACAAAAGACGGGATTGACGCCATTCTCGACGAAAGCGCGGGTGCATCCTGTGCCTCCGTTAGGGAGGAGATGCTCCTTGTGCTAAGAGTCGCCTTGATTTGCACCAGCAAAAATCCTGCAGATCGCCCTTCGATGAGGGATGTCGTTTCTATGCTTCACGAGGCTATGCCGCAGAGGAAAGCAGCTGCCGCTGCTGGTGGTGGTGGAGGTGCCACCGACCGTCATCATGTCGTTGAGGTCAGCTGCGGTGCTGCTCAAAGCTTGGGCGCCAGTTCCTCATTCGAGCAAGACAATTAGTAATCATGTTTATATGACCACGTTTTTATGATTTAACTTTCCACTTCTTTTTATATATTATATAATTTTTAGAATTTAAAATTTAAATTGTGTGGGGTCGGTATATAAGCAAAATTGGTTTGATGATTTTTGTATGATTCGCGATCCACGTGTCTACTTCACTATGGACCGTTTTCCGTGTCGTTTCTTTTACTTCATTTAAATCATTTCCAAGGGTGTATACTAAACTACTTTCTTGGTATCGGCCAAGAGTATTTTATTAAAACAGAATAATAAACTAAACTTGCATAACTAATCTCACTGGGGATTTGACAAGTAGACTCTTGTCTCACATATATATATATATATATATATATATATATATATATATATATATATATATATATATATATATATATATATATATATATATATATATATATATATATATATATTTTAATTTTAATTGCAAGATTTTCGATTTACTTATTATCGAAAAATTTTGTAAATCAAAGGGTGCAAATTTGCATGACGTGTTATTTGCTGGATTTTTTTTACTGTCGTTTTTTATTGATGAATGCTAATCGGCGCTGCCGTAACCACTGGTGCCCAAAATTTTTAAATATTTTTTCTTCTATATCCTATTAATTTTTAACACTTTCATTATTGGTAGGTAAAACTTATTAACTTCTCTATTTTAATAAAAAAAAAACATGAATTGTTAAATTAATTATCTATTTTATTTTATTTTTTTTACCTTTTTTATTTTTCTTTTTTATGTTTTTTTTTGCCTAAAGTAGTGGATAAACCAAGACATTAAGAAGTTACCATTTATAGGTCAATATACAACAATCATCCATCTAATACATATAAGTGATATGATACATATAAAAGTTTAAGAGAACTCAAAACCTCTTCAGATGAATTGGCAGCAACAGCCAAATTTTTGTCAAACTTAGTTGCAAGATCTCGAACAGAAAGACGGTTGTGCTGCTCTGTCAACTAAGTAGTCTCCTTTGCAACAACTTACTTCAAGGATAGAGCATCCGGATCCAGTTTCGAAAATGGTCAGAAGAAAAGTTCACATCAGCCCAGACTGAAACAAGTGCCTCATCATCGTGTAGAAAATAACACTTGTATTATGAACTTGTTTCCTTATTATCATTTCAACTAGGTGTTTGACAAAGGTTGTGTTTGGCATTGAAACCATAAACACTAGTGTTAGTGTTTTTATGAGTGTTTTCGTAAAATACTGGTTTTTAGTGATTTGCAAACACTAAACATTGTTTGGCTCTTTTTTTAAACAAGCACTAGTGGTACAGATAAGGGTCATTGATATTCTTCTCATTTTTAGGATTTGGTTGATTCATCGGCTCTTTTAGAATTTGGGCGATTCTCTGAGAGACAACTGGGGAGAAATCATCGGCGTTGCCCACCGGATAAGACCGTCGCCGGCCGGTTCCAACACCTGAGTCACTTGGGTACGTTGTTTCCCCTCTTTTGTGCTCGTTCTAGGGTTCATACGAGTGTTAACGAAATGGTTGGGGTTAGGGTTCGTCGTTCTTTTTGCCTGGTCTAGAATTGTAGTTTGATATCGAGAATGGAGATTTTCGTTCATGTGATTTGTACTGCTTGTGATTCTGGTTTGTTGTTTTCACTCCATCCTCTTCTTTCACCCAATCTATCAACTTGTTGAGTTTAATTTCTTTTTGCCTGGTCTAGAATTGCAATTTGAAGTATTCAGTTCTTGTGAGTGTTAACGAAATTGTTTTCACTCCATCCTCTTCTTTCATTCATGTGATTTGACTACTTTGTGCTCGATAATTTGGTAATTGTAGAATCAATTACTTACCTTATAATTTGGTAATTGCAGAATCAAACATCAACTTATAGTTTCGCTCATGTGATATTTATTGCTTGTGATTGTGGTTTGTTATTTTCACTCCATCCTCTTCTTATACCCAATCTATCAACTTGTTTGCCTTGTCTAGAATTATAGTTTGGAGTATTTAGTTCTTGTGAGTGTTAACGAAATTGTTTTCACTCCATCCTTTTCTTTTGTTTATATGATTTGTATTACTCTGTGCTCGATAATTTGGTAATTGTAGAATCAATTACTTACCTTATAATCTGGTAATTGCATAATCAAACATCAGCTTATAATTTCGTTCATGTGATATTTATTGCTTGTGATTGTGGTTTGTTGTTTTCACTCCATCCTCTTCTTTCTCCCAATCTATCAACTTGTTGAGTTTAATTTCTTTTTGCCTTGTCTAGAATTGCAGTATGAAGTATTCAGTTCTTGTGAGTATTAACGAAATTGTTTTCACTTCATCGTCTTCTTTCGTTCATGTGATTTGTACTGCTCTGTGCTCGATAATTTGATAATTGTAGAATCAATTACTTACCTTATAATTTGGGAATTGCAGAATCAAACATCAGCTTATACACAATTTGATGAAGTATCATCTAAGCTAAGTCAAGGTCCCTTAACAAGGGCTCAAGCTAAACTACAAGCTGAGATGGATGCATTGCTTCTAACCATGAACCATGAACCACCTAACTCACCTTCCATGAGCCAACGAGCCTTGATTATGATCATGGTTCACCAAGGAATAAGCTGCATGCCTAAGGGTTCTACATAAGGCTGAAATGCTCCAAATTGGCTGAATAAGCTTATTTGGATGTTTTAAGTGTTTTTAAGTCTTTTTAGAATAAAGGCCCAAACTTATGTCTTGATGGGCCTTTAGTTAATTTTTCAGTTCATTAACATATTAAACACTATATATATGTTATTAGGCGTGCTAGGTCAGGGATACCTAGAAGATACACGTTAAACACAGTTTTTGTGCTGCTGTTGCAGATTGGCGATTTCCAGCCTATTGGTGAGCTTTGTGATTGTGATTTTTGGCTTAACTCTTCTTGTTTGAGTTAATCTCCTTAGGGATTAGTGTTGCAAGTTGTTTATAAGCATCTTCTTGGTGCTTTCAATCTCCATATTGATTGTGTCAAGTTGTAGAAGCATGGTTGATTAGTCTTTTGGATTGGTTTTTGAATACATTGTTCAAGGGTTCTTCCATAGTTCTATTCGGTTCTTCTTAACCATCTATCTTTATATTTTCGTGCTTATCATTCCACCATATCTAAGTTTCATTCCATTATTTCCAGGTTGTTCGTCAAGATCGTTAAACGGGCTAATCCCCGCATCAATTGGTATCAGAGCTTTGGGGACATTCAACCATCATCAAAAGAGTCATAAAGTCACAAAAGAGTTTGTTTTGATCATTGCAATTGATCATTGTCTTTTGTTATTCTTTTTTTTTCTTCAGTTTTTCTCTCTTCTATTCTAAGTTGATTGGATTCTAACTTGTTTGTTGTTCTTGATCAACGAATTGAGCACCGAAGTCATCAATAAACACCAACACCACCACGCCAGCCCCACCACCACTTTCACGCTGCCAAAACCTACCCTAACCTACTGTTTTCGTAAACCCTAATCCTGCAACAACCATATCTTTTCTTAATCCTAAAACAACCATATATTTTCATATTTTTTTTCCATAAAACTGCTTCAGCCATATCTTTCCATATCTTATCTCTAACCATATTTTATCTTGTTAGTTGTTTCCTTATTTACTCTCTTGTTTTTTTTAATTTCTGTTTTACTTTTGCTGAGTTAAAAAAAAAGGGAGCTGTCTTCCAGAATTAAAAAAAAAGAAAGAAAGAAAGAAAAATTCAGCTTTGTGTTGGCATTGTGTTTAGCTCTAAGTTATTGAACTAACAACATTGTTCTTACAAAGAGTTGATAAAGAGAAAGAAGATTTCAAGGGAACTTCAAGAAACCTACATTTCAAGCCTTTGTCATTCAGCCACCCTACCCTTAACAAACCTTAGTTGTTGATTTTGGTGTGAGGTTGCAAGTTGAGGCACTTACGAGTAAGGTTCTTTTAACTTATCTTGGGTCTATATTTCGGGTCATTTTGGTTGTACATCTCATTCATACAACTACTCCATTCCTTGAGTCATTTTTCTTTCTTTTGTTGAGTCAGCCTAGGACATACCTTGATTAATTCAATTGATGTTTCGTGTTAGCTTATATTTGACTAGGCACTACCCACACAAGGTTGTTAATTCTTACAAGGTGAGCCATCAACAATGTCTTATCACATCACTTGAGAGTGAGGGATAAACACTTGAGAGACACACTAGAGAGGATTTTGTTTTGATCTAATCTAACGTCTTTGCTTGTTTTGTTGTGTTTAACAAGATGTCTAGTGATCATCATACCGAGAAGCAACCGGAGTCTAGTCCGGCAGATTTGGTTAGCATGATGAAGGCTATGATGCAAGCAGAATTTAAAGCCATGGAAGATAGGCTTACGGGATTACAAGGGCAAATAACCGAGCTTAAGACTAATAAGGCTAAAAAAGACACCTCATTTCCCCTAACTAAGGGACTAGGCCATCACTTTGAGAAAGGAGTAGGTTCTAAACCCTTAACTATAGGCCATCGACGAGTACCTATTGGCAACCAACAAGAAGCTTTCAACGAAGCCAAGAAGACCCCCATTAATGCTTCGCAGGGGCATCATTCTAACCCTAAACCTCCTATTCATGATAACAATCATTATGGTAATTTCTCTCTTAGCACCACACTGGATGGAGATAATGAGGAGTCAGGAGATGATGGCTATGATTATGCACAAGAAAGAAGGCAAGAGGAAGCCTGGAGGCAAGACGAGGAATGGATGAGAAATGAGGAACGGAGGATGGAACAAAATAGGAGGCGTGAAGATAGGAAACAGGAAGATGATGGCTATGAAGGGAGGAGAGACAATAGACACCAAAGGAGAGGGCGAGATCATGAGCAAGATGATCTAGGCAAGGTGAAGATCAAGATTCCATCCTTTGAAGGCAAGTGTGATCCGGATGTGTACATGGCTTGGGAGACGAAGATTGAGCAGATATGGGTGTGTCACAACTTTCCCGAGAATAAAAAGGTACATTACGCAGCCCTTGAGTTCACTGATTATGCTTTGATATGGTGGAATGTGCTTGTGAAGGAAAGGAGGCGAAACATGGATCCACAAGTTGCAACATGGGCACAAATGAGGGCAATCATGCGAGCTCGATTTGTTCCCCAACACTATAGGAGGGACTTGAGGCAAAAGTTGGAAAACTTGAGGCAAGGTTCAATGAGTGCCGAAGAGACCTACAATGCCATGCAAATGGATATGGTGAAGGCCAATGTTAGTGAGGATGAAGAGACAACTATGGCCAGGTATCTCTGTATCCTTAATTCAAGTTTTGCTAACGAGGTGGATTTATTTCCCTACTCTACTATGACAGAATTACTACATCTTGCCATCAAAGTCGAAAAGAAGATAAAAGGGAGGAGTCAAGGCGTAAGGAGCTCATTTGGGACCTCAAATGCATGGAAACAACAAGGAGAGCACCGACACGGAGGTTACAACCACGAAGCCCCCAAAACAGCCCCCGAGCAAGCTCCCACACGCCCAACCTACCCTAAGACGCCTATTGTACCCCCTAAACCACCTCAAGGGAGTACTTATAACTCTTCTTCTTCTAGGGCTAGAGATGTTGTGTGTTTTAAGTGTCAAGGTAGAGAACACATGATGAAAGATTGTCCGAATAGGAGAACTTTGCTAATAAATCATCTAGGCCAATATGAGTCAGAATCTGAGCATGAACTTAATATAATGAAATTGAGCCTAGTGATGATGTTGATTCGGATGATGAAATAGTATATGAACAAGGGGATTGTTTGCTTGCTCAACGTGTGTTATATGATCACCCTAGTTCATTCCTAGAAAATAACTATGTGCTATGTGATTTGGATGTTCCAAACGAATCTATTGCTTGTGTTGAATCTGATTTTGAGCTTGATGAGTCTCTTGAATGTGTAGAATCTGATTTTGAGCATGATGAGTCTCTTGAATGTGTAGAATCTAATTTTGAGCATGATGAGTCTCTTGAACGTATTGAATCTGATTTTGAGCATGATGAGCCTGTTTTGGATGTTTTCTTGTCACATAATAATGCTTTGATAGCTAGGAGAGCCCTTAGTATAGAACCTGCCCCTTGTGAGGATAACCAAAGGGAAAACTTGTTTCACACTAGATGTTTGGTTAAAGGGAAGGTTTGTAATGTTATAATTGATGGGGGTAGTTGTTGTAACATAGCTAGCACCGAATTGGTTAATAAGCTGCAATTAACAACTTTCTATCACCCTAGGCCTTATAAGCTTCATTGGATGAATGAATGTGGAGAATTGAAGGTAAATAAGCAAGTTAAGGTCACATTCACTTTAGGCCATTATGAGGATACTGTTTTGTGTGATGTTGTGCCTATGCAAGCTTGTCATATCTTATTAGGTTGTCCTTGGCAATTTGATAGGAGAGTCTTACATGATGGTTACACTATCGGTATACTTTCACTTTTAATGGAAAACCTATAACCTTAAAGCCTATGACTCCCTTACAAATAGCTGAGGCATTTAAGAAGAAAAAGGCAAGTGAACAAGGGGTAGACCAAGCTAAGAAGGGGAGTAAGCCAAATAAATCCAAAACCGAGCCTATAGAGCCTTCTAATACCCTTTTAGCTTCAACTAACACACAAATGCCCTCTACTTTGCTAGTAGCCAAATCTGAGTTTCAAAGTGCTTATCTTCCTCTAGAAATCACTTTGATGACCTTATGTAAGAAGTTAGCCCTAGTGAGTGATGAAACTAAGGCAAATCTTCCACCTAGCATTGTAGCCATACTTCAGGAGTTTAAGGATGTGTTTCGTAATGAGATACCCCATGACCTACCACCCTTGAGAGGCATAGAGCATCAAATAGATCTCATTTCGGGAGCAACATTACCGAATAGGCCAGCCTATAGAATAAACCCTAATGAGAGCCAAGAGGTTATAAACCAAGTGCAAGAGCTCTTAAAAAAGGGTTATGTGAGGGAAAGCCTTAGTCCATGTATTGTCCCCGTGCTTTTAGTGCCTAAGAAAGATAATACTTGGAGGATGTGTGTTGATTGTAGGGCCATCAATAACATAACCATTAAGTATCGCCACCCTATCCCACACCTTGATGTTATGTTAGATGAGCTTCATGGTTCCACTATGTTTAGTAAAATTGATCTTAGGAGTGAATACCATCAAATTAGGATGAAGGAAAGGGATGTGTGGAAAACTGCTTTTAAAACCAAGTTTAGTTTATATGAGTGGCTTGTTATGCCATTTGGACTTACTAATGCTCCTTCTACTTTCATGAGATTAATGAACCATGTTTTGAGAAAGTTTATAGGTAAATTTGTTGTTGTTTACTTTGATGACATTCTCATTTACAACAAATCACTAGAGGAGCATGAAATACATCTAAGGGAAGTTGTTTCTACTCTCAGAGATGAACACTTGTATGCCAATCTTAAGAAATGTGACTTTTGCACTAATGAATTTATTTTTCTTGGGTTTGTAGTGAGCATAGACGGTTTACAAGTGGATGAAGAGAAGATCAAGGCCATTCGAGATTGGCCTATTTCGAGCTCTATTGACAACGTTAGGAGTTTTCATGGTCTTGCTAGCTTCTATAGGCATTTTGTGCGTGATTTTAGCACCATTGCAGCCCCATTGATGGAAATATGCAAGAAGAATACGCCATTTGTGTGGGGTAGTGTGCAGGACCATGCATTCAACAAGCTTAAGGAGGTTCTCACTCATGCACCTTTGCTTGCTCTTCCAGATTTCAACAAGCCATTTGAAGTGGAGTGTGATGCATCCGGAATTGAAATTGGAGGTGTTCTTATGCAAGAAGGTAAACCTATTGCTTTCTTTAGTGAGAAACTCAAAGGAGCATGTCTTTACTATTCTACTTATGATAAGGAGTTACATGCTTTGTTTAGAGTACTTAAGACATGGCAACACTACTTGTGGCCTAGAGAGTTTATCTTGCATTCTGATCACGAATCTTTAAAACACTTTAGGAGTCAAGATAAACTAGATAGGCGACATGGTAGTTGGATGGAGTTCATTGAGACTTTTCCTAATGTTATCAAGTATAAAAAGGGAAAGGACAATGTAGTTGTTGATGCATTATCTAAGAGACACTCTTTGTTGACCACCCTTGATTCTAAAGTGCTAGGTTTCGTGTATATTAAGGAATTATATGTTGATGATGCTGATTATGGTGAAGCCTACAAGATATGTGTGGCTAAGGGTGCTCTAGATAAGTTCTACTTGTTTGATGGTTTCTTGTTTAAGGCTGATAAGTTTGTATCCCTAGGCGTTCTCTTCGGATGTTATTTTTTGATGAAGCCCATAAAGGAGGATTAATGGGGCATTTTGGGAGAGATAAGACTTATGATATGTTTACTTCACACTTCTTTTGGCCTCATATGCTTAGGGATGTAGAACATGATGTTAAGAGATGTTTAGAATGCCTTAGAGCCAAATCTAAAGTGAAACCTCATGGTTTGTACACGCCTTTGCCAATCCCTACAGCCCCTTGGGAGGATATTAGTATGGACTTTACAATGGGATTACCTAGGACTAAGAGGGGCAGAGACTCGATATTTGTGGTTGTAGATCGATTCTCTAAGATGGCTCACTTTATAGCTTGCCATAAGACTGATCATGCCACCAATGTAGCCAACTTGTTCTTTAGGGAAGTAGTTAGGTTGCATGGAGTTCCGAGAACTATAGTTAGTGATAGGGATGTTAAATTTCTAAGTTACTTTTAGAAAACTCTTTGGGGAAAGCTAGGAACTAAGCTATTGTTTTCTACTTCTAGTCACCCTCAAACTGATGGTCAAACTGAGGTAACTAATAGGACACTAACTACTTTGTTAAGGGTTGTTATTGAGAAGAGTCTTAAGGAATGGGAAGATTTCTTACCTCATGTCGAATTTGCTTATAATAGGGTTGTGCATTCTTCAACTTCCATTTCTCCTTTTGAGTGTGTGTATGGGTTTAATCCACTAATCCCGTTTCATCTTACACCGTTGCCTAAGAAGGAGCGAGTAGATTTCAGTGCTAAAACGCAAGTCGAACACATTCGGGAGTTGCATAAGAGGGCATGCCAGAAGCTTGAGGAGAAGGGCAAGTACAATGCTGTGAAAGCTAACCACGGATGCAAGAAGATCACATTCGAGCCTGGTGATCTCGTGTGGTTGCACTTAAGGAAGGAGAGGTTTCAACAGTTGAGGAAATCCAAGCTCTCTCCAAGAGGAAATGGACCTTTCAAGGTCTTACACAAGGCGGGGGATAATGCTTATGTTTTGGAGTTCCCGGATGATTACGCATGTGATCCTACATTCAATGTGTGTGACTTGAGTCCATTCCCATCGTCGAGCTATGATCATGGTGATTCGGGGTCAAATCCTTTTCAAGAAGGGGAGAATGATAAAGGATCATCTAAGCTAAGTCAAGGTCCCTTAACAAGAGCTCAAGCTAAACTACAAGCTGAGATGGATTCATTGCTTCTTACTATGAACCATGAACCGCCTAACTCACCTTCCATGAGCCAACAAGCCTTGATGATGATCATGGTCCACCAAGGAACAAGTTTCATGCCTAAGGGTTCTACATAAGGCTGAAATACTCCAAATTGGCTGAATAAGCTTACTTGGCTGCTTAAGTGTTTTTAAGTCTTTTTAGAATAAAAGCCCAAACTTATGTCTTGATGGGCCTTTAGTTAAATTTTCAGTTGATTAACATATTAAACACTATATATATGTTATTAGGCGTGCTAGGTCAGGGGATACCCAAAAGATACACGTTAAACACAGTTTTTGTGTTGCTGTTGCAGATTGGCGATTTCCAGCCTGTTAGAGAGCTTTGTGATTGTGATTTTTGGCTTAACTCTTCTTGTCTGAGTTAATCTCCTCAGGGATTAGTTTTGCAAGTTGTTTATAAGCATCCTCTTGGTGCTTTCAACCTCCAATTGATTGTGTCAAGTTGTAGAAGCAGGGTTGATTAGTCTTTTGGATTGGTTCTTGAATTCATTGTTCAAGGGTTCTTCCATAGTTCTATTCGGTTCTTCTTAACCATCTATCTTTATATTTTCGTGCTTATCATTCCTCCATATCTAAGTTTCATCCATTGTTTTCGGGTTGTTCGTCTAGTCGTTAAACAGGCTAATCCCCGCATCACAGTTGGTAATTGCATAATCAAACATCATCTTACAACTTATAATTGCTAGTTGAGTTAGTCCATCAACTTATACAATTAATTTCTGATTCAGTTATCTGAACCACTGAATTGTAGTAACATCAGCTTATACAGTTAATTGTTATATAAACTTCTGTCTTTATACAATTAGTTTCTTATCTAAAAACTACTAAGTTGTGGTAACACCAGCTTATATAATTAACTGTCATATGAACTACCGTCTTACAATTAATTTCTATCACAACTAACATCAGCTTATACAGTTTTGTCATATGAAGTACTAATCATTTTTTTTCTATGTTTGGCTAACTTTGTCATTGTTGTGGCATATCCATATCTTTCATGATCCTTGGCATATTCATATTTGGACTGCAATTACTTGTGATAATATGTTGGACTGTCATATGAACTACTGTCTTACAATTTAATTTCTTTTTGTTATTTCACTACAATTACAGCTCAGTCAAAATACTCACTGTTTTAAGTAGAACCTGACTGGATTTTTATATGGCTAACTTTATGATTGTAATTTTGTGACATTTATAGCCTTTTTGTGACAGTATAATATGCTTTGGACTTGGTTGATTATTTGTTACAACATTTGGACTACAATTACTGAGTTGTGGTAACCCATGACTAGAGTTGTTTTACAAGTCTACTTTGTGATTGTATAAACTGTCTGGACTTGAGTTGCTTATTTCTTGAGAAACTTATTTCACTGCAATTACAATTTCTGTCAAAATACCCACTGTTTTAAGTAGCACCTGATTGGATTTTTATTCATTTGGATAACTTTGTGATTGTAGTTTTGTGACATTTATAGCCTTTTTTGTGACAATATAATATGCATTTGGACTGCAATTACAAGTCTAGTTATTTTGCTTCTGATGTTCAGAATTTGTTATGTGATAGGTAACAATGGACTAAAGTTATGACAACGGTGATCCTGAGTACTACAATTGGGGAGAGGGGATATGGATGGAAGACGATGATCCCATCGAAGATGAGATGTTATCATACGCCTTTGATGATTGTGGGGCATCTGCAAGTTTAAGGAACTTCGTGCAAGGGCTACGTGAAGAAAAGAGAAGATTGAATTATGAATGTCGAGCGTTGCACATGAGGGAATGGGAGAGTGATGCTTGTATTGAGTCATTAAAACCGGATCTTACTCAACATAAAGAAATGAACAAGATGATCAAAAGGGAAAATTGTTTAAGGGTGTTTGTTTGGGGGCTAGTTACCGGGTTGGCACTTGTTTCGTATGTTATGTACTATTAGGGCTCTATTTTATGAAACAATAATGTACTTGTTTTCAATGTTATGTACTATTATGGCTCTATTTTATGAAACAATAATGTATCCGTTTGATATATTTGTAAATGATCCTTTGGTTATATATTTATAAATGATCCTTTGGTTATTATAAATGATCATGTGGTGAGACAAATAGATATACAACTCCGACATGTAACATATAATACTCAGCTGTCATAGCAAAAGTTTGGATAACAGTGGAAAATAAAATAACAAGTTCTTAACCAAATTCTCATAGTACGGTTAAAGTGTCATATGAAATTTAAACATTCCTTGTTGCATTCCAAATAGGCGAAGCAATACGGTCGCGAATGTGGCTCATTCCTCTACCGTTGTCATTGTTATCCTCAACTTCTTGTACCTCGTTCAGGCTCTAGCTCGTGGTTGCCAACTCCTCTTCATCTTTTGATAAGTCATCATACCCTGACTATAAGCGAATATAGTTGTGTAAGGCAAAACAAGCAAGATGGATGTCAACTAGTGTGTAGTCAGGGTAACATGGCATAGCAGATAAAAACTTCCATTTATTCTTTAAGATTTCCAAAACACTGTTCGATACAACTTCTTATAGAAGAGTGTGCTTGGTTAAAATCACACACGACAAGGACATTGAAAGTGACCGTATGTTTCCGGCCGACGAAAGGAACTTGAGAAACTTCTTCTATGCATGCACTAACATGTGTACCGTCAAAGACATCCAATGCGATCCTGAATAAAATATATGTTCACAATTGTAAGTGTTCCTTGCTATATAATAAATTGTGAACTAGTTAACAAACGTAATAACTGATAAACGTTCAAAAAATGTAAAATTTCTATGTTTACTTGAAAGTAATCCTTGTATCTCGGGTTGGCAGCAATATGCGAAGGGGTTCTAGGAAAATTTGGGTTCCAGGGTTGGATAATATCTCTTGCAAGTCCACAACCTTCGAGCCCACGACCAATAATAGAATTTAGAACGCTATAGAATGCACGATGCAGTCTCTGTGGACCTTTGAAAGTGCTCAAAGACAACACGAACCGAACATCCTTGGGCTAGAGTGTATAAGAACAAACCTACCTTCTCAATTACCAAGACTTTTGTAGATGGTTTTATCCCGTAATTCTGCTCTAAATCATTGCACAAATGTAATAATACCTCAGCGTCCATTCTGAACATATTCACTGTGCGAATGTGGTGACCACTTAAGATCTCCTCCATCCATAGTCCCCCTCGGTCATACCCGGTATAACAAGGCTCCTTGTACATGTGCTTGTAGAAGTGATCAGCTGCAACAACATATTGTCTTTGCAACTGTTGATGACTTGAAAGGAATTTAAGAGTGTGTATCTGTCTACGAATGACGTCTTTGTCACTGCCCTCACTATCACTACCACTTGTTCTACTTGTTGAACTTGACATAATTGAACCTGTAATTAAATGTACATATTTAAACAACAAAAAAATGAAGAAAAACATACTAATTGTAAAAAAATTTAGTGCATGATAAAATTTAGTACATGTCCTTGATAGGAAGGTACTCGAATACTAAATTTTGTCCAAACAAAACATAAGAAATTCCAACAACATAGGAAATCCAACAAGTACAACAACACAAGAAAATCACAATAAAGTGTGCTCGTGCTCCCATTTCAACCAATTGTATCTCTTCTGATCATCCCGAAGTTCAACAGTGTCTGCATAGCCTTCCATGAGCTAGTCTTTGAAATTATGAAACACCACAATGGACTTCCATCCACAAGCAATCCGTTCTGGACCATCCTATCAATAGTGTCCAATGTCTTCTAAAGCATTATCTCGTTCTCTTTCACCTTGGAGTTAACCTCTTCCTGGAAAAGGTTCATCAACCTATCACTAGTCTCTTATGAACGGTCTAAAAACTCTTCCAACTTCGATGAGCTAATAGACTGTCTCCGTTTTCTCTTCAACGCACCCTTGTCTTTCTTATCCCTACTTGGCAGTGGAGGTTCTGCAAATTCTACCAACTCGTCATTGATGTCTGCTGGAATTCCCGAGTAGCTAGATCCTCCACCTTTATTGACCGTGCCAACAAAGTTACGGAAAAACTCACGACCGTCTCCATCGTCTTCACCTAAACCTAAGTCCTGGTCATCTGCAAGAGACACACGATCCGGAGTTGGCTCACAAACCATTCCGGATGACATGACTAGATGACCAATTGCTACATTTCCAGCAAAAAATTGAAGTCAATAACTCTTCGTACTCCACATCCATTTCCTTATTCTTGTATTTCTTGCAGTTTGCATCTTCCTACAACACATAAAAAACACATCAAGTTACATAACACATTTAGTCGTATATATGCTATTGAGATATACATTAATTTAAATTAGTAATGACCTTGATCTTCCTATCCCACCATTCATTGGAAGCCGAGATCATACGAGTGATCTCATCCCAACCTAGAACCGTCTCCGAATTCCTAAGCAATTTCCAAGCCTTGTATTCTTTTTTAATTGACTCAAATTTATTCTTACATAAATCTTTAGTACCATTTTTCCCACTCTTACTAGTAAATGAAACACTAATGTCCTTCCAATTGTACGCTTGTATGCTCTCGTTTTCCTTTTGGTATACAATTAATATCTTCACTAGGTGTCTCACTAGATCATCAGTCCAAACAAAATTTGGAACCCTAGTTCGACTTTGGAAAACGGTATTGTCATCCATCTACACTCTACAGTATATTCATGATATTTTCAAAGCATCTAGAGATATGAGAAACAACACATGTAAATAAGTACTAATAAAATACAAACATCATATATGAAACAACAATACACAGATTAATAAATTTGTTTACACGGAAAATAGAAGAGACAATAATAGCATAAGGACAATAAATCTGTTTACACATAAAATACAAGTGTATAAGACAAACAATACTAGTTTTTTGACAACTAAAAAGCAATAATTGGGCCAGGGAATTGTAGTCTCATTTTAATTTCAAATCAAGAAACCCCACTTTGGTTGCTTAATGCCTTATCCATGGTAGAAACTGGTTTATCTAAATTCAAAACTGATCTTATTCCTCACACACACACACGAAACTCAAGCATCACAAGCATTTCAAAACAAGAAATACTTGTGATATGTGTATATATACACAATAGTTCAAAACTCAAGCATCACAAGCAGTTCACAACAATTGAATTCAAAATTGATCTTATTCCTCACACTCACACGAAACTCAAGCATCACAAGTAGTTCATAATAATTGAATTCAAAATTGATTATTCCTCACACTCACACGAAAATCAAACAAGTAGTTCAAAACAATACACACAATCTACAACGGTTGAAAACACACGAAACTCAAGCTTCCGGTTTAACTAAATTCAAAATTGATCTTTCTACTAAAATACACAGTCTCCAATAGTTCATAACAAGCAGCTATTGTTTTCCCTAGCCCAATTGATATCTCTACTAAAATACACAGTCTACTAAAATTGATCTTTCTACTAAAATACACAAGCAGTTCATAACAATACACAATCTACAATACATTGTCAAAAACACACGAAACTCATTCTTCCTCAAACACACATGAAATTCAAGCATAACAAGCAACTGATGTTGTCTTTCTACTAAAAAAGCTAACAACTAATGGAAAATTTAGGGTTCTAAATAGTAGTACATCCACGATTTCTAAACGAAGAGAAGTACAAATTAGGGTTCTGTTGAACTTACCAGTGTATCTGTAAGTGTTCCTTCGAGTATATGCACTTCTCCTTCGAGTCCTCTACACTTCTCCTTCGATTCCTCTGCACGTCTCCTTCGATTGACCCTTCTCTTGGTCCGAGCCTTTTCTTCGTCACCTCCTTCCTCGTTCTTCAGCTATCGGGTTTGGAGTTATCAAAGGTGAGAGATTATTCTTATTATACATGGTAGGGTTGGTAATAACTGTTAAATTGTAGGGGTAGAAGAGTAATTTTCTTGACAAAAAAACTCAACCCAAAACCAAAACCCTCATCCGAAACCCTCTGCACTTCTCCTTCGAGTCTTCTGCACGTCTCCTTCGATTGACCCTTCTCCTGGTTTGAGCCTTTTCTTTGTCATCTCCTTCCTCGTTCTTCAGCTATCGGGTTTGGAGTTATCAGAGGTGAGATATTATTCTTATTATACCCGGTAGGATTGGTAATAACTGTTAAATTGTAGCGGTAGCAGAGTAATTTTCTTGACAAAAACACTCAACCCAAAACCGAAACCCTCATCTGAATGAGTGTTTCCGAAACAGCCATAAAAAACACTTACCACAAGTGTTTTATATAAGCCAAACAAACTTTAGTATTGAAAACACTCAAAAACACTAGTTAATCAGCCATGCCAAACACAGCAAAAATGTTCAGCAGAAGAAATTGATGTTTTTGTTCTCACAATAGAGTGAAGAAAATAACACTTTGTATTATGAACTTGTTTCTTGTTTATCATTTCAGCTCGCTAAATTAGTACATATACAAAAGCTTGATCAGCATGTGTTATGACAAACAACCGATTGAATGCAGATTCTTTGCTCCAACATTATGTTTGTATCAGCATATGATTGAAGAACCTTGATTTCTAGTATGAGTCATACTAGAAATTTCTGGTATGAATCATACCAGAAATTCTCTATTCATTACCGCATTGAAAGTGGCAATTTTAACTACCCGCTCAGTTACAATTACTGTAACACTCCGAATTCTCAGAACTCGGAGTATTACTGGTTAGGACCTCACAATGGGTCCCGACCTCAGTTTGACAACAACATTACTAGGATCTTGCAACAAGACACAAATAAAGAAACCGAAGTTCATAAAAACCATGTTTTTAGAGTAATGAATGCAACACTGTCTAGCAGCCTAAAGTACTTAAACAAAAGAAAAGAACAACTGTCTTAACCAAAGGAAAGGAAAGACAAAACAACCCCAACCCCGCTCTAAGGAGTACGGAGACCCGGCTGACCACTACTTCCGGATCACTCAGGTGCTGATCTAACCTGCGGTAAATCTAAAACAACAACAAGAAGAACCGTTAGCTAGTTATCTAAATATTAGCGGAATAATAGCAGCACAAACACACTCAGATAAACATAAACACTCAGCATGCTTTCAAACAAGTCCGTTTTATTATCTTGCTTTAATTTACTCGTTCACTCTAGTGATACTTATTTTGTGACACGAGGGATTCCCAAACCTCGCCTCCGCCCCCGTGTAACCATCAGGAATGGATCCGATGCATCTCACCTTGTACCTGCATGGTCTGGGTATAGAGAACCTCTCAGTCTCCTGTCAGAGCTGGGCAGTGATGTCACGGCCCGTTATACATACACTTGGGCCTTAAACGTAATAATAACAGTCGTCCTAACAAGTTATTATTATTAAATCACGCAATAGCACACACCACTACTATCATTCAACTAACACTCAGAAACTGGCTAAGTAAGTCGCAAGGACTTACCTGAGTCAAAGTACTCTCTAACACGTCTCAAACAGTCCGTACTCGTAGTAACTCAAACGCCTGTCAAATAAGGCATGTGTATCAAAATCACATCTCGATGTCCAACCTCTTGCGAAGGAATTACGGAAAAGCTCTCTTATGGTAAAAGACCATTTTACCCTTGGTATCGTAAATTCTCGAAGTTTAATTTAGAAAACTATCAATTTCTTTTGATAGTTCCAAAAGGTTATAAGTTACACTCTAAAACTCCTCAAAGTACCAAAACCCCTCCTTACTTCCCGATTATTACTTTACTCTTCTAAATGTATGTATACGTAGGTATATACTCTAACCTTTCCTTCCATTCATATTAAATCCGTAACCGTTCGGTATTTATATATATATATATATATATATATATATATATATATATATATATATATATATATATATATATATATATATATATATATCCACATACATGATATTTCCCAATTCACATTCATATGAGTAGATTTATATATATCGATCTACATGTATAACTTTAAATCACTTATGTACACTTTTATTTCATATAATATATATATACGTATATTTATATACTCGGCATACACAACTCCTATATATATCTACATATTTTTCTATCTCCCATCTCGTACTCATAGATATATATACCCATATACATACCTCATTCTACAATGTACCGCCACTTATACATGTACTCTCGTCCGAACCATTCCTACATCATTGTATGCATATATAAGTACGTGGTATGCTATTAAACTCAGTACCTTATTCCCACAAAACTATGCCTATATCTCTGCTCGATCATACGTAAATACACAACCCTATACTCCTCCACAAACTTATACAACCACACGTACACATCATCCTCCTACCTAGCATACCTATATTTACTTATCCCACTGTAACTACCGTAAGCCTAAGAGTCTCTATACTCTTATAAACATGCATACTCTCAGTACACTATCTTACTTATATACACATATATATACTCAGGCTCAGCACACTACCTTTACAATTCTATCTCGATATATATACCGCAGTGTATGAGAGTATGTGTACCTACACAGGCCGTCGAAGTTCCGGTGTTACGGCTGCTCAAGTGTCCTGGACCGGGGTTCTTATGTTGGCTCGAAAGGACTTCCGCACGTCTTGGTTAGTCACTTCGTTCCAATGGGTGCAGTCAGGAGCCAGCCTTGCGGTGAGGTGTGCAGCGGTGGCTCGTCACACATAGAGGCGGTTGTTGGCGTTCCCGGTGGCTTGTGCAGAGGCAGTAGGGTAGCGATGATGGCGTCGACTGGTGGTCGCGCGGTGCGTCTCCTCTGGAAGTCTGGGGTCGGTACGGGTTAGACAGCGGTTGTGCAGAAGGGAGAGAGATGGTACTCCATTTACTCACCGGGTGGTTGGCGGAACCGGCGGCGGCAATCCCGGTGGTGTGGTGTTGCTGCCGGCTCGTGACCGGTACTGGTTCAGACGTCGTAAGAAGCTGCGGAAGGTTGAGCGGCAGTACGTCTCATCGGGAGAGGTAAGGCAGCTTAGACGGTAGTTTAGGGTTAAAGATTAGGTTAGAGTTAATCAACTAGGTTTAAGGTGAGGGTTAAAATTAGTGGGCTGGTTGCATGTATAGTTGGGCCGGATCCAGTAGGCTGGCTGAAAGCTTTGGTGTTATTTCTTCCGGGACCGTTACGAATACGGAATTTAATTATGGATTTATTTACGGGTTTATTTATTGAAATATTAAATTTATTGTTTTTTTTTTTGGAAGAATTTGGGTTGGCGGATCGGAAATCGATTTGATCCGGTATTAAATAAAGTTTTAAAATTTT
>BSUD01000007.1:90586338-90721459 GCA_033239045.1 Fagopyrum esculentum | reverse complement strand
TCGAAGTTTAATTTAGAAAACTATCAATTTCTTTTGATAGTTCCAAAAGGTTATAAGTTACACTCTAAAACTCCTCAAAGTACCAAAACCCCTCCTTACTTCCCGATTATTACTTTACTCTTCTAAATGTATGTATACGTAGGTATATACTCTAACCTTTCCTTCCATTCATATTAAATCCGTAACCGTTCGGTATATATATATATATATATATATATATATATATATATATATATATATATCCACATACATGATATTTCCCAATTCACATTCATATGAGTAGATTTATATATATCGATCTACATGTATAACTTTAAATCACTTATGTACACTTTTATTTCATATAATATATATATACGTATATTTATATACTCGGCATACACAACTCCTATATATATCTACATATTTTTCTATCTCCCATCTCGTACTCATAGATATATATACCCATATACATACCTCATTCTACAATGTACCGCCACTTATACATGTACTCTCGTCCGAACCATTCCTACATCATTGTATGCATATATAAGTACGTGGTATGCTATTAAACTCAGTACCTTATTCCCACAAAACTATGCCTATATCTCTGCTCGATCATACGTAAATACACAACCCTATACTCCTCCACAAACTTATACAACCACACGTACACATCATCCTCCTACCTAGCATACCTATATTTACTTATCCCACTGTAACTACTGTAAGCCTAAGAGTCTCTATACTCTTATAAACATGCATACTCTCAGTACACTATCTTACTTATATACACATATATATACTCAGGCTCAGCACACTACCTTTACAATTCTATCTCGATATATATACCGCAGTGTATGAGAGTATGTGTACCTACACAGGCCGTCGAAGTTCCGGTGTTACGGCTGCTCAAGTGTCCTGGACCGGGGTTCTTATGTTGGCTCGAAAGGACTTCCGCACGTCTTGGTTAGTCACTTCGTTCCAATGGGTGCAGTCAGGAGCCAGCCTTGCGGTGAGGTGTGCAGCGGTGGCTCGTCACACATAGAGGCGGTTGTTGGCGTTCCCGGTGGCTTGTGCAGAGGCAGTAGGGTAGCGATGATGGCGTCGACTGGTGGTCGCGCGGTGCGTCTCCTCTGGAAGTCTGGGGTCGGTACGGGTTAGACAGCGGTTGTGCAGAAGGGAGAGAGATGGTACTCCATTTACTCACCGGGTGGTTGGCGGAACCGGCGGCGGCAATCCCGGTGGTGTGGTGTTGCTGCCGGCTCGTGACCGGTACTGGTTCAGACGTCGTAAGAAGCTGCGGAAGGTTGAGCGGCAGTACGTCTCATCGGGAGAGGTAAGGCAGCTTAGACGGTAGTTTAGGGTTAAAGATTAGGTTAGAGTTAATCAACTAGGTTTAAGGTGAGGGTTAAAATTAGTGGGCTGGTTGCATGTATAGTTGGGCCGGATCCAGTAGGCTGGCTGAAAGCTTTGGTGTTATTTCTTCCGGGACCGTTACGAATACGGAATTTAATTATGGATTTATTTACGGGTTTATTTATTGAAATATTAAATTTATTGTTTTTTTTTTTGGAAGAATTTGGGTTGGCGGATCGGAAATCGATTTGATCCGGTATTAAATAAAGTTTTAAAATTTTTGGATATTACAATTACTTTGCTTTTGAGATACCTAATGCGATTTTCTATTTCTCTCTCCGAATCTTGAGGCTCGATTGAGGAATCTTGAAGGCAGAGGAATTGGGTCGATCTACTAGCTCAGCCAAGGGTAAACCAAAGATTGAATTCTATAATAAGGACCGTAAGGGTGCCACATGATTGATCACCCCTACCAAGGTATGAATCAATTCTTCGTGTAATTTGAAAATCGAAAGTAGGTGCATGATAATAATAATCTCTCTCTTTTGTGCAGACTTACAATCCAGCTGTAGATTCTTTGCTTGGAAAAATGGAGGAAATTACACCAAAGAAAATGGAAGTGGATGTACCTCTTACTGCAAAGAAAGAGAAGAAGGAAAAAAAGAAGAAAAAGAATGCCGAGAGCGAGGAGGCAGAGGTGTTGAAGAGAAGAAGAAAAAGAAAGAGAAGAGAAAGTGATGGCCGAGAAAATGGAAGACATGGGGATGACATCTTCTCGGCTTCAGTAGTCTCCCTCAACTTGAGTTTGAAGAGGGAAGATGAGGATCTGAGAACGAAGATGGTGCCTCCAAGTAGGGGTGGTTCAAATCTAGGGTTTGAAGAGGGAAGGGGAAGATGGAGAGACAACGCTATGTTTGAACGATAAAAATAAAACCAGGTATATTTACTTAATAGAATTATAGTATGAGCCTACTTACTAAACTCAAAGCTAAAAATAGCCTACCTAACAAAATCACCCAAAAAATTATTCAAATATGATTCCAACGAATTTTCATTCCGCTATACCAATCTAATGAACCTATCTAAACTAACTAATTTCCACATCAAACAATACCAATACAAATGAAAAACGGAATTAAAACATTTGTAGGAAAAATGTACCGTGGTTGAAGTTAGCAGATTTTTCTTAAATTGTCTTTTGTAGGATGGAGAAGCTTCGTCGGGATGAATACTTCTCGGATAATGGCTGAATCTGAGGCCGGAAAAGGCATATTAGAGGGCAACAGCGGCAAACAACAGGCCGGTGGGGGTGGTGACAAATGGAGGGATGGCGTTAGCTACGGCTGCGGGAACTCGCGGTCTCAAAATTGCGAGATGAAGGTAATAATCGCTAGCATTCTCCAATATTTTTTTTGGGTATATTGTACCCCAAATTTTGGGTTTCGGGCACCGACTTTTAGCATCGACACCCATTTGTTTTTTTTAAAAAGGTGTTGTAAGAAATTAATTTTAATTTTAACTAACTTTACGAAATTTTGATAACTAAGTTTTTATTATTTAATTATTTCACAACTTTAACAGAAAATTAATTTTAATTTTTTTTTATCAAATTGTATTTGTTGTTAACGATGTCAACAAGTTGGCATTGTAGTTGTTTACAATACAATGGTAAAATGAACTATCACCAAGTATTAGATGTACGTATTGTCAACAGTCAACATATGCAAAATGAATTGTGATCCAAATAATTTAAAAAGCAATGTCAACACATGTAAAATCTATCATCAATGCATGTGAACTTGATTATCAACAAATGTGTTTTTATAAAAGGAAATTGTCAACCAATTTATTTTTTCATAATTCTCTTTGTACTATCAACAAATATAAATGGATTAAAATAGATAGTCAACAAGTGCAAAATGGACTGCCAACAACCAACTTAAGGTGTCACTAAAATTAATTTTTAAATCTGAAGATGTCACCAAAATTAATTTTTCATTTAATCATTTTATCGAACACCATATGCTTTCATTGATTCATTTTTGTAAAATCCAAATACACTCCAAAACTAAAAAGAAAGAACAAGATCTACAAAATCAAATCCGATAATGATGTTGAAATTGCCGATGAAGATGAATCAACCATACACAGAATTTGGAATTAGGCGAGAAATGTCGAAGGCCAACATAAGAACCTATTTTCGGACAAATTAACAAACATCCAAAGAAAAAAGAAAGCTTGATGAGAGATCAAGAACAATGAACACATGAACCATAAGATCGAATTGCCACGAAAATCTAAGTCAGTGAAATAAAGTTCTCCATAGGTGAGAAATGAGAACACGCAAGAGAAAAGAATGGAAGAGAGAAGGAAAAGAAGACGAAAAGATTTAAAAACTAATGGGTTAATTTTTTTAGTTTGATAAGTTATTGGGCTAATTAGCTAAGTAGGCTTTTTTATTTTATTGTATACTAACTAGGCATTTTCTAGTTTTCTATTTCGTAAATATACCCCATGATTTTTTTACCACTTTCATTTGATGGTAAGGTAAAACTAATTAATCTTTCTATTAAAAAAAAGAATATTTGATGTTTGTTATGTAAATTTGGATTTTAATTACTGAATTTGTTTTTTCTTTTATTTTATTTTATTTCCCTTTTTATTTTCTGTTTTCATACCGGACATTTACATACCGGACATTAACATAGCGGACAACATACCGGACATTTTACATACCGGACATTTACATACCAGACATTTTATATACCAGACATTTACATACCGGACATTTTACATACCGGAAGTTCATACTGGAAGTTCATACCGGAAGTTCATAACGAAATTTTTCATACCGGAAGTTCATACCGAAATTTTTTATACCGGAAGTTCATACCAAAATTTTTCATACCGAAAGTTCATACCGGAAGTTCATAACGAAGTTTTTCATACCGGAAGTTCATACCGAAATTTTTTATACCGGAAATTCATACCGGAAGTTCATACCAGAAGTTCATACCGGAAGTTCATACTAGAAGTTCATACCGGAAGTTCATAACGAAAATTTTCATACCGGAAGTTCATAACAAAATTTTTCATACCGGAAGTTCATACCGATATTTTTTATACCGGAAGTTCATACCGAAAGTTCATACCGGAAGTTCATACCGGAAGTTATTGCCGAAAGTTCATACTGGAAGTTCATAACGAAGTTTTTCATACCGGAAGATCATACCGAAATTTTTTATACCGTAAGTTCATACCGAAAGTTCATATCAGAAGTTCATAACGAAGTTTTTCATACCGGAAGTTCATACCGAAATTTTTTATACAGGAAGTTCATACCGGAAGTTCATACCGAAAGTTCATACCAGAAGTTCATAACGTTCATACCGGAAGTTCATAACGAAGTTTTTTATGCCAGAAGTTCATACCGCAATTTTTTATACCGGAAGTTCATACCGGATGTTCATATCGAAATTTTTCATACCGGAAGTTCATACCAAAATTTTTATATACCGGAAGTTCATATCGGATGCCAATGACGTTTACACTGGTGAATTTACAACCTTTGCTCGCTTAGTGTGATGTTGACAGTGGTCTTGATCGTCTCTAGGCAAAGAAGAAGGTTATACTAGTTTTAGAGACATTTTTGTTGCTTCAAGGTTGATACCTAAATGTTGCGTTTTTGCTCATACCATTTTTATAACTTTCGGTATGTAATTCTCCAATATGTAATTCTGAATTCTAAACTATGACATAAAATCATTTTGTTTGGTATAACTTCCGGTATGATAACTTTCGGTATGATAACTTCCGTTATGATAACTTCAGATATGATAACTTCCGGTATGATAACTTCCGGTATGATATGATAACTTTCGGTATGATAACTTCCGGTATGATAACTTCCGGTATGTAACTTCCGGTATGATAACTTCCGGTATGATATGATAACTTTCGGTATGATAACTTCCGGTATGATAACTTCCGGTATGTAACTTCCGGTATGATAACTTACGGTATGCTAACTTCCGGTATGTGAACTTCCGGTATGTGAAGCTCCGGTATGTGAACTTCCGGTATGTGAAACTCTGGTATGTGAAACTCCGGTATGCATTCCAAAAAAAAAAAAATATAGAAAAAAAAGAAATAAAAAGAAATAAAAAATAAATTCTTGTATGATAACTTCCGATATGATATGATAACTTCCGGTATGATATGATAATGTCCGGTATGATATGATAACCTCCAGTATGATATGATAACTTCCGGTATGATATGATAATGTCCCGTATGATATGATAACTTCCAGTATGATATGATAACTTTCAGTATGATAACTTCCGGTATGATAACTTCCGGTATGATAACTTCCGGTATGTGAAGCTCCGGTATGTGAAATTCCGGTATGTGAAATTCCGGTATTGGAAATTCCGGTATGTGAAAATTCCGGTACGTGAAATTCTGGTATGTGAAATGTAATATCCAGAATTTTTATTCCGTTTAATTCTGAATCAAATCGGACTTCGAACCGTTGACGGTTTCCCATTCTATCTAGTATTTCTTTCTTCATAAATTTTATTATTTTATGTAGAATTTAATTCACATAAAATGATAAAATTATATCAGGCTCTAGTTCTTATAATTATTTATTATTTTATGTAGAATTTAATTCACATAAAATGATAGATTTATATCAAACCCTAGTTATTATAATTCTTTCGTATCGATGACTTTAGACGAGATCATGACAAGCTGTGACGAGATCATGACTAAGATGAGACGACGCCATGACAAAGCCCGACAAATATGTGACAAACTCATTCATGGGCCTGACAAGGCCATAATGAGTTTTGACAGATTTTGACAAACAACTCAGCCCACTCTTATTTTTACCTTGTTTCAGCCCACCTCTTTAACTTACCTTGCTCCAGCCCACACCAACTTCTGTTGCCAACAGCCACACCTTCAGCAGCCCGGATCTTCAGCCACCTAGTGATGCCTGCTGCAGCCCAGAGATACAATGTTTCCAGTCCAGAACACAATCATGTTGCAGGCCAGTTGCTCCTTGTCTTGCAGCCCAGGAAGCACAACAGTTCCCTCCTATCTCCTACGTATTAGCAGCCAGCGTTTCCCCTTCCTCATATTACGTAACAACTGCTGATTTATAGGAAAGAGATCTTCTGTAACAGCTCCTGAATTCACGCTAAAGAGAGAGTAAACTCAGCAGTAGCCACTTCCCATATTTCCCGTCTACGTTCAACTCTTCCTCCCGTACGCAACAGCCGGTGACTCCTCCTCCTGAAATCACGCTACATCTGCTGCCAAGGATGTCCATATTCATCTTCTGTCGACCACTACTCCTTCCTTTTGCTACAGAACCCCCCATCGCGCTGCACACATACACGATTGCTACAGATCGCTTTGTGCCTAGTTGCAGGCAGCAACAACCCTCTCCTCGCTTTTGTTGAGCCAGCAGTGCAGGCGTACCCTCCTCTCCAGTTGCCTTCCAGCCCCTGGAGTCGTGCACAGCAGCCTCCTATCGGACCTCTTCAGTTTCCGACAAAGCTATGAACGCGAGAGCCATCCTCATCCTTCATGCCTTCGAGTTTGGAGCCGGGTAAGACCTACATCTACCTCCTTACTTCCCCTCCATGTTTACGTGTCAATGGGTGCCTCTAAACCATCTTTAAACCCATACATTTCAGCCAAAGGAGCAACTTCAGAGAGCTGTTACATCTCTCAGTTTTCTGAGTTTTCGGAAGTGATGAGCAGTCAACTTCGGGTCCAATTTGGGTAAGCTAGACTCCTTCTTTTTGGCTAGTTTTCGGATATGTCATAGAAATTAGTACATAGTATAACATACTAAAATTTGGGAAGAATCGGAGTTACGGTTTGAGAGTTATTGTGTTCCAAAGTTGACGCCTCATGCAGTTTTTATATATGTGCTGAGTGTTGGGGAAAACAGCAAGTGATGCTGTTTTGTGAGATGGTTTTGAATAAGCTATTGATCTCCGTTGGGCTTGAATTTTGGAAATGATATGGTTGACATATTTTTATAGAACATATTAAAATTTGAGAGGAATCCAGCGAGTGGTTTGGGATTTATGATTTTTCAAAGATGGAGTCGTAAGCAGTTTTTCTGTTGTGCTGAAATTCGGTTTTGTGAGATAGTCTTAAATAGGATTTTGATCTCTTTTGCGGCTGAATTTTGGATAATTATAGATACGATTTTATAGTAGAACATATCAAAATTTGGGATAAATCCAGCGAGTAGTTTAGGAGTTATGATTTTTCAAAGTTAAGACAGTGTGTTGTTTGTTAAGTGTTGTAACCAACTTTAGAAATTTTTGTAGAAGTGATGCTTTAACAGTTTTAAGAAATTCTTTCTCCTATGAGTAGAATGGATATCATAGATGATCTAGATAATTATTTCGAAATTTTTATAAGTTTATTCGAATTTCATATTTGAAGCTGAAGTTGGACCTTAACGATCTTTCGAAAAATAGGAAAATAGGTAAATTGCCAGTTTGTAACCAAACTCATCTTTAGGAGTTAGAATAGGACTTTTTAGTCTCAAATAAGAGTTTAGGCATGATATATGGAATTTTTGGAAGTTTCGGGACCAAGGGTAAAATAGTCATTTTACCATAAATTGGTACTGTATTAAATTCTGTTTTCTAATAGGATCTACTATCTTAGAAGTCTTAGACTTCTAATTACCTAGAAAGTGTGCTGACACACTTGTCTCCTTTGACAGGCAACCGAGTTATACAGTTACAGATTGAGTTGTGATTAAGAGAGTTGAGATTTGATTCTAGTAAGTCCACGGACTTACTTAGTTGGCTTTCTTGTATGAGTGTAATGTGTATGAGTGGTGTTTGCTAGTTATGATAAACAACGAAACCGGATTAGGCCGACTTTATTATTTACGTAATTGACCCAAGTGTATGATAACGAGTCGTGACATCATCTGCCTAGCTCTTGCGAGAGTCTAGGAGGTTCCCTGCGACCAGCCCAGTCCGGTAGACGGTCAGATGCATTAGTACCATTCCGCGTTGGTAAACGGGGACAGGGGCGAGGTTTGGGAATCCCTCGTGTCACAAAATAAGTATCATTAGTAATGACCTATCACCTAATTAAAGATAATAAAAGGATTGAGTGTTGCATGTTGGTTGTGTATGATGTGTGATTGTGCTTTTACCTTTATACTTATGCATAGAATGTTAGCTAACGGTTTTATACTGCTTGTAGATGCCTTGCAGGTTAATACAGTTGTAGAGAGATCCGGAGGAAATGGTCAGCCGGGTCCACGTACTCATTTAGTTGGAGACGGGGATGTCTTCTGTTCTTCATATGCATCATTTTAGTAGCGTTTCTTGTAAGGCTGATACATATTCTCCATGTATATATTGTTTATAGTTTTCAAATGTTGTAAATACTTTTGTACCTTGTTGTAAGATCCAAGTAAAATTGTTGTCAAACTATGGTCGGGACCCATTGTGAGGTCCTAACTAGTAGCTCCCCGAGTTCTCAGAATTTGGGGTGTTACATGAAAATTCCGGTATTGGAAATTTCGGTATGTGAAAATTTCGGCACGTGAAATTCCGGTATGTGAAAATTCCGGTACGTGTAAATTTCGGTACGTGAAATTCCGGTATGTGAAAATTTCGGTATGTGAAGTTCCGGTATGTGAAATTGCGGTATGTGAAAATTCCGGTATGTGAAAATTCCGGTATGTGAAATTCCGGTATTCGAAATTTCGGTATGTGAAAATTTCGGTATGTGAAAAATTCTTCATTCCAGAAAATAAAAAAATAAAGAAAATAAAAAAGAGAAAAAAAATTAATAAAAAAATAACAAAAAACAAATTAAGTTTTTAAAAATTACAACCTACCCTTAAATAACAAATAACAAATAACAAAATTTTTCTTAAATAGAAGGGTTAATTAGTTTTACCTACCATTAAATGAAAGTGGTAAAAAAATATGGGGTATAATTTATTTAATAAAAATCAAAAAAAAGCCTAATAAGCCAAACTAACTAGATTTTCTTGGTTTAGAACTTCTCTTTTTAATTATAAACTATTTAGATAATTATACCGTGTAAAGATAAATTTTTTAAATAAACGAATGAAGAAGTTACATTTTAATTATCGAAGAACCAAAACCATAAGTGAAGGGAAAACTAGTAAACTGCTCGTTCTCTCAAACTTAACGTGGTCTTTCAAACTATTTAAACAAGTATATTTAAAAATTAATATTTTAACAAAATTATGTTATTTTTTTATTTATCAATTGTCTATTTAGATTAAAATTATCTTTTGTAAAAAAATCAGCATAAAATAAATTTCAATTTGTTAAATTGATTTTTATTTTTACAAAATCCGGTTATTTGAAAACATCTGATAAAATCTTTCTATCTAATTACTGTTTGACTTTAGTTATCTATTTAAGTTCATTTTTAATTCAAATTTGTTAAAATCTTACCATTTTACAAATTTAGAATTCTTAAAATTAAATTTTAATTTGATATTTGTTTGAAAAGATAAGTTCAAAGATGATTATATGAAATTCTACCTGGTAAGAAATTTTAAAGTACTTTTTAGAAGTAGTTATAAGTACATGACGAATTAAATCAATAATTATGACGTGTTTTTTTAACTAAACTTACAACTTTTTTCAATTAAAAATAATTATATCCTCAATAACGTTTAACTAATTTATATATATATATATATATATATATATATATATATATATATATATATATATATATATATATAGTTCAAGTGAGGAGAGAGCTTGTAGATAGGAATTAGGAGGGCTGTAAGCCATTGGATGGATTTAAATCAAGGGCTCTCACACGCTCATCATTAATGGCATTTTTGTAAATTGACTAAAAATCTGGAAAAATACCCTTACGCTCAAAATAGTCATCGGTGTTCATACTTTTATATGTCATTGTTCATGTTTTTATACATCGGTGTTCATAATATTTTTATTCATCAAAGTGTCATGTCCATTTATTTTTTTGTGTTCATTTTATAATGCATAGATGTTCACTTACAGTATATAACCACAAAAAAATAAAAAAACACATCACAAAACGTTAAAAGATTATCATAATATGTTATGTATGTGTCAAAGTTATAGATAAGTAATTGGTGTTCATACTTTTATACGTCATTGTTCATGTTTTTATTCGTCAAGGTTCATACTTTTTATAACGTTGTTCATGTGAATATTATAAACTATTTTTCTATAAGGCATTTTATCGAACAATTTGCGTGCACACTAAAAGGAGCATATAGATTATTCAATTGGAGCTATTAGACCAACTCAACATATGTATATACATGTATTTTCTCAATCAAACTTATCAAACACAAAATGATTCAAACAAATTTGATTTCGAACACAAACATCAATCATAATGAAACATAAACTTTAAGAATGAAAATCTAAACAGTGAGAGTAGAAATTCGAAGAAACAAAACCTGAATCGTCTTAGATTCTCTTTGATTTCACAATTTTTTATGTAATCGATCTTTGAATATTATAAACAAGATTTTAAAGAAAGTATAATTTTCAAAAAAAAATGAACGTCATATTATAAACACCATAACTGTAAAAAAAATGAATACATACTTGTAAGAAAATGACCATCATATTTTATTAACACGATTTGAAAGAATAGTATAATTTTTTTTAAAAATCCAAAAAAAAATGTTTTACAAAAATACAAAAATGAACAATTAATGTTAAAAAACGAATAGTTAGTGTTGGAAAAAAATGAACATTTATTGATAAAAATATAAACAATGACTCTTTTAAAAATGAACACATACTCATAAAAATATGAACACCAATTTTTATTTACAAAAAGAAAAGCTGTAAAAAAAAGGTGATGTGGCATACCACATGTCACCACCCCGGCTCTCCTCATTCCTATCTGCAAGGGTCCTCCTCACCGGAACTGGACCCTATATATATATATATATATAAGACATGAAGTTTAGTGTATAAAATCGATGAAAATATAATTGGTAGATTCAGAATTAAAATTAAAAAGAGGGATTAATAAGTAGATAATTTATTGGCGTTAAATTAGCAAAATAGTTATAAGAAATTGGTAAATTGGAAGCGAAAGTGTTGGTGCATGGTAAATGGTCACTCGGAAAATGGGGAAGATGAAAATTATGGAACGAGGTAAGGGATTAAGGAGTAGGAGAGATCTGTGATGAGTTTAGAGCCTCTGGATTTGACATTTATTCTACGAGATTTGGTGTATGTAATTATGGAATATATGTTATTGTCATAATTAAGCGTCTGATGATGATTTAAAACATAGATTAGAGAGTAACAATGGCGGATGGAATGAGACAAGGTTCCCACTATGTGAAGTTGACGAAAGAGCAAGCTCCCGTGGACGAGATCAAGCCCGGCGAGCTCAATCAGCCGATTCGGCCATCTGAGGTTTGATTCTCTTCATCTGTATCATCTTCCTTTTGATTCCTTTGTTTGGATGCGCTGATCCTATATTATGTATCGAAGCGAATACCAGTACATTAGGGTTAACAGCTTAATTCCAATGTTCCAATTGCGACACACCTCAGTTGATCAAATTCCCTTCAGCACTGCTAAAAATTGATGATGGTGACTGCAATGAGTCGATTTGAAAAATTGTCAGTTGTTAATTGCAGTTTTGTTATAGCAATTTGGATAATTTTGCCTATGTATGTGCCTGGATTGTCTTACAACAAAAATGGTGATGACATCTAAGAGTGTGAATTATTATTGCAGTTTATAATTCCCAAATGTCTTGAATGTGGACAATCTTTACCTGAAAGCTACGAGCCCCCAGCTGATGAGCCTTGGTCTAGTGGCATTTTGGGGTGCACAGAAGACAGTGAAAGCTGTAATTAATCCAACTTTGTGAGTTTGTGTGTTAGTACTAGATCTTGGGTATTCTTTAACTGTAATGTTGTGGATGATTGGCAGTGTGGAAAGGACTATTATGTCCGTGCATTCTATTCGGGGAGAACTTTGAAAGGGTGAGAGATGATGACACTCCATGGACGACACCCTGCGTATTCCACGCCGTCTTTGTAGAAGGCGGAATGGCTCTGGCACTGGTCACATCAACCATTCACGGCATCGATCCAAATACATCATTTCTCATATTCGAGGGGTTGTTCTTCACCTGGTGGATGTGTGGGATATACAGCGGTCTCGGTCGCCAGACCCTGCAGAGGAAGTACCATCTTGAGGATTCTCCTTGTGACCCCTGCTTGGTTCACTGCTGTTTGCACTGGTGTGCCCTCTGCCAGGAACACAGAGAGATGAGGGCTCGTCTCTCTGACGATGCCATCGTTGCTTTGACTGTTGCCAACGCCCCCGCCATTCAGCACATGACCTCTTACCCCGACAACAAAAACCATTCTCTATCGACTATCGATCAAGGCACCGGTCTCGAGTTGCAGCCTCTCTAGATTTGGAGATTCATTTTAACACACTATTCTTCTTCTTGTCTTCACCGATTACTTAGATTGCCTTTCTTCTTTTAACAAATTTCAACCATCTTTCAAGTTTAATTTTACCTTCTTGTTTATGGACTTTCTCCTCTTCTTTTCCAACTTTCTAACTAAAACGTTTGCTTCAGAACTACATTTTACTTCAGAAAACTTATCTTTTTTTTTTTTTTGGCTTAATTGTGGAAATCAGACAATGAGTCCCTTCCGTGATGGGGCTGAAATGAGGCTTATTGGATTGAAGAGGTTGATTAGGGTTTATAGTCAATCTTCCAAATGGACCCAATATATGAAATTTCGAAGACAAGTATATTTAATAAATATTACAATCAATTTCTCATCAAACATGATAAAGTATCAAATAGTAATAAATATATTAAAAATCATTAAAAAATAGGTAAAAATTTTATATTTTAATAAATATCATAATTTATTAATAGTTGATTAAAGTTGTTTAATTAAAATATACTTGTTTTTGAAATTTATAATATAAAATTTTTATGGGATAATTTGATTAATAAGCTTTTTTGAGTTTTACTTTTAGTAACTAGGCTATTTAGTTTTTTAATTAGGTAAATATACTCAACTTTTAGTAACTAGGCTATTTTTATGGGTACATTTACTACAACTAAAACTCAAAAAAGCCTAGTAAACCCAATTGTTTCAATTTTTATTATATTTTTTCTTTTTTTTTTATAATTTTAATATACGAAACGTTATTTTAGAGAAAAAAAAAGAAATAAGGGTACGGAACGGAAAAACCGAAATCTCAGGGATACCATGGGGAAACGTTAAAAACTTTGGGCACAATCCAAAAAAGCAAAAAACTCAAGGGTACCAAACAGAAAATTCCAATTTTTTAAATAATTGTACAAAATGTTAAAGCGGCAACATATTATTTGTGAACGGAAAGAGTATATATTAAATTGAAAAAGTGAAAAGAATACAATTTTAGCAAATTTATGGCCGACTCAATCTATATTAAACAATCATATATGTCACGTTATGACACGACAAGCCTGCAACTATCAGCATTTCCCATCACAATAATATTTCGAATATAGTCAAACAATTGATATATTTGAGCACTTATGAGTATAGTTGGACATTTTTTAGTTTATCAAATACATGTTATATTTGAACATTTATTATTTGATCCAATGTTTGTGGATCCTTCCTACTTTTGACCTTAAGATCCCTTTCCACTTTTGACCTTAAGATCCAATGTTTATTATTTGATCCAAGAGGACTGCATGATGGAGTACACTGAGGTGCAAAAGAAGACCAAGGATCACCAAAAGAAGGAGTTAATTGCATGCCGAGATTTTCTTCGGGTCCGTCCGAGATTACGCTGAAAAACAGCCCGCAACCCAAAGTCAAAACCCTAGTTTTAATATTAAATAGAGAGTTGCATCAAGGGTTTAAAAGGAGGGACTTTTCATACTTCTTTACGAAGACGTTTTTCCAAGTCTGATTTCCACGGCAGTTTGGAACATAGAGAAAGACGGCAAGAGAAGCTAGAACAACATCGAAGGATCGAAAATTTGCATAGATAGCTTTGGAGTTTTTGTGAGTTATTCTTGAAGGGGTAAACTTAGTTGTTGATTTTGTTATTTGAACAAAAGGTCGAACCTTTCTAATTGCTTTGATTTAGTTTTGATATTTCAAGATTGTTTGCTAAGTATTCTTTGGATTTTATTGGTTATTTCGGTTTATGTCTTATTTGTTATCATATACCTTCTTTGATTCAAATATGACTGTTGTTGGCTATAACTCTTGCGATTCTAAGGGTGACTAGTTGATGGTTGTAGTTTAGATGATGATGATAGAATGAACTTTAAGTTAGATTGGATCATGAAGGTTGCGTTTTGCCTACGCAGTTGATGATCTCAGAAATCTCGACCGATATTTGAGTAAGAACAGTCCGAGATTTGTTACTGTATGCCCGATCATGTTTTATCCTTAAGCCTAGGTTATAGTTTGCCTAAATCCTAGTCTTTGTTAAGAGTTTTCTACCCTTAGATTCCTCTAAGGCCTATGCTTGAGATCGGGATGAGACTTACCCGGTGATTCCCTTTCTTGAGTACCGAATGACATTTTCTAGGTAACAAAGGTTTATCCTTTGTTAGGTTTGAGTGTGCCTTCACCTTACCTTTGTGAGTTAACCTGAGACTTACCCGGTAAAGGTTAGTTCTATTCCCTTAGGCCGAGTTGTTGATTTGAGTTATAGTTCCTTTCCCTAGATCCTTGAGACTTATCCGGTAAAAGGACCTTTGGTTAGTGATAGTGGATAGTGAGACCTCCCCGGTGATCCATGTCATCGTAGAAACACCTTTCCTTTGCAACCCCAACCTTGTCCATAGATCTTTAGAAGTCTTGAATCGAAAACCACAACTTGACACTATGATCTCTAGAATTTACATTCTCTCTTGATTGATCTACCTTCATTGATTGCTTCACTTTGCTTATTGTTATTTGGAAGTATCTTATCTTGATTACCTATTTGCTTGATTTCACTATAGTCCCTGTGATCGATCCTAGAATATTTACCTTTATTGCGATTGATCCGTACACTACGAGCTCGCTATTTGCTTCTATTCTTGGTATAAATTTAAGAATATTGTCCTTCATGTACACACACGTTTTGGAGGGAACAAGTTTTGGGCGCCGTTGCCGTGGACTAGCTCTAAACTAATTTGTGGTTTTTATTTTCCTTTTTACGTTTGATCTCGCTTGTTCTTACTTTTCTTTTCTCTTTCAGGGGCTCCCTATTATTTTTCCCAGAAAAACAAGTTGGCCAAAAGAGATTAACAAGCTGAGTTGTATGACGCCTTAGAAGCCTTGGCAGAGGAAATAAGAGTAGCAGCTGAAAAGAACAAGGAAATTATGAGGGAACTCTCGGAGATTAGAGTTAACCAAGCACCCACTCCTTACCCACCGGTGAGGAATGTTAGAATTGACCCAATTGTGAGAGAACCGCAAACTCTTGGAAAACGAATGGATCCAACCCAACGAGTTCACCGAGCGGGAGTAAATCTCGGAAATCCTGCCGATCATAGCTATGAACTACGCCCTGAAGTCCTTCAAATGATTTGTCAAAGTCAATTTGGAGAAATGGAGGGGGAGTCTCCACACCAACACTTGCTGAATTATGAAACACTGATGGAGACTTTGAGGCCTCCAAGACTAGAGAATAATAGTCACAAGTTGAGGGGATTTTCCTTCTCTCTAAAGGATAAAACCCTTGTTTGGTATCGATCTATACCTTTTGGAAGAGTTAGCACTTGGGAGGATTTGACCGCTGAATTTCTTACCCAAAATTTTCCCACCTTCCAAGACAACGGAGCTTAGAGGAAAAATCAATGCATTCACGATGAAGGACAAGGAAAGCTTGTTCAAATCTTGGGAAAGGTCTAATGACCTTCTACTTGATTGTTCTCATCATGGTGATCCTAAGATTGAGTTGCTAGATATTTACTTCAAAGACTTGGATAAGGATAGCCAATTCAGACTTCAATCCCTTTTTGGAGGGACTTTTATGGAGAAAGTTGTTGATGATGCATGGGAATTCATTGAAAAACAAGCTCTAGTAATTGAATGATATTCCCATAAAAAGGGTTAAGAGAAACTCCGGAGACCCGGAGTCCATGAGGTTAGTGTCACTACTACTAATAATGCTCAATTAGATCTTACTAACAATGAGATTAAGTCTTTAAAAGAGTTGTTGAAAGCTCAAGCTCAAGGGCCAGCACAAGCTAGGCTGGTGCCTAAAGAGCAGGATGTGAACCACATGGAAGGAGGAAGTTACCAAGAACCGATAAATTTCAACAATAATAGGAATTGTCAAGCTTCCACTAGCCAAGAACCTCCATCCGGACTTACTCAACCTCCCAAAAGTAGACTTGAGATAATGCTTGAGCAAATGTTGGAGAGGATGAACGGAATAGAGAGCACGATTACTTCTATTGCTTAGGCTAAAAAAGTCTTAGAATCTCAAGTGTTGCAAAAATCAAAAGACGATCAAAGAGATTTGGGAAGACTATCCCGGAAGGACGGAAAAAAATCCTAGAGGTCAAGTCATGTCTATTACAACAAGGAGTGGATTAGAGATTAGTGAGCCAACACCCAAGAGAGTTGACAAAGGAAAGCAAGTAATGGTTGAAGAAGATCCCAAGCTAGATGGGGAAATCAAAGGAAAGGAGAAGGAACCAATTTATGTGTCTCCACCACCGTACAAACCGCCACTTCTATTCATGCAAGCTCAAGCTAGAGCACGCTTTAAAAACCACTTTGGTAAGTTCCTTGAACTAATGAGTAAACTGAAAATTAACATTCCGTTCATGGATGTTATCATAGGTATGTAGCTTACAAAAAGTTCTTGAAGGAGATCCTCTCAAACAAGAGGAAATTAGAGGATGTTGGAGAAGTGAGGATGATTACAAGGTCGTCCGAATTCGTCCAACTTATGAGAGAAGAAATGCCTCCAAAGCTAAGAGATCTCGGATACTTCTGTGTTCCTATTGGAGTTGGAGAGGTAACTTATGAAGCTTTGTGTGATCTAGGAGAAAGTGTGAGCATCATCTCACTTGCAATGTGTAAGAAAATAGGACTTGGAGAACCTAAACCCGTCAAGATGACACTTCACATGGCGAATAAGTCAAAAACACATCCGGTGGGGATCCTGGAAGACATTCCCGTGTGACTTGATAAGTTTTGTATTCCTATTGATTTTGTGGTGTTAGACATTTCTGCAGATTATCCGCTCCCAATTGTCCTTGAAAGACCATTCCTTGCAACTTCGGGCCGCATGGCTGATTCCAAGAATGCCACACTCTCCTTCAACATTGGTGAGGAGAACATTGAGTTCACATTGCCCGCTATGGTTAGAGGACCAGCTCTTGGAAGAGATGTTTTCAACATTTATGAGGACAAAGAATCAAACAAAGAGACACAAAGTTGTGAAAATCTCGGACCATCAATAGGAATTTCCGTCGATGTTCAGAAGGGTCATCCGATATTTTCACTCCAATGACAAATCTCGACAAAAAAATTTTGGTCGAAATTATTAGAGGGGTTCGAGATTTCTGAGTCCACTGAGTCACTTCAAACGGCGAATGTGAGTGTCCTAGAACGCAACCATGCCTCTTCCGAAGCTACAAAATCACTGCAAGATGTCTTAGGTGGTCCAGAACCTTCACTTAAAGAACCTCCTAAGTCGGAAGAGAAATCACTCCCTTCCCATTTGAAGACTACGAAAAAGGAAACACAAGCATATAACTCCAAGTGAGTTAAGGGAAGGAGACCTTGTTCTCCTTTTCAACTCAAGACTATCGGTATCTAGGAAAGCTAAAGTCAAAATGGACGGGACCCCATGAAGTGAAAAAGATTTATCCCCATGGTGCAATTGAAGTATGGGGTAATCATTGTGGAAGCTTCAAAGTCAGTGGACATAGGTTAAAGAAGTATACACCGGAAGTTCCGGTGAGAGGATTTCTCTCCTTCACCTTACATGATCATTAAGGACTAAGGTCCAACTAGCGACCTCAAACCAAGCGCTTTTTGGGAAGCAACCCAAGGTAATTCTTAGTTTTTATTTTCTTATATAGTTAGTTTTTTTTGGTGTGTTTTGTTTTTGTTTTTTTGATTGTAGGACTTAGGTATCTTCCGACAAGAATGAACAACTAAGATACGTTGAAATTACTTTAAGTTCGAGACTTTGAGACAAAAGGGACGTTGAGGAAATAGAAGAGGAAGAAGGAAAAAATCTAGACTGAGGCTGAAAAATTTCGGACCAAGAGCACCCATCATTACGCCGATTCAACCGAGATGAAAACAACAGGGAGCAATCTCGATTGAAAATCTCGGTTGGCCTCAGGAATCTTAGCCGAGATTTTTTTTTTAAAAATATACTTTACGGAACCCTATATGGTCGAAATCCGTTCCCCTTCTTCAACAACATTCTCCGACGCCGATCAGAGTACTCAGGGTTCTCTATCCGAGATTCTATAGATATTCGATGCCACCACCGCCCGAAGAATGTTTGTCGTCACTTGATTCGCCATTTTACATTGTGAGTACCCTTTTACACTTTTCTTATTTTCACATTAGGGACAATGTGTGTTTCAAGTATGGGGTGATAATGTGTATGATACTTTGCGTCTATATCTATGCATGGCACTTTGGATTTCATGTCACACGTTTATATTTCATGAATTGCATCATGTTTTTTAAAAATCCATAAAAATTAAAAGGGTACTCACAATGTAAAAGAAAACACAAGCATATAACTCCAAGGGAGTTAAGGGAAGGAGACCTTGTTCTCCTTTTCAACTCAAGACTATCGGTATCTAGGAAAGCTAAAGTCAAAATGGACGGGACCCCATGAAGTGAAAAAGATTTATCCCCATGGTGCAATTGAAATATGGGGTAATCATTGCGGAAGCTTCAAAGTCAATGGACATAGATTGAAGAAGTATACACCGGAAGTTCCGGTCGAGAGGATTTCTACCCTTCACCTTACATGATCATTAAGGACTAAGGTCCAACTAGCGACCTTAAACCAAGCGCTTTTTGGGAGGCAACCCAAGGTAATTCTTAGTTTTTATTTTCTTATATAGTTAGTTTTTTTGGTGTGTTTTGTTTTTTTTTTGATTGTAGGACTTAGGTATCTTCCGACAAGAATGAACAACTAAGATACGTTGAAATTACTTTAAGTTCGAGACTTTGAGACAAAAGGGACGTTGAGGAAATAGAAGAGGAAGAAGGAAAAAATCTAGACTGAGGCTGAAAAATTTCGGACCAAGAGCACCCATCATTACGCCGATTCAACCGAGATGAAAACAACAGGGAGCAATCTCGATTGAAAATCTTGGTTGGCCTCAGGAATCTTAGCCGAGATTTTTTTAAAAAAATATGTTTTACGGAACCCTATATGGTCGAAATCCGTTCCCATTCTTCAACAACATTCTCCGACGCCGATCAGAGTACTCAGGGTTCTCTATCCGAGCTTCTATAGATATTCGATGCCATCACCGCCCGAAGAATGTTTACCGTCACTTGATTCGCCATTTTACATTGTGAGTACCCTTTTACACTTTTCTTATTTTCACATTAGGGACAATGTATATTTCAAGTATGGGGTGATAATGTGTATGATACTTTGCTTCTATGTCTATGCATGGCACTTTGGATTTCATGTCACACATTTATATTTCATGAATTGCATGTTTTTTAAAAATCCATAAAAACTAAAAGGGTACTCACAATGTAAAAGGAAACACAAGCATATAACTCCAAGGGAGTTAAGGGAAGGAGACCTTGTTCTCCTTTTCAACTCAAGACTATCGGTATCTAGGAAAGCTAAAGTCAAAATGGACGGGACCCCATGAAGTGAAAAAGATTTATCCCCATGGTGCAATTGAAATATGGGATAATCATTGTGGAAGCTTCAAAGTCAATGGACATAGGTTGAAGAAGTATACACCGGAAGTTCCGGTCGAGAGGATTTCTCCCCTTCACCTTACATGATCATTATGGACTAAGGTCCAACTAGCGACCTTAAACCAAGCGCTTTTTGGGAAGCAACCCAAGGTAATTCTTAGTTTTTATTTTCTTATATAGTTAGTTTTTTTGGTGTGTTTTGTTTTTGTTTTTTTTGATTGTGGGACTTAGGTATCTTCCGACAAGAATGAACAACTAAGATACGTTGAAATTACTTTTAGTTCGAGACTTTGAGACAAAAGGGACGTTGAGGAAATAGAAGAGGAAGAAGGAAAAAATCTAGACCGAGGCTGACAAATTTCGGACCAAGAGCACCCATCATTACGCCGATTCAACCGAGATGAAAACAACAGGGAGCAATATCGATTGAAAATCTCGGTTGGCCTCAGGAATCTTAGCCGAGATTGTTTTTAAAAAATATATTTTACGGAACCCTATATGGTCGAAATCCGTTCCCCTTCTTCAACAACATTCTCCGACGCCGATCAGAGTACTCAGGGTTATCTATCCGAGCTTCTATAGATATTCGATGCCACCACCGCCCGAAGAATGTTTGCCGTCACTTGATTTGCCATTTTACATTGTGAGTACCCTTTTATACTTTTCTTATTTTCACATTAGGGACAATGTGTGTTTCAAGTATGGGGTGATAATGTGTATGATACTTTGCTTCTATGTCTATGCATGGCACTTTGGATTTCATGTCACACGTTTATATTTCATGAATTGCATCATGTTTTTTTAAAATCCATAAAAATTAAAAATTTTGAAAAATTTTGTGCTTCTAGGATGGATGTGATCTCAATAATGATAATGTTTGTTGAATAGCTATAATGTTCTTTGTGTTTAAAATGGTTTATGACATTTATGGGATTTGAATACCTTATTTGAAATTCATGCATGTTTGGTATTTTGTTTTTATCTAAATCATGTTGAAATTTGAAGGTTGAAATCGCACTATAAGTTCTTACACATCTTTTTGACATGCTTAAGGAAATTCGATTCTTTCTTTTCTTCTTCTTGACCATGCTTTAAGCACCTCATATATAGATTTGTCTTCCTTTACCTATCCGGGAAATAGGAAGCATGTTAGTGAAAAGCTTGTGAAAGTTGAAGTTGAAAGTGAAGTTTGTGTTAGAAAAATAGGTTTGGGGACGTTAGTCATGATGATAAGTAACTCGGCACCATTCACATAGCCGGGTGTTTGTTTCTTGCCAAAGTCGGATTGATTGATAGTCCTAACAAGTCATGGTATGTGCATCAGGTTTGAGGCACCTCGTAAAATTGAGGCTAGCTGATCTCCAAGGCTTCAGTTTTTGTGCACCTTTGTCCATGTTCTCAAGTGAAAGTAAGGAAAATATGAAACCAAAAAGAAGTGGAAAATAGCTTATTGGTGGATGTTGAGTTGTATTTGCAGTTGTGGAGTTACTATCCTTTTCCCGGATTTCCACCACATATCCTTTATACATCCTACCCCTCACACACTTCTTGGCCTCTATTTGAAAGCCCTGAAAACCTTTGAGCATGTGATTTGACTATGTGGGTTAAATTGGATCTGTCATGATTGATTTTTATAAATCTATTTGCTATGTATGCTATGATTTTATGTAAAGTATGATTATCATATTCATGCATGTCTACATCTCTTTTTTATCATATAATGATTGTTATTTGCTTTGAAACATTCCCTAAAGATGATCTATGAATAGAAGCTCAACAAAAATATTGTGAGTTTTCTTTGTCTTGCATGTTCATAATCTATTTCATCCTGTATCCTGAATTTGAATATTGCTTGGGGACAAGCAAGACATATATTCATAATCGATTATGTTGTTATTTACCTACTTTGCGAGAATAAAGGTTTACATATAAGTTTGTTGCAGTTGTAGGAAATAAGGAACATTTTGGATCAAGAGGGAGCATAAGAATACAAGGAGTCAAGAGGACTGCATGATGGAGTACACTGAGGTGAAAAAGAAGACCAAGGATCACCAAAAGGAGGTAATTGAAATGGAAGCAAAGAGCAGAAGAAATGACATAACAGAAGAGATATTCCGGATGGATAGAGATTATCTCGGCCGAGATTTTCTTCGGATCCGTCCTAGATTACGTTGAAAAATATCCCGTGGCCCAAAGTCAAAACCTTAGTTTTATTATTAAATAGAGAGTTGCAGCATGGGTTTAAAACAAGGGACTTTTCATACTTCTTTTCGGAGACGTTTTTCCGAGTATGATTTCCGCGGCAGTTTGGAACATAGAGAAAGACGGCAAGAGAAGGAAGAACAACATCGAAGGATCAAAGATTCGCATAGATAGCTTTGGAGTTTTTGTGAGTTATTCTTGAAGGCATAAACTTAGTTGTTGATTTTGTTATTTGAACAAAAGGTCGAACCTTTGTTATTGCTTTGATTTAGTTTTGATATTTGAAGATTGTTTGCTAAGTTTTCTTTGGTTTTTATTGGTTATTTCGGTCTATGTCTTATTTGTTATCATATACCTTCTTTGATTCAAATATGATTGTTGTTGGCTATAACTCTTGCGGTTCTAGGGTGACTAGTTGATGGTTGTGGTTTAGATGATGATAAAATGACCCTTTAAGTTAGATTGGATGCTGAAGGTTGAGTTTTGCCTTCGCAATTGACGATCTCAGATCGATCTCAGGAATATCGACCGAGATTTGAGTATAAAAATCCGAGATTTGTTATTGTTTTCCCAATCATGTTATATCCTTAAGCTTAGGTTATAATTTGCCCAAATCCTTTGTTGAGAGTTTTATACCCTTATATTCCTCTAAGGCCTATGCTTGAGATCGGGATGATATTACCCGGTGATTCCCTTTCTTGAGTACCGAAGATGACGTTTTCTAGGTAACAAAGGTTTATCCTTTGTTAGGGTTGAGTGTGCATTAACCTTACCTTTGTGAATTAACTTGAGACTTGCCGAGTAAAGGTTAGTTCTTTTCCCTTAGGTCGAGTTGTTGGTTTGAGTTATAGTTCCTTTTCCTAGATCCTTGAGACTTACCCGGTGAAAGGCCTTTCTTTAGTGATAGTGGATTGTGAAACCTCCCCCGTGATCTATCCCATCGTAAAAACACCTTTCCTTTGCAACCCCGGTCTTGTCCATAGATATTTAGAAGTGTTGAATCAAAAACCACAACTTGACGCTATGATCTTTAGAAGTCTAGATTACCTATTTGCTTGATTTCACCATAGTCCCTATGATCGACCTTGAAATATTTGCCTTTATTGCAATTGATTTGTACATTGCGGGTTCGATATTTGCTTTTATTCTTGGTATAAAGTTAAGACTATTTTCCTTCATATACACACACATTTTGGAGCGAACAATCAACAATCCCTACTAATGCGGGGTTGAATCCGCAGTTTCCGATTTAGATTGGAAGTCCAACAACTACCTCGGAGAAGAAATCTCGGTAAGGAATCTCGGTCGAGATTCTAGTATTGGCCGAGATTTACGTAACTTTGAACCAAAGAACGTGAGTTTGATGGATTGATAATGGATATATAAGAAGATGATTTATGAAATGAATTTAATGGAAAAATAGGAAGATACGAATCAAGATATTCCCACAAATAACATTGACCAATTGTGTCAAAACCCCTTAACAAAGAGCATACCTTAACCCTCACTTTTTTAAACTTACACAAGTTTTCTAAGTAAGACAAGCACAATGAGGGACTAAAATTGACCAGGAGCACCAATCTTTAAGAAGATTAACGCACACAAGTACAACCTAACAAGGACTCACAATGATTGAATCGAAGGCTCTCTCTTTTGATTGAATAGGAATGAACAAAACAAAAACTTTGTAAGTGAAGTAGCGAGTACACGCAATATTGTGGAAATATTATTCAAATCAAATCTACCTATGAATCTCACCTTCTAAGGCTATTTATAGGGGAGATTCTTGTAACACCCCGAATCCGCGGGACTCGAAGTGCCACATTGGGCTAGGATCTCACAATGGATCCTGACCCTAGCCTAAAAACAAGTTCACTAAATCTTACAACTAGGCACAGGTAGATTAAAACCAAATACATAAAGCTGTATAAAATACATCAAAAGGGTTTACAACAACAAAGCGGAGTACAAAGCAACATCCATAAACATCAGATACAAAAGATCCCATATCCCACGCAACCCTAATGTACAAAAGTCCTCGGCTGGTCACCCCATCTGGCTCACTCTGCAGTCTTCCTAACTTGCAGATCATCTACAACACGGTATACACCGTTAGCTACAACAATGAATAAGCATGAATGCAATAGCACAAACACATATCAACATCTCATACATGCAATGCCACACACATTCATTTATTATCTTTCCATTTCGTTATTCCATTACTAATTCACTTATTTTGTAACACGAGGAGCCTCAAGAACCTCGTCCCTTCCAACGTAACACAGGGGTTTTGCATGGGGGTGATCATCACTCGTCCCCCCAGTGAGATCAAGTTCAGGGCACCTCCTCCTACCAGCAGGCGGAGGCAAGTGGTCATGACCCGTTATAATATACTTGGGCCATTTAATATAATAAATGGTCGTCCTAGTCGGGTTTAGGTTATAAATGCACAATCATATGAACACATACAACCATCACAATCACACAAACCCACAATTGTACGCTAAGTAAGTCCTACGGACTTACCTATAATACTCGTAATCAATACCACGTCACAACTTCCCCTTGGGAAAGTAATCAACGCCTACAATAGCAAGGAAAACATCACCACATTCTGTAAGGGTTAGGAGACTCATCTCCATAACCATAACCAACCTACAACCTCCAACTAAACCTCGGAGTCATAACATACTCACAAATGCCTAAGGCATAACCTTAACATAAACACAAGTGCGTAAGGCACATCTCTATCATGCAACTCATCACACTCATCCTAACCAAGCTAGCCTAGCCAACATCTAAGCCAAGGCCAAAGGAAAGGAAAGAAGGAATCATACCAACAAGGTATGCCCTGAACGCACCAGCGGAAACAAAGGATGAAAAGGCTCAACCGGTGAGGCGTAGAGGCGGCTCACTCAGGGCACAGCGGCGGCTCACTCAGGGCACAGGGGCGGTTCACAGCAGGTGCAGGGGCGGCCAGGATCAGGTACAGGGGCGGCTGTCTGTGTAGAATGTTGGCCCCGACTTCTCTTCGATCTCATTCTCGACTCTCTTCACTTCTTCATCACACAACAACAACACACATACATATATACACATGTATGAACATCAAGACATCAGGAAAGGATCAACACAAGCTCAACTTGTGATCCTAAGCTAAAGAAGAAAGAAAGAAGCAAGGAAGAAGAAGGAAAGAAGATGGAGATGGAGACCTTACCACAACAAACCCTAAGCAGCAAAGAAGAGCATCCATCACACCTCACAACCTCAGCACAACATCCATAACACTCAGCCATAAGCTCATGATCATCCAAAGCCAAAACCACAACCAAACTCTCAAAACTCTCTCACAAGATCAAGGAAGATCAAAGAAGAGAAGAGGAAGAAGAAGAAGAAGTGCGTACAGAGGGAAATGAAGCTGAAGAAGATGAGGAAGACCCTCATACAGAAGCAAAGGATGACTTATAAAGAAAGCAGCCGCAAAGCACAAGTCAAAGGGTCAATGTTCGCCACTTAGCGTGCGTGCAATCAAGCTTTAAATTTATAAAACTAGAATAAAAGCAAGTGAACCCGTAGTGTATGGCTCGACGTAGTTAAGCAAGAATTCCAGAGTATCGAACACAGGGATTTGGGGGGTTAAATCCAGTTATAAATCGTCAAGCAAGTAAATGTATGAGCTTTGTAAATTATTGGGAAAACAACAATCCTAAAGATCCAGAAATCCAGCTGTGGCAATCGATTCAAGATATACTAAAGATATAAGGACAGAGTTAAGGTATGCAAAGGTATACGAATGTAAGGTAATCGTACGGTGAAGTTCCAAAAACCTTATATGACCCACCTAAAAGACACTCTCTATAAAGGTTGTTGAGGCTTCAGTATAGAAAGGTTCTAAAGGTAAGAATTAATGTCAAATATCCAAACTTGTAATCCAAGGATCAAGACTAACTAAACCGATTTAAGTTGTGACACTCAGAATCGAGGTAGAGGTTGTTGAGGCTTCACTACCACCTAGAAAAGGGTAAGCCAAGACTAAGTTAAAGCAAATCTTTAACTTTGGATTAAAGTAAAAGCAAGTTCGTAAACTAACACAAAATTACGGGTAGTTCTTGAGTTCCACGGCCGTGGAAGCTCAAGAACAGACCGTGGATTAGGTTCGTCGGCGATTCTTTCTAACTCTCAGGGTCCAATCTGTTTACGATAGATCTATCATCATCTAAGCCACAACTATCAACCCTTCACCTTAGAATTGCTAAAGGGTTTTAGCCAACAACGGTCATATTGATATCAAATTCAAGATTTAAAAGAAGGAAAGATGAAAACTTCCGAAAACCTTCAATAACTTTCACGTCAATCTTAAATCCACAAATCAAGCACAATAATGTCAAAAAATTCGGAATAATGCAAACAATCACAATCTTAGATAAGAACGAAGAACGGGATGTCAATCCGTCTTCTAATCAAACCTAAGTAAGAAGCGAAATCTCCTTACGAACAATCTTCCAAATCTTCTCTCCTTCCGTCAATCCGGAAATCGCAATGGCAAAGCGCAAATCTCTCAATCACAATCTCCGCCAAAATGCGAAATTAGGGCAATTCCAAATGCAAGCGGAAATGCGTCTAAGCGTAAGCGAAGGTCTAAGCGGAGGTGCGTCTAAGCGTAAGCGAAGGTGCGTCTAAGCGTAAGCAAAGGTGACGGAATCTCTCTTCTTCCGTCCTTTTATAGGGTAACGATAAAATATTGGCCCGGCCCATTGCGTAGAAGATCGTGGCTTAAAGTATTGCGTAAAAGATCGCCAAGATCACGGTCGTGGAAGGGTTCCACGCCCGTAATATAGAGCGTGGAAGTTGGTCACGGTTTGACACAACCCTCCACGGCCGTGTAAGTTGCTGGAATGGATCACGCCACTCTTTGCCATGTTCCACGGCCGTGGACTAGAACGTGGAATGTAGTACGGCCGTATTTTAGAGCGTGGTTTAGGGCTAGTTCGTGATTTTCCTTAGTCTCGTGCCATTCTTCAAGTTGGCACCTTCCTTAGCTCCTAGAGATGTCCTCAATCCTTGGACATGCTCAATCAAATTCCATTCTCTCTCAATCCGTTCGGAAATAGCTCTTAATTGCCTACAATCAACATAAAGCTTGTGTAGATCTCTATATCGACAATATAGACAAACTAGCTCACAAATGTATCAATGCTTGATCAATGACTATCAATATGGATGAAATACACTTAGAAAACGTGCCTAAAATATCACAATATTTCATGCTAACAAATAACCCCATACTTGCCACTTGCTTGTCCTCAAGCAAGGTCTTTCAAAAAGCTTTTAAAACACAAGTTAGGATGAAATATGTGTACCTTCTCAAAGCAAAACTTCTTTAGATGAATGTGCCTTCTAAACAATAGATCATTCTCAAATCTTGCTTCATTCGCTTATAAGACTTTCATATGCATAATCAAGGAGTAAAGAGTAAAGAAAACTCATGAATCAATCAAACTTCCATGCAAACATCATAACCTTTAAACATTATCAAAATCAATCATAAGAAACTTCAATTTAGATCACTGAGTCATATAACATTCTTTTGATCTTAAGGACTTTCAACAAGGTCTAGAAGGTGGAAAGGGAGGGAAAACTTTAAGGAATGTGGTGCATGAATCCGGGAAAGTGGATAACTACTCTTTTCTTCTTCTCTTGCGGTTTTCGCAACACTTTCAACTTAGAGCTTCACTCTTTTCTTTTCATTTTTCGACTTTACTTTTGGAGTCATGGATAGAGGTGCACAAAAACCGAAGCCTAGGAGATTGGCGTTTCTCAATTTTTATGAGATGCCTCAAACCCTTAGCGCACATACCATAATCAGCTAGGAATATCGCTCAATCCGACTTTGGCAAGACACAAACACCCGGCTATGTGAATGGTGCCGAGTTACTCATCGTCATGATTGACTTCCCCAAACCTATAATTTCTTTCTATTCTTTTGATTGCAAATAATTGCTTTCAAGGCCCTCCCACATCAAACATGCCTTTTTCATTCAACTCCTTCAAATTCCCGGATAGTTAAAGGAGGCCATTATTTCAATGAGGGGCTAAATGATCAAAGAAAGAAGAAAGAAAATCGAATTGCCTTAATCATCTCAAAAAGAAGCATAAGAACTTATAGTGTGATTTCAACCTTAATTTCTTAACATGATTGAAGTAACATTCATCACATTATGAAATTTGCAAAAGAGGTATAATCAACTCATTCAATTTCTTTTCAATTCACTATTCGTTTAAGCATGCGACTGTCATCAAAACTCAATTCACAAGTGGTGATTATCATAGAAATCATCTCAACTCTTAGAAGCACAAAATTTTCAAAATTTTTCAATTTTTATGGGTTTTTCAAACTCTTTTTTTTCATGCAATGCAATAATGAAACGTGCAACAATATAATGAAACATGCAAGATAGTCTCAATAGAAGCAAACAAAGTGAGTAAGAGTTATTACAGACGATTAGTCACACCGCACCCCATACTTGGAACAAACATTGTCCCTAATGTTCAAAGAAAAGAAAAAGAAGAAAAGAAAGAAAGAAAAAGAACTCACAAAGCGGTGGTGGAGCGGCTAAACTGTCGATCATCCAAAGTCATCACTGCGGTGGAGGTGGAAATGGAGAGAAGCTAGGATCATAGTACCGCCCGAACTGCTGGCGGTAAACATCCCTCATCATATGGTCAAGGTCATCCATACGTGCATCTCTAGTGTCAGCTCGAATCTCCAATGCTCCCACCCTATCGGAAAGGCTGGTGGCCCAATCCGGCAGCTGCTCATACCAGCCAGGCGGCTGGCTGTACCATGCCGGTGCATCCGACGGTGCTGGTGCTGGTGGTGCCTGTGTTGACCATGGTGGTGGAGCTCCGTACCACGCAGGAGGGGCCTCCATCCAAGTGGGCCTCTCGCTCACGCTGGCGCGGCGAGAAGAAGATCCTGAAGCTCTAGTTGGACGGGGTGAATGTCTGGGCATGTCAGGAACCACATCCGGCTGATCCGGGAATGTGCCAAAGTCATCAGCTCCTCCTCCTCCTCCTCCCTCATACTGGTCTCTCATCTCCTCCTCCTCAACTACAGGTGGTGGTGGGACATATGGAGGGGTTGCAATCCTGTTCGCATGCATAGCAGCGAACGTCTCCTTCCAGTTATGGCGTCCATCCATAATGGAATACTCTGGGAGCCACTCAATGCCTCTCCCGGTCCTGCTCTCCCATGGCATAGCAGCATAAGGTGGACCTCTATGGGTAGGGAAGATGAGGCCTCTAGTCATAAGGGCCTGGAGTCCTAGGGGTACAACAAGAATGCGTGTGCAGGCGGAGAAATCTACCCCTAATGTCCTAGCAAGGTGGGTGACTATCCCACCATATCCAATGTTGCCAGCCCTCTTATTCTTTAGCTTGCTCATGGTAGAAGCTAAGAGGGTGGCGCAGTCAGCAGGTCGTCCATATAGCATGGAGTAGAGAAGAAAGTGCTCATCCGTCTTGATCTTCTGAGGTGTCTCCGTCCTAGGGAAGAGACACTCAGAAAGTACCCGGTGAGCAATCTTCAAGGCTAAGTGATACATCAACTTAGCCTTGGTATCAGCTGGTTGCCAACGGTCCTCGTTGGCATAGATCATGGCTACCTCAGCCCAGAAATCCTTGGCGTAAACGCCGCTGGGAAAACGACCATTGAAGGTCTCTTGGAATCCAAAGAAGGCTCCAAACTCCCGGATGGAGAAATCATAGTTTCTTTCCATCAGCCGGAAAGAAACTGTCCTATCAACATGGTTGTGCTCAAAAGATGTCACAACCTCTCTAGTAATCTCCTCGTAAGCATCTTCTCGGATAGCCGAGAAGATGACTAATCCGGCTCTATCCAAGAGCCAAGTGATGTCATCTATCACGTGTAGAGGCGCTAAGTCCTCTAACAGTAAGTACCTAGGTCCTATAACAGTTCTCTTGTGGATCCTCTCTAAGGCGTCGAGATGATCCTCGTGAATGGTGGGGACCCTAGGACTAGGAGGTGATGGTGATGAAGGTGATGATGGAGGTGAAGGGGATGAAGGTGGTGGTGCTCTAGAGGAGGAAGAGGAAGAGGGGTTGCCCTTCCTATTTTTACTCTTATCCTTATCTTTGTTCTTGTCCTTATTTCTCCCGAACACTCTCCTCACAAAATCCATTTTCTGGCAGAAACCACGGTCTATTCTTGGTGTTCCACGGCCGTGGAAGTTACAAAGACCGTGATTCGTCTCGACTTTTCTCAAAACTCAGCAATCAATCACCAAACTCAGCAATCAATCAGCCCTAGACTAATTTCTTCCAATTCCAATCAGTTCTCCTACAAATTCTATCAAAATTAAGGCCGAATCGACAAAGATAGAGAAGAGCGAAAAAACCTAGGTTTTCGGATTTTAAAATCCGAATTCTGCTTTCCTTGGTGATTTGCCGCTCGAATCATTGCTTGGATCTCGTTGGTGGTTGGATTTGCTTCAGTTTGGGTCAAAGAATCGTTAAAAACGATTAACGAATGAAATTTAAGGTGAGGGGCGTGGAATCGGCGTTTTTGGGCGTAATTTGGGTTTGTGATGTTGTGTTTTTGTGAAGAACGTGGTTGATATAGTGGCCGTAAAAATTTTTGAAAATCACGGTCTATTGGGGGTTCCACGGCCGTGGAAATGTACGGAACCGTGGTTTTGTTGATTTTTCAAAGGCTTTTGGAAATTACGGTCACTGTAGCTGTCACGGCCGTGGTTTAGGCCGTGGAACTCTTTGTAATGCTCCAAAGTCCAAGTTTCGTCACTTTTCTTCAAACTTTCTCTTCCCCTTTCCTTTTCCACTGTTCCTACATCCAAAAACACGAACATACCGGAAGAAATCGAAGGCAAAACAAAGCAAAAACGTCTAAACTAAGCTAATCTATGAATCGAAAACAAAAAGCGTAAATGCAATACCTTGGGTTGCCTCCCAAGAAGCGCTTTGTTTAAGGTCTGTAGCTAGACCATATTCGCACTTATTCGAGTGCGGTAGGCACGAACTCTTCAGCTTGGAGTTCCGGCGTATACTTCTTGAGTCGTTGACCGTTCACTTTAAAGCTTCCGCCCGCTTCGCCCCATACTTCAACTGCACCATGGGGGAAAATACGTTTGATTAGAAAAGGTCCGGTCCAACAAGATTTAAGCTTACTTGGAAAGAGACGAAGCCTTGAATTGAAGAGGAGAACTTGATCTCCTTCTTTGAAGTCCTTTGGAATGATAAGCTTATCATGCCAACGCTTTGCTCTCTCCTTATAGATCTTGGCGTTTTCATAAGCGTTCAAGCGGAGTTCTTCAAGCTCATTAAGGTCCAAGAGACGCTTCTCTCCCGTTTCCTTCATGCTGAAGTTCAGCCACTTGATGCCCCAAAACGCCTTGTGCTCTAACTCTACCTGTAAGTGACAAGACTTCCCATACACAAGGTTGTATGGTGTGGTTCCTATGGGAGTCTTGTACGCAGTCCGGTACGCCCACAATGCATCATCAAGCTTCAAGGACCAATCCTTCCTAGTCCTTGAAACCGTCTTCTCTAAGATTCCTTTTGATCTCCCGGTTTGAGATCTTAACTTGTCCACTAGTTTGTGGATGATAAGGGGTGGCGATCTTGTGAGTAACCCCATACTTAGCTAGAAGAGCTTCAAAGCGCCGGGCAATGAAGTGAGAACCTCCATCACTAATGATAGTCCTTGGTGTCCCAAATCGTGGGAAGATGGTCTTGTTAAAGAACTTAACCACCACCATGGCATCATTGGTGGGAGAGGCAATTGCTTCCATCCATCTAGAAACGTAATCTACCGCCAAGAGTATATATTGGTTTCCACAAGATAATGGGAACGGTCCCATAAAATCAACTCCCCAAACATCGAAAATCTCTACCTCTTGGATGTTATTGAGAGGCATCTCATTCCTCCTAGAGATATTTCCTGTTCTTTGACAAGCATCGCAACAGGAAACAAAGGTTTGCACATCTCTAAATAAAGTAGGCCAAAAGAATCTAGATTGCAATACCTTAGCGCTAGTCTTGTTCGAACTAGCGTGTCCTCCACATGGTAGTGAATGACAATGGCGGATGACACTTTGCATCTCATCTTCCGGCACACATCGCCGATTAATGTCATCCGGACCTCTCTTAAAGAGGAGAGGTTCATTCCAAAAGTATTCCCGAACATCCTTAAAGAACTTCTTTCTTTGTGCGTAGGATAATCCGGGCGGTATCTCCTGACAAACCAAATAGTTAACAAAATCAGCAAACCATGGTTCGTTACCTTTGGAGATCACATCGATGCACTCCTCTATGATGTGTAAGTGTTCGTCCGGGAAGGAGTCATCTATAGGTAAATGGTCGTCCTCTAGATGTGTTAGGTGACTCAAATGATCCGCAACAGAATTTTCTGAACCTTTCTTGTCGCGTATCTCTAGATCGAATTCTTGTAGGAGAAGAATCCATCTAATTAGCCTTGGCTTCGCATCCTTCTTTGCAAGGAGATACCGGATCGCAGCATGATCCGTGTACACAATCACCCTTGCACCTACAAGATAAGAGCAAAATTTGTCAATAGCATAAACAATGGCTAAAAATTCCTTTTCCGTAGTGGCGTAGTTGAGCTGCGCTTCATCTAGTGTCTTGCTAGCGTAGTATATGGCATGGGTTCGCCCTTCCTTTCTTTGTCCAAGAACAGCTCCTATAGCTACGTCACTAGCATCGCACATAAACTCAAAGGGAAGGTTCCAATCCGGAGGTTGGATGATAGGTGCTGAAATTAGAGCTTCCCGAATCATGTTAAACGCATCCAAGCATTCCTGCGAAAACTCAAAAACTGCGTCCTTCATCAATAGATTAGTAAGCGGTTTTGATATTTTAGAGAAGTCTTTTATGAAGCGTCTATAAAATCCACCATGTCCTAGAAAACTTCTTATCCCTTTCACCGAAGTTGGGGGAGGAAGCTTTTCTATAGTCTCTATTTTAGCTCTATCTACTTCAATCCCTCTACTAGAGATTAAGTGTCCTAATACAATTCCTTCCTTTACCATAAATTGACACTTCTCCCAATTAAGAACTAGGTTAGTGTCTTCACACCTTTGTAATACAAGAGCAAGGTTAGAAAGGCAATTGTCAAAAGAGGAACCGTATACGGAGAAGTCGTCCATAAAGACCTCCATGATTTCCTCTATATATTCGGAGAAGATGGCCATCATGCACCTTTGAAAGGTGGCTGGGGCGTTGCAAAGCCCGAACGGCATCCTCCTATAGGCGAACGTACCCCATGGGCACGTGAACATGGTCTTCTCTTGATCATCCGGGTGTATCGGGATCTGAAAGAAACCACTATAACCGTCAAGATAGCAAAAGTGTGAATGTTGCGCTAACCTTTCAAGCATTTGATCGATGAAGGGTAGTGGGAAGTGATCCTTCCTCGTCGCGTTGTTTAGCTTGCGGTAGTCTATGCACATCCGCCATCCTGTTACGGTTCGGGTAGGAATGAGTTCGTTATTCTTGTTGGTGATGACCGTCATTCCTCCCTTCTTCGGAACCACTTGAACCGGACTCACCCACTTGCTATCGGAGATAGGGTAGATGATACCTGCATCAAGAAGTTTAAGAATTTCCTTCTTGACAACCTCTTTCATGGTCGGATTTAACCGCCTTTGAGGTTGTCTTGAAGTCCTAAAGTCCTCTTCCATTAGTATCTTATGCATACATAGGGAAGGTTTAATTCCAACTAAGTCCTCTATAGTATATCCTAAAGCTTTTCTATGTTTCCTAAGGACAACCATGAGCTTACTATGTTCATCTATGCTTAGATCGGAACTAACAATAACCGGGAAGGTAGAATTAGGTCCAAGAAATGCGTACCTTAGATGGGTAGGAAGTGGTTTTAGTTCCATCACTTTCGGAGTTTCCAATGGTTCTTGAGGGGTCTCCGATGCCTCCTTAGAAGTGTCTAAGGGTGTAGAAGATGTGGGAGAAGAATCAAAAGAAGTTGAAGAAGAGGCACAATTACCTTCGTCCACGGCCAAAATTACGGTTTCACTGTGTGCTCCACGGCCGTGATTTTGGGCGTGGAATGTGGTTACGGGTGCTCTGTTTCCTCCACGACCGTGTAACCCTCTGGAGTGAGCCACACTTATGTTGGTGAAATCCACGGCCGTGGAATATAGTGTATGGCCGTGGATTCTCACGTTTTCTGCTTCGTCGTGGAGTTTCTCAAACTCCTCTTCACATACTTCTTCTTGTGCTTCTAAGGCTTCAATTGCCTCATTGCACTCCTCTTCTTCCCCTACATCCATTAGACTCATAGTAATAACCTTTTGCAAAGGATCTTTGAAGAGAATAGCACTTACCTCCTCTCTAGACAACCCCTCTTCATCTTGGATATTGAATATATCCTCATCAAAGATCGGTTCCTTCACTAGAGTGGAAAGAACAAACTCTACCTTCTCTTCTCCTATGTCAAAGGCGAGTCTAGCATTCTTGCAATCGACTATGCAGCCGGAAGTTTCAAGAAACGGTCTTCCGAGTATGATCGGGACCGGACTATCTGTAGGAATGTCAAGCACAACAAAATCAATGGGAACAAAGAATTTACCTAGCTTGACCGGGACGTCTTCTACAATACCGACGGGACGAGTGATGGATCGATCTGCCATGTACAACGGCATCTTCACCGGTTTAGGGTCGCCTAAACCGATCTTCCTACATAATGCAAGTGGGATGATTCTCACACTTGCTCCCAAGTCACATAATGCATCATATGTGACATCTCCCACTCCTATGGGAATGCAAAATGACCCCGGATCCTTTAGCTTTGGGGGCATCTTCTCTTTCATGGTCTTGATGAGATCCGAAGAATCCGAACTCATCTTAACCTCACCGAAATCCTCTAGCTTTCTCTTGTTAGAGAGGATTTCTTTCAAGAACTTGCCATAAGCCGGCATACCTACAATAGCATCAATGAAAGGTATATTAATATGCAGCTTGCTCATGAGTTCTATAAACTTACCAAATTGTTTATCTAGACGCGCTCTTGCTCTAGATTGAGGGAATGGTAGGGGAGGTTTGTAAGCCGGAGGAGGAACGTAGACATCTTCCTTCTCCTTCCCCTTCTCTTTGTATTTCTCAACGGAGACTTCAACAAACTTAGGCTGCGGATCGGTGGTTGTCACTCCGCTTCTAGTTGTGATTGCCATCACCCTTCCCTTTGGGTTGTTCTCCGTTTTTCCTGGAAGTTTCCCTTGATTCCTAGGAACTTCCTCCGCATGGTTGAACATTTGGTTTTCTAAAACCTTTTGGGCTTTATCAACCTTAGAAATGTGATCATCAACCTTGATGATGCGGGTTTCTAACCCTTGAAGCTTTCCCAAAATCGTCTCCAACATGGGATCGGGCTTCTCTTTATCCGAAGTGCTTCCTTCATTGGATGTTTGCCCCTGGCTTTTCAAAGGAGTAGAAGAGGAGGAAGGTGGGGTTAGTGAATTTGAATTGGAAGAATAAGGATTACCGGAATTTTGTTGATTGGGACGCCAATTGTTGTTGTTTGAACCCCTATTGTTGTTCCAATTGTTGTTCCGGTTGTTGTTGTTGTTGTTCCAATTATTCCTGTTATTGTTCCTGTTATTGTTGTTGTTGCGGTTTGTATTCTCACCACCGTTGTTGTTGTTACCCAAGTAGCCAACATCTTTTCCTTGTTGCTTTGGGAAGTTGGTCTTGATAGCTTCCTTCAACTCTTTAATCTCATTGTTGAGAGAAAAGATTTGAGTTTGAGCTTCATGTGTGAGCTTTGCTCCTTGCTCTACACGATTTCCTTCCACCTTCCGGTGAGAATACTTCTCTATGACTCTTGCTTGCTTCTCAATGAAGTCCCAAGCGTCATCTTCCCTCATGTCCATGAATGTACCACATGAGAGGGATTGGAGCTTGAATTGTGTCTCCACATCCAGCCCCTTATAATATATCTCCAATTATGCAAGCTTGGATATGCCATGATGAGGGCAATCCAATAGCAAATCCTGAAATCTTTCCCAAGATTGAAACAAACTTTCGTTAGATCTCATGGAAAATGCATTAATCTTACCTCTTAGCTCCGCCGTTTTGGATGGCGGAAAGAACTTAGTGAGGAACTCCGCGGAAAGATCCTCCCATGTCTCAAGCTTTCCACTTGGAAGAGCTTGATACCAAGACAATGCTTTCCCCTTCAAGGAGAAGAAGAAAGACTTGAGTTTGTAGCTGTTGGTAGTAGCGTTCTTAGGCTTCATTGTCTCCATCATAATCTCAAAGTTTTGTAGATGTTGGTGTGGAGATTCAGCGCTTGTTCCACCGAATTGATTTTGGCGGACAATGGTAATAACTTGAGGGTTGAAGCTAAACCCTTGTGCATCATCAGCATCAAAGTTCACACCTAAACGGCGTGGTTGCTGCGTTGGATCCATCCTTTGGCCAAGAGTTCTTGGCTCTTCTTCCACACGTTCGACCCTCACATTCGCATTCCTAGGTGGAACACGGCGATTTGCAGCTGGCCGTGGATAGAATGGATTCACAATTTCCTCTAGTGGTGGCATGGAGGAGTCGCTATCCTCATTGGATGAGATAGCTCTAACCGATCTTCCCGGTCTCCTCTTTTTCTTTTTCTCCTTAAGGTTGTTTATCTCCAACCTCATTTGGAACATCATATCCTTTAGATCATCAACCTTCATTTGGTGACGATCCGTTTCTTCTCTACGAGTCTTCTCACTCCATTGGAGTTGAGCTTCCTTTTCCGCTAACTCCGATTGGAGATCACGTTCTCGTTCTTCAGCCATTTTCTTTTCCTTACGCTTTCTCCTTAAAGTCCTCTCAAGCTCTTGATCAAGAGGTAAGAGGTCTTCGGTGTTCCTAGACCTGCGCATGCACTCGAAAAGATATCAAATAACAAGGGAGAAGCTCCCAAGCTTGACAACCGATAACCGAATTCGGCCTAGACCAAATCCCCGGCAACGGCGCCAAAAACTTGTTCGCCACTTAGCGTGCGTGCAATCAAGCTTTAAATTTATAAAACTAGAATAAAAGCAAGCGAACCCGCAGTGTACGGATCGACATAGTTAAGCAAGAATTCCAAAGTATCGAACACAGGGATTTGGGGGGTTAAATCCAGTTATAAATCGTCAAGCAAGTAAATGTATGAGCTTTGTAAATTATTGGGAAAACAACAATCCTAAAGATCCAGGAATCCAGCTGTGGCAATCGATTCAAGATATACTAAAGATATAAGGACAGAGTTAAGGTATGCAAAGGTATACGAATATAAGGTAATCGTACGGTGAAGTTCCAAAAACCTTATATGACCCACCTAAAAGACACTCTCTATAAAGGTTGTTGAGGCTTCAGTATAGAAAGGTTCTAAAGGTAAGAATTAATGTCAAATACCCAAACTTGTAATCCAAGGATCAAGACTAACTAAACCGATTTAGGTTGTGACACTCAGAATCGAGCTAGAGGTTGTTGAGGCTTCACTACCACCTAGAAAAGGGTAAGCCAAGACTAAGTTAAAGCAAATCTTTAACTTTGGATTAATGTAAAAGCAAGTTCGTAAACTAACACAAAATTACGGGTAGTTCTTGAGTTCCACGGCCGTGGAAGCTCAAGAACACACCGTGGATTAGGTTCGTCGGCGATTCTTTCTAACTCTCAGGGTCCAATCTGTTTACGATCGATCTATCATCATCTAAGCCACAACTATCAACCCTTCACCTTAGAATTGCTAAAGGGTTTTAGCCAACAACGGTCATATTGATATCAAATTCAAGATTTAAAAGAAGGAAAGATGAAAACTTCCGAAAACCTTCAATAACTTTCAAGTCAATCTCAAATCCACAAATCAAGCACAATAATGTCAATAGATTCGGAATAATGCAAACAATCACAATCTTAGATAAGAACGAAGAACGGGATGTCAATCCGTCTTCTAATCAAACCTAAGTAAGAAGCGAAATCTCCTTACGAACAATCTTCCAAATCTTCTCTCCTTCCGTCAATCCGGATATCGCAATGGCAAAGCGCAAATCTCTCAATCATAATCTCCGCCAAAATGCGAAATTGGGGCAATTCCAAATGCAAGCGGAAATGCGTCTAAGTGTAAGTGAAGGTCTAAGCGGAGGTGCGTCTAAGCGTAAGCGAAGGTGACGGAATCTCTCTTCTTCCGTCCTTTTATAGGGTAATGATAAAATATTGGCCCGGCCCATTGCGTAGAAGATCGTGGCTTAAAGTATTGCGTAAAAGATCGCCAAGATCACGTCTGTGGAAGGGTTCCACGCCCGTAATTTAGAGCGTGGAAGTTGGTCATGGTTTGACACAACCCTCCACGGCCGTGTAAGTTGCTGGAATGGATCACGCCTCTCTTTGCCATGTTCCACGGCCGTGGACTAGAACGTGAAATGTAGTACGGCCGTATTTTAAAGCGTGGTTTAGGGCTAGTTCGTGATTTTCCTTAGTCTCGTGCCATTCTTCAAGTTGGAACCTTCCTTAGCTCCTAGAGATGTCCTCAATCCTTGGACATGCTCAATCAAATTCCATTCTCTCTCAATCCGTTCGGAAACAGCTCTTAATTGCCTACAATCAACATAAAGCTTGTGTAGATCTCTATATCGACAATATAGACAAACTAGCTCACAAATGTTTCAATGCTTGATCAATGACTATCAATATGGATGAAATACACTTAGAAAACGTGCCTAAAATATCACAATATTTCATGCTAATAGTCAACGAAGGCGGCTGCAACCACACAGAGCCGCAGGGGCGGACACTGTGAGGCGCAGGGGCGCCTAGCAGTAGGTGCGGCCATCTGGGTCCACAGGGGCGGCTGCCAGGATTAGCTAGAGACTCAGCAAGGACTCAAGGCTCCTAAGACTAAGGCGCTTACATCACACTCCCCTAAAAACAAGTTTCATCCCGAAACTTGCAAGATCCCAAATCCTCTAGGGCCCATAAGCCGAGGTATAACTCTCTCTCTCTCAGAGGTATCATATCATAACCTAAACCAGCCTATATCCTTAAACACAATATGGAGGAATGATCACTCTAGCACACCATCATCAACTCTAAACACGGCCTAGAGGAAGATCAACTCTAGCCAAACACTAACCACATTACCCTGGCATGGAGGAAAGCTACCTCCAGCCACAATGTACACCAAACACTACTACGTGGAGGAAAACTGTCTCCACTCACACTATGTCCATCAAAGATAGCATGAAGGAAAGAACCATCTCAAGCTAATCCTAACACACACACACCATAACATGGAGGAAATAACCATCTCCAGCTATACCTATCTCGCGCTAGCAAACAGGATCTAGCAGATCATATGCAGATATCATAGCTAGCACAAAACACAACATATCACATAAACACATAGCATAACATGCACTCACCAAGATAGCACTAAGATCTACTCGTGGATCCTACTGGTGCATCTATCTCGGCGTAGAACTCTGGATAGTTCTTCTCGATACTATCCTCAGTCTCCCATGTAGCCTCATCAGGTCCTCGTCTAGACCACTGTATCCTCATCATAGGAATGTCCTTCAAACGCATGCGTCTCACACCTCGCTCTAGGACTGCAATAGGGTGCTTTTCAAAAGTGTGGTCCGGCTCAACCACCAGATCATCATAACTCACAATGTGCCTCGGATCTGGTATGTACTCCCTCAGCTGAGACACGTGAAACACAAGATGAACACCCTCTAACCTCGGAGGCAAAGCTAATCTGTAGGCTGCCCTCCCAACTCTATCCAGTATCTCGAAAGGACCAACATATCGAGGACTCAGCTTCCCCTTTATGCCAAAATGCCTGACGCCTCGTGTCGGAGATACTCTCAACCAGACATGAGATCCAACCCTGAACTCTAGAGGTCGACGCCTCTTGTCTGCATACGACTTCTGGCGACTCTGTGCAGCTAGCATCCTCTCTCTTATCAGCGCTACTCGAGCTATATCATCATGAATCTACTCCGGCGCTATCCCACTGATACTACTAGGCTCATCCCAACATAAAGGTGTACGGTACCTACGTCCATACAGTGCCTCATAAGGAGCTATCCCAATAGATGCATGCCAGCTGTTGTTGTATGAGAACTCAACGAGTGGGAGGTAATCAGACCATCCCTGTCCCCAATCCAACGCACATCACAGCATGTCCTCTAAGGTCTGGATGGTCCTCTCTGACTGACCATCTATCTGTGGGTGAAGCGCAGTCGTGAAGTGTAGACTCGTCCTCAAAGCAGTCTGGATCTGCTGCCAGAATCTCGAAGTAAACCGTCCATCTCGATTAGAGACAATCGTCCTCGGTACCCCATCGAGTCTCACTATCTGTCTAGTGTATTCCTCAGCCAATCTGCCCACCGACCACGTCTCTTTGATGGGAATGAAACGTGCCGTCTTCGTCAGTCTGTCCACAATCACCCAAATAGAATCAAAGCTCATACTGGCCCTTAATGCGGTCACAAAATCCATGGAGACGTCCTCCCACTTCCACTGTGGTACTGGTAGTGGATGGAGCTCACCTCCAGGCCTGAAATGCTCTATCTTGACCTGTTGATAGGTCGCAAACTGGGCCACAAATCTGGCTACATCGAGCTTCAGCCCTCCCACCAATATGAGCGTCTCACATTATGGTACATCTTACTCGTACCTGGATGTTTTGAGTATGGTGTACAGTGAGCCTCTTGTAAGATCCGCGGTCTCAGCTCTGCATCAGCGGGTACACAGATACGGTCATGACGCCTCATAACTCCATGCGCTCCTATGGAGAATTTGGTGCCTCTCCACGAGACATCCTCTCTCTAATCCTCATCAAGGTCGGGCAGGTCCCCTGCTTTTGTTGGATCTCATCCAACAGAACAAGTAGAACCTCTAAAGCAAACAAATGGGCATCCTCATTAGGAAACTAGATGTCCATCTCTGGCCAAGCTAGATCCCTCTGAAGCTGAGGCTGTACAGTCAATCTGACAATCGCCTTCTCTCGAGACGTCTTCCTGCTCAAGGCTTCAACTGCAACATTCACCTTGCCAGGATGATACAAAATCTCAAGGTCAAAGTCCTTGATCAACTCAAGCTATCGACGCTGGCGGTTATTCAAATCCCGCTGCGTGAAAATGTACTTCAGACTCTTATGGTCTATGAAGATTTGACATGTGGCACCATACAAGTAATGTCTCCAGATCTTCAAAGCATGAACTACCACTGCCAACTCCAGATCGTGAGTCGGGTAGTTCTCCTCATACGTCTTTAGCTGTCTAGACACATAAGCAATCACTCTGCCTCTCTGCATCAACACACATCCCAAGCCTAGCTTGGATGCATTACTGTAGACCACGAAGTCATTAGAACCCTCTGGTTGTGCCAGGGCAGGAGCAGAAGTCAAACGCCTCTTCAACTCCTCAAAACTCTGGGCACACTAATCGGTCCATACAAATCTAGTAGTCTTCCTCAGAATACTCGTCAGTGGACGGGCAATCACAAAAAATCCCTCCACAAAGCGTCTGTAATAACCGGCTAGGCCAAGAAAGCTACGCACTTCCTTGACGTTCGTCGGTGTCGTCCATGCAGCAACAAACTCAATCTTCGCCTGGTCAACCATGATCCCGTCGGTGGAGACAATGTGTCCAAGAAAAGCAACCTCAGACATCTAGAAATCGCACTTAGAGAGCATGGCATACATCTCTCCATCCCTCAAAATTTGCAAAACTGTCCTCAAATGTCCAACATGCTCCTCTCTGCTACGAGAGTATACCAGAATGTCATCAATGATGACCACCAGAAACTGATCCGGGAAGTCGATAAAGATATTGTTCATCAACTCCATGAAAACTGCTGGGGCATTCGTTAGCCCAAATGGCATCACTACAAACTCATAGTGTCCATAACGGGTACGAAATTCCGTCGTGTGCACGTCCTGCTCTCTCACCCTCAGTTGGTGATATCCTGAACGCAAGTCAATCTGGGAGATAACTGTCGCTCCCTGAAGCTGATCAAGTAGATCATCAATACGAGGCAATGGGTACTTGTTCTTGATGGTCACCTTGTTCGCCTCTGTGTAGTCTATACACAATCTCAATGATCCATCCTTCTTCCGCACAAAGAGGACAGGTGCACCCTATGGTGATACGCTAGGGCGAATAAACCTTTCTTAGCCAACTCCTCGAGTTGCTTCTTCAGCTCCAACATCTCGATAGGCGCCATACGGTATGGGGCCTTCGAGATTGGTCTCGTGCGAGGCTCCAACTCGATGCCAAAGTCTATGCTCCACTGAGGCGGCAAGCTAGACGGCTCTGTAAACACGTGTGTGAACTCGCAGACCACTGGTATGTCCTCCAAAGCTGGGCTATCTCCTTCCTTCATGGCATAACACCAGAAGGCATCACATCCTTGTGCTATCAGCCTCCCTGCTCGTGTAGCACTGATAACAGATCCCGTCTTTCCAAGGTCCACACCTCGGAAGACCTCTATCGGACCTATGTCGGTAGAGACTGTAACAGTTCTCTTACCCACATCTAACACCGCACGGTGTCTACGCATCCAGTCCATACCTAATATGACTTCTTCATGCATCAAGGGCATGACTAAGAAGTCAACAAGTAATACTCACGTCCCTAAACGAAGGGGACAACTACGTATCTCACGGGTACCTCGGACCCGACTACCATCAGGTAACCCTATAGTAAAGGGGGTCCCCTCTATGATAGATAAAGTCAAATGCTCAACGCATGCAGCAGAAATAAAGGAATGTGTAGCACCCGTATCAAATAAAACTCTAACAGGTAAACAATGTAACAAAATGGTACCTGTAGCAACTGGTGCTGGCGGCTCCTCAACACTCCTCAGCTCAAAAACGCGGCCTCGAGCTCCTCGGGCATCACTAGTACCAACATCTCTAGCTCTACCTCTACTCGGTCCTGGAGCTGAACCCTGAGTAGCAAGTGTGTTTGAGACTCTTTGTTGTCCCTGTGCCTGATGCTGAGGTGGTCTCTGCCCACCTCCTGCTGCACCTGTAGGGGAAGAACCCTGTTGTGATGACGCCTTGCCCTGACGCTAAAACGTAGCTCTGTGTCCTGGCTTCCTACACGAGAAGCAAGTCAGTGGTGCTCTCGGGCACTCAACCCTCAAATGTCCATAGGCCCCGCAGCTGTAACACTGTCGGCTTCTCTTAGTCGTCTGTACAGACACTGGACCACTCGAGCGGCCCTATGACTGGCCTCGCCCGTATCTAGATGCTCCTGCACTAGTCTTTCCTGTACGTTGTCTCTTCTCAGACCGTCCCGTCTGAGAAGTCCTCCTCTGACTAGCTCTCTCTTGCTCATAAGAGGAGGCTCGATCCTGGTAATCTGTCAAGGAATCACAATGGAATCCTGCCTACGAGCGTGTGCTCTCCCTCAGTCGACGGGAGAATAAGTACACATGCTGGTCCTTAGATGGTGCAGCTGGACCCAACAACGCTAACTCAGTCTGGAAGCGACGAATAGCATCTGTAATGGGTACGCCCTCAAAACCCGCCTCCACGAAATCCTGTAACTTCTCCCTCCTCAGTTAGGCAGGGCAGAACTACTCCCGCAACAAAGTCCTCATATGCTCATAGCTGGTAACTCGAGCTCGTACAGTCCTCCACCACTGATGAGAAAGGTCTTGGAATAGAGACTGAACTAGCTCTATCCGTCTGTCCTCAAGACACCTAATAGACTCTAGAGCTGAGTCTACATGTCCTATCCATACCTCGGTCTCTAACCCAATCTGCCTTGAGAAGGGTGGTACTCCCTGCTGATAAAACGCCTTCAACCAAGTATCTGGTCGAGGCCCTCTGGTCTCCTCTACATCTCAAGCAACCTCAATAGCACGTGCTGGCATGGCTGGCACTTGAGTGACTCCATGGGATCTCTCAAATGATCCCTCATGCCCTGGTAGGTTTGGGGCTCGTCTGCCCGCTCTGATGGCCTCCTCAAAATGTCTGAGGTACTCCTTGAACTTTGGTCCTCCCATGGAGACACGATCTGAGTCATCAGACTTGGCTCGATGTGCCTGCTGTCTTCTGGATCCACCACTCCTCGTCGCTGGGACGACATTCTCAGCAACCTCCTCAGGAGCCTCCTCCACCACTAGTGGATCAGTAGCAGGAGTTGGTCCTTGTCATATCCCTCCTAGAGGAAGAGGTGGTCTACCTCTACCTCGGCCTACAACAGTAGTAGCTCTAGTCCGAGCCATCTGTGGGATATGCACACCTAACGTATAAGGCTCTATATAGGCCATAGGTATAGATATATGTATATAATACTTAATAGTACATGCATACACATCAACATATAGAATAAATATATATATATATATATATATATATATATATATATATATATATATATATATATATATATATATATATATATATATATACTGTGGAGATCCTCAGAAGGGTGACGAGTTCTGTACACACTATCCCAAAACATCTGTACTCGCTTTAAAACCAAAACCTTTTCAAAAGTCAGGCCCCTTTCGGGTTCTATTTATTTATCCACTCTACCTTTATTGCAGATAGCAAGTGTCATTGTTGTCAACCTAAGGCTATGATAACAACTCTGTAACACCCCGAATCCGCGGGACTCGAAGTGCCACATTGGGCTAGGATCTCACAATGGATCCTGACCCTAGCCTAACAACAAGTTCACTAGATCTTACAACAAGGCATAGGTAGATTAAAACCAAATACATAAAATTGTATAAGATACATCAAAAGGGTTTATAACAACAAAGCCGAGTACCAAACAACATCCATAAACATCAGATACAAAAGATTCCATATCCCACGCAACCCTAATGTACAGAAGTTCTCGGCTGGTCACCCCATCTAGCTCACTCTGCAGTCTTCCTAACCTGCAGATCATCTACAACACGGTATACACCGTTAGCTACAACAATGAATAAGCATGAAGGTAATAGCACAAAAACATATCAACATCTCATGCACGCAATGCCACACACATTCATTTATTATCTTTCCATTTCGTTATTCCATTACTAATTCACTTATTTTGTAACACGAGGAGCCTCAAGAACCTCGTCCCTTCCAACGTAACACAGGGGTTTTACATGGTGGTGATCATCACTCGTCCCCCCAGTGAGATCCAGTTCAGGGCACCTCCTCCTACCCGCAGGCGGAGGCAACTGGTCACGACCCGTTATAATACACTTGGGCCGTTTAATATAATAAATGGTCGTCCTAGTCCGGTTTAGGTTATAAATGCACAATCATATGAACACACACAACCATCACAATCACACAAACCCACAACTATACGCTAAGTAAGTCCTACGGACTTACCTGTAATGCTCGTAACAAATACCACGTCACAACTTCCCCTTGGGGAAGTAATCAACGCCTGCAATAGCAAGGCACACATCATCACATATTGTAAGGTTTAGGAGGCTCGTCTCCATAACCATAACCAACCTACAACCTTCAACTAAACCTCGGAATCATAACATACTCACAAATGCCTAAGGCATAACCTTAACATAAACACAAGTGCCTAAGGCATATCTCTATCATGCAACTCATCACACTCATCCTTACCAAGCTAGCCTAGCAAACATCTAAGAAAAGGGCAAAGGAAAGGAAAGAAGGAATCATACCAACAAGGTATGCCCTGAACGCACCGGCGGAAACAAAGGATGCAAAGACTGAACCAATGAGGCGCAGGGGCGGCTCACTCAGGGCGCAAGGGCAGCTCACTCAGGGCACAGGGGCGGTTCACAGCAGGCGCAGGGGAGGCCAGGCTCAGGCACAGGGGCGGATGTCTGTGTAGAATGTTGGCCCCGACTTCTCTTCGATCTCTTTCTCGACTCTCTTCACTTCTTCATCACACAACAACAACACGCATACATATATATACATGTATGAACATCAAAACATTAGGAAAGGATCCATACAAGCTCGTCTTGTTATCCTAAGCTAAAGAAGAAAGAAAGAAGCAAGGAAGAAGAAGGAAAGAAGATGGAGATGGAGACCTTACCACAGCAAACCCTAAGCAGCAAAGAAGAACATCCAACACACCTCACAACCTTAGCACAACATCCACAACACTCAGCCAAAAGCTCATGATCATCCAAAGCCAAAACCACAACCAAACTCTCAAAACTCTCTCACAAGATCAAGGAAGATCAAAGAAGAGAAGAGGAAGAAGAAGAAGAAGAAGTGCGTACAGAGGGAAATGAAGCTGAAGAAGATGAGGAAGACCCTAATACAGAAGCAAAGGATGGCTTATAAAGGAAGCCAGCCGCAAAGCACAAGTCAAAGGGTCAACGAAGGCGGCTGGAACCACATAGAGCCGCATAGGCGCCTAGCCGCAGGTTCAGCCATCTTGGTCCACGGGGGAGGCTTCTAGGGTTAGCTAGAGGCTCAGCAGGGACTCAAGGCTCCTAAAAACTATGGCTCTTACAATTCTCCTACAAAAGATAATAAATCTAACTAAAAGATAATCTTAAAAGTTAGGATAAAAAATTAACAATACCTTTAGAGTGTTTCAGAGCCTTAAAAGTATTAAAATAATAAAAGATATCTATAACTAATAAGATCATGGCCGGATCTTATAACTCTCAGTTGGAGCCAAATCTCGGTCAATATTTATGAAAATCTCGGGCGATATTTTTTTTTTCAGGGCCGAGATTTCATCTCTGGAGCTCTTTCTTCGTTCTAGCCACCTTCGATGCTTGTTGGATCATCTTGGCCCTCTCTTGGTCCTTTCATAGTAGTCAACAATGTCAATAAGGGAGACCTAAGTGTGAGTAAGGTCTCTTTGAGTGTACATGTTGCTAATAAGCAAGCAATTTCCTCATGGATTGCCTTTGCTCTTTTTATAGTGATTGCTCCTTCCATGGTAGGGCTTGAAGATGGAGTGGTTGTCTTGTCCTTCAATGCCTTAACCCTTGATCTAGTAGTTGGTCTTTGAGGTAGTGTTGGGGATGGTCCCTCATCACCTACTTTCTTCACACTGAGCCTCATCTCACTTATCAAGAAATGATATATGACGTTAATATGTTTAGTCCTCTTGTGATGAACATGGTCCTTGGCCAAACATGTTGCACTCAAATTTTCACAATATACAAGAGCTTGATCATGATGTATACCTAGATCACTAACCAATATCTTCAACCAAATTCCCTCTTTAGCTGCTATTGTCAATGTCATGTACTTTTCCTTTGTGGCAAACAAAGTGATTATGGGTAGTAAGGTTTCCTTCCAACTCACAACAAAACCATCAAGAGTGAAGACATAACAAATCATAGATGTTTTAGTATTGTTCGCTCCAAAACGTGTGTGCAAATAATCTTTAAATTTATAACCAAGAATAAAAGCAAAAGCGAACCCGTAGTGTACGGATCAATCGCAGTATTAGCAAATATTTCAGGGTCGATCACAAAGACTTGGTGAAATCAACAGGTGGAAAGCAATCTAGCTAGACAATTTGCAATTATCGATAAGAAAAAAAACAATTATAAATATATGTAATAATTGGGAAAGAGCATATTCTAGAGATCAAGGTATCCAATTGTGGTTTTCGATTCAAGACTTCTAATGATGTATGGACAGAGTTGGGATTGCAATGGAAAGGTGTTTCGAAGGTGGGATAGATCACGGGGGATGTCTCACTATCTGCTATTCCAAACCAATGAAACTTATCACCGGGTAAGTCTCAAAGCTTCAAGGGAAAGTAATAATAGTTTCAAACCAACCACTCAACCTAAGGGAATAGAATTAACCATCACCGTGTAAGTCTCAAGTTAACTATCAAAGTTAGGATGAAGGCACACTAAAACCCTAACAAAGGATATACCTTTGTTACCTAACACTCATCATCATCGGTAAACAAGGAAAGGAATGACCGGGTACGTCTCTTCCTAGGCTTGCATGTAAACCAGAAAAGGTGCAAAAAGGATAAGATTTGACAAACTATATTCTAAACTCAAGATCGGGCAATACGGTGGGCAATCTCGTGCATTTCTTATCGATCTCGGTCGAGATGACTCCAAAAATATCCCGAGACGGGTTTCGGTCTAGGTAAAACTCAAGCTTTCAGGGTCCACTCACGATAAATTTCTATTCTTTCTTCGTCTACACCACAACCTTCAACTAATCATCCTAGAACCGCAGGGGTTTTAGCCAACAATTATCATGTTGAAAGTAATAATCATATATTAAATCAAGATATCAAACAAAGGGAATAAACCACTCAACAAAAGGTTTCCAATGATGAAAAGCATAAAACAACCAACAACGTACCAATAATGTGTTCCAAAAGAATGACAACAATCAACTATAATCCTCAAAGAAAAACTTTACAAAATCTCTTCCCTTTTTCCTTGAACTCCAAGTAATCCTTTTTTAGATCTCCTTCCTTCAATCTTCCAATAGCCGTCTTCCAAAAATCCTATGATCCAAAGATTTACGTCGTTAGGGGTTGAAAGCCAACTTCCATGGGGCGTCCTCTTAACGTTGTAGGCTAAGGGATATTTATAAGGAAATAAATCTAGGGTTTTGGAAGCATGGAACTTGATAAATAATCTTAAAGATAAATAATGTTAAAGATAAATCGCAGCTTTTAGATAAACCCTAAATTTTTGGGCCAAAAAAGAATGTTGCCTCTGTTATCACAACCCACTCCGGAGGTATAAGAGCCCACTCTGCGGTATCATAAATTACTTTGGCTTGGTATCAGAGTTCGTTCCGTGGTATCAGAGTCCACTTCAGCCTGGTCATAGTTCCCTTTTATTGCTCCTTTTTTTCTACATCAAGACTTAATCCTTAAATATGCCATTACGCTCCATAATTCGCCAAATACCTACAATTGCAATTAAAAAATGTGCACACCTCTATTCTCACAAAGTAGGTGAATAAGAACATAATTTATATGAATATATGTCTATGCATGTAAAATAAAGGGAAAAACTACGTAAATGCATGCCTAAATATAGGTCATAATTCAAGTCATCAAAATACCCCATACTTGCCTCTTGCTTGTCCCCAAGCAAGGTTCAAAATTAAGATACAAGATGATGTGAATTTTAAATATGAAAAAAACAAAGAAAACCCACAATATTTTTTGTTGTGCTTCTATTCATAGATCACCCTCAAAGAATTACTTCATAGCTAATAACAATCATCATATGATCAGAAGGAATTACATCATAGAAGGAATAATAACACTTTGTAAGAAAATCATTACATGCATTATAACTCACAATGTATCAAAATCAATCATGAAAATTCCAATTTAAGCCACTAAGTCAAAACACATGTGCAATAAGGTCTTAAGGACTTTCAAGAATAAAGGCCAAGAAACGTGTTATGGGTGAGATGCATATAGGATATGTGGTGCAAAAAATCCGGAAAAAAGGAAGCACTCCACGACATCAACAATAACACATCCACCAAAAATAAACATACTTTACTTCATTTTTTTTTTCATTTTTACTATTTAATTGAGAACATGGATAGAGGTGCACAATAGCCGAAACCTTGGAGATCAGCAAGCCTCATTTTTACGACGTGCCTCAAACCGGATGCACATACCAAGACCCATTAGGACTATCGATCAAAAAGACTTTGGCATGACACAAACACCCGGCTATGTAAATGGTGTTGATGACATGAATTATATACCATCATATTCATGCATTATACGAGTCTATCGCCTCAGTTTGACATACATTTAATGGAGATTGTATGACTTTTAGTTCATTATTATATACATTTCGAGAATAGAGGTCTACACACTTTTATTTGTGAAATTGTAGGAAAAAGGGCGATGATGTGGCACAAAAAGGAGCATGACATCATTGAGGATCAGGAGAGGAGCCAAAAGATATGAAAAGATATGAGAAAAGATAAAAAGAGAAGATAGAAGTTGTAGCTAAAAGATATCACACAATCTGAGAGAAAAATCGGATGAATACTATCGGTCAATTTTCTTCACAGATGACTCAATTTTTATCATGTATAATCCGATTGGTTATAGGATTGTAACCATAAGATCACATCTCATACACTATAAAAGGAGGACGTCTCACCACCTTCAAAGGCATCCAATTCCATCCAAGACTACTGTTAGCATGAAATATTGTGATATTTTAGGCACGTTTTCTAAACGTATTTGATTCATATTGATAGTCTTTGATTGATCTTTGTGCATAAGTGAGCTAGTATTACCTATATTGTCGATATGGATGTCTACACTAGTTCTATGTTGATTATAGGTGATTTGGAGCTATTTCCGAACGGAATCGAGCAAAGGAAAGTTGAGTTGATATATCCATAGATCGAGGACACTCTTTGGAAGCAATTTGGAGTCTTAGATTGAGGAATGCACGGGTTTAGGGAAGAATCACGTTCTTGCCCTAAATTACGCCCTAAAATACGGCCGTATCACAAACCACGTTCAGAATTACGGCCGTGGAATTGAAGTCAGAAAACCATGTTCATTCCAGGGGATTACACGGCCGTGGAACATATGTTGCAAACCGTATTTGTTTCCACGCTCTAAATTACGGTCGTGGAACACTTCAACGACCGTGATTTTGGCGAATCTTTTCGCCACACTTCGAAGCCACGATCTTTTGAAGATTGGGCCGGGCCGATATTTCGTCTTGCCCTATAAAAACACGGCCGAAAAGAGGTTTCGGGATCGACGCTTAGAGCCGCTTAGACCCGCTTAGACTCGCTTACAGCATCGCTTACATTTCCGCTCTAGGTTTACACTTGCGACATCACCGTCTAGACGAGCACGTTTTGCCTAGCTTGCTTGGAAGCAATTAAGATCTCTTTGAAGAGATCGAAGTTCGTGTTTGGAATTCCTGGAATCTCGTACTTTTGGTGGAGATTGCCGTAGAGATTCCCAGGAATTGCGGAAGATCGAAGTTCTTGGAAGATTCTACAAGAAGATCTCTCTTCTTGATTAGGTTTGATTTGAAAAACGGATTGACATCCCATTTTCTTTTCTTTCCTAGGATTACGATTATTTGTTCTATTGTGAATCTTTGACATTGTTTGTTCTCTTGCGATTTTGAGATTAAGTTGAAAATTATTGAAAGTTCTTGAAAGTTTTCATCTTTTCATCTTTTAATTCTTGAATTGAAATCAATATGACTGTTATTGGCTAAAACCCCTTAACAATTCTAAGGTGAAGGGTTGATAGTTGTGGCATAGATGATGATAGATTGATCGCAAACAGATTAGACCCTGAGAGTTAGAGAAACATCGTCGACAAACCCAAATTACGGGCTGTTCTTGAGTCCACGGCCGTGGAACCTCAAGAACTAACCGTGATTTCCCTTAAGTCTATGAACCTGCTTTTACTTCAATCTAAAGTTAAAGATTTGTTTTAGCTTAGTTTAGACTTGTCTTTTCTAGGTGGTAGTGAGCCTCAACAACCTCTACCTCGATTGTGAGCCTCAACAACCTCAATCGGTTTAGTTAGTCTTGATCTTTAGGTTATAAGTTTGGGTATTTGATACTAATTCTCGCCTTTAGAATCCTTCTATATTGAGCCTCAACAACCTGTATAGGGAGTGCCTTGTAGGTGAGTCACAAAAGGTCTTTGGAACTTCACCGTACGATTACCTTACATTAGTATACCTTTGCATATCTCAACTCTGTCTTTACATCATTAAGTACATCTTGAATCAATTGCCACAGCTGAATACCTGGATCTTTAGGATTGTTGTTTTCCCAATATTTGCAAACTCTCATATTTACTTGCTTGATAACCTGCAATCGAGTTCGTTCCCACCCAAATCCCTGTGTTCGATACTCTGGAATTCTTACTTAACTACGTCGATCCGTACACTGCGGGTTCGCTTGCTTGATTCTAGTTTTATAAATTTAAAACTTATTTGCACACACCTCTAGGGGCGAACAACTACTGAGTCATAGGATCGAGAGCATTGAGGAAAGCATTCAAGGAGGAAAATCGAAGGAAGTTTGGAAGTTCTAGTCCAAGAATAGAGTTCTTGGAAGTTTTGTGAGTTTGATTCTATTATTCTGTCATTGTGAACACGTTTTGGAGTTTGTTATTGAGTTTTATTTGAGTTTTGAAGGGTTAAAACATTGTTCTTACGTTCTTGGTTTTGTTTTAATTAAAGATTCAAAGTTTTTTCATCATTCTTCGCTTTCTTGATTTAAAATCTCTTTGATTTTGATAATGTGTATTCTTGGCTAAAACCCTTATGATTCTAGGGTGATTGATTGAAGATTGTGGTTAAGATGATGATAGAATGATCTTCTAAAATAGATTGGACCCTGAAAGCTGAGTTTCACCTTAACAGAAGCAAAAATCGGGGTGTTTGTTGAGCAAATCGGACAAACTCTAGGGATGAACAACCCGATTTTTCCTTCTGTCGTACCTATCTTGCCTTTAACCTTAATCCTTGGTTAAAGATTGCTTAAACCATAGCCTTGTTGAACCTTTCTAACATATATCTGAGTGTGGGAAGAAACTTACCCGGTGATTTCCATCCTTGGTTACCAACGATTACAAGATCTAGGTAATAGAGGATTCAAAACCCTCTATTAAGGTCGAGTGTGCCATAAACCCTTACTCTTGTGAGTTAACCTGATTCCCTTGGGTTTTGTGTTTGGTTTTGAAAATATTATCCTTCTCTTAGATCCTCTATCTTATCGTGACTCAACATCCTTTACTTAGAGCCTTTGGGTTTAGACATGGGTTGTGGAGACTTCACCGTACATCATACCACTTTCGAACACATACCTTAGCAATCCCAACTCTGTCCATATAATCTTTAGAAGTCTTGAATCGAAAACCACAATCGGATTCATTGATCCTTAGAATCCTTTTTCCCAAATCTTTACACAAAAATCAAGTCTTTGTCTTTTCTTGTCAATAGTTGCATCTTTCCTTGTTAGATCTCTTATTCTGATTTTGATTTCTCCAAATCCCTGAGTTCGACCCTGAAATTCTTGCTTTTACTGTGATCGATCCATACATTGCGGGTTCGCTTTATTACTTTTATTCTTGGTTATAAATTTAAAGCTGGCACACACCCATTGGAGCGAACAAGTCTTTGGCGCCGTTGCCGGGGATTTGGATTAGACCAAATTCGGTTTTGGTTATCTAACTTGGAAGCTCCTTGCTTTTGCTATTGATCGCTTTTCTTTAAGTGTTCTTGCAGAATCTTGTAGTAGGTACTGATAACATGAATTATAGTCTATATTTTGGGGCCTGTTTGGACATTTTATCTTCAATAATCTGCATATTTGAATGTATATTATGTGATTATATTGTCGTTTCATCTACCTTTGCGGGAATCGAGGTCTACACCTAGTTTCATTGTAATCGTAGGTAAAATGGCACGTTTTGGCCTAAAATAGAGCTAAAGGAGCTAAGGAGTCATTGGAGCTACATTCTGGAGCTTAAGGAAGAACTGAGGAAGCTTGGAATTAACAAAGAAGATTTACTTTGGAGCAGATTTGAGAGATTTCACATTCAGCTGAGATTCACCTCGGTTGACCACAGAACCACCTCGACCGAGGTGATCTAGATAAGCGCCCCGACCGAGGCGAATACCTTGGACGCGGCGAGATATATTTTATTTGGCTGAGATCTTTTATTTTTGGAAGGAGAGATCTTATATTTTTGGGCTGGATTTCTGGAAGGAAGATCATATATTTAGGAGATCTATTTTTGAGATATGGATATATTTTATTAGGAAATTATCTTTTTAAGATATTATTATTTTTGGAAGATAATTCACCTATATAAAGGGTTGGATTTTCCACAAGTTCAACCATGCTTAGAGGCTGAGAGCATCCAGCAATTAAGGGATTTTTCTGGAGTTTTAAAGGAAGCTTGAAGGAAGTTTGAAGATTGAAGGAAGGAAGTTCATAGCTTGTTATAGCTTTTTAAGGGGATTTGTAAGACATTCTTAGATTCCCTTCTTGTTGATTTGTCTTGTTGGATTTGTGATCCAAGGAACGCTGATTTGTTTATTTGATTCAGTTATTGAAGCCTTGTTCTTAAGTTTTTTGTGTTCAAATATTCATTCCCTTCCCATATATTTGATTATTGCTTTCATGATGATGAGTGGCTAATTTCTTTGTGCGATTCTAGGGTGATTGGCTGAAGGTTGTGGGAAAAACAATGATAGAATAATCTTAAATTCTAGTAGGACCCTGAAAGCTCGAGTCTTTATCGTTAACCCTAGAATATCTCGTTCAGTCGATGAACATCTCGGCCGGGGTGGAACTTGACTGACCGAGGTGACTTATCTGATCCGTAACTGAGAGTTAAGTGTTAGAGTTTGCCAAATCCTATTCTTATTACACCTTTCCTGGTTCAATGCAAGCCTAGGATGAGACTTACCCGGTAATTCCTTTGTTTGTTTACCCATGATCATAAGTGTAGGTAATAAAGGTTTATCCTTTATTGGGGTTTGACTGTGCCTCCATTCCATCTTTGAGAGTTAGCTTGAGACTTACCCGGTAAAGGTTGATTCTATTCCCTTAGTTGGTTTGTTGGTTTGAGATTATAATTCCTTTCCTTAGTGCCTTGAGACTTACCCGGTGATAGGTTCTTTGGCTTGGGATTGTGAGTAGTGAGACTTACCCGGTGATCTATTCCTCTTTAGTAATACCTTCCCTTTGCAAAACCTCAGCTTTTCCGCTTTATCTTAAGATCTTGAGTTGGAACCACAACTGAATGCTTTAATCCCTAGAATTTGCATATTTCCTTAATTGACTATATTATCATCTTTGATTGCTTTAATTGCTTTTGTGGTTAGTTGCAATATTGACAACCTATACTTGCTTAGGTTTCACCTAAGTCCCTGTGATCGACCCTTGGAATTCTTGCTTTTTATTACAATTGACCCGTACACTACGGATTCGCATTCTTGTTTTAAGCATACTTCTTGGGTTATAAATTTAAAGCTTGCACACACCATTTGGAGCGAACAAGTTTTTGGTGCCGTTGCCGGGGACTTGGTCTAGACCAAGCCGGTTTTGGTAGTCTTTCGGGGCTATTTCCCCTGTTGTTACTAACCACTCTACTTGAGTGACTTTCGCAGGTTCTTCTTTTTAGATTTATGCGAAGAACCCGTGCTGGAAAGGAAATCGTTCCTTACGATCCCGAACCAGAAAAGACATATAAGAGACACTTGAAGGAAGCGAAAATGGCCAATCGAGACGATCGCGATCTTGAAGCCGAGTTGAAAGAAGCAATGGAACAGTTGCGCCTCAATAGGGAAGAACTGCAGCGCGAAAGGGAGGAAAATTGCACCCGAGCTGCAGAGATTGAGGCAGATATGGCTAAGTTACGAGCTCAGATCTTGCCTCGACCAGACCCTCGACCGAGGCAGGACCCCGCTCCAGTTGCGGCGGCCGAGATACTTCCACCTCGGATGCCAGTCCGAGATGTTCTTTTCGCAGGTATTCCACTGACCCTAGGGCAGAGGATGGACCCAAACCAGCAAGTGAGGCGTCCAGGAGTCAACCTAGGAGATCCAACGGAGCATGATTATGAACTTCGACCGCAAGTTCTTTCCATGATCTGCCAATGCCAGTTTGGAGGTCTAGAAAGGGAGTCTTCGCATCAACATTTACAAAACTATGTGATCTTGATGGAGACCTTGATACCTTCAAAAGTGGAAAATAATAATTACAAGTTAAGGCCTTTTTACTTTTCTTTGAAAGACAGTGCACTTACTTGGTACCAGTCTCTTCCTCCCGGAAAGATCAACACTTGGGAGGAGCTGACGACGGAGTTCTTGACTAAATTCTTTCCCCCCTCCAAGACTGCTGAAATGAGAGGGAAGATCAACGCATTCATCATGAAGGACAAGGAAAGTCTGTCCAAGTCATGGGAGAGATTTAAAGATGTTCTTTTGGATTGCCCACATCATGGGATTCCAAAGATAGAGTTGTTGGAGATTTACTTCAAGGGATTGGATGGAGCCACCCAATTCAGCCTTCAACTACTATCCGCCGGCACATTCATGGATATGCCGATTGACAAAGCTTGGGAGTTCATTGAAAAACAAGCTTTGCACATGGAGAAGTACTCGCACCAAGGAGCTGAAAATGGAGTTAAGAAAGTTAATTTCCAAGAAGCTCCATCAAATGATAATTCACCTCCCTCAAGAATGAGGTAAAGCAATTGAAGGATCTTTTGGTTGCTCACACCAAGAAGGAAGAGGAAGGATATCAAAGCTCAAGGAACAATAATGGTTACCCGAACAACAACAACAACAACAACAATGGTTCCCGGAACAACAACTACAACAACAATAGAGGATCCAACAGCAACAATTGGAGACCTAACAATCAAAATCCGGGTAACTCTTACTCTAACTCCAACTCAGATAATTCTTCTAATCCTTTCCTCTCTTTTTCTTCTTCTACTCCATTGAAGAGCCAAGAGCATGGATCAAGCTCATCCCAGCCAGAGAAGAAAGATGCAGTACTGGAGGCTATCTTGATCAAGCTCAATGCTATGGAGACGTCCATGACTTTATTTTCGAAGGCACAAAAAGCCTTAGAACAACAATTCTTTAATAAGGCGAATGAAGCGCCAAGAGACCCAGGGAAGCTCCCAGCAAGGACAAAGAGCAACCCCAAGGGACAAATCATGGCAATAACGACGAGAAGTGGACTGAAAACTACAGATCCAGTGCCTCGGTCGATGCCAGTGAAGAACACCTCGGTCCAGGTACAGACGAAGAACACTTCGGCCGAGGTACCAACCGAGGTGGAGCCTCAGAAAGCGGAGGAGAAATCTGAAGTTTATATTCCACCTCCTGCTTATAAACCACCATTTCCATTCCCCCAGTCAAGGGCCAAAGCACATCTACACAAGCATTTTGGTAAGTTCCTTGACTTGATGAATAAACTACATATTAATATCCCTTTCCTTGATGCTATTCTAGGGATGCCCGCCTATGGGAAGTTTTTTAAAGAAATTCTATCAAGAAAGAGGAAGCTGGAAGACTTTGGTGAAGTAAGGATGACATCTAAATCCTCTGAGCTCATTCAAATCATGAAAGAGAAGATGCCACCCAAGTTAAGAGATCCCGGCTCATTTTGTATTCCCATCCAAGTTGGGGATGTCACTTGTGAGGCATTGTGTGATCTAGGAGCTAGCGTGAGCATCATCCCGCTGGAGCTATGTGTGAAGATCGGACTTGGAGAACCCAAGCCGGTGAAGATATGGTTATACATGGCGGACCGCTCCATTACCCATCTCGTGGGCATTTTGGAAGACGTTCCGGTTAAATTAGGTAACTTCTATTTACCTATAGACTTTGTTGTTCTTGATATTCCCGCAGATTATCCCATTCCTATCATTCTCGGGAGACGATTTCTAGCAACTTCGGGTTGCAATGTGGATTGTAAGAACTCCAAGTTACAATTCAACATTGGCGGTGATCAAGTAGAGTTTGCATTTCTTGCGGCAATGAAAGGAGAGTCGCTGGGAGACGATATCTTCAATATCTATGATGAAGAAGAATCAAGAGAATTGGTGAGCTCTATCCTTATTAATGATCCACTTGAGAGAGTTATTAGTTTTAGCTTGATGGAGGAAGGTATAGATGCTTCTTGTGATGCAGATATACAGAGCTTAAAGGCACTAGAGGAAGATCCAGGAGCTAAGATTGAGAAGCTAATCCAGGAGAAGAAAATCTCCACTTTCTGTTCCAGTTGCAGTACCTCGATCGAGGCACTTTTTGGACCAAGCGAGGTGTTCTTGCCTGAAGAACATCTCGGTCACCCTCTCTGGACCTCGACCGAGGTCGAAAGCGAGATGATGTCAACTGAGACTTCTGAAAGTCCAGTTCTCCTATCTGAATCTACTCCGCTGGAAGAAGGAAGCAAGAATCCCCCTCAGAAAGCACCCCCAGTTGTGGAGCTTAACCCGCTCCCTAGTCACTTGAGGTATGTTTTCCTTGGACCGGATTCTACTTATCCCGTCATCATTAGTGCTTCCCTCTCTTAATCTGAATTATCTTAGCTGATACATGTCCTGAGAAAGCATCAAAAGGCTTTGGGTTATACTATTGATGATCTTATTGGCATTAATCCTTCTTTCTGCATGCATAGAATTCTAATGGAGGATGATCATAAGACTTCACGGGAACCTCAAAGACGGTTAAATCCGATCATGAAAGAGGTTGTGAAGAAATAAATTCTTAAGTTGTTGGATGCAGGTATCATATTTCCTATCTCGAACAGCAAGTGGGTGAGCTCAGTGCATGTAGTTCCGAAGAAAGGAGAGATGGCCGTTGTGACAAATAAGAACAACGAGTTAATCCCAACTAGGACCGTGACGGGTTGGAGGGTGTGCATCGATTATAGGAAGCTGAACATGGCCACTCGGAAGGACCATTTTCCACTTCCCTTCATCGATCAGATGCTCGAACGGTTAGCCCAGCATTCACATTTTTGCTATTTAGAAGGTTATAGTGGCTTCTTTCAGATTCCTATCCATCCGGATGATCAAGAGAAGACCACTTTCACTTGTCCATGGGGGACATTCTCTTATAGGAGAATGCCATTTGGATTGTGTAATGCACCCGCTACCTTCCAGCGATGCATGATGGCTATCTTTTCCGATTACATAGAGGAGATCATGGAGGTATTTATGGATGATTTTTCAGTATATGGTTCCTCTTTTGATGATTGCCTATCTAACCTTTCTCTAGTGCTAGAAAGATGTGAAGACACTAATCTCGTCTTGAATTGGGAGAAGTGTCACTTTATGGTTAATGAAGGCATCGTACTAGGACACCTCGTTTCCAACCGAGGTATTGAGGTCAATCGAGCTAAGATCGAGACTATTGAGAAACTTCCTCCCCCTTGTTCTGTTAAGGGTGTGCGGAGTTTTCTCGGGCATGCACGTTTCTATAGGAGATTCATCAAGGACTTCTCGAAGATTTCTAAACCACTAACCAAACTCTTGAATAAGGATGTTGTTTTTGAGTTTTCGTAGGAATGTCTTGATTCATTTTATAGGATTAAGGAAGCGTTGATCTCCGCTCCCATTATCCAACCTCCAGATTGGACCTTGCCCTTTGAGATCATGTGTGATGCTAGTGATGTGGCGGTAGGAGCGGTGCTTGGACAAAAGAAAGATGGCCGGACCAACGCCATTTACTATGCTAGCAAGACGCTAGATGAAGCCCAGCTGAACTACGCCACCACCGAAAAGGAGCTATTGGCGGTTGTATATGCTTTTGAGAAATTTCGATCTTACTTAGTGGGAGCGAAAGTTATTGTTTACACTGACCATGCAGTTATTCGTTACTTACTTGCTAAGAAGGATGCTAAGCCACGTCTTATTCGATGGATTCTCTTGCTTCAAGAGTTTGACCTAGAGATTCGCGATAAGAAGGGATCCGAAAATTCTGTGGCGGATCACCTCAGCCGGCTACCTCCCTCTTCACGCGAGAAAGATGAACCACCCATAGACGATTCATTTCCCGATGAGCACTTACATTTGCTGGAACGCTTGATAGACTTCTTTATCTCACCCCGTGATGAAGGTGAAGTATAGGGTGAGGACACCCTCCACCTTGTTTAGGGATGTCGTACGGTCCAGCTAGCGACCTTAAACCAAGCGCTTCTTGGGAGGCAACCCAAGGTATTGCTTTCTTTTTCCCTTTTCTAGTCTAGCTTTAGATAATTTGCTTTTGCTTTGCTTTGCTTTGTTTTTGACGTCCTAGACAGAACATAGGTACTTTCTATGGAAGGAATACAACCCAGGAGCAACACTAGAAGGACAGAAGTTCGAGAAATTGAGAAGTCAGATTTTGACTGAGACACATCTCGATTGCAGTCACAGCACCTCGACCGAGATGATTCTTGAGCAACCGAGGCGACTAGGACTGACAACATTCCACCTCGGTCCAGACACCTCGGTCCAGTCGGGACCATATCGACCGAGGTGACAGCAGAATCGGCGAGGGGTATAAAAGGAGAAACGAATTCTCTCTCTTCCCTCCTAACTCACCCTCGACCGCGGCGCTCTCATCTCGTTTTCCCTCGTTTCTCAACCGTTTTCGACGATTCTTGCTCCCATTCTACAAGGAAAGGCTATAGGAACCGATTGGAAGCAACAATCTGCAACAAGAACGCCTCGAATCGACCGAATCCGGGTAAAAATAGTCGAAACCCTAAACCCCTCTTCTCTTACTAATTTTGGAGGAAATTGGCTCTGGTTGCCACTGATATTTGTTGAAAAAGGATTAAGTACCCCTTAGGAACAATCTGTAGTGAAATCGGGGGAAAAGAACTGAAAATCAGCAAGTTAAAATCGAACAGCTTTGCACCTCAGTCCAGTCGACCTGCGCCTCGGCCGAGGTGAATCTTGAGCTCTGACAAAGCAACCGAGGTGACCTGTCAGATAGAGAGAGAGAGAGAATGAATTCCAGGTCAGATCGCCAGATTGTCCTGAGAGATGGATCTTCCCCTTCTTCTTCTTCTTCTCGACCTTCTATACCGGTGATTAATGAGCGTCACCAGGCCGACTACGACCACATCTGTACGCGCTATGTGGTTGCGCCGCGGTTTTTGGACATTTCCGCCTTTGATTGCTTACATGTTGCGGATGATTTGAGATAGATGGTCTCGATGGTAGGGCTGGAGCAGTTTATGGAGATCAGAGCTCTGGCCTACCTCGAGCCTACACTAGAGTTTGTGAGTTATGTGACTCACCTGCCTTCAGAGCAAGCCATTAAGTACTGGTTGCTGAACCGGAATTATTTAGTACCGATGGACCAGTGGAGAGAGGTCTTCGGCTTCCCGACCCCGACAGTTACTGATTTCCCTTCTCGAGCTGTAGCTGGATAGTTCTGGGACAGATAGCTCACGTAGTTGAGCATACTGATAGGTGGAAACCTGGAGACTCCAGGGAGCGGATCATCTTCCACCTCGCATTCAGACTCGCCCACAGGATATTCAGCGAGACACTTCTAGCGCGTACTGAGACGTCCCAGAAGGTTAGACATGGGGAGCTTTTGAGTTTATTTTGCATGGTGACTGGGGGTGTGCCTGATTTCGGTGCATTGCTAGCTGAGGATCTACACCGGATCAAGGCAAAGGGGAGAGGAGACATCTGTTACGGCGGTTTAGTGACCCACATAGCTACAGTGATGGGGTTGGATCTGAGTGCATGTACACTAATGGCAGCTGCCAAGCCGCTAGGGCTGCAGGAGATGATCACCAGGAGGATTCTAGTTCCTCGTGGTCTTACTACGCCATATGTGGCGATGCCTTGGGAGCAAACTGTACCTCAGGGTATTAGGTGGTCGTCTCAATTTTCGGTCTACGACTCTCAGTACTAGTCCACTACGTGGATACCTTACATTGAGGACGCTAGAGACGCAGCAGCTCCGGTGCAGGAGGATGAGGAGGACAATGGCGGTGCTACCATGGAGACAAGGACAGACACAGCCGGCACCAGTGTACCAGTCGTCGATCTAGACGACGAGGAGACTGAGGAGGAGGCAACTGCACCACCACCACGTCCTGCTAGGCGCAGAGTCCGTAGACAACGGGATCCCGTAGCTCACAGACGGATAGACGAGCTGACGGATCAGATGATCGACTCTTACGCCGCTCTATCCTTAGACATGTTGGAGATGAGGAAGAGCCAGCACTACCAGCGCCGGATGATGGAGATTCAGTTTCAGCACATGATGGGCTACCCTTTTGATCCTTCCCAACATCCGTACGTGCCATACCCACCACCACCAGCAGATCAAGACTAGAGCTTGCAGGGATTTCTTTTATTTATTTATTATGCAGCTTAGCTTATGTCCGGTGAGTACTTTTATTTCTATACCTATTTTGACCCATTGGGACAATGTGTCCCAAGTATGGGGTATTTGGATGTATGTTATGTGACTTTATGTGGATGACTCTTGGATATTTATGATCTTATGCTTTATGTGCTTATCTGAGACTACATGCATGCATACAGGTTAATTGATTGAGAAAAACGTCAAAAACTGATTAAGAAAAAAAAAATTTATGACCTCGACCGAAGTGATTCCGACCAACCGAGGTGCAGTACCTCGGTTGACTTAGAACACCTCGACCGAGGTGGTTTAACTGAGACAGTTTTCGAAACGATTTTGTGCTTCTTATCTGAATATGACCTCAGTGAAGATCTTGTTTGCACACTGGTTTTGAAATCTTTATATGTTTGAAAGGTTTTATAATATGTTTAAGTTGCTAAATGCTTTATTTGAAATTTGTGACATGTTTAATACTTTGTTTTTATCCAAATTATGTTGAATTTGAAGGTTGACACCACATGATGAGTTCTATCACTTTCTTCTTGGGATGATTAAGGCAATTCATTCTCTTCTCTTCTTCTTCTTGATCATGCTTAGCCCCTCATATACATATTTGCCTCCCTTTACCTATCCGGGAATTTGGAAGCAAACAAGTGAAAAGCAAGTGAAAGTAAAGTTGAGATGTTGGCTGAAAGTTAGAGAGAAAGAAATAGGTTTGGGGAAGTCAATCATGATGATGAGTAACTCGGCACCATTCACATAGCCGTGTGTTTGTGTCTTGCCAAAGTCGGATTGAGCGATATTCCTAACGGGTCATGGTATGTGCATCAAGGGTTTGAGGCATCTCGAGAAATTGATGATTGCTGATTTCCTAAGCTTCGGTTATTGTGCACCTCTGTCCATGCATCCCAAAAAGTAAAAAAAAAAGTAAATAAGCAAAGCTTATTGGTGGAAGATGTTGAAGTTCAAAGCAAGTGAAGTGAAGTGAAGATCCTTTTCCCGGATTCTAGCACCACATTCCCTATATACATCCCACCCTCACACGTTTCTTGACCTTCTTTTGAAAAGCCCTTGAGACCTCGAGCTTGTTGATTGACTTGGTGGTTTAAACTGGATTATACATGATTAATTTCGATAATTATGATTTATTATGCATTCTATGATTTTAGGCAAAGATGAACAACTTTCTTATATTTATAAAATGTTTTGATCATATTTTGATTTTAAACACCATGAAGCATTCTCTTAGAGTGATCTATGAGTGGAGCACACCACTAAAAATGTTTTGAAATACTTTTCATTGATCTTTATGACTTAAAATTCATTCTATCTTGTACTTAAGATTTGGAACTTGCTTGGGGACAAGCAAGGGACAAGTATGGGGTATTTTGATAGCATGAATTATAGTCTATATTTTGGGGCCTGTTTGGACATTTTATCTTCAATAATCTGCAAATTTGAATGTATATTATGTGATTATATTGTCGTTTCATCTACCTTTGCGGGAATCGAGGTCTACACCTAGTTTCATTGTAATCGTAGGTAAAATGACACGTTTTGGACTAAAATAGAGCTAAAGGAGCTAAGGAGTCATTGGAGCTACATTCTGGAGCTTAAGGAAGAACTGAGGAAGCTTGGAATTAACAAAGAAGATTTACTTTGGAGCAGATTTGAGAGATTTCACCTTCAGCTGAGATTCACCATGGTTGACCACAAAACCACCTCGACCGAGGTTATCTAGAGGAGCGCCCCGACCGAGGCGAATACCCTGGACGCGGCGAGATATATTTTATTTGGCTGAGATCTTTTATTTTTGGAAGGAGAGATCTTATATTTTTGGGCTGGATTTCTGGAAGGAAGATCATATATTTAGGAGATCTATTTTTGAGATATGGATATATTTTATTAGAAAATTATCTTTTTAAGATATTATTATCTTTGGAAGATAATTCACCTATATAAAGGGTTGGATTTTCCACAAGTTCAACCATGCTTAGAGGCTGAGAGCATCCAGCAATTAAGGGATTTTTCTGGAGTTTTAAAGGAAGCTTGAAGGAAGTTTGAAGATTGAAGGAAGGAAGTTCATAGCTTGTTATGGCTTTTTAAGGGGATTTGTAAGACTTTCTTAGATTCCCTTCTTGTTGATTTGTCTTGTTGGATTTGTGATCCAAGGAACGCTGATTTGTTTATTTGATTCAGTTATTGAAGCCTTGTTCTTAAGGTTTTTGTGTTCAAATATTCATTCCCTTCCCATATATTTGATTATTGCTTTCATGATGATGAGTGGCTAATTTCTTTGTGCGATTCTAGGGTGATTGGCTGAAGGTTGTGGGAAAAACAATGATAGAATAATCTTAAATTCTAGTAGGACCCTGAAAGCTCGAGTCTTTATCCTTAACCCTAGAACATCTCGTTCAGTCGATAAACATCTCGGCCGGGGTGGAACTTGACTGACCGAGATGACTTATCTGATCCGTAACTGAGAGTTAAGTGTTAGAGTTTGCCAAATCCTATTCTTATTACACCTTTCCTGGTTCAATGCAAGCCTAGGATGAGACTTACCCGGTAATTCCTTTGTTTGTTTACCCATGATCATAAGTGTAGGTAATAAAGGTTTATCCTTTATTGGGGTTTGACTGTGTCTCCATTCCATCTTTGAGAGTTAGCCTGAGACTTACCCGGTAAAGGTTGATTCTATTCCCTTAGTTGGTTTGTTGGTTTGAGATTATAATTTCTTTCCTTAGTACCTTGAGACTTACCCGGTGATAGGTTCTTTGGCTTGGGATTGTGAGTAGTGAGACTTACCCGGTGATCTATTCCTCTTTAGTAACACCTTCCCTTTGCAAAACCTCAGCTTTGTCCGCTTTATCTTAAGATCTTGAGTTGGAACCACAACTGGATGCTTTAATCCCTAGAATTTGCATATTTCCTTAATTGACTGTATTATCATCTTTGATTGTTTTAATTGCTTTTGTGGTTAGTTGCAATATTGACAACCTATACTTGCTTAGGTTTCACCTAAGTCCCTGTGATCGACCCCTAAAATTCTTTCTTTTTATTACAATTGACCCGTATACTGCGGGTTCGCATCCTTGTTTTAAGCATACTTTACGAATGGAGATTGAAAGAAGCAAAAAGAATGGTTGTTGCAAATATTGAAGGAGAAGTTAACCTTAGAGCTGAGTTGGATGAAGCTCTCGTTAGGCTAAGGAATGAAGGAATAGCTAAGGAAGATCAGCATCAAGCCGACATGGCCGAGATGAGAGAATCTATTCGATTACTAAAGGAGCAAATTGAAGGGCATGCTAGAGGTGCAAGAAATCCGGCAGCACCTCTCATTGTACCACCAATTGCACCTATTCCAAGGGTTGAGATAGAAGATCCACCGACTGGAATACCGCAAACGCTGGGTGAAAGAATGGACCCCGTTCAACAAACATGTGATGATCGATCAAACGGAGCAAAATATTGGATTCTCGCCCCAAGCTATTACTATGATCTGCCAAAGCCAATTTGGAGGATTGGAGAGGGAATCTCCGCATCAACACTTGCAAAATTATGAAATTCTCATGGAGAATATGAAGCCCACAAGAGCAACTAACAATAGCTATAAGTTGCGACCATTTTATTTTTCTTTGAAGGATAGGGCGCTTGCTTGGTATAATTCACTCCCAACCGAAACAGTGAACACTTGGGAGGAGATGACTTCGGAATTCCTCACCAAATTCTTCCCGCCATAAAAAACGGCGGAGTTGAGAGGCAAGATAAATGCCTTTGTCATGAAGGACAACGAAAGCTTATACAAGTTATGGGAAAGATTCAATGACCTTCTATTGGATTGCCCCCACCATGGCATTCCAAAATTGGAGTTGTTGGAAATTTATTCCAAGGGCTTGGATGGAGAAACCAAGTTCAAACTCCAATCTCTTTCAGCCGGAAGATTCATGGACATGAGAGTCGATGACGCTTGAGAGTTTGTCGAAAAACAAGCTCAATATGTTGAGAAATACTCCCAACGAGGATCCGACACTAGGACTCCAATTGCAAGAACTCCATAAGTGAATCTTACTACCGATAGCGTTAATCAAATCAACGCCCTCAACAACGAGATAAAGGCTTTGAAGGACCTTTTGAAAAATCAAACGCAAGCATCGAAACAGAATGCTAGCTACGCCGGAAGAGGAAATATTCAAGGAAATAATCAAGGGAATCATCAAGGGAATATGAATAATAACAACTACAATAACTACAACAACAACAACCGGAATCACGACAACCATTGGAGATCCAACAAAAATAATTCCGGTAACCATTATCCCATGCTGAAAAATCTCTTAACCCCCTTCTTCCTCTACTTCTACTCCTTTGAAGAGCCAAGAACCATCTTCGAGTTCAACGCCCAAAGATCGACTTGAAGGAATTATCGAATCCTTGGCCGGAAAAATGAGCGGAATAGAAAGTGTGATCACCTCTATTACCAAGGCACAAAAAGCCTTGAAAAGCCAAGTGTTCACCAACGCCGGAGAAATACCAAGAGACCAAGGGAAGCTTCCTGAAAACACGGAGAATAATCCCAAGGTCCAAATAAATGCTATCACTACAAGGAGTGGAATCACCACCAACGATCCGTTTTCAAACAATATGGATAAGGGAAAGCAACTGATGGTTGAAGAGGAGGATCCTAGCAACAAGGAGAAAGCACCGGTCTATATTCCACCTCAAGCATACAAACCACAACTACCTTTCAGAAGTCTCGTGCTAGAGAAAGGATTGACCAATAATTTGGTAAGTTCGTCGACCTTATGATCAAATTACATATTAATATCCCTTTTATGGATGCCATCGTAGGAATTCCGGCATATGGAAAATTCTTGAAAGAAATTCTTTCCAACAAAAGGAAGCTAGAAGACATTGGAGAAGTGACGATGACTAGAAGGTCTTCCGAACTTATCCAAAAGATGAAAGAAGAAATGCCGAAGAAGTTGAGAGATCCCGGATCTTTCTGCGCTCCTATTAGCATCGGGAAAGTCACATACGAAGCTCTATGTGATCTTGGAGCAAGCGTTAGTATCATACCACTTGCCTTGTGTGAAAGAGTCGGACTTGTACCACCACAACCCGTCAAGATGACTCTCTATATGGCGGATAGGTCCATCACACATCCCGTGGGAATTCTAGAAGACATACCCGTCTTGCTAGGTAAATTTTGCATTCCTATAGATTTCGTTGTTCTTGACATTCCTGCAGATCATCCCGTTCCAATCTTATTTGGACGGCCTTTCCTAGCAACTTTGGGTTGCATTGTGGATATCAAGAATGGAATACTCTCCTTCAACCTTTGAGAAGAGCAAGTGTAGTACCATCTCCCCTCAATGCTCAAAGGACCAGCTGCAGGAAATGACATATACAACACTTACGATGATGAAGAGGCATCAAGAGAAGAGGTAAGTTCAATTCTAATCAAAGATCATCTTCAGAAAGTCATTAGTTTGTGCATTGTAGATGAAGGGGAAGAGGAGGAATGCAACATCGAGGATCGAGCATTAAGATCCTTGGAGGAAGATCCAACAAATGAATTTGAAGAACTAGAAGAATGCACGAAAAAAACTGAAGAAATCGGAGTGTCTCAGGAAAATCGACCAATTTCTAGGAATAAATTAATTAATTCAGTCGATTTTGCAAAAGTCGTAGCCAGAGATCGAATGAAAAATCGGGTGAACAGGGCCAGATCGACCGATTTTCCTGTAGCTTTTGAGACTTTTCAAAAATCGATTGAAAGCGTTTCTGCTTGCAACAACGCTTCTTCTTCGATTCCAAATTCTTCTCCAAGCTCCCCCACAGGTCAGGACACACCTTCTAAAGATCCTCCCACCTTGGAATTGAAACCCCTCCCATCTCATCTAAGGTACGCTTTCTTAGGACCACATTCTACTTATCCAGCTATTGTAAGCTCTAAATTGACTGAAATTGAACTTGATAAATTAATGTTTGAACTAAGAAAGCACAAGAAAGCTATTGGCTATACTATAGATGATCTTGTTGGCATTAAACCTTCTTTATGTATGCACAAAATATAGATGGAAGATGACCACAAGCCTTCACGAGAAACTCAACGACGGTTAAACCCGATCATGAAAGAGGTTGTGAAGAAGGAAATTCTTAAGCTTCTTGATGCAGGAATTATCTTCCCTATTTCCGATAGCAAATGGGTTAGTCCGGTCCATGTAGTTCCGAAGAAAGAAGGAATGACCGTTATCACAAATGAGAACAACGAACTCATTCCTACAAGAATGGTAACCGGATGGAAGATGTGCACCGACTATCGCAAGCTCAATGTTGCGACAAGAAAGGACCGTTTCCCTCTTCCTTTCATCGATCAAATGCTTGAAAGGTTAGCACAACACTCCCACTTTTTCTATTTAGATGGTTATAGTGGCTTCTTTCAGGTTCTCATTCATCCCGATGATCAAGAGAAGACCACACTCACATGTCCATGGGCAACGTTTTCCTATAGAAGGATGCCATTCGCACTTTGCAACGCTCCAGCCACCTTCCAAAGGTGTATGATGACCATATTCTCCGAATACACCGAGAACATAATGGAGGTTTTCATGGATGATTTTTCTGTTTACGGTTCTTCCTTTGATGAATGTCTTACTAACCTTTCTCTAGTCCTTCAAAGATGTGAATACGCTAATCTTGTCTTGAATTGGGAGAAGTGTCACTTTATGGTTAGTGAAGGAATTGTTCTTGGGCACATGGTATCCAGCCGTGGCATTGAAGTTAATAGAGCAAATATCGAGACCATCGAAAAACTTCCTCCGCCAACATCGGTGAAAGGAGTAAGAAGTTTCCTTGGTCACACAGGATTTCATAGACGTTTCATTAAAGACTTTTCTAAAATTTCAAAACCATGACTAACCTACTAATTAAAGATGTGGTTTTTGAGTTCTCAAAGGATTGTCTAGATGCATTCTACAGGATTAAAGAAGCGTTAATCTTAGCTCTCATAATTCAGCCACCGGATTGGAACTTGCCTTCTGAGATCATGTGTTATGCTAGTGATGTAGCCGTAGGGGCTGTTCTTGGACAAAAGAAAGATGGACGAACATACGCCATCTACTATGCTAGCAAGACGCTAGACGAAGCCCAACTAAACTACGCTACAACGGAGAAGGAATTATAAGCCGTGGTTTACGCTTTCAAGAAGTTTCGTTCTTACCTTGTGGGAACGAAAGTAATCGTTTACACCGACCACGCAGTAGTTTGCTACTTGCTCACAAAAAAAGATGAGAAGCCAAGACTTATTAGATGGATTCTCCTTCTACAAGAGTTCGATCTAGAAATCCGTGACAAGAAAGGATCCGAGAACTCGATGGCGGACCATTTAAGTCGACTTCCACACATCAAAAGCAAGGAAGATGATCTACCCATAGATGACTCCTTTCCGGATGAGCAACTACATGAAATCGAGGAGTGTCTTAAGCAAATCGCAGGAGCTAAAGAACCTTGGTTTGCTAATTTCGTTAATTACTTAGTTTGCAATGAGATACCTCAGGGATTGTCATACGCTCAATGAAAGAATTTCTTCAAGGAAGTCAAGCAATACTATTGGAGCGAACCTCTCCTTTTCAAGAGAGGACCAGACGGAATGATTAGAAGATGCATTCCAAAAGATGAGGTTGAGAGCATTATCCGCCATTGCCATTCACTCCCTTGTGGTGCACACGCTAGTTTACACAAAACTAGCGTCAAGGTATTACAATCCGGATTCTTTTGGCCAACTCTATTCAAAGATGTGCAGAATTTTGTTGTTGCTTATGATGCTTGTCAAAGAACAGGGAACATATCGAGAAGAAATGAAATGCCTCTAAAAAACATTCAAGAGGTTGAGATCTTTGACGTATGGGGAGTAGACTTCATGGGACCTTTTCCATCATCTTGTGGAAACCAATACATACTTCTAGCTGTGGATTATGTTTCTAGATGGGTTGAAGCTATCACTTCTACTAATGATGCTATGGTGGTAGTGAAGTTCTTCACTAGAAAGATCTTCCCACGATTAGGGACACCCCGATCCATTGATAATGACGGAGGGATGCATTTCACAACCCGTAAGTTTGAAACTCTATTGTCTAAGTATGGGGTTACCCACAAGATCGCCACTCCTTACCATCCTCAAACAAGCGGACAAGTGGAGATCTCGAATAGAGAACTCAAGAGAATCCAAGAGAAGACCATTTCAAGAACAAGGAAGGATTGGTCACTCAAGTTAGATGATGCGCTTTGGGTATACCGAACCGCTTTCAAGACTCCCATAGGAACGACACCTTACAATCTTGTTTATGGAAAGTCTTGTCATCTCCCGATTGAGTTGGAACACAAAGCACATTGGGCAATCAAATGGCTCAACTTTGACTTGAAAGAGGCGGGAGAGAAACGCTTGCTATATATCAATGAGCTTGAAGAGCTCCATCTCAACGCATACGAAAATGCAAGGATCTACAAAGAACGAAAAGATGGCACGATAAGCATATCGTTCCAAAGGAGCTGAAAGACGGAGATCTCATCCTTCTTTTCAAATCAAGACTTTGTCTATTTCCATGTAAACTCAAATCCCGTTGGTCCGGACCTTTTCTAATCAAACACATCTATCCTTATGGCGCAATCGACATATGGAGCGAGAAAATGGGAGGTTTCAAAGTCAATGGACACCGTCTAAAGAAATACACACCGGAACTGCCGGTAGAGGACATTGCTCCTACCCTTCTGTTAGCATGAAATATTGTGATATTTTAGGCACGTTTGCTAATCGTAGTTGATTCATATTGATAGTCTTTGATTGATCTTTGCGCATATATGAGCTAGTATTGCCTACATTGTCGATATGGATGTCTACACTAGTTCTATGTTGATTATAGGTAATTTGGAGGTATTTCCGAACGAAATCGAGCAAAGGAGAGTTGAGTTGATATGTCCATGGATCGAGGACACTTTTTGGAAGCAAATTTGAGTAATGGATTGAGGAATGCACGAAGGAAAGCAAGAATCACGGTCTTACCCCAAATTACGGCCGTGGATTGTGAGTCAGAATTCGATGTTCATTCCAGGGGATATTACGGCCGTGGAACAAACCGTAGTAGTTTCCACGCCTCAAAATTACGGTCGTGGAATCTTCCACGACCGTGATCTTGGCGAATCTTTTCGCCATATTTCGAAGCCATGATCTTTTGAAGACTGGGCCGGGCCGACGCTTCGTCTTGCCCTATAAAAAGACGGCCGAAAAGAGATTTCATGATGCTCGCTTACACTCACACAAGCTCTTTACAAGCAACGCTTAGTGACGCACAAACCCTCTTCTTGGAGGGAATTTTGGAGATCTCATTGGAGATCAAAGTTTGCAGTTGAAGAGTTGTTCAAGTCTCGCACTTTGGTGGAGATTGTCGTTGTGATCTTCGGAATTGTGAAAGACCGAAGTTCTTGGAAGAATTGCAAGAAGATCTCTCTTCTTGTTTAGGTTCGAATCGGAAACGGATTGACATCCCGTTTCTCTTCTTTCCTATAGTTGTGATTTGTTTGTTCCCTTCTGAATCTTTGATAAACACTTGTTGGGATCTTGAGATTCACTTGAAGGTTATTGATAGTTCTTGAAAGTTTCATCTTTTATTCCTTAAATCTTGAATTAATATCAATATGACTGTTATTGGCTAAAAACCCTTAACAATTCTAAGGTGAAGGGTTGATAGTTGTGGCTTAGATGATGATAGATCGATCGCAAACAGATTAGACCCTGAGAGTTAGAGAATTGTCGCCGATAACCCTAAATTACGGGCTGTTCTTGAGTTCCACGGCCGTGGAATCTCAAGATCCAACCGTAATTTCCTTGAGTTTACGAGCATTGCTTTTACCTTAATCCAAAGTTAAAGATTTGCTTTAGCTTAGTTTAGACTTGTCTTTTCTAGGTGGTAGTGAAGCCTCAACAACCTCTACCTCGACTGTGAGTCTCAACAACCTCAATCGGATAAGTTAGTCTTGATCTTTAGATTATAGGTTTGGGTATTTGACACTAATCCTCGTCTTTAGTTCCTTTCTATATTGAGTCTCAACAACCTGTATAGGGAGTATCTTTTAGGTGAGTCACATAAGGTTTTTGGAACCTCAACCGTACGATTACCTTACATTAGTATACCTTTGCATATCTCTACTCTGTCTTTACATCATTAGTATATCTTGAATCTATTGCCGCAACTGAATACCCGGATCTTTAGGATTGTTGTTTTTCCAATATTTGCAAAACTCCCATATTTATTGCTTGATAACCTAAATCGAATTTGTTCCCACCCAAATCCCTGTGTTCGATACTCTGGAATTCTTGCTTAACTACGTCGATCCGTACACTGCGGGTTCGCTTGCTTGATTCTAGTTTTATAAATTTAAAGCTTATTTGCACACACCTCTAGGGGCGAACAAGTTTTTGGCGCCGTTGCCGGGGATTTGGTTTCGGCCGAATTCGGTAACCGGTTGTCAAGCTTGGGAGCTTGCTCTCGTTGTTTGATATTGTTTTAAGTGTATGCGCAGGTCTAGGAATACCGGAGATCTCTTACCTCTTGATCAAGAGCTAGAGAAAACCTTGAGGCAAAAGCGCAAGGAAAAGAAGATGACCGAAGGAAACGAACGTGATTTCCAATCGGAGCTAGCAGAGAAGGAAGCTCAACTTCGCTGGAATGATAACCTTCGCATAGATGAGATGAATCGGCATCAATCCCAAGTCAACGCTCTACAGGATCAGATGTTCCAGATGGGAATACAAATGAGCGAACTTAAAAATAACATGATCAAGAAATCCTCGAAAAGGACTTCAAGGTCTAGAAGAAGAAGAAGTCATTCATCCGCCGATGATAGCGACTCTTCCATGCCACCGCTAGAAGAGATTGACCCCGCGGTCAATGTGAATCCTTTCAATACACAAGGAGCTACTAACCGCCGCATTCCACCTAGGAATGCGAGGGTCGAACGTGTGGATAATGAGCCGAGAACTCTTGGCCAACGGATGGATCCAACACAACAACCACGCCGCTTAGGTGTGAACTTTGATGCCGAAGATGTACAAGGGTTTAGCTTCAACCCTCAAGTTATCACTCTTGTTCGCCAAAGCCAGTTTGGCGATACAAGCGCTGAATCTCCACACCAACACTTGCAAAACTTTGAGTGTATGATGGAGACGATGAGACCGAAGAGCGCCACTACCAACAGCTACAAGCTTAAACCATTCTTTTTCTCCTTGAAAGGGAAAGCGCTGTCTTGGTACCAAGCTCTTCCTAATGGGAAACTAGACACGTGGGAAGACCTTTCCGCAGAGTTTCTCACCAAATTCTTTCCGCCTTCCAAAACGGCGGAACTTAGAGGTAAGATTAATGCTTTTTCTATGAGACCTAACGAAAGTTTGTTTCAATCTTGGGAAAGGTTTCAGGATTTGCTCTTGGATTGCCCTCATCATGGCATATCCAAGCTTGCCTTGCTGGAAATTTACTACAAAGGGCTGGATGCGGGAACGCAATTCAACCTCCAATCCCTCTCATGTGGAACGTTCATGGACATGAGAGAAGATGACGCTTGGGACTTCATTGAGAAGCAAGCAAGAGTCATAGAGAAGTATTCCCACCGAAAGGTGGAAGGAAATCGTGTGGAGCAAGGAGCAAAGCTCACACATGAAGCTCAAAATCAGATTTTCTCCCTCAACAATGAAATCAAGGAGTTGAAGGAGACTATCAAGACCAACTTCCCAAAGCAACAAGGGAAGGATGTTGGTTATTTGGGCAACAACAACAACGGCGGTGATAACACCAACCGCAACAACAATAACCGGAACAATAACCGGAACAACAATTGGAATGGAAACAACAACAACCGGAACAACAACAATTGGAACAACAATCGTGGTTCAAACAACAACAATTGGCGCTCCAATCAACAGAATTCCGGTAACTCCTATCCTTCCAATTCTAATTCGTTAACTCCACCTTCCTCTTCCTCTACTCCTTTGAAAAGCCAGGGGCAATCATCTAATGGAGGAAGCACTTCGGGGAAGGAGAAGCCAGATCCCATGTTGGAAACTATCTTGGGAAAGCTTCAAGGGATGGAGGACCGCTTCATTAAATTCGATGATCGAGTTTCTAAGATCGACAAAGCTCAAAAGGTTTTAGAAAACCAAATGTTCGATCATGCGGAAGAAGTTCCTAGAAATCCAGGGAAACTTCCAGGAAAGACGGAGGACAACCCTAAGGGAAGGGTAATGGCGATCACAACTAGGAGCGGAGTGACTACCACCGATCCGCAGCCTACGTTCGTTGAAGTCCCCGTAGAGAAAAGCAAAGAAAAGGGGAAGGAGAAGGAGGACGTCTATGTTCCCCCTCCAGCTTTCAAACCTCCCCTACCGTTCCCTCAATCTAGAGCGCGAGCGCGCCTAGACAAGCAATTCGGTAAGTTCATAGAACTCATGAGCAAACTGCATATTAATATACCTTTCATTGATGATATTGTAGGTATGCCGGCTTATGGCAAGTTCTTGAAGGAGCTCCTCTCTAACAAGAGGAAGCTAGAAGATTTTGGAGAGGTCAAGATGAGTTCGGATTCTTCGGATCTCATCAAGACTATGAAGGAGAAAATGCCCCCAAAGTTGAAAGATCCGGGGTCATTTTGCATTCCCATTGGAGTGGGAGAAGTCACATATGACGATTTATGTGACTTGGGAGCAAGTGTGAGCATCATACCACTTGCATTGTGCAGGAAGATCGGTTTAGGCGACCCTAAACCAGTGAAGATGACGTTATACATGGCGGATCGATCCATTACTCGTCCCGTCGGCATTGTAGAAGACGTCCCGGTCAAGCTAGGCAAGTTCTTTGTCCCCATTGATTTTGTCGTACTTGACATTCCTGCAGATAGTCCGGTCCCGATCATACTCGGAAGGCCGTTTCTTGCAACTTCCGGCTGCATGGTCGATTGCAAGAATGGGAGACTCGCTTTTGATATTGGGGAAGAGAAAGTAGAGTTCGTTCTTTCCACTCTAGTGAAGGAGCCAATCTTTGATGAGGATATTTACAATGTCCAAGACGAAGAAGGTTTATCTAGGGAGGAGGTAAGTGCGATTCTCTTTAACGATCCCTTACAAAAGGTTATTACTATGAGTCTAACCGATGTAGGAGAAGAGGAAGAGTGCAAAGAGGAAATTGAAGCCTTAGAAGCACAAGAAGAGATGCATGAAGTGGAGTTTGAGAAACTCCACGATGAGGCTGAGAATACTCGAATCCACGGTCATACCCTGTATTCCACGACCGTGGATTCCACGACCAAAATCAACCTCCATTCCAGAGGATATTACGGCCGTGGAAAACCAGAGGAAACCGTAATTTTGGCCGTGGAAAATGGTGATCGGCATACTTCTTCAACTTCTTCTAATTCTTCTCCAAATCATTCAACATCCTTAGAAACTTCTAAGGAAACATCGGAAGCTCCTCAAGTTTCACTGGAAGCTCCGAAAGCAATGGAACTCAAACCACTTCCTACTCATCTAAGGTACGCTTTTCTTGGATCTAATTCTACCTTTCCGGTCATCGTTAGTTCCGAATTAAGCATAGATGAACATGAACAGCTCATGATTGTCCTTAGGAAACATAGAAAAGCCATTGGCTATACTATTGAGGACTTAGTAGGAATTAAACCCTCCCTATGCATGCATAAGATACTAATGGAGGAGGACTTTAGAACTTCAAGACAACCTCAAAGGCGGTTGAATCCGACCATGAAGGAGGTTGTCAAGAAGGAAATTCTTAAACTTCTTGATGCAGGCATCATCTATCCCATCTCCGACAGCAAGTGGGTGAGCCCGGTTCAAGTAGTTCCGAAGAAGGGAGGAATGACGGTCATCACCAACAAGAACAACGAACTCATTCCTACCCGAACCGTGACTGGATGGCGAATGTGTATAGACTACCGCAAGCTCAACAACGCAACGCGGAAGGATCACTTTCCATTGCCATTCATCGATCAAATGCTTGAAAGGTTAGCACAACATTCATACTTTTGCTACCTTGACGGTTATAGTGGCTTCTTTCAGATTCCGATACATCCGGATGATCAAGAGAAGACCACATTCACGTGCCCTTGGGGTACGTTCGCTTATAGGAGAATGCCGTTCGGGCTTTGCAACGCCCCAGCCACCTTTCAACGGTGCATGATGGCCATCTTCTCCGAATACGTAGAGGAAATCATGGAAGTCTTCATGGACGACTTCTCCGTTTACGGTTCCTCTTTTAACGATTGTCTTTCTAACCTTTCTCTTGTTTTGCAAAGATGTGAAGACACTAACCTAGTTCTTAATTGGGAGAAGTGTCAATTCATGGTTAAGGAAGGAATCGTATTAGGTCACTTAGTCTCTAGTAGAGGGATAGAGGTAGACAAAGCTAAAATAGAGACCATAGAGAAACTTCCTCCCCCAATTTCGGTGAAGGGAATAAGAAGTTTCCTAGGACATGCTGGATTTTATAGACGTTTCATTCAGGACTTTTCTAAGATATCAAAACCTCTCACTAATCTATTGATGAAGGATGCGGTTTTTGAGTTTTCACAGGAATGTCTAGAGGCGTTCAACACCATTCGGCAAGCTCTAATTTCAGCACCCATTATCCAACCCCCGGATTGGACTCTCCCTTTCGAGATTATGTGTGATGCTAGTGACGTAGTGATAGCATGAATTATAGTCTATATTTTGGGGTTTGTTTGGACGTTTTATCTTTCATATTCTGCATGTTTGTATGTACATTATGTGAGTTTACTACCATTTCATCTACCTTTGCGAGAATCGAGGTCTACACCTAGTTTCGTTGTAATTGCAGGTAATATGGTAAGTTTTGCATCAAAAAGGAGCAAAAGGAGTCAAGAGTCATTTGGAGCTACATCCAGGAAGCATAGCCATGGATTAAAGATTTACTTTGGAGCAAATTCGAGAGATTTCACATTCTGATCACCTCGGTTGACCAGAGGTTCACCTCGACCGAGGCGATCCAGAGACGCCGACTCGACCGAGGCGAATACCTAGGACGCGGCGAGAATATTTTATTCTTGGAAGAGATCTTTTAATTTTGGAAAGTGATCTTATATTTTTGGGCTGAGCTTCTGGAAGGAAGGAGATATGCAGAATCATATATTTTACCTATATTTATGGGATAATATCTTCTTAAGATTTATTATCTTTGGAGGTTTATTTTTCCTATAAAAAGGGTTGGATTTCCACAAATCCAACATCACGCTATACCCGCTATCAGCGCAAGCAATCTCGCATAGGACACAGCAGCCGCAGCCTACTCCAATTTGGGAGAGATTTGAAGAACCTTTTTGAAGGTTGAAGGAAGATTAAAGACCATAGCTTTATAGCTTTTTGAAGGGTTTTGTAAGATTGTCTTCAATTCCCTCATTGATTGTCTTGTCTTGTTGGATTGCTATCCAAGGAACGCTTTTGTTTGTGATATTTGATTCAGTTATTGAAGTGTTTTCATTAAATTCTTCTTTGTTCAAATATTCACCATCTTCCCATATATTTAATACTTTCATTATGATGATGAGTGGCTAATTTCCTTGTGTGATTCTAGGGTGATTGGCTGAAGGTTGTGGGAAAAACAATGATAGAATAATCTTAGATTCCAGTAGGATCCTGAAAGTTCGAGTCTTTAACCTTAACCCTAAGCATCTCGTTCGGTTGATGAACATCTCGGCCGGGGTGGAATTCTTCTGACCGAGGTGACTTATCCGACCTAAAACAGAAAGTTAAGTGTTAGAGTTTGCCAAATCCTATTCTTATTACACCTCTCTGGTTCAAAGCAAGCTTAGGATGAGACTTACCCGGTAATTCCTTAGTTTGTGTACCAACGATCATAAGTGTAGGTAATAAAGGTTTATCCTTTATTGGGGTTTGAGTGTGCTTCCATCCCATCCTTGTGAGTTAGCCTGAGACTTACCCGGTAAAGGTTGATTCTATTCCCTTAGATGGTGTGTTAGTTTGAGGTTATAGTTCTTTATCTTAATTCCTTGAAACTTACCCGGTAATAGGAGTTACGGTTTAGGATTAGTGAGTAGTGAGACTTACCCGGTGATCTACTCCACTTTAGAAACACCTTCCCCATGCAAAAACCTCAGCTTTGTCCGCTTATCTATAGATCTTGAGTTGGAACCACAACTAGATGCTTTAATCCCTAGAATTGCATGTTTGCTTTATTTGACATCTTATTCATCTTTGATTGTATTGATTGCTTTTGTGGTTAGCATTGACATTAGCACACCGTATTGGACTTTGTTTCACCAAGTCCCTGTGATCGACCCTTGGAATTTTCTTGCTTTTACTACGATTGACCCGTACACTGCGGGTTCGCATCCTTGTTTTAAGCTTAAGTCTAGGGTTATAAATTTAAAGCTTGCACACACCGTTTGGAGCGAACAAGTTTTTGGCGCCGTTGCCGGGGACTTGGTCTAGACCGAGCCGGTTGCGGTTTGCTTTCGGGGCTATTGCCCTTGTTGCTACTAACTACTCTTTCTATGAGTTTTGTAGTTTTCAGGATTTCCGATGACTACGTTTGATCCAGCCTGGATAGCAAGACAAAGTGCTAGGGCGGACCATTATGAATACTTGGAGGAGAAGTACTCCTTCTATTGGTTCAACAATGGATGGGAAAGAGAAGAGGCCATTCAACATGAACTTGCGATATGGGATGAGAAGAATGTCCCTAAAAACATTTATGAGCAACCTTTCGAAGACTCTCTCGAATCAAGATTGGAGAAGTTGATGAAGAAGGTGGAGGAGCTCAAGGAAAGCACCATATCCTATGCTAAGCCGGAAGAGGAGCATAAGGAAGTGTTACACTTTCCAAGCATTCCTCTGGTCGGACCGGAAGCTTCTCCTGAAGTTTTTGTGGAAGAGGAGGATGTGGAGGATCTCGATCCGACTGTTGAGACCTCGGCCGAGGTGGAAGAGATCTCGACCGAGATGGAAGAAGAATCTGCAAAACCAGAAGTGGAAGATGCAGAGAACCTTGGCCAAATTACTGAGATTGTGGTCAAGGTGGAAGAAAGACCAGCAGAACTAAGAGAGATTTCGTGGGTGGATTATCAACCTAACACGAAACTTGTCTCAAGCTTTGGAGAACTTTACAAGGTACATTCTCTTACTCCATTCGAATTCCCTATTAAAATTTCTGAATTTTTCAGGAAAGCACCGGAGAGTTGGAGGTCTCTTCCGAAAGAACCTCCTAAGATCACGATGAAATCTCTCTTGAAATTGTTGGAGGAAGATGCTCCTTGGATTATAAGGAGTAAAGTTAACAAGCGCTTCACTGCTAAGGCAACGAAGTGTTATTTGTTCAAGTATGGGGTCCCTCGCATGCTCAGGACCCTGTACCATCCCCAAGCTATAAATGGGGAAGCTGCTATGATTCTCGAGAAACTATTTTCTCGATCAAGGAAAGGATGGGACGCAAGGCTAGATTATGTCCCATTGAAGTGCAGGAAGGCTAGAAGGATTCCGATGAGAATCAAACCGTACAAGCTTGTACGTAGGAGATCTTACCATTTGCCGGTGAAATTAGGAACCGGAACCTTTTTGGAAGAATTTTATGATGGATGTGATGAGCACTCCATGGTGTTCAAGGTACATTGAGTAATTCTATGGAGAAGGGTCCAGCTAGCGACCTTAAACCAAGCGCTTCTTGGGAGGCAACCCAAGGTATTGCTTTCTTCTCCCTTTTCTAGTTTAGTTTAGATAGTTGCTTTGTTTTTGTTTTCCTCTAGACAACAACCAGGTATTCCAAAAGGAAGGATCACAGTTCAGGAGCTACACTGGAAGAACAAAATTTCGAGAAGTTGAGGAAACGAGCTTTACTGAGATACATCTCGGGTACTGTCAGAACACCTCGACCGATATGTGCTTCGCCAACCGAGATGGTCTTATCTGGGAGCTGTTTCTTACTTCTTCATGCAGTTTAGCTATGTTCGGTGAGTATCCTGTCCTTAGACTTATTCTGACCCACTGGGACAGTGTGTCCCAAGTGTGGGGTGTTTATGTATTATTTGATATTTTATGCTTCAGTTGCTTCTACATGTTTATCTGATATTACATGCATACATACAGGTTATTTGATTAAGAAAAACGTCGAAACCGAAAAAAAAAAATGGTTTTAAAAAAAAATTTTTGACCTCGACCGAGGTGTGTTAACTGAGAGTTTTCGAAAACGATTTTCATGTTGCTTATCTGGATATGATCTCAGTGAAGATTCTGTTTACTTACTGGTTTTAAATTCTTTATGTGCTTGAAATGTTTTATGATATGTTTAAGTTGCTAAATGCTTTGTTTGAAATTATTAGCATGTTTAATACTTTGTTTTTATCCAAATTATGTTGAATTTGAAGGTTGACACCGCAGCATAAGTTCTCTCACGTTCTTCTTGGAAAGACCAAGGCAATTCATTCTTCTTCTTCTTCTTCTTCTTGATCATGCTTAGCCCCTCATATACATTTTGCCTCCCTTTACCTATCCGGGAATTTGGAAGCAAGCAAAGTGGTGAAAGCAAGTTAAAGTTGAGAAGTTGGCTGGAAGTGAAAGTGCTAGAAAGCAATAATAGGTTTGGGGAAGTCAATCATGATGATGAGTAACTCGGCACCATTCACATAGCCGGGTGTTTGTGTCTTGCCAAAGTCGGATTGAGCGATATTCCTAACGGGTCATGGTATGTGCATCAAGGGTTTGATGCATCTCAAGAAATTGATGATTGCGGATTTCCTAGGCTTCGGTTATTGTGCACCTCTATCCATGCATCCCAAAAAGTAAAGTAAAAGAAAAAGTGTGAATAAGCAAAGCTTATTGGTGGAAGATGTTGCAAGTCAAAGTGAAAGTGAAGTTCATCCTTTTCCCGGATTCTAGCACCACATTACCTTACATACATCCCTACCCTTCACGTTTCTTGACCTTTTCTTTTGGGAAGCCCTTGAGACCTTGAGCTTGTTGATTGACTTAACGGTTTAAATCGGATTATACATGATTAATTTTGATAATTGTGATTTATTATACATTCTATGATTTTATGCAAAGATGAACAACTTTCCTATATTTATAAAATGTTTTGATCATATTGAGTTTTTAATTTCCAGGAAGTACTCTCTTAGAGTGATCTATGATAGTTACACACCATAAAATGTTCTTGAAAGACTTTTTCATTGATTTTCTTGACTTATAATCCATTCTATCTTGTCTTTTATATGAGGAACTTGCTTGGGGACAAGCAAGGGCTAAGTATGGGGTATTTTGATAGCATGAATTATAGTCTATATTTTGGGGTTTGTTTGGACGTTTTATCTTTCATATTCTGCATGTTTGTATGTACATTATGTGATTTTACTACCATTTCATCTACCTTTGCGAGAATCGAGGTCTACACCTAGTTTCGTTGTAATTGCAGGTAATATGGTAAGTTTTGCATCAAAAAGGAGCAAAAGGAGTCAAGAGTCATTTGGAGCTACATCCAGGAAGCATAGCCATGGATTAAAGATTTACTTTGGAGCAAATTCGAGAGATTTCACATTCTGATCACCTCGGTTGACCAGAGGTTCACCTCGACCGAGGCGATCCAGAGACGCCGACTCGACCGAGGCGAATACCTAGGACGCGGCGAGAATATTTTATTCTTGGAAGAGATCTTTTAATTTTGGAAAGTGATCTTATATTTTTGGGCTGAGCTTCTGGAAGGAAGGAGATATGCAGAATCATATATTTTACCTATATTTATGGGATAATATCTTCTTAAGATTTATTATCTTTGGAGGTTTATTTTTCCTATAAAAAGGGTTGGATTTCCACAAATCCAACATCACGCTATACCCGCTATCAGCGCAAGCAATCTCGCATAGGACACAGCAGCCGCAGCCTACTCCAATTTGGGAGAGATTTGAAGAACCTTTTTGAAGGTTGAAGGAAGATTAAAGACCATAGCTTTATAGCTTTTTGAAGGGTTTTGTAAGATTGTCTTCAATTCCCTCATTGATTGTCTTGTCTTGTTGGATTGCTATCCAAGGAACGCTTTTGTTTGTGATATTTGATTCAGTTATTGAAGTGTTTTCATTAAATTCTTCTTTGTTCAAATATTCACCATCTTCCCATATATTTAATACTTTCATTATGATGATGAGTGGCTAATTTCCTTGTGTGATTCTAGGGTGATTGGCTGAAGGTTGTGGGAAAAACAATGATAGAATAATCTTAGATTCCAGTAGGATCCTGAAAGTTCGAGTCTTTAACCTTAACCCTAAGCATCTCGTTCGGTTGATGAACATCTCGGCCGGGGTGGAATTCTTCTGACCGAGGTGACTTATCCGACCTAAAACAGAAAGTTAAGTGTTAGAGTTTGCCAAATCCTATTCTTATTACACCTCTCTGGTTCAAAGCAAGCTTAGGATGAGACTTACCCGGTAATTCCTTAGTTTGTGTACCAACGATCATAAGTGTAGGTAATAAAGGTTTATCCTTTATTGGGGTTTGAGTGTGCTTCCATCCCATCCTTGTGAGTTAGCCTGAGACTTACCCGGTAAAGGTTGATTCTATTCCCTTAGATGGTGTGTTAGTTTGAGGTTATAGTTCTTTATCTTAATTCCTTGAAACTTACCCGGTAATAGGAGTTACGGTTTAGGATTAGTGAGTAGTGAGACTTACCCGGTGATCTACTCCACTTTAGAAACACCTTCCCCATGCAAAAACCTCAGCTTTGTCCGCTTATCTATAGATCTTGAGTTGGAACCACAACTAGATGCTTTAATCCCTAGAATTGCATGTTTGCTTTATTTGACATCTTATTCATCTTTGATTGTATTGATTGCTTTTGTGGTTAGCATTGACATTAGCACACCGTATTGGACTTTGTTTCACCAAGTCCCTGTGATCGACCCCTGGAATTTTCTTGCTTTTACTACGATTGACCCGTACACTGCGGGTTCGCATCCTTGTTTTAAGCTTAAGTCTAGGGTTATAAATTTAAAGCTTGCACACACCGTTTGGAGCGAACAAGTTTTTGGCGCCGTTGCCGGGGACTTGGTCTAGACCGAGCCGGTTTCGGTTTGCTTTCGGGGCTATTACCCCTGTTGCTACTAACTACTCTTTCTATGAGTTTTGTAGTTTTTAGGATTTCTGATGACTATATTTGATCCAGCCTGGATAGCAAGACAAAGTGCTAGGGCGGACCATTATGAATACTTGGAGGAGAAGTACTCCTTCTATTGGTTCAACAATGAATGGGAAAGAGAAGAGGCCATTCAACATGAACTTGCGATATGGGATGAGAAGAATGTCCCTAAAAACATTTATGAGCAACCTTTTGAAGACTCTCTCGAATCAAGATTGGAGAAGTTGATGAAGAAGGTGGAGGAGCTCAAGGAAAGCACCATATCCTATGCTAAGCCGGAAGAGGAGCATAAGGAAGTGTTACACTTTCCAAGCATTCCTCTGGTCGGACCGGAAGCTTCTCCTGAAGTTTTTGTGGAAGAGGAGGATGTGGAGGATCTCGATCCGACTGTTGAGACCTCGGCCGAGGTGGAAGAGATCTCGACCGAGATGGAAGAAGAATCTGCAAAACCAGAAGTGGAAGATGCAGAGAACCTTGGCCAAATTACTGAGATTGTGGTCAAGGTGGAAGAAAGACCAGCAGAACTAAGAGAGATTTCGTGGGTGGATTATCAACCTAACACGAAACTTGTCTCAAGCTTTGGAGAACTTTACAAGGTACATTCTCTTACTCCATTCGAATTCCCTATTAAAATTTCTGAATTTTTCAGGAAAGCACCGGAGAGTTGGAGGTCTCTTCCGAAAGAACCTCCTAAGATCACGATGAAATCTCTCTTGAAATTGTTGGAGGAAGATGCTCCTTGGATTATAAGGAGTAAAGTTAACAAGCGCTTCACTGCTAAGGCAACGAAGTGTTATTTGTTCAAGTATGGGGTCCCTCGCATGCTCAGGACCCTGTACCATCCCCAAGCTATAAATGGGGAAGCTGCTATGATTCTCGAGAAACTATTTTCTCGATCAAGGAAAGGATGGGACGCAAGGCTAGATTATGTCCCATTGAAGTGCAGGAAGGCTAGAAGGATTCCGATGAGAATCAAACCGTACAAGCTTGTACGTAGGAGATCTTACCATTTGCCGGTGAAATTAGGAACCGGAACCTTTTTGGAAGAATTTTATGATGGATGTGATGAGCACTCCATGGTGTTCAAGGTACATTGAGTAATTCTATGGAGAAGGGTCCAGCTAGCGACCTTAAACCAAGCGCTTCTTGGGAGGCAACCCAAGGTATTGCTTTCTTCTCCCTTTTCTAGTTTAGTTTAGATAGTTGCTTTGTTTTTGTTTTCCTCTAGACAACAACCAGGTATTCCAAAAGGAAGGATCACAGTTCAGGAGCTACACTGGAAGAACAAAATTTCGAGAAGTTGAGGAAACAAGCTTTACTGAGATACATCTCGGGTACTGTCAGAACACCTCGACCGATATGTGCTTCGCCAACCGAGATGGTCTTATCTGGGAGCTGTTTCTTACTTCTTCATGCAGTTTAGCTATGTTCGGTGAGTATCCTGTCCTTAGACTTATTCTGACCCACTGGGACAGTGTGTCCCAAGTATGGGGTGTTTGTACTTATTTGACTACTTGACGTTATTTGACTACTTTTGATGTATGACATTTTATCGGATATTTATATTTATGCTTCACTTTTGCATTTATATGTTTATCTGAGATTGCATGCATACTTACAGGTTATTTGATTGAGAAAAACGTCGAAACCGAAAAAAAAATGGTTTTTTAAAAAAAAAAAATTTTTTGACCTCGACCGGGACAGTTCTGGCAAAACGAGGTGTTTCACCTCGGTTGAACCAAGAACATCTCGACCGAGGTGGGTTAACTGAGAGTTTTCGAAAACGATTTTTGTGTTACTTATCTGGATATGATCTCAGTGAAGATCTTGTTTACTGACTGGTTTTAAATTCTTTATATGCTTGAAATGTTTTATGATATGTTTAAGTTGCTAAATGCTTTGTTTGAAATTATTGGCATGTTTAATACTTTATTTTTATCCAAATTATGTTGAATTTGAAGGTTGACACCGCAGCATAAGTTCTCTCACGTTCTTCTTGGAAAGACCAAGGCAATTCATTCTTCTTCTCTTCTTCTTCTTGATCATGCTTAGCCCCTCATATACATATTGCCTCCCTTTACCTATCCGGGAATTTGGAAGCAAGCGAAGTGGTGAAAGCAAGTCAAAAGTTGAGAAGTGGCTGAAAGTGAAAGTGTTAGAAAGCAATAATAGGTTTGGGGAAGTCAATCATGAAGATGAGTAACTCGGCACCATTCACATAGCCGGGTGTTTGTGTCTTGCCAAAGTCGGATTGAGCGATATTCCTAACGGGTCATGGTATGTGCATCAAGGGTTTGACGCATCTCGAGAAATTGATGATTGCGGATTTCCTAGGCTTCGGTTATTGTGCACCTCTGTCCATGCATCCCAAAAAGTAAAGTAAAAAGAAAAAAAGTGTGAAATAAGCAAAGCTTATTGGTGGAAGATGTTGCAAGTCAAAGTGAAAGTGAAGTACATCCTTTTCCCGGATTCTAGCACCACATTACCTTACATACATCCCTACCCTACACGTTTCTTGACCTTTCTTTTGGGAAGCCCTTGAGACCTTGAGCTTGTTGATTGACTTAGCGGTTTAAATCGGATTATACATGATTAATTTTGATAATTATGATTTATTATGCATTCTATGATTTTATGCAAAGATGAACAACTTTCCTATATTTATAAAATGTTTTGAGCATATTGAGTTTTTAAATTCCAGGAAGTACTCTCTTAGAGTGATCTATGATAGTTGCACACCATAAAATGTTTTTGAAAGACTTTTTCATTGATTTTCTTGACTATTAATCCATTCTATCTTGTGTCTAAGATTTGGAACTTGCTTGGGGACAAGCAAGGGCTAAGTATGGGGTATTTTGATAGCATGAATTATAGTCTATATTTTGGGGTTTGTTTGGACGTTTTATCTTTCATAATCTGCATGTTTGTATGTACATTATGTGATTTTACTACCATTTCATCTACCTTTGCGAGAATCGAGGTCTACACCTAGTTTCGTTGTAATTGCAGGTAATATGGTAAGTTTTGCATCAAAAAGGAGCAAAAGGAGTCAAGAGTCATTTGGAGCTACATCCAGGAAGCATAGCCATGGATTAAAGATTTACTTTGGAGCAAATTCGAGAGATTTCACATTCTGATCACCTCGGTTGACCAGAGGTTCACCTCGACCGAGGCGATCCAGAGACACCGACTCGACCGAGGCGAATACCTAGGACGCGGCGAGAATATTTTATTCTTGGAAGAGATCTTTTAATTTTGGAAAGTGATCTTATATTTTTGGGCTGAGCTTCTGGAAGGAAGGAGATATGCAGAATCATATATTTTACCTATATTTATGGGATAATATCTTCTTAAGATTTATTATCTTTGGAGGTTTATTTTTCCTATAAAAAGGGTTGGATTTCCACAAATCCAACATCACGCTATACCCGCTATCAGCGCAAGCAATCTCGCATAGGACACAGCAGCCGCAGCCTACTCCAATTTGGGAGAGATTTGAAGAACCTTTTTGAAGGTTGAAGGAAGATTAAAGACCATAGCTTTATAGCTTTTTGAAGGGTTTTGTAAGATTGTCTTCAATTCCCTCATTGATTGTCTTGTCTTGTTGGATTGCTATCCAAGGAACGCTTTTGTTTGTGATATTTGATTCAGTTATTGAAGTGTTTTCATTAAATTCTTCTTTGTTCAAATATTCACCATCTTCCCATATATTTAATACTTTCATTATGATGATGAGTGGCTAATTTCCTTGTGTGATTCTAGGGTGATTGGCTGAAGGTTGTGGGAAAAACAATGATAGAATAATCTTAGATTCCAGTAGGATCCTGAAAGTTCGAGTCTTTAACCTTAACCCTAAGCATCTCGTTCGGTTGATGAACATCTCGGCCGGGGTGGAATTCTTCTGACCGAGGTGACTTATCCGACCTAAAACAGAAAGTTAAGTGTTAGAGTTTGCCAAATCCTATTCTTATTACACCTCTCTGGTTCAAAGCAAGCTTAGGATGAGACTTACCCGGTAATTCCTTAGTTTGTGTACCAACGATCATAAGTGTAGGTAATAAAGGTTTATCCTTTATTGGGGTTTGAGTGTGCTTCCATCCCATCTTTGTGAGTTAGCCTGAGACTTACCCGGTAAAGGTTGATTCTATTCCCTTAGATGGTGTGTTAGTTTGAGGTTATAGTTCTTTATCTTAATTCCTTGAAACTTACCCGGTAATAGGAGTTACGGTTTAGGATTAGTGAGTAGTGAGACTTACCCGGTGATCTACTCCACTTTAGAAACACCTTCCCCATGCAAAAATCTCAGCTTTGTCCGCTTATCTATAGATCTTGAGTTGGAACCACAACTAGATGCTTTAATCCCTAGAATTGCATGTTTGCTTTATTTGACATCTTATTCATCTTTGATTGTATTGATTGCTTTTGTGGTTAGCATTGACATTAGCACACCGTATTGGACTTTGTTTCACCAAGTCCCTGTGATCGACCCTTGGAATTTTCTTGCTTTTACTACGATTGACCCGTACACTGCGGGTTCGCATCCTTGTTTTAAGCTTAAGTCTAGGGTTATAAATTTAAAGCTTGCACACACCGTTTGGAGCGAACAAGTTTTTGGCGCCGTTGCCGGGGACTTGGTCTAGACCGAGCCGGTTGCGGTTTGCTTTCGGGGCTATTGCCCTTGTTGCTACTAACTACTCTTTCTATGAGTTTTGTAGTTTTCAGGATTTCCGATGACTACGTTTGATCCAGCCTGGATAGCAAGACAAAGTGCTAGGGCGGACCATTATGAATACTTGGAGGAGAAGTACTCCTTCTATTGGTTCAACAATGGATGGGAAAGAGAAGAGGCCATTCAACATGAACTTGCGATATGGGATGAGAAGAATGTCCCTAAAAACATTTATGAGCAACCTTTCGAAGACTCTCTCGAATCAAGATTGGAGAAGTTGATGAAGAAGGTGGAGGAGCTCAAGGAAAGCACCATATCCTATGCTAAGCCGGAAGAGGAGCATAAGGAAGTGTTACACTTTCCAAGCATTCCTCTGGTCGGACCGGAAGCTTCTCCTGAAGTTTTTGTGGAAGAGGAGGATGTGGAGGATCTCGATCCGACTGTTGAGACCTCGGCCGAGGTGGAAGAGATCTCGACCGAGATGGAAGAAGAATCTGCAAAACCAGAAGTGGAAGATGCAGAGAACCTTGGCCAAATTACTGAGATTGTGGTCAAGGTGGAAGAAAGACCAGCAGAACTAAGAGAGATTTCGTGGGTGGATTATCAACCTAACACGAAACTTGTCTCAAGCTTTGGAGAACTTTACAAGGTACATTCTCTTACTCCATTCGAATTCCCTATTAAAATTTCTGAATTTTTCAGGAAAGCACCGGAGAGTTGGAGGTCTCTTCCGAAAGAACCTCCTAAGATCACGATGAAATCTCTCTTGAAATTGTTGGAGGAAGATGCTCCTTGGATTATAAGGAGTAAAGTTAACAAGCGCTTCACTGCTAAGGCAACGAAGTGTTATTTGTTCAAGTATGGGGTCCCTCGCATGCTCAGGACCCTGTACCATCCCCAAGCTATAAATGGGGAAGCTGCTATGATTCTCGAGAAACTATTTTCTCGATCAAGGAAAGGATGGGACGCAAGGCTAGATTATGTCCCATTGAAGTGCAGGAAGGCTAGAAGGATTCCGATGAGAATCAAACCGTACAAGCTTGTACGTAGGAGATCTTACCATTTGCCGGTGAAATTAGGAACCGGAACCTTTTTGGAAGAATTTTATGATGGATGTGATGAGCACTCCATGGTGTTCAAGGTACATTGAGTAATTCTATGGAGAAGGGTCCAGCTAGCGACCTTAAACCAAGCGCTTCTTGGGAGGCAACCCAAGGTATTGCTTTCTTCTCCCTTTTCTAGTTTAGTTTAGATAGTTGCTTTGTTTTTGTTTTCCTCTAGACAACAACCAGGTATTCCAAAAGGAAGGATCACAGTTCAGGAGCTACACTGGAAGAACAAAATTTCGAGAAGTTGAGGAAACGAGCTTTACTGAGATACATCTCGGGTACTGTCAGAACACCTCGACCGATATGTGCTTCGCCAACCGAGATGGTCTTATCTGGGAGCTGTTTCTTACTTCTTCATGCAGTTTAGCTATGTTCGGTGAGTATCCTGTCCTTAGACTTATTCTGACCCACTGGGACAGTGTGTCCCAAGTATGGGGTGTTTGTACTTATTTGACTACTTGACGTTATTTGACTACTTTTGATGTATGACATTCTATTTCATCGGATATTTTCATATTTATGCTTCATTTGCCTTTATATGATTATCTGATATCACATGCATATCTACAGATTATTTGATTGAGAAAAACGTCGAAACCGAAAAAAAAAAATGGTTTTAAAAAAAAATTTTTGACCTCGACCGGGACAGTTCTGGCAAAACGAGGTGTTTCACCTCGGTTGAACCAAGAACATCTCGACCGAGGTGGCGTAACAGAAAGTTTTCGAAACGATTTTGTGCTACTTATCTGGATATGATCTCAGTGAAGATTCTGTTTACTTACTGGTTTTAAATTCTTTATGTGCTTGAAATGTTTTATGATATGTTTAAGTTGCTAAATGCTTTGTTTGAAATTATTAGCATGTTTAATACTTTGTTTTTATCCAAATTATGTTGAATTTGAAGGTTGACACCGCAGCATAAGTTCTCTCACGTTCTTCTTGGAAAGACCAAGGCAATTCATTCTTCTTCTTCTTCTTCTTCTTGATCATGCTTAGCCCCTCATATACATTTTGCCTCCCTTTACCTATCCGGGAATTTGGAAGCAAGCAAAGTGGTGAAAGCAAGTTAAAGTTGAAGATGGCTGAAAGTGGAAGTGCTAGAAAGTAATTTTAGGTTTGGGGAAGTCAATCTTGATGATGAGTAACTCGGCACCATTCACATAGCCGGGTGTTTGTGTCTTGCCAAAGTCGGATTGAGCGATATTCCTAACGGGTCATGGTATGTGCATCAAGGGTTTGATGCATCTCAAGAAATTGATGATTGCGGATTTCCTAGGCTTCGGTTATTGTGCACCTCTATCCATGCATCCCAAAAAGTAAAGTAAAAGAAAAAGTGTGAATAAGCAAAGCTTATTGGTGGAAGATGTTGCAAGTCAAAGTGAAAGTGAAGTTCATCCTTTTCCCGGATTCTAGCACCACATTACCTTACATACATCCCTACCCTTCACGTTTCTTGACCTTTTCTTTTGGGAAGCCCTTGAGACCTTGAGCTTGTTGATTGACTTAACGGTTTAAATCGGATTATACATGATTAATTTTGATAATTGTGATTTATTATACATTCTATGATTTTATGCAAAGATGAACAACTTTCCTATATTTATAAAATGTTTTGATCATATTGAGTTTTTAATTTCCAGGAAGTACTCTCTTAGAGTGATCTATGATAGTTACACACCATAAAATGTTCTTGAAAGACTTTTTCATTGATTTTCTTGACTTATAATCCATTCTATCTTGTCTTTTATATGAGGAACTTGCTTGGGGACAAGCAAGGGCTAAGTATGGGGTATTTTGATAGCATGAATTATAGTCTATATTTTGGGGTTTGTTTGGACGTTTTATCTTTCATATTCTGCATGTTTGTATGTACATTATGTGATTTTACTACCATTTCATCTACCTTTGCGAGAATCGAGGTCTACACCTAGTTTCGTTGTAATTGCAGGTAATATGGTAAGTTTTGCATCAAAAAGGAGCAAAAGGAGTCAAGAGTCATTTGGAGCTACATCCAGGAAGCATAGCCATGGATTAAAGATTTACTTTGGAGCAAATTCGAGAGATTTCACATTCTGATCACCTCGGTTGACCAGAGGTTCACCTCGACCGAGGCGATCCAGAGACGCCGACTCGACCGAGGCGAATACCTAGGACGCGGCGAGAATATTTTATTCTTGGAAGAGATCTTTTAATTTTGGAAAGTGATCTTATATTTTTGGGCTGAGCTTCTGGAAGGAAGGAGATATGCAGAATCATATATTTTACCTATATTTATGGGATAATATCTTCTTAAGATTTATTATCTTTGGAGGTTTATTTTTCCTATAAAAAGGGTTGGATTTCCACAAATCCAACATCACGCTATACCCGCTATCAGCGCAAGCAATCTCGCATAGGACACAGCAGCCGCAGCCTACTCCAATTTGGGAGAGATTTGAAGAACCTTTTTGAAGGTTGAAGGAAGATTAAAGACCATAGCTTTATAGCTTTTTGAAGGGTTTTGTAAGATTGTCTTCAATTCCCTCATTGATTGTCTTGTCTTGTTGGATTGCTATCCAAGGAACGCTTTTGTTTGTGATATTTGATTCAGTTATTGAAGTGTTTTCATTAAATTCTTCTTTGTTCAAATATTCACCATCTTCCCATATATTTAATACTTTCATTATGATGATGAGTGGCTAATTTCCTTGTGTGATTCTAGGGTGATTGGCTGAAGGTTGTGGGAAAAACAATGATAGAATAATCTTAGATTCCAGTAGGATCCTGAAAGTTCGAGTCTTTAACCTTAACCCTAAGCATCTCGTTCGGTTGATGAACATCTCGGCCGGGGTGGAATTCTTCTGACCGAGGTGACTTATCCGACCTAAAACAGAAAGTTAAGTGTTAGAGTTTGCCAAATCCTATTCTTATTACACCTCTCTGGTTCAAAGCAAGCTTAGGATGAGACTTACCCGGTAATTCCTTAGTTTGTGTACCAACGATCATAAGTGTAGGTAATAAAGGTTTATCCTTTATTGGGGTTTGAGTGTGCTTCCATCCCATCCTTGTGAGTTAGCCTGAGACTTACCCGGTAAAGGTTGATTCTATTCCCTTAGATGGTGTGTTAGTTTGAGGTTATAGTTCTTTATCTTAATTCCTTGAAACTTACCCGGTAATAGGAGTTACGGTTTAGGATTAGTGAGTAGTGAGACTTACCCGGTGATCTACTCCACTTTAGAAACACCTTCCCCATGCAAAAACCTCAGCTTTGTCCGCTTATCTATAGATCTTGAGTTGGAACCACAACTAGATGCTTTAATCCCTAGAATTGCATGTTTGCTTTATTTGACATCTTATTCATCTTTGATTGTATTGATTGCTTTTGTGGTTAGCATTGACATTAGCACACCGTATTGGACTTTGTTTCACCAAGTCCCTGTGATCGACCCCTGGAATTTTCTTGCTTTTACTACGATTGACCCGTACACTGCGGGTTCGCATCCTTGTTTTAAGCTTAAGTCTAGGGTTATAAATTTAAAGCTTGCACACACCGTTTGGAGCGAACACGTAGCTATTGGAGCTGTTCATGGGCAACGAAAGGAAGGACGAACCCATGCCATATACTACGCTAGCAAAACGCTAGACGAAGCTCAGCTCAACTACGCCACTACAGAGAAGGAATTTTTAGCCATTGTCTACGCTATTGACAAGTTTCGCTCTTATCTTGTAGGTGCAAAGGTGATTGTCTACACGGATCATGCTGCGATCCGGTACCTCCTTGCGAAGAAAGATGCGAAACCAAGGCTGATTAGATGGATTCTTCTCCTACAAGAATTCGATCTAGAGATCCGCGACAAGAAAGGCTCGGAAAATTCTGTTGCGGATCATTTGAGTCGTCTAACACATCTAGAGGACGACCATTTGCCCATTGATGACTCCTTTCCGGACGAACACTTACATATCATAGAGGAGTGCATCAAGGTAATCTCCAAAGGTAACGAACCATGGTTTGCTGATTTCGTTAACTATTTAGTTTGCCAGGAGATACCACCCGGACTATCATACGCACAAAGGAAGAAATTCTTCAAGGACGTCCGGGAATACTATTGGAACGAGCCTCTTCTCTTCAAGAGAGGTCCGGATGGCATCATTCGGCGATGTGTGCCGGAAGATGAGATGCAAAGTGTCATCCGTCATTGTCATTCACTACCTTGTGGAGGACACGCTAGTTCGAACAAAACTAGCGCAAAGGTATTGCAATCTGGATTCTATTGGCCTACTTTATTTAAAGATGTGCAATCCTTTGTTTCTTGTTGCGATGCTTGTCAAAGAACAGGCAATATCTCTAGAAGGAACGAGATGCCCCTCAACAACATCCAAGAGGTGGAGATTTTCGACGTTTAGGGAGTCGATTTCATGGGACCATTCCCTTCTTCTTGTGGAAACCAATACATACTATTGGCGGTAGACTACGTTTCTAGATGGGTCGAAGCAATTGCCTCTCCCACGAATGATGCCATGGTGGTGGTTAAGTTCTTCAACAAGACCATTTTCCCACGATTCGGGACGCCAAGGACGATCATTAGTGATGGAGGTTCTCACTTCATAGCTCGTCGCTTTGAAGCTCTTCTAACCAAGTATGGGGTTACTCACAAGATCGCTACCCCTTACCATCCACAAACGAGTGGACAAGTTGAGATCTCAAACAGGGAGATCAAGGGAATTCTAGAGAAGACGGTTTCAAGGACTAGGAAGGATTGGTCCTTGAAACTAGATGATGCATTATGGGCGTACCGGACTGCGTACAAGACTCCCATAGGAACCACACCATACAACCTTGTGTATGGGAAGTCTTGTCATTTGCCGGTAGAGCTAGAGCACAAAGCGTTTTGGGCTATCAAATGGCTGAATTTCGGCATGAAGGAAGCGGGAGAGAAGCGTCTCCTAGACATCAACGAGCTGGATGAACTCCGTTTGAACGCCTATGAAAACGCTAAGATCTACAAGGAAAGAGCAAAGCGTTGGCATGATAAGCATATCATTCCAAAGGACTTCCAAGAGGGAGATCAAGTCCCCCTCTTCAATTCGAGACTTCTCTTCTTTCCAGGTAAGTTAAAATCTCGTTGGACTGGACCTTTTCTAATTAAGCGTATTTTCCCCCATGGTGCAGTTGAAGTATGGGGTGAAGCTAGCGGAAGTTTTAAGGTGAACGGCCAACGACTCAAGAAGTACTCACCGGAACTCCAAGCTGAGGAGTTTGCACCTACCGCACTCGAATAAGTGCAAGATTGGTCTAGCTACGGACCTTAAACAAAGCGCTTCTTGGGAGGCAACCCAAGGTATTGCATTTTCGTTTTTGTTTTCGATTCATAGTTTAGCTTAGAATAGAAGTTTTTGCTTTATTTTTGCCTCGATTTCTCCCGGTATGTTCGTGTTTTTGGTTGCAGGATCGATGGAAAAGGAGAAAGGAGGGATAATGTCGGAGAGAAGTGACGAAATTTGGACTTTGAAGCTTTACAGAAAGTTCCACGGTCTAAATTACGGTCGTCATAGCTACAGTGGCCGTAATTCTCAAAGGCCTGTGAAAAATCACCAAAATTACGGGTCCGTACATTTCCACGGCCGTGGAATGCCCCGATAGACCGTGATTTTTGAAAATTTGCCTGCGAGTATAAAAGCCACACTTCATCACAAAAACCACACAAATCCTCCCCAATTCCACGCCCTAAATACCGAAAACCCGCAGCTTCTCCCAAATCTTCGTTCTTTAATCGTTTTTAACGATTCTTCTTCCTAAACTGAAGCAAATCCAACCACAAACAAGATCCAAGCGAAGAATCGAGCGGAAATTCATCAACGGAAGCGCATTTCGGATTTTTCAATCCGAAAAAAATAGGTTTTTGCTCTCTTCTTGATTCTAGTCGTTTTTGTTCGTTCTTGTTAGAGATTTTTAGGAAGAACTGATTGAGATTGGAAGAAATTAGATTAGGACTGCTTGTTGTGGAGTTTGATTGCTGATTTGCTGAGAATTGAGAATTTTCGAGACGAATCACGGTCGCTGAAGGTTCCACGGCCGTGGTTTCTATAGAACAGACCGTAATTCTCAACAGAATGGACTTTGTGAGGAGAGTTTCGGGAAGGATTAAGGAAAAGAAAGGGGAGCAAAATAAGAAGAGAAAGGGCAACCCCTCCACATCTAGGGCACCACCACCCTCATCTCCCTCACCACCATCCTCACCTTCACCTCCATCTTCACCCCCTCCTCCTAGCATCCCGATCATACACGAAAACTACATAGCCGCACTTGAGAAAATAGAGAAGAGGACAGTGATAGGTCCTAGATATTTGTTGTTGGAGGATCTACATCCTCTCAACATAGTAGAAGACCTTACATGGCTCTTGGATAGAGCCGGATTGCTAGTCTTCACGAACATTCGTGAAGACGCTTATGAGGAGATCACCCGAGAGGTTGTGACGTCTTTTGAGCACAGCCATGTTGATAGGACCGTCTCCTTCCGTCTCATGAACAGAGACTACCACTTGAGCATTGTTGAGTTCGGGACCATTTTTGGGTTCCATGAGACCTATAACGGTCGACTTCCTAGAGGCATTTCCGCCAAGGACTTTTGGGCGGAAGTGGCCATGATTTATGCCGACGAGGACCGTTGGCAACCAGCTGATACCAAGGCTAGATTGATGTACCATCTAGCCTTGAAGATAGCTCACCGTGTTCTTTCGGAGTGTCTCTTCCCTAGGACGGAGACGCCCCAAAAGATCAAGACGGATGAGCTATTCCTTCTTTATGCTATGCTTTATGGATGCCGCGCAGATTGTGCTACTCTTTTGGCGGCGACGATGAGTAAACTGAAGAATAAGTCGAAGGGGAATATTGGATATGGTGGGATAGTGACCCACATAGCTAGGAGCTTTGGTGTAGATTTTTCAGCTTGCACCCGCATACCCGCCGTACCTCTAGGATTACATGCATTCATGGTTAGGGGACTCATCTTCCCCACACATAGAGGTCCGCCTTATGCGGGCATGCCCTGGGAGAGTAGGACAGGCAGGGGTATTGAGTGGCTGCCAGAGTATTCCATTATGGCGGGACGCCATAATTGGAAGGAGACGTTCGCTGCGATGCATGCGAACAGGCTTGTAGCTCCCCCCTACGTTCCACCACCAGATGAGGATGAGGAGGACATGGGAGAGCAGTACGAGAGTGGTGGAGGAGCAGAGCAGGAGTTCGGCACGTTTCCGGATCAGCCGGATGCAGCCCCGGATGTACCTAGGCGCTCTCCACGCCCAGCTAGAGCTTCAGGCTCGTCATCTCGCCGCGCCAGTGTGAGCGAGAGGCCCACGTGGATGACTACACCTCCCACTTGGTACAGCACACCTCCTCCTTGGTCCACGACGCAGCCAGCAGCACCACCGCCACGACCAGCACCAGCACCAGCCGATCCCCCGGGATGGTATGAGAGGATGCCGGATTGGGCTACCGGACTTTCAGACAGAGTCGGAGCATTAGAGATCCGGGCGGATGCTAGAGACAGACACTTAGACGACCTTGACCACATGATGAGGGACGTCTACCGCCAGCAGTTTGGGCGGGTCTATGATCCGAGTTTCTCTCCATTCCCACCTCCACCGGCGCCGCAGTGATTGATGCCCGGACAGCTCGTTTTTAGACATTCCCGCCACCATTTGTGAGTTTCTTTTTCTTTTCTTTCTTTTGTTCTTTCTTGTGAACATTAGGGACAATGTTCGTCCTAAGTATGGGGTGGGATGTACTAAATGTTTGTAATAACTCTACTCTATATGTTGCTTTCATTCCTAGACTATCATTGCATGTTCATCATATGTTACACGTTTCATTCTTGCATTGCATGAAAAAGAACTTTAAAAAACCCATAAAAATTGAAAAATTTTGAAAATTTGATGCTTCTAACGGATCGATATGATTTCCATGATAATCACTACTTGCGAATTGAGTTTGAAGACAATTGCATGCTTGAAAGGATGGTAATTCGAAAAGAAATTGAATGAATGAATCTTACCTCTTTTGTAAGTTGTATAATGTGAAAATGTTACCTAAATCATGTAAGAAATTGAAGTTGAAATCACGTTATAAGTTCCTATACTTCTTGTTGAAATGATTAAGGCAATTCGATACTTTCTTTCTTCTTTCTTTGATCATCTAACTCCTCATTAAAATATTAGCCTCCCTTACCCATCCGGGAACTTGGAAAGTTAATGAGAAAAAGGCATGTTTGATGTGGGAGGGCCATGAGAGCATATAGTTGCAATCAATTGAATAGAAAGAAATTATAGGTTTGGGGAAGTCAATCATGACGATGAGTAACTCGGCACCATTCACATAGCCGGGTGTTTGTGTCTTGCCAAAGTCGGATTGAGCGATATTCCTAGCGGATTATGGTATGTGCGCTAAGGGTTTGAGGCATCTCTTGCAATTTTGAGAAACGCCAATCTCCTAGGCTTCGGTTTTTGTGCACCTCTATCCATAACTCCAAAAGTAAAGTCGAAAAATGAAAAAGAGAGAGCGAAGCTCTAAGTGAAGTGTTGCGGAAACCGCAAAAGAAGAAGAAGGTAGTCATCCACTTTCCCGGATTTATGCACCACTCTCCCTTAAAGTTTCCCTTCCCTTCCATACTCTAGACCTTTTCTTTGAAAGTCCTTAAGATCAAAAGAATGTTATATGGCTTGGTGATCTAAATTGAAGTTCTTATGATTGATTTTGATAATATTTGAAGGTTATATTGCTTGTTTGGAAGTTGAATTGATTCATGAGTTTTCTTTGCCTTTTACCCTCTAATTAAGTGTGTGAAAGTTTGAAAAACGATTGAAGCAAGACTTGAGAATGATCTATTCTTTAGAAGTCACTTTCGTCCAAAAGAAGGTACACATATTTCATCCTAACTCTTGTTTAAAGCTTTTTGAAAGACCTTGCTTAGGGACAAGCAAGTGCTAAGTATGGGGTTATTTGTTAGCATGAAATATTGTGATATTTTAGGCACGTTTTCTAATCGTAGTTGATTCATATTGATAGTCTTTGATTGATCTTTGCGCATATATGAGCTAGTATTGCCTACATTGTCGATATGGATGTCTACACTAGTTCTATGTTGATTATAGGTAATTTGGAGGTATTTCCGAACGAAATCGAGCAAAGGAGAGTTGAGTTGATATGTCCATGGATCGAGGACACTTTTTGGAAGCAAATTTGAGTAATGGATTGAGGAATGCACGAAGGAAAGCAAGAATCACGGTCTTACCCCAAATTACGGCCGTGGATTGTGAGTCAGAATTCGATGTTCATTCCAGGGGATATTACGGCCGTGGAACAAACCGTAGTAGTTTCCACGCCTCAAAATTACGGTCGTGGAATCTTCCACGACCGTGATCTTGGCGAATCTTTTCGCCATATTTCGAAGCCATGATCTTTTGAAGACTGGGCCGGGCCGACGCTTCGTCTTGCCCTATAAAAAGACGGCCGAAAAGAGATTTCATGATGCTCGCTTACACTCACACAAGCTCTTTACAAGCAACGCTTAGTGACGCACAAACCCTCTTCTTGGAGGGAATTTTGGAGATCTCATTGGAGATCAAAGTTTGCAGTTGAAGAGTTGTTCAAGTCTCGCACTTTGGTGGAGATTGTCGTTGTGATCTTCGGAATTGTGAAAGACCGAAGTTCTTGGAAGAATTGCAAGAAGATCTCTCTTCTTGTTTAGGTTCGAATCGGAAACGGATTGACATCCCGTTTCTCTTCTTTCCTATAGTTGTGATTTGTTTGTTCCCTTCTGAATCTTTGATAAACACTTGTTGGGATCTTGAGATTCACTTGAAGGTTATTGATAGTTCTTGAAAGTTTCATCTTTTATTCCTTAAATCTTGAATTAATATCAATATGACTGTTATTGGCTAAAAACCCTTAACAATTCTAAGGTGAAGGGTTGATAGTTGTGGCTTAGATGATGATAGATCGATCGCAAACAGATTAGACCCTGAGAGTTAGAGAATTGTCGCCGATAACCCTAAATTACGGGCTGTTCTTGAGTTCCACGGCCGTGGAATCTCAAGATCCAACCGTAATTTCCTTGAGTTTACGAGCATTGCTTTTACCTTAATCCAAAGTTAAAGATTTGCTTTAGCTTAGTTTAGACTTGTCTTTTCTAGGTGGTAGTGAAGCCTCAACAACCTCTACCTCGACTGTGAGTCTCAACAACCTCAATCGGATAAGTTAGTCTTGATCTTTAGATTATAGGTTTGGGTATTTGACACTAATCCTCGTCTTTAGTTCCTTTCTATATTGAGTCTCAACAACCTGTATAGGGAGTATCTTTTAGGTGAGTCACATAAGGTTTTTGGAACCTCAACCGTACGATTACCTTACATTAGTATACCTTTGCATATCTCTACTCTGTCTTTACATCATTAGTATATCTTGAATCTATTGCCGCAACTGAATACCCGGATCTTTAGGATTGTTGTTTTCCCAATATTTGCAAAACTCCCATATTTATTGCTTGATAACCTAAATCGAATTTGTTCCCACCCAAATCCCTGTGTTCGATACTCTGGAATTCTTGCTTAACTACGTCGATCCGTACACTGCGGGTTCGCTTGCTTGATTCTAGTTTTATAAATTTAAAGCTTATTTGCACACACCTCTAGGGGCGAACACCTTCTCGAGTGATCGTTAGAAGGAGATAGGTCCAGCTAGCAACCTTAAATCAAGCGCTTATTGGGAGGCAATCTAAGGTAATTCTATGTCCCTTTTCTTTTTCCTTTTAATAGTAGATTAGCTCTGTTTGCTTTTCGTTGGTACGCTCCGGGTTTTCTCGTGTTGTGATGACAAAAAATAAGCACAAACCACAAGGAAGGAACTTATGATCAAGGTTTTGGAGGAAGCAATCGACAAAAGTTCATCAAAAGAGCAACAAGAGAAAAATCGGATGAATTTGCACATAGATCGGTCGATCTAGAAGAATTAAATAAAATAATTGAGTCGGTTTAGCAAAAGTCGTAGCATGGAATCGGATGGAAAAATGGATCACCCAAAAAATCGGGTGATTTTTCCATGTTCATGACGGATTACACTAAGATCGACCCGATAAAAGAAATCGACCCCAGAAAATCGTCTGCTTTTCTTCAGAAAACACAAGAATATAAAAGCCCTTTATTCTTCTTCTTCCTCACAAACTTCACTCTCTCTCTCTTTCTCTTTCTCTCTCTCTCTCTCTCTCTCTCTCTCTCTCTCTCTCGCTCTCATATTTCCCTCTCACGAAAGGCCGCCTACCTCCTCTCTCTCTCTCGAATCTTCGTTCTTTAACCATTTTCGCTCATTCTTGAGCTAAAACCATAGCCCTCGAAGAAACAAAGAAGATTGGAGCAACATTCAGCTTGGCAAATCGACGAATCTCTCAGATTTCATGTTATAAACTCGAAAACCCTAAGTTATCAATTTCTTCAGATCCGGTCTTTTGGGGAGTTTGTTGGCTGAAATTGCTGAGTTAGGAAGTTTATAAATTGTTGTGGAGTGTTTTGGTGCTGTTTGTTTGAACAAACTGTTGCAGAATCGATCGATTGATTGAAACAGGGAAAAATCGAGTGAATTAACCAGGAAATCGACCGATTTACCCTTAGAAAAATCCGATTTTTAGACTGTTTTGATGGATAGGCTCCGTAGATCAAGCAAAAACTTGTTTTCTCACAAGGGATCTTCATCCCAACCTCCCCAAGCACCTCAACCACCCCCTCCAAGGCTCCTCGTTATTCAAGAAAAGTATAAACGCAAATATGAGCGTCTTTTAGCTCGTTCCATCATAGCACCACGTTATATTGAGTTGGATGAGCTTAATGTGTTGCATATTGGGGATGACCTAGACTGGATTATAGAGAAGACCGGGCTGATTGAGTTTGTGCAAATTAGAGAGAACACATATGTAGAGATAACTCACGAATTCCTTAGCTCCATTACCCATGATCCGAACACTAGGAACGTAACCTTTAAATTGATGAACAAGAACTATAACTTTTATGTTGGAGTGTTTGGAAACTTCTTTGGTTTCCTGGTTTCCTACGCAGGCACCTTCCCCCATGGAGTCAAGGCTCACGCATTTTGGGAGAAGATCTCCATTAGACATGTTGAAGCCGATAGATGGAGATCCGGGAACTCAAAGGAGAAGAGCATATATAATCTTACCTTCAAGATAGCTCACCGGATTTTGAGCGAGTCTATGTTTGCGAGGACGGAGACCCCGCAAAAGGTACAAGCTAATGAGCTCTTCATTCTTTATTGCATGACGGAGGGGATGATCCCAGACTATGCTACCATGTTGTCGGATTACTTGGCAAAGATTGCCAACAAATCCGACGGCCACATTTGTGTCGAAGGACTTGTTACTTATGTGGCAAAGGCATTGGGGGTAGACATTTCGGCATGCACTCTTGCTGCAGAGGCACAACCATTAGGGATTCAGAGGTTGGTTTCTAGAGGAGTTATTGTTCTGAGAGGGCGGCATGTAGCCATGCCGTGGGATAGACATCCCAAGGAGATTATATGGAAGCCACGCTACAAATTCAAAGATGTCTACTACTGTAAGGAAGGATTCGAGGATTATAGTGATGAGGAGTTTACTGAAGACGAGGGTCCAGATGCTGAGGATGTAGGAAGTGATACTGAGTGTTATCTCACCGACATACAGGCCCCAGTTGGGGGCATGCTTGAGTTAGGAGATGGAGGGGACACCGAGGTTCTAGACACCGACCAGGAGGGAGGTCCGAGTAGGCCGGTAGATGAGGAGGACACGGAGGACGAGCACATGGCAGAGGCTGATCCGTTTTTCCCTCCACCACAGGAGATACCACCTAGACCGCCTCGCCGCTCATTCTCACGCCGACGTCGGGCTCGGCAGCGGGACGACGACTCCAACTTCAGCACCCGGATGGACACATTGACTAGAGAGTTCCAGGAGTTCCGGACCGAGGTACGAGGCCGCCACTATTCCTACGACGACCAGTGGAGCGACCTCTATTATCATACCTTTGGTCACTTTTATGATCCTTCCGCTCCGATGTATCCACCACCACCACCACCGCAAGACTAAGAGACTCGCCTTTCACATTGGGGACAATGTGAGATTCAAATATGGGGTGGGGGTACTTACAATCTTTTATCATCTTGTCACACGTCTTCTTTCATTGCATTTGCATTTTCAGATTTCGGGTTTGTAATAACTCTAGTCACACGTTTCATTTTCGTACATTTGCATTGCATTTTCATCCATTATCAAAAAAAGAAAATCGAAAATTTTCAAAAATTTTGTGCTTCTAAAAATGATATGACCTCGATGATGACATTTGTGTTTGTAAAAATGGCAAAGAAAGTCTTGTATGTTGAGGTTTAGTTATGACGTTTATGGACATTCATCCTTTACTCAAACAATATATATGATTTATATGCTATTTGATGTTTTGATAAAATTAAGGAATAATAATCGAAACCAACAAATAGGTTCTTATACATCATAATGGAATGACTAAGGTGCTTCGATCTTTTTCTCTTCTTCTTATCCATATTAAACACCTCATATGTATCATTGCCTCCCTTTTACCTTTTCCGGGAATTAGGAACCATGCTAGTGTGAAGTGTAATGCGTTGTGAAGTTGTTGCAAAAGTGAAATGTGTTAAAGTATAGAAAAAAGGGTTGGCGACGTCAATCATGATGATGAGTAACTCGGCACCATTCACATAGTCGGGTGTTTGTGTCTTGCCAAAATCGGATTGAGCAATAGTTCTAATGAGTCATGGTATTTGCATCACGGTTTGAGGCATCTGGAGAAATTGAGAATTGCTAATTTCCTAGGCTTCGGTTATTGTGCACCTCTATCCATTTCTCAAAAAGTGAAAAATGTAAAGATTTGCAAAATGCAAACTGAAGTTCTAGTTTAAGTGGATGCAAAAGAGTTCAAAAATTGTGAAGTTTTATTCCTTATTCCCGGAATTAACCACCACATACCCTTTATATCTTCCCACCCCTTTGACACGTTTCTTTTGCCTTTATAATTGAAAGTCCTTGAGACCTTTGTGCACATGTTTAAGGCTTATATGGTTTAGATTTGTTTTCTCATGATTATCTCTACATTTTGTACCATACATTTCATGTATATTGTTTGAACAAAGTGTACTTGCCCTTTCATGCCATAGCTATATCGTTTCATACATTATCTTTCAATGCCTTATTACATCATAATGGGAGTGATCCATTATTAAGAAGCATATTACAAAAACAGTTTTTGTTTTTGTTTTTAGCATTATATAATCCATATCATCTTATATTCTAACTTTGAACCTTGCTTGGGGACAAGCAAGAGGCAAGTAGGGGGTATTTTGATGACATGAATTACATACCATCATATTCATGCATTATACGAGTCTATCGTCTCAATTTGAGATACATTTAACGGAGATTGTATGACTTTTATTTCATTTTCATATACATTTCGAGAATAGAGGTCTACACACTTTTATTTGTGAAATTGTAGGAAAAAGGGCGATGATGTGGCACGAAAAGTGATGATGTGGCACGAAAAGGAGCATGACATCATTGAGGATCAGGAGAGGAGCCAAAAGATATAAAAAGATATGAGAAAAGATCACAAGAGAAGATAGAAGTTGTAACTAAAAGATATCACACGATCTGAGAAAAAAATCGGATGAATACTTATAGAGATCAGCCGATTTTCTTCACAGATGACTCAGTTTTTATCATGTATAATCCGATTGGTTATAGGATTGTAACTATAAGATCACATTTCATACACTATAAAAGGAGGACGTCTCACCACCTTCAAAGGCATCCAATTCCATCCAAGACTACTGAGTCATAGGATCGAGAGCATTGAGGAAAGCATTCAAGGAGGAAGATCGAAGGAAGTTTGGAGGTTCTAGTCCAAGAATAGAGTTCTTGGAAGTTTTGTGAGTTTGATTATATTATTCTGTCATTGTGAACACGTTTTGGAGTTTGTTATTGAGTTTTATTTGAGTTTTGAAGGATTAAAACACTGTTCTTACGTTCTTGGTTTGGTTTTAATTCAAGATTCAAAGTTTTCTTATCATTCTTCGCTTTCTTGATTTAATATCTCTTTGATTTTGATAATGTGTATTCTTGGCTAAAACCCTTGTGATTCTAGGGTGATTGGTTGAAGATTGTGGTTAAGATAATGATAGAATGATCTTCATAAACAGATTGAACCCTGAGAGTTGAGTTTAACCTTAAGAGAAGCAAAAATCGGGGTGTTCATTGAGCAGATCAGACGATCTCTAGGGATGAACAACCCAATTTTTCCTTCTATCGTACCTATCTTGCCTTATCTTTAATCCTTGGTTAAAGATTGCTTAAACCCTAGACTTGTTGAACCATTCTAATCTATATCCGAGTGTGGGAAGAGACTTACCCGGTGATTTCCATCCTTGGTTACCAACGATTATAAGATCTAGGTAATAGAGGATTCAAAACCCTCTATTAAGGTTGAGTGTGCCATAAACCCTTACCCTTGTGAACTAACCTGATTCCCTTGGGTTTTGTGTTTGGTTTTGAGAATATTATCCTTCCCTTGGATCCTCTATCTTATCGAGACTCAACATCCTTTATTTAGAACCTTTGGATTTGGACATGGGTGGTGGAGACTTCACCGTACATCATACCGCTTTTGAACACATACCTTAGCAATCCCAGCTCTATCTATATAATCTTTAGAAGTCTTGAATCGAAAACCACAATCGGATTCTTTGATCCTTAGAATCTTTTTTCCCAAATCGTTACACAAAAATCAAGTCTTTGTCTTTTCTTGTCAGTAGTTGCATCTTTCCTTGTTAGATCTCTTATTCTGATTTTAATTTCACCAAATCCCTGAGTTCGACATTAGAACTCTTGTTTTTACTACGATCGATCCGTACACTGCGGGTTCGCTTTATTGCTTTTATTCTTGATTATAAATTTAAAGCTTACACACACCCTTTGGAGCGAACAGGTGCCGAGTTACTCATCGTCAAGATCAATGTCCCCAAACCAATTTTCTATATAACACACTTTCACTTTTCTTTTCAACTTCAACTTCACAGCGCATTAACTAACATGCTTCCTAATTTCCGGATAGATAAAAGGGAGAAAAAACAATATAAGAGGTGTTAAGCATGATCAAGATGAAGAAAGAAAAAAAATCGAATTGCCTCAATCATTCCAAAAAGATGTGTAAGAACTTATCATGCGGTTTCAACCTTCAACACTCAACATGATTTAGAATGAAAGAAAATTATCAAACATGCATGAAATTCTAAAAAAGTATTCAAATCCTACATATGTCATAAATCAATTCAATCATATAAGAAATCATCACAAGTATTCAACAAAACAATATCATAACAAAGATCATATCCATCCTACAAGCACAAAATTTTTTAAAATAGTTCAAATTTTCGAATTTTTCAAAAGCATTTATGCTGCAAGACATAAAATATGCAAAAGGTATTACAAATACCTCCACCCCAACTTAAAACTCACATTGTCCCCAATGTGAAGAAAAGAAAAATATGGAAAAAGATACTCACAATGTAAGATGGTAAATCAGACAAGGCGAAACATTCTTCGAGCGGTGGTGGCGGCAATCTATAGAAGCTCGGATAGGGAACTCTGAATACTCTTATCGGCATTGGAAAAATGTTTTTGAACGGAGAAGGGGAGCTTGTCTCGGCCGTATATATTTCCGGAAATTTTTTCTTAATTTTTTTTTAAAGGCATCTCGGCCGAGATGGTTTGGTCATCCGAGATGTTTGACCGAGGTGACTCCCTTTGCTCCTATTTCGGTCGGCTGAGATTGATCTCTGTCTAGATTCCTGTAAGCGACCAAGATGGCTCCAGTTTCCGTTCTTTTCTCAGATTTTCGAACCTTGAAATATCTTCCATCTACTTCTTTGGTTTATTTTCCTTGGATTGTACCTAGCTCCTGTAATCACGGACACAAAAAACGCAAAAACTACACTAAACTAATCTAGAAGGCAAGAAGAAAACAATACCTTGGGTTGCCTCCCAAGAAGCACTTGATTTAAGGTCGCTAGCTGGACCTAACTCCATGGAATTACTCAACGTACCTCGAATATCATGGAGTGCTCATCACATCCGCAATAGAACTCTTCCAAGAAGGTTCCGGTTCCTAATTTCACCAGCAAATGGTAGGATCTCCCACATACAAGCTTGTACGGTTTGGTTCTCACCGGAATCCTACCGGTCTTCCTATGCTTCCATGGGACATAACTCAGTTTTTCGTCCCATCCTTTCCTAGATCGAGAAATAACTTCTCGAGAATTATAGTAGCTTCCCTATCTCCAACTTGGGGATGACGTATGGTCTTTGTCACGTAAGTGACCCCATACTTGAACAAAAGACACTTCGTTGCCTTAGCGATGAAGCGCTTGCTAACTCCACTCCTTGTAGTCCAAGGAGCATATACTTTCAACAAATTCAGGGGAGGTTTCATCTTGATCTTAAGAGGTTCTTTCAGAAGAGACCTCCAACTCTTCGCCGCATCCTTGTAGTGATTAGTAATTTCAAAAAGAATTTTAAAGTAAATGGGAGAACATTCCGGGTGAAGCGTTTCAAGCCTTGGAATGAAAATCATGTCAAGAGGAGAGTCTGCACGTGAAATCTCTTCCATCTTCTCCGGTTGTGCCTAAATCTTGATCCATGGTTTAGTAGTAAGGCCAAGGTATTCTACATCTTACTTTTCTTCTTCTTCAAGAAGTTCAAGAGGAGCTTCAATTTTGGTAGGAGGAACGCTCAAAACTGGGAATTCTTCGTCGCACATCTCCTCCAGTCGAGCCATTTCAACAAGGATCAATTTTCTTTCAAGGTCATCGAGATCATTCATTGCTTGCTTGATCTTTGATTCAAGTTGATCTTCAGGAGATTGTTCATACACCTCGCAAGCGGTATAGAGCTCCCCCCCAAATTACAAGATCATCCTCAATAGCTTCCTCTCTTTCTCTTTCATCACTAAATTCGTAGAATGAAAAAAAACGCTGCAAATATTCATACTCCTCCCATCTAGCTAGCTGTCTCACTCTCCATCTCTCTTCTTCCAAGGCTTTATTCCTAAGCCTATGTTTCTCCCAAGATTCGTTAAGTTCAGCTCTAAGGCTCTATATTTCGTTTATCGCCGTTAAAAAGCTTCTTGTAGCCATTGTAAACCCTAAGAACTCAAAAACTCATACCGAAAAGATCAAAAGCAAAAGCAAAAGTGTCTAAGCTAGACAACCGAATTACCGAACTTGATCTAGACCATGTCCCCGGCAACGGCGACAAAAACTTGTTCACTCCAAAACGTGTGTGCAAATAAGCTTTAAATTTATAACCAAGAATTAAAGCAAAAGCGAACCCGTAGTGTACGGATCAATCGTAGTATAAGCAAATATCCCAGGGTCGATCACAGGGACTTCGTGCAATCAACTGGTAAAAGAAATATAGCTAGACAATTTCTAATTATCGATAACAAAAAAAACAATGATATGAATATTTGTAATAATTTGGAAAGCGTAGATTCTAGAGATCAAGGTATCCAATTGTGGTTTTCGATTCAAGACTTCTAATGATGTATGGAAAGAGTCGGGATAGCAAAGGAAAGGTGTTTCGAAGGTGAGATAGATCACGGGGGAGGTCTCACTATCCGCTATTTCAAACCAATGAAACTTATCACCGGGTATGTCTCAAATCTTCAAGGGAAAGGAATGATAGTTTCAAACCAACCACTCAACCTAAGGGAATAGAATTAACCATCACCGGGTAAGTCTCAAGTTAACTCTTAAAGTTAGGATGAAGGCACACTAAAACCCTAACAAAGGATATACCTTTGTTACCTAACACTCATCATCATCGGTAAACAAGCAAAGAAATCACCGGGTAAGTCTCTTCCTAGGCTTGCATGTAAACCAAGAAAGGTGCAAAAAGAATAAGATTTGGCAAACTATATTCTAAACTCAAGTAAGGGCAATGCAGTGGGCAATCTCGTGTAGTTCTTATTGATCTTGGTCGAGATGACTCCAAGAACAACCTGAGACGGGTTTCGGTCTAGGTAAAAATCAAGCTTTCAGGGTCCACTCGCGATAAAGGTATATTCTTTCATCGTCTATACCACAACCTTTAACTAATCACCTAGAATCGCAGGAGTTTTAGCCAACAATCATCATGTTAAAAGCAATATTCATATATTCAATCAAGATATTCAAGAAAGGGAATAAACCACTCAACAAAAGGTTTCCAATAATCAAAAGCATAAAAAGAACCAACAGCGTATCAATAATGTGTTCCAACAGAATGACAACAATCAACTATAATCCTCAAAGAAAAACCTTACAAAATCTCTTCCCTTCTTCCTTGAACTCCAAGTAATCCTTCCTTAGATCTCCTTCCTTCAATCTTCCAATAGCCGTCTTCCAAAAATTCTATGATCCAAAGATCCACGTCGTTGGAAGTTGAAAGCCAACTTCCGTGAGGTGTCCTCTTAACGTTATAGTCTAAGAGATATTTATAGGGAAATAAATCTAGGGTTTTAGAAGCATGGACCTTAAAGATAAATAATCTTAAACATAAATTGCAGCTTATAGATAAACCTATAATTTTTGGGCCGAACAAGAATGTTGAGCCCGTTGGTATCACAACCCACTCCGGAGATATCAGAGCTCATACCGTGGTATCAAAAGTTTCTTTGGCGTGGTATCAGAGTTCACTCCGTGGTATCAAAGTCCACTCCAGCGCGGTCCTAGCTCTCTTTTACTGCTCCTTTTTGTTCCACATCAAGACTTAATCCTTAAATATACAATATCGCTCCATAATTTGCCAAATTACCTACAATTGCAATAAAACATTGTGTAGACCTCTATTCTCGTAAAATAGCCCAAGTAGGTGAATAACAACATAATTGATATGAATATATGTCTATGCATGTAAAATAAAGGGAAAAACTACGTAAATGCATGCCTAAATATAGGTCACAATTCATGTCATCAAGTATCAACATCTCCTTCATAATTAGAATAAAAGTACCGTGTGCCCAAACAATGTGTATTATTCCCAAAAACGAGTCTAATGTTAGATGTACCGTTAAGGTACTGAGATATCCTCTTCACAGCTTGCCAAAGTTATTTTCCTCGTTGCCCCATGAACCTGGTCATGGCACTAACAACTTGTGCCAGATCCGGTCTTGTGCATACCATAACATACATCAAACCCCCTATTGCACTAGCATAAAGGACTCACGACATATACTCCTTCTCCTCACCCGACTGAGGTGAAAATAGAGTGGCAATATGGATGTTAGTAACTCTAGGTGTATCAATAATCTTGGCCGATAACATTAGGAATCTTGACAACACCTTTTCAATGTAGCCGTTCTTTGATAAGAAAAAACTTTTAAGACTCCTTGTTAGCATGAAATATTGTAATATTTTAGGCACGTTTTCTAAGTGTATTTCATCTATAATGGTAGTCATTGATTAAGCATTGATACATTTGTGAGCTAGTTTGTCTATATTGTCGATATAGAGATCTAAACAAGCTTTATGTTGATTGTAGGCAATTAAGAGCTATTTCCAAACGGATTGAGCGAGAATGGAGTTTGATTGAGCATGTCCAAGGATTGAGGACATCACTAGGAGCTAAGGAAGGTGCTAACTTGAAAATAGCACGAGACTAAGGAAAATCACGAACTACCTCTAAACCACGCTCTAAAATACGGCCGTACTAGATTCCATGTTCTACTCCACGGCCGTGGAACTTGGCAAGAGAAGCGTGGTGCATTCCAGCAACTTACACAGCCGTGGAGGGTTGTGACAAACCGTGACCAACTTCCACGCTCTAAATTACGGGCGTGGAACCATTCCACGACCGTGATCTTGGCGATCTTTTACGCAATATTTTAAAGCCACGATCTTCTACGTAATGGGCCGGGCTCATATTTTATCTTACACTATAAAAGGACGGAAGAAGAGAGATTCCGTCACCTTCGCTTACACTTGGACTTACCCTAATTTCACGCCTTGCGGAGATCGTCGTTGAGAGATTTGCGCTTTGCTTTATTGAGATTTCCGGATTGACGGAAAGAGTGAAGATTTGGAAGACTTGTTCGTAAGGAGATTTCGCTTCTTATTTAGGTTTGATTAGAAGACGGATTAACATCCCGTTCTTCGTTCTTATCTAAGATTCGTGATTGTTTGCGTTATTCCGAATCTATTGACATTATTGTTCTTGATTTGTGGATTTGAGATTGACTTGAGATTTATTCAAGGTTTTCGGAAGTTTTCATCTTTCATTCTTTTAAATCTTGAATTTGTTATCAATATGACTGTTGTTGGCTAAAACCCTTTAGCAATTCTAAGGTGAAGGGTTGATAGTTGTGGCTTAGATGATGATAGATCGATCATAAACAGATTGGACCCTGAGAGTTAGAGAGAATCGCCGAAGAACCTAATCCACGGTCTGTTCTTGAGCTTCCACGGCCGTGGAACTCAAGAACTACCCGTAATTTTGTGTCAGTTTACGAACTTGCTTTTACTTCAACCCAAAGTTAAAGATTTGCTTTAACTTAGTCTTGGCTTGCCTTTTCTAAGTGGTAGTGAAGCCTCAACAACCTCTACCTCGATTTCGAGTGTCACAACCTTAATCGGTTTAGTTAGTCTTGATCCTTGGATTACAAGTTTGGGTATTTGACGTTAATTCTTACCTTTAGAACCTTTCTATATTGAAGCCTCAACAACCTTTATAGAGAGAGTCTTTTAGGTGAGTCATATAAGGTTTTTGGAACTTCACCGTACGATTACCTTACATTCGTATACCTTTGCATACCTCAACTCTGTCCTTATATCTTTAGTATATCTTGAATCGATTGCCACAGCTGGATTCCTGGATCTTTAGGATTGTTGTTTTCCCAATAATTTGAAAAGCTTCATATACTTACTTGCTTGATAACCTATAATTGGATTTAACCCCCCAAATCCCTGTGTTCGATACTCTGGAATTCTTGCTCAACTATATCGATCCGTACACTGCGGGTTCGCTTGCTTGATTTCTAGTTTTATAATTAAAGCTTATTTGCACGCACGCTAAGTGGCGAACAAGTTTTTGGCGCCGTTGCCGGGGATTTGGTCTAGGCCGAATTCGGTTATCGGTTGTCAAGCTTGGGAGCTTCTCCCTTGTTATTTGATATCTCTTCGAGTGTATGCGCAGGTCTAGGAACACCGAAGACCTCTTACCTCTTGATCAAGAGCTTGAGAGGAATTTAAGGAGAAAGCGTAAGGAGAAAAAAATGGCTGAAGAAAGAGAACGTGATCCAATCGGAATTAGCGGAAAAAGAAGCTCAACTCCAATGGAGTGAGAAAACTCGTAGGGAAGAGATGGATCGTCATCAAACAAAGGTTGATGATCTATCGGACATGATGTTCCAAATGAGGTTGGAGATAAACAACCTTAAGGAGAAAAAGAAAAGGAGGAGACCGGGAAGATCGGTTAGAGCCAACTCATCCAATGAGGATAGCGACTCCTCCATGCCACCGTTAGAGGAAATTGATCCCACGATCAATGTGAACCCATTCTTTCCACGGCCAGCTGCAAATCGCCGTGTTCCACCTAGGAATGTGAGGGTCGAACGTGTGGAAGAAGAGCCAAGAACTCTTGGCCAAAGGATGGATCCAACGCAGCAACCATGCCGTCTAGGTGTGAACTTTGATGCTGACGATGCACAAGGGTTTAGCTTCAACCCTCAAGTTATTACCATTGTTCGCCAAAACCTATTTGGTGGAACAAGTGCTGAATCTCCACACCAACATCTACAAAACTTTGAGATTATGATGGAGACAATGAATCCTAAGAACGCAACTACCAACAGCTACAAACTCAAGCATTTCTTCTTCTCCTTGAAGGGGAAAGCATTGTCTTGGTATCAAGCTCTTCCAAGTGGAAAGCTTGAGACATGGGAGGATCTTTCCGCGGAGTTCCTCACTAAGCTCTTTCCGCCATCCAAAACGGTGGAGCTAAGAGGTAAGATTAATGCATTTTCTATGAGATCTAACGAAAGTTTGTTTCAATCTTGGGAAAGATTTCAGGATTTGCTATTGGATTGCCCTCATCATGGCATATCCAAGCTTGCACTTTTGGAGATATACTATAAGGGGCTGGATATGGAGACACAATTCAAGCTCCAATCCCTCTCATGTGGTACATTCATGGACATGAGGGAAGATGACGCTTGGGACTTCATTGAGAAGCAAGCGCGAGTCATAGAGAAGTATTCTCACCGGAAAGTGGAGGGGAATCGTGTAGAGCAAGGAGCAAAGCTCACACATGAAGCTCAAACTCAAATCTTTTCTCTCAACAATGAGATTAAAGAGTTGAAGGAAGCTATCAAGACCAACTTTCCAAAGCAAAACGGAAAGGATGTTGGTTACTTGGGCAACGACAACAACGGTGGTGAGAATACAAACCGCAACAACAACAACCGTAATAACAACCGGAATAATTGGAACAACAACAATAACAACCGGAACAACAATTGGAACAACAATAGGGGTTCAAACAACAACAATTGGCGTCCCAATCAACAAAACTCCGGTAATCCTTATTCTTCCAATTCAAATTCACTAACCCCACCTTCCTCTTCTTCCACTCCTTTGAAAAGCCAGGGGCAAACATCTAATGGTGAAAGCACTTCGGGGAAGGAGAAGCCCGATCCCATGTTGGAAACGATTTTGGGGAAGCTTCAAGGGTTGGAGACTCGCATCATTAAGGTTGATGATCACATTTCTAAGGTTGATAAGGCCCAAAAGGTTTTAGAAAACCAAATTTTCATCCATGCGGAGGAAGTTCCTAGGAATCAAGGGAAACTTCCAGGAAAAACGGAGGACAACCCAAAAGGAAGGGTGATGGCAATCACAACTAGGAGCGGGGTGACAACTACCGACCCGCAGCCTAAGTTTGTAGAAGTCCCCGTTGAGAAAGAGAAAGAAAAGGGGAAGGAGAAGGAAGATGTCTACATTCCTCCTCCAGCGTACAAACCTCCCCTACCGTTCCCTCAATCTAGAGCAAGAGCGCGTCTAGATAAACAATTTGGTAAGTTTATAGAACTCATGAGCAAACTGCATATTAATATACCTTTCATTGATGCCATTGTAGGTATGCCGGCTTATGGCAAGTTCTTAAAGGAGATCCTCTCTAACAAGAGAAAGTTAGAGGATTTTGGAGAGGTTAAGATGAGTTCGGATTCTTCGGATCTCATCAAGACCATGAAGGAGAAGATGCCCCCAAAGCTAAAGGATCCGGGGTCATTTTGCATTCCCATAGGAGTGGGAGATGTCACATATGATGCATTATATGACTTGGGAGCAAGTGTGAGCATCATCCCACTTGCATTATGTAGGAAGATCGGTTTAGGCGATCCTAAACCGGTGAAGATGACGTTGTACATGGCGGATCGATCCATAACTCGTCCCGTCGGTATTGTGGAAGACGTCCCGGTCAAGCTAGGTAAATTCTATGTTCCTATAGATTTTGTTGTGCTTGACATTCCTGCAGATAGTCCGGTCCCGATCATTTTCGGAAGACCGTTTCTTGCAACATCCGGCTGCATAGTCGATTGCAAGAATGCTAGACTCGCCTTTGACATAGGAGAAGAGAAGGTAGAGTTCGTTCTTTCCACTCTAGTGAAGGAACCAATCTTTGATGAGGATATATTCAATATCCAAGATGAAGAAGGATTGTCTAGAGAGGAGGTAAATGCTATTCTCTTCAAAGATCCTTTGCAAAAGGTTATTACTATGAGTCTAATGGATATAGGGGAAGAAGAGGAGTGCAATGAGGCAATTGAAGCCTTAGAGGCACAAGAAGAAGTATATGAAGAGTAGTTCGAGAAACTCCACAACGAAGCAGAAAACGTGAGAATCCACGGTTATACACTATATTCCACGGCCGTGGATTTCACCAACAAAAGCGTGGCTCACTCCAGAGGGTTACACGGTCGTGGAGGAAACAGAGCACCCGTAACTACATTCCACGCCCAAAATCACGGCCGTGGAGCATACAGAGAAACCGTAATTTTGGCCGTGGACGAAGGCAAATGTGCCACTTCTTCAACTTCTCTTGATTCTTCTCCAACACCTTCTACTTCCTAGGATGCTTCTAAGGAACCATTAGACACTTCTAAGGAGCCATTGGAGACTCCTAAAGCTATGGAACTAAAGCCACTTCCTACACATCTAAGGTATGCATTTCTTGGACCTAATTCTACCTTTCCGGTTATTGTTAGCTCCAATTTAAGCATAGATGAACATAGTAAGCTCATGGTTATCCTTAGGAAACATAGAAAAGCTTTAGGATATACTATAGAGGACTTAGTTGGAATTAAACCTTCCCTATGCATGCATAAGATCTTAATGGAAGAGGACTTTAGGACTTCGCGACAACCTCAAAGGCGGTTGAATCCGACCATGAAGGAGGTTGTCAAGAAGGAAATTCTTAAACTTCTTGATGCAGGTATCATCTACCCTATCTCCGATAGCAAGTGGGTGAGTCCGGTACAAGTGGTTCCGAAGAAGGGAGGAATGACAGTCATCACCAACAAGAATAACGAACTCATTCCTACCCGAACCGTAACGGGATGGCGGATGTGCATAGACTACCGCAAGCTAAACAACGCGACGAGGAAGGATCACTTCCCACTACCCTTCATCGACCAAATGCTTGAAAGGTTAGCGCAACATTCCACTTTTGCTATCTTGACGGTTATAGTGGTTTCTTTCAGATTCTGATACACCCGGATGATCAAGAGAAGACAACGTTCACGTGCCCATGGGGTACGTTTGCCTATAGGAGGATGCCGTTCGGGCTTTTCAACGCCCCAGCAACCTTTCAAAGGTGCATGATGGCCATCTTCTCCGAATATATAGAGGAAATCATGGAGGTTTTTATGGATGACTTCTCCGTTTACGGTTCCTCTTTTGACAATTGCCTTTCTAACCTTGCTCTTAAATTACAAAGGTGTGAAGACACTAACCTAGTTCTTAATTGGGAGAAGTGTCAATTTATGGTAAAGGAAGGAATTGTATTAGGACACTTAATCTCTAGTAGAGGGATAGAGGTGGATAAAGCTAAGATAGAGACCATAGAAAAGCTTCCTCTACCAACTTCGGTGAAAGAGATAAGAAGTTTTCTAGGACATGCTGGATTTTATAGGCGTTTCATAAAGGATTTCTCTAAAATATCAAAGCCGCTAACTAATCTATTGATGAAGGATGCAGTTTTTGATTTTTCGCAGGAATGCTTAGATGCGTTTAACATGATTCGGGAAGCTCTAATCTCCTCTCCGATTATCCAACCTCCGGATTGGAATCTTCCCTTTGAGGTTATGTGCGATGCTAGTGACGTAGCTATAGGAGCTGTTCTTGGGCAAAAGAAAGAAGGACGAACCCACGCTATCTATTATGCTAGCAAGACGCTAGATGAAGCGCAGCTCAACTACGCCACTACCGAAAAGGAATTCTTAGCCATTGTTTATGCAATTGACAAATTTCGCTCTTATCTTGTAGGTGCAAAGGTGATTGTATACACGGATCATGCTGCGATCCGGTATCTCCTTGCAAAGAAAGATGCGAAGCCAAGGCTAATTAGATGGATTCTTCTCCTACAAGAATTCGATCTAGAGATCCGCGACAAGAAGGGTTCAGAAAATTCTGTTGCGGATCATTTGAGTCGTCTAACACATCTAGATGACGACCACCTACCTATAGATGACTCCTTCCCGGACGAACACTTACATATTATAGAGCAGTGCATCGAAGTGATCTCCAAAGGTAACGAACCATGGTTTGCTGATTTTGTTAACTATTTGGTTTGTCAGGAGATACCGCCCGGATTATCCTACGCACAAAGAAAGAAGTTCTTTAAGGATGTTCGGGAATACTTTTGGAATGAACCTCTCCTCTTTAAGAGAGGTCCAGATGGCATTATTCGGCGATGTGTGCCGGAAGATGAGATGCAAAGTGTCATCCGCCATTGTCATTCACTACCATGTGGAGGACACGCTAGTTCAAACAAAACTAGCGCTAAGGTATTGCAATCTGGATTCTTTTGGCCTACTTTATTTAGAGATGTGCAAACCTTTGTTTCCTGCTGCGATGTTTGTCAAAGAACAGGAAATATCTCTAGGAGGAATGAGATGCCTCTCAATAACATCCAAGAGGTGGAGATTTTCGACGTTTGGGGAGTTGACTTCATGGGACCGTTCCCATCATCTTGTGGAAACCAATACATACTCTTGGCGGTGGATTACGTTTCTAGATGGGTAGAAGCAATTGCCTCTCCTACCAATGATGCCATGGTAGTGGTTAAGTTCTTTAACAAGACCATTTTCCCGCGATTTGGGACACCAAGGACTATCATTAGTGATGGAGGTTCTCACTTCATTGCCCGGCGCTTTGAAGCTCTTCTAGCTAAGTATGGGGTTACTCACAAGATCGCCACCCCTTATCATCCACAAACTAGTGGACAAGTTGAGATCTCAAACCGGGAGATCAAAGGAATCCTAGAGAAGACGGTTTCAAGGACTAGGAAGGATTGATCCTTGAAGCTTGATGATGCATTGTGGGCGTACCGGACTGCGTACAAGACTCCCATAGGAATCACACCATACAACCTTGTGTATGGGAAGTCTTGTCACTTACCGGTAGAGTTAGAGCACAAGGCGTTTTGGGCCATCAAGTGGTTGAATTTCAGCATGAAGGAAGCGGAAGAGAAGCGTCTCTTGGACCTTAATGAGCTTGAAAAACTCCGCTTGAACGCTTATGAAAACACCAAGATTTACAAAGAAAGAGCAAAGTGTTGGCATGATAAGCATATCATTCCAAAGGACTTCAAAGAAGGAGATCAAGTTCTCCTCTTTAATTCAAGTCTTCGTCTCTTTCCAGGTAAGCTTAAATCTCATTGGACCGGACCTTTTTTAATCAAACGTATTTTCCCCATGGTGCAGTTGAAGTATGGGGTGAAGCGGGCGGAAGCTTTAAGGTGAACGGTCAACGACTCAAGAAGTATACGCCAGAACTCCAAGCTGAAGAGTTCGCGCCCACCACACTCGAATAAGTGCGAATTTGGTCTAGCTAAGGACCTTAAACAAAGCGCTTCTTGGGAGGCAACCCAAGGTATTGCATTTACGTTTTTTGTTTTTGATTCATAGATTAGCTTAGTTTAGACGTTTTTGCTTTGTTTTGCCTTCGATTCCTTCCGGTATGTTTGTGTTTTTGGATGTAGGAACAGTGGAAAAGGATAGGGGAAGGAAAAACTTGAAGAAAAGTGACGAAACTTGGACTTTAGAGCATTACAGAGAGTTCCACGGCCTAAACCACGGTCGTGACAGCTACAGTGACCGTAATTTTCAAAAGCCTGAGAAAAATCACCAAAACCACGGTTCCGTACATACCACGGCCGTGGAACCCCCCGACAGACCGTGATTTTCAGAAATTTTTACGGCCACTATATAAACCACTTTCCTTCACAAAACACAAACCAAACACCAAAATTACGCCCAAAATCGCCGAATCCTTCCCCTCACCTAAATTCTTCATTCGTCAATCGTTTTTAACGATTCTTTGACCAAAACTGAAGTAAATCCGATCACTAACGAGATTCAAGCAACAATTCAAGCGGCAAATCACCAAGGAAAGCAGAATTCAGATTTAAAAATCCGAAAACCTAGGTCTTTTCGCTCTTCTCTATCTTTGTCGATTCGGACTTGCATTTGCTAGAATTTTTAGGAATAACTGATTGGAATTGGAAGAGAATTAGTCTAGGACTGCTGCTGTGAAATTTGGTGTGATTCTGTTGAGATTTGCGAAAAGTCGAGACAAACCACGGTTCCTGTAGCTTCCACGGCCGTGGAACACCAAGAACAAACCGTGGTTTTTAACAAAACATGGATTTTGTGAGGAGAGTGTCCGGTAGGAATAAGGACAAGAACAAAGATAAGGATAAGAGTAAGAAAAGGAAGGAAAACCCCTCCTCCTCCTCTAGAGCACCACCACCTTCATCCCCCTCACCTCCATCATCTCCTTCACCACCATCACCACCTCCACCTAGGATCCCTACCATTCACGAGGATCATCTCGACGCCTTAGAGAGGATCCATAAGAGGACGGTCATAGGACCTAGATACCTACTGTTAGAGGACTTAGCGCCTCTACATGTGATAGGGGACATCACTTGGCTCTTGGATAGAGCCGGATTAGTCATCTTCTCCGCTATTCGGGAAGATGCATATGAGGAGATTACGAGAGAGGTTGTGGTCTCTTTTGAGCACAGCCATGTTGATAGGACAGTTTCTTTCCGTCTGATGGAAAGAAACTATGATTTCTCCATCCGGAAGTTTGGAGCCTTCTTTGGGTTCCACGAGACCTTCAATGGTCGTTTCCCCAGTGGCGTGTACGCCAAGGATTTCTAGGAAGAGGTCGCTATGATCTATGCCAGCGAAGACCGCTGGCAACCAGCTGATACCAAGGCTAAGTTGATGTATCACTTAGCCTTGAAGATTGCTCATAGGGTACTTTCTGAGTGTCTCTTCCCTAGGACGGAGACACCTCAGAAGATCAAGACAGATGAGCTCTTTCTTCTCTATTGTATGCTATACGGTAGACCTGCTGACTGCGCCACCCTCTTAGCTGCTACCATGAGCAAGCTAAAGAATAAGAGGGCTGGCAATATTGGATATGGTGGGATAGTCACCCACCTTGCTAGGGCATTAGGGGTAGATTTCTCCGCCTGCACACGCATTGTTGTTGTACCCCTAGGACTTCAGGCCCTTATGACTAGAGGCCTCATCTTCCCCACCCATAGAAGTCCACCTTACGTTGCTATGCCATGGGAGAGTAGGACCGGGAGAGGCATTGAGTGGCTCCCTGAGTATTCCATTATGGCTGGACGCCATAACTAGAAGGCGGCGTTCGCTGCCATGCATGCGAATAGATTGGTAGCCCCTCCCTACGTCCCACCACCACCAGTTGTAGAGGAGGAGATGGGAGAAGATGATTATGAGGGAGGAGGAGGAGGAGCTGATGACTTTGGCATATTCCCGGATCAGCCGGATGTGGTTCCTGACCTTCCTAGGCATTCACCCCGTCCAGCTAGAGCTTCAAGATCTTCTTCTCGCCGCGCCAGCGTGAGCGAGAGGCCGACTTGGATGGCGGATCCACCTGCGTGGTATAGGACTCAGCCAGATTGGATGGGAGCTCCTCCACCATGGTCTACACAGGCACCACCAGCACCGGCACCTTCAGATGCACCGGCATGGTACAGCCAGCCTCCAGGTTGGTATGAGCAGCTGCCGGAGTGGGCTACCGATCTATCCAGCAGGGTTGGAGCATTAGAGATCTGCGCAGATGCGAGGGATGCACGAGTGGACGATCTTGACCATATGATGAGGGATGTTTACCGCCAGTAGTTCGGGCGGTACTACGATCCCAGTTTCTCTCCATTCCCACCACCGCCTCCACCGCAGTGATGACGATGATGACCGACAGTTTAGCCGCTCCACCACCATTTTGTGAGTTCTTTTCTTTCTTTCTTTGTCTTTATTTTTCTTTTTGAACATTAGGGACAATGTTTGTTCCAAGTATGGGGTGGGGTGTGACTAATCGTTTGTAATAACTCTTACTCACTTTGTTTGCTTCTATTCGAGAACACCGTTGCATGTTTCATTATTGTTACACGTTTCATATTGCATTGCATGAAAAAGCTTTGAAAAACCCATAAAAATTGAAAAGTTTTGAAAATTTTGTGCTTCTAAGGATAGAGATGATTTCTATGATAATCACCACTTGTGAATTGAGTTTTGATGACGATCGCATGCTTAAACGAATAGTGAATTGAAAAGAATTTGAATGAGTTGATTATACCTCTTTTGCAAGTTTCATAATGTGATGAATGTTACTTAAATCATGTTGAGAAATTAAGGTTAAAATCACACTATAAGTTCTTATACTTCTTGTTGAGATGATTAAGGCAATTCGATTTTCTTTCTTCTTTCTTTGATCATTTAGCACCTCATTGAAATAATGGCCTCCTTTACCTATCCGGGAATTTGGAGGAGTTGATTGATATTGGCATGTTTGATGTGGGAGGGCCTTGAAAGCAATATTTTGCATTCAAAGGAATAGAAAGAAATTATAGGTTTGGGGAAGTCAATCATGATGATGAGTAACTCGGCACCATTCACATAGCCGGGTGTTTGTCTCTTGCCAAAGTCGGATTGAGCGATATTCCTAGCGGATTATGGTATGTGCGCTAAGGGTTTGAGGCATCTCATAAAAATTGAGAAACGCCAATCTCCTAGGCTTCGGTTTTTGTGCACGTCTATCCATAACTCCAAAAGTAAAGTCGAAAAATGAAAAGAAGAGAGCGAAGCTCTAAATCGAAAGTGTTGCGGAAACCGCAAGAGAAGAAGAAAAGAGTAGTTATCCACTTTCCCGGATTCATGCACCACATTCCTTAAAGTTTTCCCTCCCTTTCCACATTCTAGACCTTGTTTGAAAGCCCTTAAGATCAAAAGAGTGTTATATGACTTGGTGATCTAAATTGAAGTTTCTTATGATTGATTTTGATAATGTTTGAAGGTTATGATGTTTACATGGAAGTTTGATTAATTCATGAGCTTTCTTTACTCTTTACTCTTTGATTATGCATAAGAAACTCTTATAAGCGAATGAAGCAAGATTTGAGAATGATCTATTGATTAGAAGGCACATTCATCTAAAAAAAGTTTTGCTTTGAGAAGGTACACATATTTCATCCTAACTTGTGCTTTAAAAGCTTTTTGAAAGACCTTGCTTAGGGACAAGCAAGTGGCAAGTATGGGGTTATTTGTTAGCATGAAATATTGTGATATTTTAGGCACGTTTTCTAAGTGTATTTCATCTATAATGGTAGTCATTGATTAAGCATTGATGCATTTGTGAGCTAGTTTGTCTATATTGTCGATATAGAGATCTAAACAAGCTTTATGTTGATTGTAGGCAACTAAGAGCTATTTTCGAACGGATTAAGCGAGAATGGAGTTTGATTGAGCATGTCCAAGGATTGAGGACATCACTAGGAGCTAAGGAAGGTGCTAACTTGAAAATAGCACGAGACTAAGGAAAATCACGAACTACCTCTAAACCACGCTCTAAAATACGGCCGTACTAGATTTCACGTTCTAGTCCACGGCCGTGGAACTTGGCAAGAGAAGCGTGGTGCATTCCAGCAACTTACACGGCCGTGGAGGGTTGTGACAAACCGTGACCAACTTCCACGCTCTAAATTACGGGCGTGGAACCCTTCCACGACCGTGATCTTGGCGATCTTTTACGCAATATTTTAAAGCCACGATCTTCTACGTAATGGGTCGGGCTCATATTTTATCTTACACTATAAAAGGACGGAAGAAGAGAGATTCCGTCACCTTCGCTTACACTTGGACTTACCCTAGTTTCACGCCTTGCGGAGATCGTCGTTGAGAGATTTGCGCTTTGCTTTATTGAGATTTCCGGATTGACGGAAAGAGTGAAGATTTGGAAGACTTGTTCGTAAGGAGATTTCGCTTCTTATTTAGGTTTGATTAGAAGACGGATTGACATCCCGTTCTTCGTTCTTATCTAAGATTCGTGATTGTTTACGTTATTCCGAATCTATTGACATTATTGTTCTTGGTTTGTGGATTTGAGATTGACTTGAGATTTATTCAAGGTTTTCGGAAGTTTTCATCTTTCATTCTTTTAAATCTTGAATTTGTTATCAATATGACTGTTGTTGGCTAAAACCCTTTAGCAATTCTAAGGTGAAGGGTTGATAGTTGTGGCTTAGATGATGATAGATCGATCATAAACAGATTGGACCCTGAGAGTTAGAGAGAATCGCCGACGAACCTAATCCACGGTCTGTTCTTGAGCTTCCACGGCCGTGGAACTCAAGAACTACCCGTAATTTTGTGTCAGTTTACGAACTTGCTTTTACTTCAACCCAAAGTTAAAGATTTGCTTTAACTTAGTCTTGGCTTGCCTTTTCTAAGTGGTAGTGAAGCCTCAACAACCTCTACCTCGATTTCGAGTGTCATAACCTTAATTGGTTTAGTTAGTCTTGATCCTTGGATTACAAGTTTGGGTATTTGACGTTAATTCTTACCTTTATAACCTTTCTATATTGAAGCCTCAACAACCTTTATAGAGAGAGTCTTTTAGGTGAGTCATATAAGGTTTTTGGAACTTCACCGTACGATTACCTTACATTCGTATACCTTTGCATACCTCAACTCTGTCCTTATATCTTTAGTATATCTTGAATCGATTGCCACAGCTGGATTCCTGAATCTTTAGGATTGTTGTTTTCCCAATAATTTGAAAAGCTTCATATACTTACTTGCTTGATAACCTATAATTGGATTTAACCCCCCAAATCTCTGTGTTCGATACTCTGGAATTCTTGCTCAACTATATCGATCCGTACACTGCGGGTTCGCTTGCTTGATTTCTAGTTTTATAATTAAAGCTTATTTGCACGTACGCTAAGTGGCGAACACTCCTATCTCTAAGAATCTACATTCCTAGAATTTTCCGAGTTGCTCTCAAATCCTTCATAAACTCAGCAGTTAAGAGACCCTTTAGTTTCTGAATGTCATACTTGTTATTTGCAACTATTAACATATCATCTGCATACAAGACCAAATAGATGAGAGTTTCATCCTTCAACTTGTTGTAGTACACACAACAATCATAAACACTCTTGTTGTAACCAATCTCTATCATATAGCTATCAAATCTCTTTGACCACTGCTCGGAGACTACTTAAGTCCATATGAATACTTCTTCAACTTCCACACATAGTTTCTTCCCATTTTAGGGGCGTTACAATATCAAAGTAGATTTAGGGTTCTCTTGCCTACGAGAGTCAACAAAAGCTTAATATGTGTTAGTCAAACAAAGAAAAGTTTTAAAAGGCGTAAATCTAAAGCAAAATAAAACTAAAAAAATAGCAAGGGAAGGGAGATTTGAAAGATATATAGTTTTAAAAACAACAATAGAATTTCAAGAACCTAATTTTTGTAAAAGAATCTAAAAGACAAAGGTTGTAAGACCAATTTGTAAGCATGTAATGCATATAAAAAAAATAGGATAAAGCTCATATAGATCAGGTTCTACAGCGAACAGATCCAAGAACATAATAGCCAAGAGGTTTGTTTACCAGCTTCAGTCGAAAGTCCTACGCCCCGGAATTTCAAGAGACTCAATCCACTATCTTCTCAAATAAAAAACCAACAACAAGAAATTACAAGAGTAAAAATGTTTGATAAAAATCTTGAATGAAAAAAAAGCAAGAGTACAAAAAGTAGAAGAAAGCAATGGATCACACGACTATGAAGATCCCAAGATCTTCTTCGTGCCCACATATGTGATTTAAAACCAATTCAAACTTAAGGAAGCACTACATCTCACTATCCAGACGTGGAGAATTCTCAGAGAAGAAGAGACGAAGAAAAGAAGCGACACATGAGATTAGGGTTTGAGCTCATCCGAGCTCCACTTATATATCTCAATCAAAACGCGGTCATCTCATTTAATGAAGTTGAACCACGTACATAAAACCAAACCCGATCAAATCAAACTCTCCTCCTCTTGGTCCCGGTTCAGCTTTATTCATTAGATTAGATGAACGTGGGCTCGTGGCTTCTTTGGACAAGGGCCCAGTACAACCCTTTTCTTCCTTAGTGTGCCAATAAGAAGCCCAACTTCTCTTCCTCTGGAATTTGGCCTCGCCAGTCCAAATGCAATCGGTATAGCCAAATCTTGGTCACAATTCAAGTGTAAAACACACCCATGAATTACACTACAACTGTAGATAACCAAAACCTTAGTCCGTTTCTCTTCTATTCGATCTTCTCACCCCGTTATCATCCATCCACCTCATTTTTTCTATTCCCTTTAAACCATTCTTGTGCAAGCTTAAACATAACATGTTCTTCCTATTCTATAAAAACTGTTTTTTCACTTTCTTCTACTCATTCCAGCCTTTAGTCCGGTTTTCCAGTCGATTTTTTCCCAAATTTTATCCTTTAAACCCTCCCAAACCGATTATTCACACCTTCAAACACAATTCCTCAAAATTAGCTTTCTTTTGAATTGCATCAAATTGGAATTCGTAAGTTTTATAAATTGGATGATATTTGATTGAGCATAATTTGAATCGTTGATAATTTGATTTTGGGAATTGGATGATATTTGATTGAGCATAATTTGAACTCCATTGTGATGTGTTGATTGAGTGTTGGGGGCGAATGCAATTTTTTTTAAAAGGAAAGTAATTCGAGATACCAGATATCCCAGTTGGTGGCTCGAGTTGAGGATGAATGCATATGATGATGCGTGTTGTGGGTTAGTATGATGATATTGTGATGAGAAATGATCGTGATCTTCGAACTTAATTGAATGATGATTCATTGCGTGCACTTGATTGCTTAAGATGATGAATATTGTGGTTTGGTTTACGTTGTTGTGGTGTTGTATAGATAGCACTTGCCTTGTATCCTCCCCTACTCGCGAGACAAGAAGAACAAGGAGACATATTGGGGTTACATTTTTAATTCAAACAAGCAAAAATCGTTTCTGTGATGATTTAGTTATCTATAGGAAAAAATGGAGTCGGTTGCTACTTGAATCTATTGGGATACATACAAGGAGAATCTCAGTTGTGTATTGGAGGGTGAGATCTCGGTTTCGGGTAATCGGAGTATACCCCAGGATGCCCTCCGTGACTCCGTCTCGGCAGATGCCATGAAACCACCTTCGATGAAACCTTGCCCGCCGCCGCACTCTTTTCTTTGTAGTAGTATTCATGTGTTTCCACACTTAACCTCTCATCAATCTTCAGCTGTCATATTCATATATTCTGTAAACATATAAAACAAAATAGAATGTTGGATGATTAACTAAGAGTTTCCGGTACCTTGGAGAAATGGAGTGAGGATAGCTGAGTTGACTCGGACAGCAACCCTATGCGCCGTGCATTGCATTGCTGTATGAAGAGGCATATGAGGAAGACGACGTAGAAAGAAGATGAGGAACACATGAGCGGGAAATGTTACTCCACTGTCTTCGTCCAATTGGAAGGACATATATTATATATAGTAAGTTCGCGTCAACCAAAGAGTGGAAGTTGATAGGTAAAAGGTGAACATAATATACTCCTTCTATACATAAAATAACGTTAATACTCTTCTTTTGATTGAATATGTCGATCAATGAGGAGCATAGGGTTTTGAAATGGTGTTTCTCATACTATATACATCAACAAAGCTTTGGATGAAGATTTGTCGATCATGTTTTCGATCCATGCATCATATTTTAATACATTCTTTTTATTTTAATAATTCTTTCTTCATTTTCTCCAATTATTTATTCAAAACTTGTTTTCTTTTTTTTTTTTTGGTAAGGGAGACGAGTGAAACTGTAGTCTTACTCATCGCATTATTTCATAAAACCAAAAACGAAGGTAACATTTGACAAGCCTTTGGGTCGCTACTCCGAGGATGTCGTTTTTTAGAAATGAACTTAATCTAGGGGGTGGGGATACTAACTGAAAAAACCCTAAAAGATACTCCGAAGCTAAAGAAGCCAAACAATCGTCTGAGCAGTTAGCCTCCTGATAAATGTGGTGAAACTGTACTTGTCACTCTCTACGTAAGAAGCCTTAACATTGAGACACCAGACTAAAAAGTGGATGAGTGGAAGAAATGGCCCGGTTGGCGAGCCGAACCACGAGCTCTGAATCGATCTCCACCAACACTCTACGGAACTCCTTAACCCAGGCAAGATGCAATCCCGTACAAAGACCCCAAAGCTCCGCCATAGGAACCGTACAAGAGCCGATATTATAGACAAGCCCACCGAGCCACTGCCCCTGTGCATCACGAATTATGCCCCCAGCAGTGGCTACCTTATCACTTCCCTGAACCGATCCATCCGTGTTGAGCTTGACCCACCCGTCAGCTGGGGCGTCCCAACAAACATTAATGGAGTCACTTCCCTTAGAGCATACACATCAGAAATCATTCAAACTAATCTTAACTTATTTTTATAATAGTTTTTTCTCCTCCACCTTACCTCAAGAACACATTTTATCTTTTGCCCATATCAATAAAAATACATCACCATATTCTTACTATATAATAACATCAATTAGTTAATTTTAAAATATGAAAACCTATGCAAAATGGATGTCTATAAATAGGTAAAACTATTTTATAAATTATAATATGTAAATTAATTGTTTTAAATTCATATGATATAATTAAATCCACTTATTGTAATAGAAATTAAATGCCCACTAATTAATATCTATTAAATAACTTAAGATCATGGTCCGTACTAATCTTCTGCAAGACTAGTTTTTATTGATTCTAGCAATTATTTTATTCTCTCTCCTATGTGGCAGCTTAAGATTCTTGTTAAGATCACTGATGTGGGTACTTACGTACCTTATCACTTCTTTTCTTGTTGATTCTCAGTTTACAAATTATGTTTTTACATTTTACATTTTCCATTTTATTACTTTAACTAGTTTGTATGCCGTATTTTATATCGGTATTTTTTTATTAAAGTTGAACAAAAAAAATCATACATTTATTATTTAGATAAAGTATAACTTACGAATATAATCGATTGAATGTAATTTACAAATGTAATTGAATTAGTAACATACTTCACCATGCAAATGAAAATGAAAATTATGATTGAAAATAAAAGAATACATCATATTATGTTGAAGATAATATTTAAAACTGTAAAGGTAAAGAAGGTTGGACAACCATTAAACTCAATATAGAAAAGGCTTAGGACCAAGTTAGTTGGGAATTTATCATTCGTATTCTCCAAAATTATGGATTCAATAAAAAATTTGCGGGATGGATCGAGTAATGCATCTCCACGATTTATTTCTCGGTTCTTATAAATAATGGTCCAACTAACCAATTCTTCCTTGGAAAAGGATTCACACAAGAAGACCCCTTATCACCCTACCTTTTTATATTAGGTGTCGAAATCCTTACACAAATGATCCAAGATGAATGCAATAATGATGATAATCATATTGTGTTTTCCGTTTCTAGGAACGCTACATCAATCCCTTTCTTATCATTTGATGATGATATGATCTTATTTACCAAAGCAAACTCAAATTCATGCCTTAGAGGAAAAGAAATCTTTGAAACTTATTGCTCCTTCTCGGGAGAAAAGATAAACTTCTGCAATTCTGCTTTCCAAACTATAAAGAAAACTTCCTTGAGTTGCATCTTAGAAATCAAAAATATGGAGTACACAACCTCTCTACATAACTATATTGGTTGCCCTATTATTAATGGAGAGTTAATAAAGAGACTTTTAGTAATATTAATAATAAAACAAAGCAACAACATTGTAAATGGAAATCAAATTCTCTTTCTCAAGAAGGAAGAAACATTCTCATAAAGCACAACTTAGCGACTAAATCATCCTTTGTAATGTAAGGATTTATGCTTTCAATGCATAATTTGAATGAACTCGATAAAACGTATAAAACGTTCTTTTGGAACAAAGGCGACAACCATAAATCATTAATTAGCTAGGATTTAATTTGTAAACCACAAAGAACCGGTGGTCTCGGACTAAGAAAGTCCCTTACTATTAATAAAGTCCTTCAAATGAAGCTTCTCTGGAAAATTTTTGCTGGACCATAAAACATTTGGGTGAAAATTGTCAACGAAAAATATATGAGAAATACTAATATACTACAATTTCATCTAAAAGGACCATCATATTGGCAATGGAAAAACCTTAGAAAACTCAAACCCGAATTTAAAAGCGGAATTATTTGGCAAATTAATTGGTAATGAGAAAACTATCAACTTCTGGCAAGATAACTAGGTCACAACGACTCCACTAATCAAATTAGTACAAAACACCAATTTAATTAATACTCAAATTAAAGTTAGTCATTTCATCCAATCAAATGAATGGGACACCGCCAAAATCGAAAATGAACTACAAAACATTATCAGCCCAACAATTAGGAAAAGAATTATGAAAAAATAATCCCAACAAACGATATACAAGATAGGTTGTAGTGGAGAAGCAACCCTAATGGTTGGTTCTCCATTAAATCAGTTTCGGAATTAATCGATAAGGAGTTTGGTTGGCTTTCTGACTATTCTTGCAGATGGATATGGAAGTTAGACACTCAACTAAAAATTCACTTCATATGGAAAATCTCAAGAAACGGTATCCCAACCAAAGAAAAACTTAACGAAAGAAGAATTGCGATTCCAACTAATTGTGAATTCTATAATCACCAACTTGAGGATCTTGCACACCTCCTTATTGATTGCCCCTATAATAAAAATATGAGAAAATAACCGAAAACCACCGCTAAATAGGCCATATTGCAAATAATCACCCGCTCTATCACTATTTACCGGAAACCACCCGCTAAAGATACTTTGTTACCAAAAAACCACCAATGTGTCAGTATCCTGTCAAATTTCCGTCTTGTGGGCCCCACTTTATCATAAAATAATATTTTTCCTTCTTTTTTCTGTTTTTCTATTTTTAACTTGGTTTATTTTCCCAAAAGACGGAAATTTGATGAACAAGAATGAAGATTCAAGTTGCTACACAACATAAATTTGATGAACAAGAATGAAGATTCAAGTCTGACCCACTTTCTCTCTCCTCCCCTGCACCACCAACAACATTATTTTCCTTCAAACTTCTCTGTTTCTCAGACCTCCTTCTCTTTGCTTCCACTCTTTTCAAAGTTGCCTTCCTCCTCCGTCATTCCTCCTCGGTCACAGTCGGAAGCGACGACGTCCTAGCCAGTGCCGCAAACTTCGCCGTATCCGGAGCCACCATCTTCTCCTCTTCCTCGTCCCTTAAGCAGGGTATCTCCCCTGCAATAGATGACGCTCTAACTAACCCTCTATGAGATTTATCCACACCAAATCTCCCACCAAGTGAAAGCCCTATATTCAATTCAGGCTCCTCATCTTCTCCACCTTGCGCTTCCATTGTTGATTCGATTGATTGCTGGTTTGATGTGTTTTGGATTCGTGGATATGAAGCTATGAAGTAGATCTCCTGGATAGTTTCTAATTTCTAAAAACAAAGTTTCAATATCTCTACTCATTCTTCTATTATTGACAGTGCTGCTGCTTGTTCTACCTTGGTTTGGGTCTCCCATGGTAGGTCCTGACGTTGTTGTTGAGTAGAGCTAGGAGGTAGCCATTTTTGTAAAAATAAAAACAAAAATAGTTGGAACAGAATTATGTATTTGTTGCTGAATCCATCGTGAGTCTTCCACGTTCTGAGCTGCTGAACAGATGGAAGCATCTGGGGTTTGAAGAAAATGGTGATTCTTTATGAAATCCAACAAAATTGTGAAATTTGTTAATTGAGGTATGGGATGATGGATTTGAAGCAGAAAATAACGAAAATGCTTTCTCTGTTTTGAGTGTGTTGAGGAAGAAATCACACTTTTGGGGTGGGAGGTGAAATTATTTGGGGGAAATAAACCAAGTAAAACAAAAAAGGCCCGGAAAAGAAGGAAAATAAATCAAGTTAAAAATATAAAAACAGAAGAAAGAAGGTAAAATATTGTTTTATTATAAAGTGGGGCCCACAAGACGGAATACTGACCCATTGTGGTTTTTTGGTAATGGAGTTTTTTTAGTGGGTGGTTCTGGTAAATAGTGATAGAGCGGGTGGTTATTTGCAATATGGCCTATTTAGCGGGTGGTTTCCGGTAATTTCCTCCAAAAATATTATCACAAAAATTGACCCAACTATCATAAATTCATAACCAATCTAAATACCATCAATACGGAAAATAAAAGACCTCATGATGGAAATAAAATACAAAATCGGCCTTACTAAATTCTCACATCTTGCAACCATATGGTGGAGTATTTGGTTCTTCAAGAACAAAATCATTTTTAAAAATGAAGCAATCAGATCGGATCACAACATCCTAAATTTCAATAAAAACTAAAATTAGAATTAGAAGAATCACAAGACGGAAGATGACGACTACAATTTTTAGCATATTCAAAAAAACACAACCTACCCAACCTAACAAAGAAAAATAATATTAAATGGGATAAACCAAAACATGGGTTCATAAACTCAACTTTGACGGATAAAAACTCGACTAGGGTATAACATTCATCGGCTTCATTATACGAAATCATTACGGTGATGTTATTAGCTTAGACGCTAGGCAAAAAAATTTTTTAACTCAATTGTTAATGCCGAAGCTTTTGCATTGAAAGCTGGACTTAAAGAAGCTATAAGAATAAATATTAAAAAGATCGAAATTAAGGGTGATATTTTATGTGTTATCAAGGCACTCCAAGGACTTTGGTGTTGTCCCTGAGAGATCTTGATGATCATATCCGACTCCAGACTGGATCTTCGCTTCATTGAGGAAGTCCAGGTCAGGCATGTGTTCAGAAAAATCAATTGTGTTGCTAATCGATTGACCCATTTGGAAATTTTGAGCCCCAACACACCCTTTTTTGACGATCCCGAACTTCGCGTTCTTATCAACATTTTTGACGATCCCGAACTTCGCGTTCTTATCAACATTTTTGACGATCCCGAACTTCGCGTTCTTATCAATAAGGATGTTTTATGATGAACTACCTCTAGACGATAGTCGTTTCCTAATCGCTTTCCGTACATTTAAAAAAAAAGTATTTAAATTTGTGAATAGATGATCATATATATCCAATAAATGTCACCAGCAATGACACATATCGATATATTAATGACCCACGTATCAATAAGTCAATGACCACATAACATATATTAAATTGATAAAAATAAATAGTACACACAATCTTAACCAAATAGAACAAAATGTCGAGAATGTATGATTTGTCTAGTCTCCAACTCTTCTATTTATACAAATCTCAAACCATCAAATTTAATTATAAATGATGTGGGAGATTTATTTATATATTTGAGAAATTTCGATACTATATATACGTACCTTTATAAAGTATTACAAATTTTATTTTAATTAAGTTTTTATATTTTGTTAGATTTGTCTAGGGTATTAAAAGAATAATTTATTTTAATGTGGGTAGTTTTAGTGTTTTATCAAAGGAATAATTTTGAGGCTTAATTAGACAATTTAAAAAAAAAATGTGAACTAATTGTGAGGTGGTCACGTTAGCAAAGTGTAGTCTACTTTAATTAAATAATATATACAAAATGTCATGATATTGACTTATCAGTCAATGACCCAACATAAAAATATATATGTCAATGACTTCACATATGATCGAGTACGTAGGTTAATGAATCATGTATCAATATGAGTATGTATGTCATTGAGCCACATATTAGTATGTCAATGTCCCAAATATTAGTAAGTCAATGTCCCACTAAAAAATAGCCCACTAAATCATGACCTAACACTTACTTATTTTGAGTAAGTTAGTATCATTTATTATAAATAAATAGATTTTGTTTTAAGTTCAAATAGAAACGTTAATAGTTGATCTCATGAATTAAATATATACATATTATCCTAGTTAATCTATACACACACTAAAAATGACCGCTAAGACCATGTGTCAAGCAATCAGAGATGTCACCTCAGTAAAATCTTAAAATATTTACGTTAATGTCATTGAATAAAAAACATATCATATAGATTAAAATCTTTTTAACAAACATATTTAACTAATTATTAATTTTGAAATTTGTTTTAAGATTTGATTGTGAGTTTGCTAAACCGAGCCAAAAAAATTATTACATTATTTGAATAAGAAATTTGTAATCAAAATTTAACAAATAAAAAAATCATATCATGTATTGGACTCAGCCACTCAGGAGATTTATACAATTTTGTTTTATTTCTTAATTTTTCAAAACAAATCCGAAATGATTTTGTTTTATCAAAATATAAACAATTTTTTTTTAACCAAATCTAATATACGTGATTCGTTAATTTTTTGTAACTTAAATAAGCAAACTAGTGTATTACCCGTACCTTGTGCGGGTTGAGTTTTAATAAATACTTTATACTTAAAATTTTATATGTATACTTTTGTAATATAAAACGCGGAGAATGAAATTATAATTCTTATTATTATTTTTAATTTTCTTTTATTTTTATTATATAAATAATTATATATTAAATATAATTAGATAACGTTCCTTTACTTAAAATTTGTGATTTATAATATGAGTTGTTTTAATAATTATATATTAGTTTTGAATAAAAATAATATGTTTAGAATTTGATTAGAAGACTTACTGTATTTCAAAAAATTAGTAAGTTTTTAAAAAATTAATTATAAAATTGGGGATTTGATATTTAGTTTTTATCAAAAATAACTAAAATAATAACTTTTTAAAAATATTTTTGGAGCTGCGTGAATTGTGGCGTTGACACGTGGCAAAGAAGGTCTCTCCTTTTATACATATAAGATTGTAGTAAAAGAACGTAGAAGTTAATTGGTTAATACGTTTTATTTAACCTAATCAAATTTACTATAATGCCCTCGGATTGAAATCCGATGTGTCACTAGGATGTAGACCACACTTTAAGACTAATAGAATTAGTCTAATAACAAATTCACTATTATACCTTTTAACAAGAACACGAAAAAATATAAAACAAAACATCCTACCTTTATTTACAAAACAATTTAAATAATGTTAACTTGAAACCATGCAAAAAAAAAATTACAAGGGGCAAACAACCCCACGGTTCAAACTCAAAAACAAAAAATCTCAAGACCAAGATACAACAACCTTATCAAAAAAACATAAGACACACGTGAGTCCGGTTGTACATCATCTCCCAAAAGGTAGTATCCAAGGTGATTCCAAAACCTGAACAATGATCTAAAACAACAACAACAACAACAACAAAATCATAGTGAATATATTAACAATATTGACACAATAATCAACAATTTTAATAATTTGTATGATAATTAAGTCAATTGTCTTAGTTTCTAAGATTGTATATTCTTGTAAGAAAGTCACATTTGTAAATTTAGAAAAATACTTGCAATCTCATTGAAATGGTAAGTTATTCCTCTCGTATCTCAAATGAGACTCCGATTTTATTTTCGTTTTAATATTATTTAAGAAAAAAAGCTAACTTTGAATATGAGATTATAATTTTAATTTTGAATTGTTTATATATTATTTAAGAAGATAATTAACTAAATATAACTACTGTTATTTGATTTAATTTTTCATTTAAATTATATTTGCAAAATTGAACTTTAACATACAATGAAAATGAAAGAGATTTTTATTAAACTATACTTCCACCGATTTTACTATACCTCTAAATGGAAGTATGTAGCTTCCGTGTCACAAAAAGCCGAAGCCGATATGTAAAAAAAATTCGGATGGTATCATAATACTTTTGTCTTTTTAGGAGTATGTTCAAGGACTTTTTCAATTTTTTGATGGTGTCTTTTAACTTTATTAGACTTTGTCGGATTATACTCTTCTACCATTTATATATTAATATTATGAGGGAATAAAATATAAGTTATTCCTTCAAGAATATTATATATATCTTAAAATGAGTATTAGCAATAAATAAATAAAATAGAATATCTTTTTTCCCTCAAAATATTAACTTATGGATGATATAAGAGCATAGTCCGAAAAATTATAATTATAAAGCTCAAGGGCATCATCTGGAAACTGAAAAAACGTTTGTGTATAATCCGAAAAACGTCTAATAAACAGGAGCACCAAGAATTTCTCTAAGAAAAACTGCAAAATCAGACTATGTTAACCTCCTTTTAAAAAAAATCAGATAATGCTCTTGTACTTTTTAGTTTTTCAGATTATATATGTAGGGTTTTTCAGTTTTCGGGTAGTACCCATAAATTATATTACCCTCTACGATTCATAAAATAAATTTTAATATTTATCAAAATATAATTTATTCATTCAAAAAATTATATACCTTTAGAAAAACAATTAACAATATACCTTTAGAAAAACAATTAACAATAACTAAATATTTATTTTCCTAAAAATTGTATATAAGTCGTCCTCATTCCCTCTCCTTTATCTCGTCACACTAACTACATATTTATTTAGCAATACAATACCATATAATATAAATCGAGTTAAGATAATTTATAAAGACATTATTTACCTAAGCTAACTAACAATGATAAATATATACATGGTGGAATAGTTATATAGGGTATTATTCAAGTAAGGCCCATTATTCCGGTAAGGCCGTGCGGCCGTCTGTATGGCCGACACGTGTCCCGGAAATTTTTTTTTTTTTTTTTGTTTTTTTAAAACGAGTAAAAGTAATAGTTCAAAACTTATTATGGAATAGTTCATAACTTATAAAAGGATAGTTCATGAATTATAATAGAATAGTTTATAGTGTAAAATTTATAAAGGATTGAAAGTAATAGTTCAAAACTTATTAAGTAATAGTTCATAACTTCTAAAAGGATAGTTCATGAATTATAATAGAATAGTTCATAGTGCAAAATTTATAAAGGAGTGAAAGTAATAGTTCAAAACTTATTATGGGATAGTTTATGAATTATAATAGAATAGTTCATGAATTATAATAGAATAGTTTAAAGTGCAAAAATTTAT